>JBBMOL010000003.1:8534629-9191257 GCA_037954665.1 Laguncularia racemosa | reverse complement strand
TGAGGAATTACATTTAACAAGGAATCATTACAATCAATGGCCTCATACTTCAAAATGTACAATTCATGATGTACTGTAGCTTTAGTGAGTGAAGTGTTAGTTTTCTAGTCTTGAAAATGGCATGTGGATTGATCAAACGCAACATAGATTGAATGATCTAACAATAATCTATGCATTGATAATAAATTGTGTTTGAAATTGGATATGAAATATACATTGCGAAAAACAATATCTGGAGCTACAACAACAAAACCAACTATATAAACTTCCTTTTTGGTTCCATTAGGTAAACTAATAAGAATGGGTTGTGAAAGAGAACATTTGTTGGATAAAAGATCCTCAAAGGGTGTCATGTGATCACTAACACTTGTGTCAACAATTTAGAAGCCTTTCTTATCATTCTTTACAGCTAAAGGACTTAAGGTTTAAGAAGTACCTACAAAATGTGATGAAGCGCCCATTTGAGAACTTGACTCTACTGTGTTGTCTACCTTTACTCCTCATCATTTTCATAAACTCTTGACACATATTTTGGAGTGTATCTTGATCAATTCCCTATAAATTCAAAGAATCTATAACATAATCAAAAGGCGTATTAGCCAGATGGGAAAAACTTTACCTATCAGCTTGACAATCCGCTACCATATTGGTATTGGATTTCACGTTTCCTCCCCTTTTGTTTTTCTTCCCTTTGTACCACTCAGGATACCCTATGAATTCAAAGCAAGATTCTATAGAGTGTCTATCTATGTTATAGTTTTTACAATGAAGTTTGTTCTTCTTGTTGTCTTTGCAATCATGTCCAATCACTCGATTGTTGTTCCAGTTAGCCACAAATGTAGCTCTATCAATCAACTGCAATGGCACTAAAGTTATCTGCCTCTGTTTCTCCACTTGTGCCACTAGATAAAATGCACAGCTAACATTAGGCAATGAATATGTAGCTAAAATCTAGTTTCTAATTGCCACATACTCCTATGAAAATCCCATAAAAAATTACATTAACTTGTTCTGTGAATCAAACTCCAACAATATCACAAGTGCAATATTCCAAATGTCTACATGTATAAATTGGATAAGGATTCCAAGATTGCAATTCCTCTCAATATCTCTTCAGTTTGTTGTAATACACGGTTACTACTGACTTCCTTGGTGAAAATTAGAAATTTCGTGTTAAATTTGAAAGATTAAAGGTTCATTAGTCTAACCATATTGATCACTAATTTCTCTTCAAAGCTCCATTGAGGATTGAGCATAAATAAAGCTTTAGGATAAATCTACACTCATTGAATTGAGAATCCAACATCGGACCATCTAGTTCGCATGAATCCATCGAACATACTCCTTTGAAGTCTCCTATAGTTTTGGTAAAGTTCCATTAACAAAACCTAGCTTAAGTTTTGAGCCTAGAGCCATACTAACTGATCTACTCCAAGCAAGAAAATTAGATCCATTGAAGATTATATTTCCTAAAACTATTCCTGGATTATTTGATCCAGAAATGTACAATGGATCAAGATGCATTGCATCTACTGATGTATTGCAATCTCCATTATTACTCAAGACGAAATACAACAACAATCAAACTAGTGAGTATAATCGGGAAAGATGATTACCATGCTCTAATACCATGTTAAGTTGCCTTGATCATGTTGATGCTATTCAGAAGCATATAATACAAAGAAGAAGATGATGAAATATAGAGCAAAATGATATGGAATTCGGATTTTTCTACTATTTACTCTGAAAGTGGTACAAGTATTTATAAAAAGAATGTGCTTCTACTAAACCGACTTAACCAACTAACTGAATCTTTATTAAATAAAACTATTATGTACAATAATAATCCTTCACAAAGATAACTTTAAAAATAATCTGAGCTAAAATACTCGCCTTAAGCGTTATTGCGCATGGACTAGTCTTTGTGGACATCAAGATCATTGTTTCCTCCCTGTTTTGGAATAGACAAGTCCATAAGATTCTTTTCTTCAAACGAAAATTATCGGTAGCATGATTAGAGGAACCGCTAAGTTTCCTTTGCGAGGGATTGTGATGCAATTTCCTCCACCGCCTTGTTCCATAGCTACATTTGATAAACCAGATTGTGTTCCTCCTTTGCCACTACTGTGGGGATCATAATTGTAAATTCTCTCTTTGCTTTCAAAGGGGTACTAATCCAAGTGAATGTTGTCCCCCCTATAACTCTGTGATCTCCATGTAAATTGTTAGTAATTGATGTATTGGCATCAATAGGTTGCCTACCATCTTGATATCCTCCACCTCTACTAGTACCCTTTACTAGTTGTCGTACTCTTGAAGGTGGTGGTATAAGCGATATTTTGGAGCTAACATAGGAGTGTCAGAACCTTGCTGGAGAAATTTGAGATCGATAATTGCTAACCCTTTGGCTTCCATGGTTCTATTTATTTCATGCCGTACTCTTAACTTTCAAGTTACCAAGAGAATGACTATTAATAGTACTAGGATGATGTGATGACTAAAAAACAAACGCAGTTTGATTTGATACTCCATTAGTTTCCAAAACCTCCTGTGATAAGTGGTTTTCAAGCGCCGGTATTGTGGTCCTTTCAATCATCTATTTTTTTTTTTTCCAAATGGTTTATTAACTTTTTTAATCGCACCATTATTTATATTTAGTTCCCATGAGCATGCTTTCCTAGCCCATTTCCCATTCTTTTTATATTCTTTAAGCTTAGCACTGGTTAATTTTTTTGTACTTGTGTGGAGTTTTTCCCTTTAGCTTATGTCAGTGATGGCACAAACTCATTGTTATTTTCCATTGTTGTCAAACTTGAGGGTTTGACCCCGAGAAGGCCAGGAATTGAGGGTTCAAATTAGGTTCAATCAGTGGTCAATGTAAAACAAAAACATAAGTTATACTGGATTGATTAGATGGATTTGGTTGAAAGAACCGGCCCTATATAAAATCTAGTTTCGAGTCAACTCGATTAAACTGCTTAGACCAATCTAGTTCTTACATCAATGTTATTTTCTACTCTTTGCTAGGGCTTAATAAATTCATTGTTTTCGACTAGCTTTTTATTTGGTCTGATTTTCTTGTTTTTAACTAAAATCCATTCCCCATAAAGAGATTTAAAATTGGCTGACTCTCCATTACATCTTTCTTCTCTAGCCACATGGTTGGTGTATGCTGATTGCATAGTGGTCTCATCCACCTATTCTATCCTCTATATCTCAATATTCTGCTTCGTTTGTCATATGTCTTCAAAAATTTCTAGATTTTGTTCCTTCTTCACTTCGTTTGCTTGAGTTGTTTGCTTCGTCTTGCATGATGTCATTATAAGGCCAATGTAACCATAATGATAACGCGAAAGTTCAATGCCTTCACACTAAACTTTGTAAGAGTTACCATTTATAACAATGGTATGAATTAAAGGTTGTTGAAAATTAATTCGGATATAGAACCGTGCAAAACGGCTACACTCTGCGTTTAAGGTCTAGGTATGAAAGTGTAACAAGGGGCCAATTGTTTCCCCAGTTCTCCTTAATGCTCTAGGATCATAAAATTCTAACGGAAGCTCTTAAATACAAACTAAATTGCCACAACATCAAAAGATGCTTTAGAAGTTTGGAAATTTGGTTCCCATTTACAAATGGTCAAAAAATGACCATTCACACTCATTTAAGATCATCTTCATTCTGAAAAATAATAGCATAGAATTCAACTATGAGCCCAATCATATTAAATTCACTAGTAAATGACTATAATCCTCCTAGCTTCTGAAGTAAATTCTTGTATCCTAGAGATAATCCATATATTTTTATGATGATAGCCTTCTTCCAAAACTTTCTATAGTCCTTTTCGTTAGTAGAAAAGTACTAGAAGAAATTGAAGATGATAACAAGACCCCAGTAGAACACCAACAATCAGCATGCAAGGAACATGATATTTAAGGTACAAAATCTATGTACTTTTCTATTGACAAAAAGGACCTCTAGAAGAAAAAAGTGTTGGCTAAAGCTATTAGGAACATTTTGCATAATCAAGTCTATACAACTTCCAAATCGATTTTGAACTCTCATTCATGCTGCACTTCCGAGACTCCAAATTATTTGGATTATTTCCCGCTGCACTATTGATTTCTTCTATTGAGATTTGCTTTTGCAGATTTTTTTGTTTCAAGATCCTCAAACAATTTTAAATGTTTCTTTCTTCCATTGTAGATAGAAAGTGGAGGAAAAGATGAAGGAGATGTTGGATAAGTTATTATAATAGTATTAATCTAACATTTGGATTGCATTCTTTAAATTTTTCCTAAGTTTGGCATTGGGGATTCTTTTATCGGTTGAAGCTTACTATGGTTTTTCAATGTTTAACCCTATTTTAAGATCTCATTGGTAAACATTTAAGATTTAAATTGGTATTTGAAAAGGTGGAGGATTTATTTAACAAAAATGAGAAAGGTTCAAGTAGACAACTGGAAAGGGTCGGTTTAGGCCCATGAATTGGCCTGGATTAACGCGTCCTGTTTAAGCCATGAACCGACTTGTGGAGGCCGGTTCACTGATGGTTACAAACCGCTAGGCCTACAAGTGGAAGACTAGGTTACTTCACATAACTCAGCGAACCGATAGGTTGTGAATTGCCAAACAACCTATCGGTTTGGGCTCTTAAACTAGCGGGCCTAACCCACCATATATGGATAAGAAAAAAAAAATAGAAAAAGCTAAAGAAGAAAAAGAATGCAAACTTTAATGAATTTGAAAACAGGAAACACTATACTTATGGGAAAAAATTTAAAGGCTGCAACTCCGTAAACTTTGGGAAGAAAAAGAGCAGACAGTTGGAGATAAATGTGCAAATTTGATGGAAGAAGACATATGCAAGGATGAAAACAGTGGAAGCAGATAGAAGTTTTGAGCAATAGGATGGCATTTTGAAAAAGATATTTGCATAGGTTTATAATATTGTAGGCGATGAGTAATAGGTTAGAGTAGTCGATAGAGAAAAAGAGGAATTTGAATGAATAAATCTCACCTGGGTGGTAGGCTTGCAAGCATAGCATAAGTGCAGTGTGTAAGTGTTCAAATTTTTTAATTTAAATGTTATGAGGGAGTAAAACAATTTAAATAGGTTGTTGAATATTCTATAAATGCACACTGTAGTTGCAAAAGTATAATTCTTTACGCAAAAAATTTATACTCACTTTTGTGCTCTTATCTTCTAATTTTTGTGCTTTTATCTTCTATTTTCTATGCTGTCATCTTTTATGCTCTAAATATCTTCCGAATGATTTCTATTATATATCTTGTGAATTGTTGAATATATTTTGTCATCTCATCTACCCATATCAATATTTTCTACTTATCTTAATTTTAAAAAAATAGCAAGTTTTTTTGCGATTCAGGTTCTTCTAAGAGGGATCGTTCTAGAAAAAGTGATAAGGGAAAATCTATACAAGAGGTACCCAAACAATATTTTAAAGTGAATGATTACGATATTTACGACTTCACCAGCGAGCGGCTGGAAGATGTGATCATGCCACCCCCAGGCTTTGATCAGAGGCCTTCTATTGGACAAAGCCAACCATTGCCATGAGAGGGTAATGAGGAAGAGGTGGAAGGAGAAGAGGAAGACGATGTTTAGGAAGTGACGAATGAAGAAATACCAGGTCACTTACATGGCCTATCCAACTCCTCGGGTAAGCCACTTATTCCACTTAAATTAAAAAATTTTACTAAACATTTTCAGAAAATTGCGAGGGAAGATGGGAGCAGTTGTACTTATTGCAACTATTGCCAATCAAGTTATGTGTGGAAAAAGGGGTGTGACATTCTCAACAAGCATATATGATCAAAGCACTCCACAGAGTTTAGCTTAGAGATGTCGCAGCAAAAAATTTCACAGTCAACAAGATCATAAGGATGGGGCCTATTTTGTTATTCCGTTGATAGGTAACAAGTTCTACTCGCAGAATGCTTAGTAAAGTGTAACTTGTCATGGAGTCACGCATCTTCCTAGCACTAGTAAGAGTACAAGTGGGAAGTGCTGAATCCAAGATTATGTAGTTACAACATAAAAAATGATACAAAAAATAATCGTGAAAGCTGTATTATAACAATAAGCATGAAATAGCCGCTCTTTTTAATTCTCTTAAAACACATCTTTCTATTTGCGTAGATATATAGACCAATCTATGGTAGGAAGATTCATACGTGGGAGTTACATGCTGCTAGATAGATAATGTGTGAAAGGTACAAATAAGACTAATAGCACTAATGGTTTTTAATGAACGCCATACGATGCAAAATATTTTTTATATTATAAATATTATTTTAGGGTAATACGGTTTGACAAAAATATATTTTCAATTGGTTTTGATAACACAGCCACTAACATAGCATCTATTGACGAACTTCAAGTTTTATGTCAACCCATGCTAGGTGGGACATTTTTCCATATTTGATGTATCTGCCACATTTTAAATCTTTGTGTTAAGATTGGTATGAATTGTTTAGATTTTAATTAACCATCCTTTTGTAAATAAGGCATGATGGAGCTTTTGTATTGAAAGTGGGATACGATTGAAATTTTTTTTAAAAAGATGTTAAGCATAGGTAGAATTCCACATATCGACTTTTAGAAAGTATGGTTGCTTATAAAGATGCATTATGTTCTTTTGTTACCATGCATGTTTTAGACATTCCACTACATCTTAGCGATTGGGATGTATATAATACAATGTTGGATGTTTTAGAAGTTTTTCATGAGTATACTCTAACATTTTCTCAAGTGTACTAGGTTAAATTTTTTTTTTTCTTATGAATGCAGTAGATATACTATCGGTGTTTCTTGAAGCTCGAATCGACCCTCTTTTCTATAGGTGGCTGTAAATGATATGGTACAAAGTAGTTATAATATTATAGACAAATTCCAGTAATTTATTTTGTCGTTTCTATTTTAGATCTGCGATGTAAAAAAGATATGTTATTAGAGTATCTTAATTTGTATTATTTCATTATTGACACCTTCTTCAACAAGGAAGACACCTATGTCGTTACCGCTGTGCAAGAACTATGCCGAGTAATCTAGATAACAGAAGAATTATATTTTAATTTTTTTCACTGCATTAGGAAGTCAAGTTTCTCAAACTCCCTCACTGTCCCTTGGTTCACATGGTACCATGCATGGTTACACCCTTGTTGCATAACGAATGATGTAGCAAAAGTTGAAGTGGCACCATTTTGGATCAAGTGAGTACATTAAACTTAATGATTACTTTGATACACACTTTGAATTTGATGACAACGATATCATAGATTTCAACATCTTGGACTGGTGGATGAGTTACAAGAAGACATATTAGATCCTCTCTTGAATGACTTGCCAGGTTTTGGCTATTCCCACATCAACAGTAGTTGTTGAATAGGCATTTAACATAGTGGGCCTTATCCTGTCCCAACGGCAATCAAGATTGTCATCTGTCAACATTAAGGTGTTGACTTGCGTAGAGGATTGGTCGAATGCATGGAGTTAAACACAAAAGTCGTATGGGACATTCAGTGAAGAAGATGAATACTTCAACAACTTTGTCCTGTCGAGTAGAAGCTCCATTGGTTCGGATCTTGATATCGAGTAAGCCAAATAATTTTGTAAGGGTAGTAGTACTATCTTATTTATTTTTTGCATTAGGTTAGAGATATTTTGTAAGAGAAGTAATATTCTCTAATTTATTTATATTATTTACTTATAGAATCTTATTATCGTATACATGAAGTAAGGTTAAATGCTTCCCTCTTTTTCTATAATATTTTTATTTAATCAATAAAATTCGGGGTTGGCATCCTCTTACTCCCCTTTTATACGAGGTATTGCCACCAATTAATTTTCCAAACATCATATATTGTCCTGAACATGGTGGATTAAATTTTGACATTAATAAATTTAAGAAAAAACAAACAAACTAAAAAAATATACATAGATAAGTAACAAATAATCTAAAAGAATATAAAAAATATGTAATAAAAAATGAATATAAAAAATTAAAAATAATCCAAAAAAAAAATTATAGGACCTATTCATGGGTTGAATGGGCTCATGAACCATCGATTTTGATTCCCCTAATACCGACCCTTGACCCTTGACCCTTGACCTAGCAGGTTTGGACCTGTTTTAGGCCGATTTGAAGCCGGCCAACCGATCCCATGTCTTGGTTGAGGACTTCTCTTCAAAAAATTTCCTACTTTGTACGGAAAGCGGAAGTAGAAAGATGGATAAGAATAATGAAACGATAGGGTGAAAAATCCTCAAAACAAAACCAAACTAAATTAAAACTAAAAACACTTCCAAATTGTTTTAAGAATAAACATGCATTGGCTTGAAATATTCAGGACTTCACCATTCAAATTTATAAAAATTTACATCATTGATTCACGGTGCTTTTTATTTAAATACGTAATATAATATAATATAAGTTAAAATATGTTAAGCCTTTGTAAGTTTAGCTTTGATGATAATAAAACGTATATTAAGTTTATACTAATGTGTTTATCGAATGTATAAGTAAAAAGCAACTTATGAATTAATATATAGAAAATTAAGTTGGTTCAGTAATATTAAATGACAATATAAGAGCTGGCAAATTACATTATCGGAATATATTGAAAGGAAATTGAATAGGGTAAAGTTATAATTTCGAAAGAGAAGGAAACTTTGGAAGGGACAAGATCAAAATACAGAGACCATAGAATTTGGAAGTTAAGACTCCTTGTGCACAATGTGGGCGTGTTGATTTATGGCGTCACATTAAAATATGTGGATTGATGAATCTGCTCCGAAGCTTAAGTTGAATTTCACAAGGTCGGACGTCACAACTCAGAGGCCACATTGGAAATTTCAGGAGGACACATCATTAGCTTAAGTTGGACACTTAATATATTGTTTGAAGACATTTTTCATAAAGGGAAAATTATAAATTGAAGATATGCATAAATTTATGAAGGTTACCTTTTGAAAACTTATATACATATAAAAAAAAAGGAAAATTATAAATTAAAGATAGTTACAAATTTATGAAGGTTATTGGAAAAGGAAAGAAAGAAAGAAAGAAAGAAAGAATCAATGGACAAATTATTTATGAAGAACACATCATGCAACAACTAACACTTTATAAAGGATATTTCCATTATGAAGCAAATTAGACCATTGGACCCGATGGATAATTATATAAAGGAGCAGTACAAGGCAAAAGAATGTGAAGAAAAAATATATAATTACAAGTGACATTTTATTAATAGTGTTTGTTCCATAATTATGCAAAAATTGTAGAGGATGTTTATTTTTGTTTCTCAATTGTATATGTGAGGAGAAATGATTATTGGGTTGTGGGGTTACATATTTTTCACCATAAATCTATAAACAACTTATGTTAAAGTTAGATAGGCATAGTAGTGAGCAACTGTGTTGAGAAGGCTTGATATTGTAACATCTACAAATTGTTTAATTTGTTATAGTAAAATGATACCAATGAAGATAACCGAGTGGAGTTGGAATAGTGAACTAATGTATAAGGCGGAATCACTATTAATTGGTTTACCTAATCTTCTTATCCTTACTCTATGTATTTTATATGCAATTTATTTATAATATTACAATTTTATTATCCATTAATTTAATAATCACAAGAGGATTGTTTATGAAAATTTTTAATTTTAAGCAATCAATTTATCTACCTCTTGAATGCTTAGCTGGGATCAACAATTGATATTAGAGCTTAACTTGATAACTTGCAAGTTTAAATATCAATGGTGAATAATTTAACAATTCAAACATTGAAAGCTTCTTATTTCGATGGAACTAACTTTTCTTACTAAAAATTCAGGATGAAGACTTTTATCAAGGGAGTAGACTATCAAACTTGGGAAATTATTGAAAATGGCAATATTAAAATCAATGATCCTACCACAAGATATGTTGACTAGAAGAAAGTGGAAAAGAACTTCAATGCTAAAATTCTTTTATTGACTTAGCTCCTTTTGAATTTTGTCTAATATCTTCATGTAATATAGCTAAAGAGATGTTGGATACACTTCAAGGAACTCACAAAGTGACAAATACTATCAGGAAAATGAGAATTGATTCCCTAATATGGCAATATAACTATTCAAGTTCAACCTGGTGAAGAAATTAAAAATAAATTTAGTTAATTTACTATTATAACTAATGAATTAAATTTTCTTCACAAGAAAATAATTAATACAGATCAGGTATGAAAAATGTTGCAGATATTACCAAAAGCATGGATGCCTAAGAAAACAATCATAAAAGAAACATGTAACATGAATAAGCCTGCACCTTGCCAATTAAGGAGCAAATGAATGGCCTATGAGGAGGATGTGTCTCGAGCTAAAGATAATGAAAATAGAAATAAGTCAACCCCTTTCAAAACAAGAGAAGTTAAAGAGGAAACTAATGCTAAATCTAGTGATGGGAAGGATGATCTCAAATCATTAGCTTGATGTTTTAAAAGGATTTTTAAGAGGCACGGTAAGATATAATTTAACTACAAAAATTATGATACTAACAAAAATGTTGAAAGTAAAAATAAAAAAAAAAGAAAAAAGAAAAAGAAAAATGTTATGTCCTATAAGTGCAAAAAGCCATGACATATCAAATATGAGTGTCCCATGCTTGCCATGAAGCCTAAAAAATATAAGAAAAACAAACACTAGTCTTTTATGGTCACTTGAAGTGATTTAGATGAGTTAGAAAATGAAGTAGAGGACATAGAAGCAAATAAAGGTAGAGCCAACATGTGTTTGATGGTCTGACTTAGAGGTATTTTTTTACTATGATATTTACAGTTTGGAACCCGATGATGTGTATTTTGAAATGTAAAAGCTTTTGGATGCTCTTTCAAAATCTAATATGAAAAACACAAAACTTAAAAATGAGAATATGGTATTGAAAAATAAAAAGAAAACTCTAAGTGAATCAAATTCGATTTTAATAAATAAAAATAAAAATTGAAAAATGATAATAAAGTATTGAATGTTAACAATGAAGCATTATAAAATGAGAATTTAGTTTTAAAGGAAGAAATTAAAATTGTAAAGGTAAGTGTTGAAGATCTTTTACGATCTTTTAAAAATATTTTTAATAAATTTAATGAGTGATAAGAAATATCAAATGCTTTTATCAAGTTAACATCTTAATTTGTCAAAATTTGGCTTGGGTTTTGAAAAAGAGAATGTTAAAAAATATCTACACAAATATTTTTTGTTAAAGGTAAAGAAGTAATAAAAAATAAAAAGGTAAAACACAAAAATATAAAAAAAAAAAAGGTAAGGCTGTTGAACAATTTATAACATATTCTGTTAAACATAAAGGTTATACAATTTGACTAAAGGGGTGCCCAATGCAATAGGAAAAGTATCAAAATCAATATGGATAGCATTTTGGTCAACATGGAAGGCATCCCACTCAAGATAAAAGATACCCTATAACAAATAATAGGTATGTTCATCAAATTCCTTATATGTGTGTGTGTGTGTTTTTTTTTTTTGTAATAAAATAGGTCGTATAGAATTTTTTTTTTTTTATGAAAATTACATGCTTAACAAAAATCAAGTTAGTAATAATGAGACCCTAAACTTGAATTTCAAATAACCTAAGCTTGTCTGGTTCCCAAAAATAGATGATTCTTTTTAGGTGATTGTAGGTATCTAAGGCAAAGTATAATTGGAAACAAATTTTCAAAGCCTCAGTCGGATTAAGATTTGATAATTTTGTTCTATTTTTTTTTCTTAGTTTTTATATCTACATTTACTATTTCAATTAATATGAAATTGTACCATATTGAGGAGGAGCAAATTTTCAAAAAGGAAGAAAAGAAAAGGATATTAAAAACTTAACAAATGGGTATTGAGGAGAAAAATTGCATAATCAATGATTGATTGATATAAACTCTTAATTGTATGAATTCTCTTTAATTGCCGATATGGTATATTCTTCATCGGTGAGAGAATCCATTACAATTGTTGATTTCAATGGGAATTTATAATTAAAAATCTAAATGTGCTAACATGTTTTCTAAAAAAAAAAAAAAAAGGAGATTGAGGACCTTACGGAATCAAGATTCATTATAATTTCAATATATTGTTTGCATGTATCTAGACAAGAATTTGATAATATTCACAGTCTTAGCTATAATACATTCAAATTAGTCTTTTTTGATATATTATGAGCTCAATCACATCAGTTTCAATTTTTTTTGAAAAAAAAAACTGAAACTGATGTGGTTTATTTTTTCAACTTTAAAGAGTCATAACTTTTTTACTCGTTTGGAGTTACGAAGTCCATAATAAATAAAAAAAAGATTGATTTCTATAGTCAAGACTAAACCACATTACCGTTTAGTATTTCTATAAGGGTCAAATTGCTATATTTCTATATGCCAAAGTATAAAAAAAAAAAAGAAGTAACACTAAAGGAACGAATGTTGTCTGCATCCTTGTACCGAAGGCGCAAATCTAATGTGCACTTTCAGTTTTGTAAATTAAAAAAACAAAAAGAAATCGCAAACTATATTCGCGTCTTTAAAACTTATTTTTGAAATAATTATTGTGAATTTTTTTTATAAAAATCACAATATTTAAAAATATTTTCTCACTTATTGAACATATTTAAATAATATATTTAACTTTGTTTCACTAAAGTTGGATTAATTTTTATGGAAATTAAATATTAAATGTGGACTAAAGGTCATGAATAAATTACAAGATTTGTTTGATATTTTATAATGGATCAACTTATTGGGATATTAAAAATGAAGATTGATTCATGATCGAAAAGTACCAAAATATGTCAAGAATATAGGTATGACAACATAAGAAGAGCTGGCAAATTGCGTAGTCGGAAGATATTGGAAGGAAATTGAATAGGATAAAATTAGAATTTCAGAAGAGAAGGAAACTTCAGAAGGGACAAGATTAGAATACAGAGACCATTGAATTCGGGAGTTGGGACTCCTCGTGCACAGTGTGGGCATGTTGATTTCGGAAGTAATGATGTCACATTGAAAAATGTGGATTGGTGAATCAGCTTCGAAGCTTAAGTTGAAATTCGCAAAGTCGGAAGTCACAACTCAGACGCCACATTGGAAATTTCAGAAGGAGGACACTTCATTGGCTTTACGTTGGAAAACTTAATATATTGTTTGAAGACATTTTCCATACAGAAAAATTATATATATTACTAAGTAAAAAAACAAAGATAAGCTTTCATTTTATAATCATACGTAATTTCAAGTTACTTTATCTTTTTGGCACACACACTGTGAGTATGTAACTATTTTGATAATATTAATATTTGGGCCCGTTAATTCCGGTACTTCGGTTGTGTTTATTATTATTATTATTATTAAGCCGAAGGACATTGAGATAAGTAATAAGAGAATTTTATAATATTTTTAAGATTTTAATGAAAAATTAATCTATCATAGGGTGACATGACAAAATAGAGTTTATATAGTCAACCATATAGTGGCAACAAAATCACTATGTTGTTGTTTGTGTATTCAAGACTAATGGTAGGAATTTATAATTAAAGAAGTCTATCATTATTAGTAAAAGTGAATGGATAATCCTGTTGTATAAGATATCAATTTGTATTCTATTCAACTAGGTCGGTTTTAGATCGATATTAATGGTTACAAAATAAATTTAGTATATAAAATTTCTAAAACCTACTTTCATAAGATAGGGTATCAGTAAAGTTTTCTTACCCTATATTCATCTTGAAGTCTATAATCCAAAATATATAACATATAGGTTCTAAAATATCTTATACTCTCATTATAAAAATTTATTAAATAAAATTAATAAATGATAATATCATATCTTTCAGCAATCAATATTTTATTAACAAGAAAGAGAGAGAGAGAGAGAGAGAGTTTAAGTCTATAAGTTAATGATTCTAAAAAGTTAAAGTTAATGTTGCACCTCTTTCTTTCTCTTCTTTTTTTTTTTTTCTATTTTTCTTTCCAACTTTACATTTTCTTTTTTTTTTCCTCATTTACTAAATAACAAAATCATAAATCTTGTAATAATGAAGGTAATTTTAAATTCACATATTTTGTTATAAATTCTATAGATTTTGGATAAAGAACTTGTATAGATTACTATTTTAGTATTATATAAACTTGAATTTTATAGAGAAAAAAGCAAAATTTACAGATTTCTTAAAATACCCTATATCCTATAATATAAGGTATAGGGTATATGGTAATTTCAAAGTATTACAAAATAGGTTTTAGTTCAAAAATTTTAAAATTTGTACCTTACCAAGTAGGATACGGATAGGGCTTCATACTTTACTGTTCACCCCTAACAATGATTACTTCTAGGATTCTATAATTTAATGTAAAAGTATATATATGTGATATTATATATGACACTTGACAAAATTTTATATGGTAGTGAACAATGAAAACATAAGTATGTATGAATAAATAAATAGATAGATAGATAAATAAAGAAAGGTGTTACTTTTTTTTTTTTCCCAACCATCAAATAAAACTTTAATGTTTTTCCTTTTTCTCTAACTTTATTTTAGATATAAGGAGACATGGGTTTCAAATGACAAGTTTAACCTTATTAGTATCATATATATATATATTTAAAATTTTTACTCATGGATAATAATAGAAGAGAATTAGACATCTACCCAAATTTGTTTTATATTGGTTATGCATTTGTTACATATATTTAATCTTTTATATTTTGATTTTTTTATTATCTATATTATAAATAGCTTAGTTTTAAAGTAGAGTTAAAATAACGAAAAAAAGAAAACCTTTATCACATATTTATGGATATGAATATACAAAGTTGATAAAACAAAAGATTAAAGCAATTCTAATTTTTACCAAGATTGTTGAGAACCGGCCTAGACCGGACTCTGAACCGGAAAACTAGTTTATAACTCCATGTTAGCCTTTGCCAAGTTGCTGTGAGAACCCCAACTTCTACTTATCCCGATGTGACTTAATGCTCCACCGATCCATCCGTATTCAATTTGTAACCTGACGGTGGATGGCTCATGGTTGACCCACTTTCTCCTTGTGGCCGCGGGTCTCTTCAGACCGCTTGTATTAATTACGCATTTCAGGGCTGATCCAAGACGATAGCAAGATGGATTACACATTCTGCCATAGCAGACAGAAAATTTTAGTTCATTTAGTCTATTGACAAGTATATTTCATTCATTTTCAATATGTCAATGTGTCAACAATGTCACGTCGGCCTTTTCGGGTTGTGTGATGTGATTTATTCATATTTATTCATTGAACGCGGATGGTGACCGTTTCAAATGTTAAGATTTTATTCTACTGCATGCATTATGCAGCTAAACTTAAAAGGGCCTTAAGACTGCAAAAATCAGCACTGGACATAAAAGATAAAGCATCAAGACTTGCGATGGTGAGGATGCCTACTTTTATTCTTTGATTTCGTCTAGATGAAGACAGGAAAAACTATAAAATACAATACAGTTGCTGAATCGAAACAAAAATGGATGGCTGATAAATTCTTTATAAATCGGCGAAGAGATGATATATTTTTTAATCTACAGCGATGAGCCTCAAGGCTGTAACCGCCGCGGCAACAGACACACATCCAAAGAAGCAAACGTTTAGCCAATGCCATGCCTTTTGTAGAGGGCTTAACTTGTTCCCCTTTGCCACCAAGTACATGTGGTTTCCTAGGATAAATGTTAGGATGCCTACTTTTATTCTTTGATTTCATCTAGATAAAGACGGGAAAAACTATACAATACAATAGAGTTGCTGAATCGAAACAAAAATGGATGCTTGATAAATTCTTTATAAATCGGCGAAGAGATGATATGTTTTTGAATCTACAGCAATGAGCCTCAAGGCTGCAACTGCCGCGGCAACAGACATACATCCAAAGAAGCAAACGTTTAGCCAATGCCATGCCTTTTGTAGAGGGCTTAACTTGTTCCCCTTTGCCACTAAGTACATGTGGTTTCCTAGGATAAATGTAAGAGGAAATACGCTTATGGCCCCCGTGAGGCTCTCGAAATCACCCAAGAATGGAAGCATAGCTGACATCAACGTGTTAATTGTAAGGTAGCCGCCGCGGAAAAGAATTCTGAATGAAAGGTTCTTTGGTTTCAAAGCATTCCCAACAATGCCAAACCGTGTATCCATGTATTCGTACGTTGGACTAGCAAATATCTGCATATTTCAGTAAAAATTTCACGAGTTAGTACTTAATGAAAACAAATGCATCATGTAGTTTGAGCTTATGGATACGGCTGCAACTTTTGGCTGAAACCCATTAAGTGAACTACTTAATTTAGATGGAGATGCAATGGCATGGGGATTTAAACTCTTGATTTCCTAGGTCTGATATCGTGATATGTCAGCACAAGCATCTTATTTAAAAGCTCAAACTTATAGAGCTTATGTGGTTTTAATTTTTATACTTAACACAGCACAACATAATCTAGATCTAGTCTTAATTTAGAGGGTGAAGATAATTACATGTACAGCAATGACTGTTTGTAGAAAGGCAGAAATGTTGGCTAATGTCTTCACCCACACGGGTCCACTGACGTTGTTAAGCAAATAGGTTGATGCGGATGACCCATAAGCCCAGTAGCCAATGAATGTAATGGTGTACATTGGAAGATTTCCAACTGAGAACTGCAAATAGAGAGCCTTCAACATGTTCCGAACAGACGGTTCTTTCACTGTTGCCTGTCAGCGAGGTAAAGTGTTAGTAGAAATGATACATGAAGAATGAGAATTTAAGCACTTACATCATAGGCTAAGCAATTTTCCACATGGTTTTCCTCTACAAAGAACTCACATAATTCATATTATACAGTCCTATGTCCATGAGACTCTCATAAATAAATATTCTAGTCCAGTCCTATGTCTTACAAATGACATCAGGTCATGTAGGAACAAGGTTTGATTCTACCCGTTTGTTAAGATGCTCCAGTGGCATACATTAATGCACTTCAGGGATTTTCATATGCTTCCCCTACTAAGTAAAAAAGAGAATGGACAAGGAGTTTTAGGGATATTTAAGCACCTGTATCTCTGGAAGCATCCCAGTATTGTATGCGAAAACAAGATTTGCAGCAGCACCAATCGTTGTAAATACTCTGCCTGATTCTGATCCTGGGATAGTATAATCCCTGTGAGGAGAATTGAGCCCTACAGCACCAATATTATTGATATGATGAAACTTCCCAAAAAAAGAGGTAAGATTGCTAAGTTGTTGCCACACACTTATCGAAGACACATGCTAAAGCAGCAAAGGATCACCCTATTTTTCTGCCTCTTTACAGTCACAAATTAGAGATACGATGCCACACTAATGTAATTGACAATCAAATTGAGAGCAAAATAAGTCTATGAAATCAACAGAAAACAACACCAAAAAATTACTTAATTGACCAGAAATGATTTGCCAAACAAAGATATAAATTGTTAGAAATAGGTCTAAAATGAAGTATACAGATGTAGCTGACATGTCAAAGAACAGAATGACCATGACTGCACTCTTCTAGAAAATGAAGCTGACCTTCAGTTTCATGTGTATAGGTAAAGTGAAAGCTTAAAGAGTCACTATGTATATGATTCCCTGGACACTCCACAATGCCTACAAGTCTAATCTCCATTTCCAGGAGAGTAAGGAAAACAGTGAATCTATTTTCTAGTGCTTCGACACTAGAAAGATCTAACATAGACCTGGTCTTTATAGACTGTGAGTCCTTTGCTCTTGCTTCTCTCTCATGCCCCATCTAGTACATCAGATATCTATCAAGCACAAAGTGCAGATAAATTGCATATGGTTCCCATACCTTGCACTGATTTGGTTTACAAATATCAGATCTAGTGCTTCTCCTTGAACAAAAGCTGTTGTTGATGGTGACTTGGACTACCCAAACTCTATCATAGGGCAGATGCTGACACGCCTTCGCTAAAAATCTCCTCTAGCAGTGTGCCTATTATGAATCAAACACAAATTTTGGATGAGTGCTTACTGCTTCACCAACAGCCACCAAAAGCGACAACTTAAGTTTTGCTGGAGCAGTAAGCAGTCCATCCAATAATAACTACTGCATCTACACAAGAATCTTCCTCAAGGCTAGGACTTGAAAGCATTTTGGCTATTGTGCACATGAAGGAAAATAACACTCTAAAAAGCCCACATGCTCTAAACAAGAGATTTGGCAATGCATCAGCACGATTTGTATCTGGAATATTGTAAGTCATACATGCAAAAATGACTTAAGATCACTAATGATCGCATTAGATCATTTATTGGATTGATTTGAAATCATCTAAATCTAGAAAATCAAGTACAGTTTACAAAAGGACAGGATGGTAGATGCTGTTCCAGTCCAGAAGAAATAAGGAAGAAATAGAACTGAACTAAACAATTCATCGAAATGCAAATATGACAACACTTTGATTCCAAAAATCAGGCAGGGAGTTTACCATCTTTTATGCTGAGAACAATAGCTATAATGATAAAAATGAGACTGAAAAGGGTTGAAATCGCCAACCAAAGCCTTAAAGCAGACAAGTGAGGGATAGCAATGGCAAACAAGGCGCACACAAAACCAGTTATGGCAATGAAGTAAGGCAGCTTCATAACATTGTCGTCCCTGTAAAGAACATAGGTAGCCTGCAAAAAGTCATAAACAAAAGTTTCTTTAGCGACTTCCATACAAAGAGAAGAAAATGGAAAACTCTAAAATTAAATCATAACTATCAAAAGAGCATTTTAGAGAGTATATTCTGCTATTAACATAGGAAAACATCCACTTTCATATATGTGATTACACAACAGAGTATGTTGTGACAGGAAAACATTTTTAAAGAAGATTGTGCTCATTGAGGAATTGCTTTATCACTAATGCCACAAGATCATTTTCTTCAGATTGATCTATACCTTTAAGGCTTCACCAGCCAAAATGATAAAGCCTGTATTGATCATGAAAAGGTTGACATACTGCAATCCCCAAGTAAGAGAATAAGCTTTCCTACCTGTGAAATGGAAAGAAAAATCAACTCATTTACATGCTTCACCAAAATGGTAATTCTTAATCAATAAGCAAAATTATGAGGATTTTTTTTTCTGAGTCATGTACCATATAAATGTCCTGCAAGGTCTCTGTATCTGATATGCCGCTTGCCACCAACCTCATGAAGCTTTGCAATAAGCATATTTGCATAAAGTGAAATTGCTGAAGCAAGCAGTAAACCAACTACTCCACCAATCCAACCAAGAGGAACCATGATGGTACCAGAGTATCCCAGCACGAACACGCTGTTTACTCCATTGGTGAGAACAAAACCAGCTTGAAGCCATGAATCTACAAAATTATGAAGGAATTTCAATTAGTTGTGCATAAAACTCTAGCGTGGATAAATTTCAACATGCTGCAATATGTAGATATAACTTAAGAAGAAAATTCACTGCATTAGAAGAACTTGATTAGTCATACATTCTCATAAGCATTCATTCATTTTCGATTGGTATCTGTAAATGACATCAAGATGGAGATAATAAAAAAAAATATTTGGTTCCATTTAGTAGCAAAGTTCAAGGATTTCCAGGAAAGTACGCATGCACCCTACTAAGAATCAACAGAGCAATCCATTAGATCCTCATCTTCTATGAAGATAGGTATCGGAAACTATTAGAAACATTATCCACCAGAAAAGTTGCCCAAATAACATCAATTTTGTGATAACTAACAACAAAAGGAAAGGATGAATCAATGAACAATGCGTCAAACACTTTTTCTGCTATGAGCCTGTTTCATGATCAGACAAAAAATCTTTCCTAGAAAGATGCATTCTCACACATTTCCAGAAAATAAAACCTTATCGATAGGCTTAACAAACCAGCCAATTAAGTATATTAATTGTTTTGTATTGAATTCACTTGTGTACAGAAACAAATCAAGATAATCACTCCTACCAGAGAAAAAAGGGAAAAAGAATGTAAAACTAATGAGAACATAAGAAATATATATCGTAATAGTATCATTCAGGAAGAAGTCAAGCCATTCCCTTTTTTCTTGTAACTTCGAAAGTCTCGATCGATACTATCATCACGTAAGATATGTTCTAATTGCCTATTGATTTAGGCTATGTCTAATTGCACAGTTCTATCTAAACGATAAACAAACCAAGCCATGGAAACACTTGGAATGCAAATTAAAATAAGATAAACCTTAATAATCCATCATTGCACCTCCCAAAACAAAAAGAAGGCTTGGGTATTGCATTACAAGTGTAAATAAAAAAGAGAACCAAATTTACTTATCTATTGTAAATCAATAAAACAATCATTCAAAGGTACTTGTTATGTACCGTACATAAAAATAAAAAAACAAAACAGCCTCATTCTAACACAACAAAAACCAGAGTTGCATATATGCATTAAAAGTGATAACAAGAACCAACAATCAAATTTATTCGAATCCTGAACTGAAAAACAACCCAGAACATAACGAAGCGAGTATTTTTTGGATTACAAGTTTCATTACGAATCAAAAACTTAATTTTCATTTTAATTTCGATACGCACAATGCTCAATTTACGATATACACTGCAAAACATGATTTCTTTTTAGCCAAATTATATTATCGGGAAAATGAAAGAAATGTACAAAATTATATTCATGCGACGACAAAACCGAATTCATCCGAACGGATGAAACATGTTCGATTTTCCAAAACATACAGGTTCCCTCACAGAGCTAGCCCACGGGAAAAAACCAGCTCAACACTCAATAAATCTTATTTGGGTCGGCTGTATGGATCGGGTTTCACTGTTTTACTTTACCTTGACTAATCAAATGGGCAGTTTCGGGAACTTCAACGTTGGCATGCTCTTCATCATGTACCTTACGAGGACCCAATTCGCCCTCCATGATGAAAGATTCGTGGTGGTGGTAATAACTTCCGATCTCCCCTCTCTCTCTTTCCTCTTCAACTCCAACCGGGAGGAGTACCTCTTCCTCTCCTTCTCTTCCACAACCAGAGTACCGGTTATTACACGCAGCGTAACTCGTGGAATTCCCTTCATTTGGGTGGCGCATTTAAAGCGGAAGATGTTCAGAATCAACAGCCAAACAGAATATGGAAATAATTTTTTTTTTAAAATAATAAAATAAAATATCAAAATCAGGTAAACAAAAGAAATTTTATTTAGTTAATCTCTCTTTCTCTGGTATAGAAAGTTACATAGTAGTCGAAATACCGAATCTAAATATTGTATGGGGATTTACGCTTTGTCGGAGTGAGCAAGTCTGCTTCCCAATAGTACGATAATGATTAACGTTTGATGGTGAATTTCGAATATTGTTTAATGTTTCTTTTTATTGTTTGGTTGGTAAATGTACTGTTTTTATTTTTTTATTTTTAAAACTTTACAGCATGGCCAGCGATTCCATGGCCGGTACCACGGCTGCGTTATGACCATTTTCGTGCACGACTCCTTGATCTGCGTTTATATATAAGTTTACACAGCCCACGTGGGTGGGAAGATCCGGAGCTGGTGATGCCTCTGGTAAGGATTTAGGAGATCTGCGCCAATAAATGCTATGCTTGAAAAGAGCGAAAGAATTAAAAAGAAAGCAAAGTAGGAGTAAAAAAAAATAAAGATTTTATTATTTGGATAAGGAAAGAATGAAAATGAAGGAATAATCAGTAATAAAATTGTTTATTTTATTAAAATGTCAAAGAAAAAAGAAAAGAAAAGCTTTTTATAACCTTAAGATGTGCTTTTATTACAAGGTCCTCATTTTGGAGAACGGTTTTTGTTGGCTTAAAAGGAAAATATTCTTTTCTAAATTCATTCATTTCCCATTTCCTTTGTTTATCAAACAACAAAAATCATTTTAAGATTTCATTCTATCCCATCCTCATTCCTTTCTTCAATTCAAACATAGTGTTAATAATCCCATCGATGAGACTATTAAAAGAAAATTACCATATTTCACCTTTTTTTTTTCTTTCAAGTAAAGATAGATTTCATTCTACAAAAAAATACTACTTTAAGACATAAATAAATAATTAAGGTGCAAAATCTAATCAAATAAACAACACATTTCTTTAAAAGTTAATCTATTTCATTTAACAAATATATAATTTCTTTTAAACAAACAAAATTCACCCAACTAACAAGTACAATAAAACTAATAAAAGGAATAACATAGTTCCATATAAGAGATAACAATAGAAATAAAAAGAAAAGTAATAAACACATAAAATAAAATTGTTTATTCCAAATATTGTTTGACAAACAATACCCAATTGCCATGATCTCTTTAGATTAATAAAATTTGTGGAAGTATCTTTATTTTTGTTGATGCGATGAATTGATGATGTAAGAAGGGTAGAAAAACAAGAATTCTAAAGATTTTATTAATAAAAAGTGAGAATGTTGGAATCTATAGATTTAGGATAATGAAGAATGGGAAAAGGTTTCGAAAAGAGTAGTGGCCACGCAGCAATTGGTGTTTTCTCAACTTGATCATCGAACTAGTAAATAAGATTAAAGAACGTGGGATTTAAGTTGTCACTACTTTAATGGGGTAGTTGACCTCTTATGGTAATGTAGTTGACTGTGCTTTTCTTTATTATTCTTATCTTTAAAAATTCCTTCTCAAACTTCCCCCACTTCAAGTCTTCTTAAAATCACTTTCCAAACTTAACTCTAATCATAACTAACTTCAATAATTATTTCTTTAAAGCATTAAAGATCCCCTTAGGACATAATTTTGATTTAAATTTGCAAAGCACCAAACCAATAACATTCATTCATGTAATAATAATCATAACTATAAAAAAAATTACCATTGTTCATCCATTTTTTATTTCGTTAACCCTTAATTGGGATTTCCATTCTCCAAACACTAAAAGAAAACTAGATTTTAACGACAAAAATTTTGCGACGGAAAAAAATCTATCTATAAAAGTATTAATTTATGATGAATTTACAATAAATTTGTGGCTACATGAAAAAGACATATTTTTACAATTTTATTAGTTTTTGCAATGGAATCAGATATGAATTACTAATGGATTTGTGAAGAATTTAATTCTTATCACAACTCTACCTCTAATTTTATTGTGGAAAATGAAAAAATTTGGTGTAATAATTGTTTTTGGATTTTGTTGTAAATCCGCCTCTAAATGTCAAAAATATAAATTTATCTTTAAAGATGGAAAATTTCTATCTCTAATACTATAATGATAAATGTTAAAATTTTAATGCTATATATATATAAACTATCACAAATATATTTTTAAAATAATCACAACTTTAAGAAATAGATTAACTATGTCTCTAAAAGCAATTAATATATATATATACACATAAATAAATGGTATAATATACTGTATATAAGTATTATAATTTTTTATCTTATATAAAAAATAATTATATATTATTTGATATATTTATATCATATAATATATTTTTACAGTTTTATTAATTTTTGCAATGGGATTAGAGATGGATTACTAATGGACTTGTGAAGGATTCAATTCTATTGCAACTCTATCTCTGATTTTATTGCCGGAAATGAAAAAATTTTGGCGTAATATTTATTTTCAAATTTTGTTACAAATCTGCCTCTAAATATCAAAAATATAAACTTGCCATTTAAAGATGGAAAATTTCTATCTCTAATACTATAATGATAAATGTTAAAACTTTAATGCTATATATATTTAAAAAACCATCACAAATCTATCTACAAATTTATTTTTAAAATAATCTCGGCTTTTAAAGACAAATTAATTTTGTCTCTAAAAGTAATTAATATATATATATATATATATATATATATATAGACACACACATAAATAAATGATATAATATATTGTCTATAAGTATTATTATTTTTATCTTATATATAACACATTATATATTATTTGATATATTTATATCATATAATATGTTATAAAGTATTAAATGATCGGACTTATATACTATGGTTTTATTATATATAAATTTATATAACAATAGATAATTTAAATAATATAATAAATAATATTTTTAAATAATAAGATAAAATGTTATACTATTACCATATATAATTTATTATAAATTAAATATTTTGTTATAAATTATTAGTTATATATGTAATAAAATGTAACTTTGATAATAAAAACATAGATTGTTATTGTGGTTATGTTTTATATAAAAGTCAAAAGTTAAGTGTGTTAAGGGAAGAACATAACTAGGATGGATGACTCTTTAGGAAGTTTTAATTAAAAGAAATATAATCATGCTAACAAAGTATAGTTAGTAAGAGATTTAATGTGTAAGTGAAACTACCACCGTGTGAGGTACTCTGGTTGGGTTGTTATATTTTAATTAAAATAATTTAATAGGATTTGGCCGATTTGCGATAGATTTTTTTGTTTTTGATTCTATTTCGTTCTAAATTTTGTTAATTTTTTTTCAACAAAATTAATTCATTTTTTGAGAAAGATTTTGTCTCAAATTTGCTACTATGTATAATTCATTGTTAAATAAAATAAGCGATAACAATTTTTACGTAGAAATTTGTGATAGAGATTCTATTTTTAAAGGGTTTTTTTTTTCTATTGAATCACTAATTTTATAAACAAAAATTTCTATCTCTAAAAACCATCTTTCTTATAATGAAACGGTTAAAACTTCAACTATAAATGTTATTTAGATTTTACTTAATGACAAAACAAGATTTAAACACATGCCTTGTTGTCAATTCTTGAAAAGACACATGTAATCCTATTTATAGAAACCACTGATCTTCACAAATTCCTTCAAAACCTTACTTCCATTTTACAATTTCTACACATAGAAGGATAATACACTCGTGACACTTCTTTTATTGTTGCCTTCTATAGTTAAAGCGATACTTTGCTCTGAAATTCTTGAACAATACAAACTTGCCCTATACTTGGACATGGAAATCTTAATGGAAGAGAAGGGGAAGAGATAGATTTTGTTTTTAGAGGAAGGGAAATGTATAATTTAAATTTTAGGAAAGGATATGTACGCTCATTCATGAAGGGTGGTTACTACAAAGAGAAAAGAAAAAAGGTTAAGTGATTACTAAGTCATAGGGATAGAATTACTAAAATGCTTTTCAAATTGAAATGATTTATTGGGGTACTTCAATTAATATATATTATCTAGGTGCTTATGAAAAGTTTAAAGAAAAGGTTTTTATCCTTTTTAATTAATATTTATATTTGATTTGAGTTTAATTAGATTTATAAGTTAATCGAGTTAAATATCATAAAAATTGAACTCAACTCAATTAATTGCTTAAAGAACCTTGATCTCAACTTGACTTGAAAATTTGAAGCTTGAGATTGAATCAAGTTTAATTGAGTTAAGAATTTTTAACTTGAATTTAATCTCAACTTAGAGTGACACTTAATAAACTTGAGCTCGAATCAATTAAATTTATTTGAACTTAATTTATCTAATTTTTTTTTATTTTGATTATAATGATGTTAATATTTAAATTCAATTTGAATTCAATTAATATTTATTATAAGAGATATTTTTTCTCGTAATTATAAAATAATATTAATATTGATATTTCAACTTGAATTTGATCAATATTTATATTCAACTTAAATTTGATTAGACTTATAAACTAATCAAAGTAAATATCATAAAATATGAATTAATTTAATTAACTACTCGAGTGAATTGAGGTTGGAAGAGGGGTTGGGCTAGGTTATTTTTATGTAGAGCTAAGAAGTGAAAGACGACGTGAAAGGTTTTGACATATCCTTGCCTTCCGTTAAGAAGAGACCCTTTTGATGCTTATGCGGTAATGATGGTAGTAGACGGACTGTTTAGATGGTCCTTTGAATTGCAGAATTCAATAGTGGTAGGGTCTGTCACCGACGAAAAATTATCTTCTGTCCACAAGTGGTTTGACGAGATAAGAAAGCATCGAGTTCGATGTGATATTGTGATATGTGAATTGACAAGACTTCGCCTACAAATCCTAATAATAAATAGGTAATTTATAAATACGTCCTTTCGCATTTTTTCCCTGGATCTCCGGAAAAAGATGAGAAAAAATTTACCCATTCTCATCTACTATTTTGTAACAAAATTCTAACGTAAAAGGTATTTTGGCTCTTAGATATTGTTTTTCAAAATTAAACATTAGATAGTTAAGATATCATAAATATAAGAAAACAATTAATGGCTACATAATGAAAAATATATTAAATACATATAAAAAACAGACCATAAATATAACAATTTTATTAATATAATGTGAAAACATTTTTTCTTTGCTTGTTTGTGAAATTTCATTTCTTTTGTTAATCTTTGTCCGTTTGGCATGGTTAGGGGATAAGGAAGAATAAGGTAACCTACTGAAAATGTGTGCTTTTAAAGTAATTAGTTGACGAGTTTCGGAAAAATTACGTTCTTTTTTTAAGATTGATTAAGCATTTTACAATAGTAAAGTAAACCGTAGTAAGTGTTCTATGCACTTGATGACACTTTCTTTTCTAGCAAACTAAACTTGAGGCTTAATACATTTTATTTTTAATTAAGCTGCTAAGCTCGTGGAGCAAACATCTCAAAGTAAGATGAAATTGAAGACTGGCGAGGATGATGGAGACAAAACGTTGAGGTTGCGTAGGAATGAGAAACAATCTGACTGGTTTCCACCTCCAGAGCGGGGGAAAAGGCTCAGTAACGTGACGGCCTGCATGAACATTGTGACAGCCTCTTCTTGGGCAAGAACGCAGCCGCATGGTGTGTGTGAGTGTCAAACAAGGAAGCAAGAAGTCATATGTATGAATAAAGCAAATAATCATGTTTCCTATAATGTTTGGGCGAGGGAGAAAGTGAAGGGATTATTTTAATTAAGGACATTTGATTAAGCATACACACGCATTATTAGTATCAGGGAATTTTAATTAAAAAAACGTGGATCAATCAAAACACGACAAGCGTCGCAAACCCGAACGGCGATGATACATGATTTCTTCTACATAGTTCAAAAATTTAAATAGAAAAAAAGTGGGATAAGTCAAAGAAAACAATAGTAATAAACTAATGACCTTTTTTTTTTTTTCAAGATAATAATAATAATAATTTATAAATACTCCTGCATGCTGCAACCGATTGTTAAAATAGGAGATGAAATAGGTTAATTATTGTATAAATAACTGCGAGAAGCATGTGAAATTCAAGAACAAATACAGCAAGAATATTTTACGACGTAACTATTTCCAATTATCGCGGATTCTTTTGGAACCGAAGTATAATATCACCAAAATTGGTTGAAAAGAAGTCTTCATTGGCTGTCATTCAATTAGAACCATCTTTCACGTTTAAACCAAGGTCCCACTTCTAAAAGCAGTGGCTTATATCAAAGCGAACAACTTCTATTATCATTGCATACTTTAACATATATAAAATGTAAAAATGTGATTGATGGAGCATGGTTGGAGTCCAAATACTCATTAATGGTTTCTTGATTAATTCCCAAAGGCCAAATTAGAGAAAAGGAATGTTGAAAGAGTCTCAATGTACAGTATAAATTGTCACGCTTGTGTATTGTATTACAAAGTCAAAAAGCATCTGGAGGAAAGAGTTACTTGGTGTTGCTTTAGCAATAATTATACATCTAAAAGTAAAATCAACTCCCATCATAATATATTATATTCAAAATGAAAAGAAGAAAGAAAGGTTCTTTTCTTTGTGCTGTTTAGTCTATTAGGAAGAAGGAGGAACATAAAATGCTGTTCTAGGCAGCGAGCAAGAGATAGGTATATCAAACTGTACTTTTTTTTTTTGGATACAACTTCCATAAATCTTTAAGAAATTTAGTAATATATTTGTAAATTCCACTTTTCTTATATATTAAAAGATATATAGAAATTACATATATTTTTATATATAACCATGCCCACCTACTCTCTCGCACGTAGTGATGCTTACACTTCTACTGGTGTGTTAGAAAGTGCAAATGGTTGAACAAATCCGGCATTACAACAACAAGGTACTGAAACTGAAGTGGTAAAGTGATGATGAAGTGGTCAGTAGCGTATTGTTCTCTGAGAAAAGAATGAATAAGAACTGATGCATCAATCCTAAAGCAGTGTGGATGATGGCATATTCCAAATAAGATTCTCATTGGGCCAAATTCGATTATTATGATTGTCTTTGAGATTCGATTTCTTCAATAAATTTGTAAATACTGTTGTAAAAGCCATACAAATTCGAGAATATTTTTCAAATACTATGTCCTATGAAACATAAAAACACAAATTGCAAAAATATATATATGGGTAATGCAAGACAAACAACCTTGGAAATATTTCAAGAAATTATATTCAATATTATAAGGAACTCACCTTCTTAAGGAATTCATCATTTTATTGCATCTTTTGTCATTCTTAAGGGTAGGGTTATAAATAAGTTGGACTTAGATGACATGGTGTTGAGTTTAAATTTAAGGTTTATTCTAAAATTTAAAGCTTATGCTTGGCTTAAACACAATCAAATTTAAAATTTTATACCTGAGCTTAACTAAAAGTAGTATTCAATGAGCTTGACTCATTCAATCAAACTCATTTGGGTTTAAATTTCCTATAAAGATATTTTTAAGGGTAAATATCACTTTTTGCATTTGAACTTTGACTTTTTCTAATCTAGTTAAAATTTAAAAGGATCAAGTTGGTAACTAAATTTTAGTCATTTTTGCATTTAACCGCTTGAATTTTACCCATTTTTATACTTAACTATCTAAATAAAATTAGTTTAAGGATTATAAATGATCTTGAAACATTTGTAAGGAGTAAATTGATATTTTTAAATTTCAGGTATTTGATTTAAAAATGAGTAAAGTTGAAGTATCAAATATAGTATTTACTCTTATTTATTAAAATAATATTGACATTAAAACTCAACTTAAACTAGACTACTGTTTAGGAAAATATGCTAAAATAAAGTATTTTTTTAAATAATTGCCAAATAGGGTACTTAGTAAACTTATTCGTGAAATAGGTAGCGAATGTGCAAATTAGAAACACTCCTACAACAATTTCTACTGAAGGTGCGTACCTGGAATGTACCTTTATGCGTTTTCAATATGTATCGCAAAATTTTTTTAAATAAATTTTTATAATTTTTAAATTTATGAAAATTATTTTTTTATTATCCTTATGTAAACTTTTAATTTAAAAAAAAATAATTTGAGAAAATTTATCATTGAATTTTTTTAATGAAAAATCATATAAAAAATTATTAAAAAAGAATTCGCTATATATACTGAAAGCATGTATTCAGAATGTACCTTTAGTACAACAAATTGCTAGAGATGCATTCCTAATTCGTGCTTTCATAATCAATTTCGGGAATAAGTTTGATAGGTACCCTATTTTACGATTATTTTAAAAAATATTATTTTAATGAATTTCTCTTATTATTTAAATTTCACTCAAGTTTGGTTAGGCTTGTAGGCTAGTCAAATAAAATATCATCAAGTTCTTAATAGGCTAATTGAGTAGCTTATATTCAACTCGACTTGAGTACTGTTGAACTTAACTCGATTAGTTTGTGAGTAGATTTAATTTATTTGCACCTCTTTTTAGTTTCTAAAATGTTATATTAGCACTTTAAATGAACTTATATCTAATGATTTCTCAATTTTAGTGGTGAGTTTCCTTTTTTTTTTTAATGGGTGATTTATTTTCCACTTAGTCTAAAAAAAGAGAGTACATATTTAGAATGTGTTGTGTCCATAGCATGAGTTACACTCACAATTTTAGCTATATCATTTTTTTTTTAAAAACAATTTAGCTATATCTAAAATATCGAGATTAACTCATAATTTTTATGGTTATATATGAAAATGTAAGTTAAACACACAATTTCTTTTGGCTTCGATGATATAGTGACTTTTATAACCTAGGATTTTAACTTTCTCTCTCTCTCTCTCTCTCTCTCTCTCTTTTTATATATATATATATATTATATTTTATATAAAAATCATAAGTTCACGTTATGATTAGTAGAATGAAATTGTGATTTGGAGCTTGTAAATTAATGAATTTTTACTATTCTTTTCTTTTATTAGAGTATTAGTTTATGCTCTTTGTAGAAAGGATAAGTGTAAAAATGCATTTTTAAAAGTTGAGCAAATTCCAACATTTATTTTAGAAGCTAAGGAGATGAAGTGCACATATTGGCAAAACTTAAGATGATTTGTTTAAAATTTATTGCTAAAAGAGGATAATTGTGTACAAAGAATAAGTGCAATAACTTGAGAAGTCCTTGATGCCTATAATTTTGTAGCATATACTTAAAAGTGTATGCAATATAACTTGTCTTAAAAAAAGAAAATGAGTATTCCTACTTATAAGAGGTATTTTAATTTTATTTTCCCTTGTTTATATCTGCTACATCTAGAGGAAAGGTTTAAATCTAAAACTATTCTAATTTGTGTGTAATGTGTCAAGAGAATTTTTAATATACTTATAATTACTATTAATATAAGACAAGTATTTATTGCTTATATATACTTTTCTATTCAAATATATTTTATAATGAAATCTTATAGATAAATTAAAGTATGTTTGGAATAATAATAAAGATATATATATCAATAGTAATTTTATGATTTTTTATTATCTAAAATTATCATTGCTTAGATAAATATCAAGAGGGGACATAAATATTCAAGATAACATATTGTATGATTAACTTAGACTAAAAAAAGAGATCCAAATTATATAAGTGAGCAACCAAAATTAAATAGATATACTAAATATGACCCTTTAATAGAGGATATTACTTGTTTAATTCATTGGTCCATCCTCTTGTGCACAAGCACAAATATTTCCTAGACTTATGATCTTCTTATATCCTCTCTCTCTATATATATAATCTCAAACTTTAGTGTAGTTAAAACACAATCTTAAATAAATATGATTATTCATTATTTAGTATGACATGAAACTTAGAGAGAATAATAATAAGTTAGAATAGAATTTAGCATTCTCTTAGATTAGAAAGTTGACATCATGGCCACTCACTTGGGACAAGAGTAACCCATAAAGAGTTGAATACAATAAAATTCATTGAGACTAAATTATGTTGATTGCCAAATTAAATGATTGAATACTAATGACAGGACATGTAATGATTCAATCAGGATATTATCAGTTTATAGTGGCTTATCGTGGACATCCTTTCTCTCATGTTGGGTGAAGAATACTTGCTGTCAAGACGATTGCATTAGGTCCCTATATGGATAGATGCGACTTTTATGCGTAGAAACTTACAGAATCCTGTACAATAATATGGTTACTATAATGTATATATAGCAATTAGGAAAAAAAAAAAAAAGAAAAAAAAAGGTTCAATATTCAGTGGTGAAGAACTTAAGGTAACACTGGAAAAATATCGCCTCTCGTTGCAGTGTTGAAAAAGGAACACAAATCTAGAATAACAACAATATTGGTGTTGTGTCAAGTGCATAGTTTGATTGCGACCCCTCTAAAACATCTCATTCTCTGCCACCACATAAATGGGATTATTAAAAGTCCGTGAGCATCTGTGATAAGGATTCTCATCGCAAACTTGGATGGAGAATAAGAAAGTGTTGGTCATCTCCTGACATTACAGTGAGTTCTTTAAAAAAGAGTTTCGTAAAACATGATAGGTCGTTATATGAGACATCATCTTTACAAATTCCGCTGTATAAAACGATACTTTACTAATTAGAGAAGTCTAAGTATGGAAGGATTTTAAAGTGAGTTACTAAAAAATATTTATATGGTATAATTAATTTATTTATTGTTAATAGGTCTTATTTACTGTATTTGTGATTACAAAGAATATATTTATCATTTTTAATTAAGTTGTTAATACTCTCTCTCTCTCTCTTTGTCTCTTATTATTATTATTAACAAAACTTGCATAACAAGCTTACAAATATAATCCAAATTGTACAAAACTTTACAAGATTCCTCTTATACATGTAAGGGCCACTCCTTAGTGATATCCCTTATCCTCCTCAGACTTTTCTAAATCTACTGAAAGTTGTTTCACTCCCCACCTCTTTTTAGCCTTGAATTATTCTCGTTATTTTTATTCCACACTAAGTTATGGAATAAATCCACTTGATATTCCTAAATTTGATGTCACTAGCCCCTTATAATTGTCCTCAAAAGTTGAACAATTTCTATAACTTTGTGAGGAACAAAAGATAACCTTGGTTTCTTAAACATTAAAGGACCCTACATTAAATGAAAACCCTAGATTTTTTAGAGAAGGAAATAGAAATCAAATGATATTTGCTCTTATTTATTAAAATAATATTGATATTAAAACTTAATTTCAACTTTGGTTAGGTTCATAGGCTAGTCAAATAAAATATCATAAAGTTTAAGTTCATCCTGATAAGCTAACCAAGTAGCTTATGTTCAAACATGACTTGAGTATTACTAAACTTAACTCGAATAGTTTACAAGTAGATTTAATTTATTTGCACTTCTATTTGGTTTCTAAAATATTATGTTAGCACTTTAATAAACTTACATCTAATGATTTCTCAAATTTAGTGGTGAGTATCTCATTTTTTTAATAGGTGATTTTTTTTTCATGTAGTCTCAAAAAAGAAAGAAACAAAGCACATGTTTAGAATGCATTGTGTCCATAGCATGAGTTACACTCACAATTTTAGTTATATCATTTTCTTAAAAAAAAAAACAATTTAGCTATATCTAAAATAATGAGATTAAGCTTGAGTTACACTCACAATTTTAGTTATAGCATTCTTTTCTTTTCTTTTTTTTTTTAAAAAAACAATTTAGTTATATCTAAAATAATGAGATTAACTCATAATTTCTACGGTTATATATAAAAATGTAAGTTAAACACATTGTTTCTTTTAGCTTACAATGATAGAGTGACTTTCACCTAGGATTTTATCCTATATATATATATATATTCCATAAAAATCATGAGTTCAAGTTATGATTGGTAAAATGAAATCGTGACTTAGAACTTGTAAATTAGTGAACTTTTACTATTTTTTTTTCTTTTATTAGGGTATTAGTTTATACTCTTTGTAAAAAGGATAAAATGGTAAAAGAAGGTGTAAAAACACATTTTTAAAAGTTGAACAAGTTCCAAGATTTATTTTAGAAGCTAAGGAGATGAAGTGCATATATTGGCAAAAGTTAAGATGATTTGTTTAAAATTTACTACTAAAAGAGGATGATTGTGTACAAAGAATAAGCGCAACAACTTAAGAAGTCCACGATGCACATAATTTTGTAGCATATACTTAAAAAGTGTATGCAATATAATTTGTCTTAACAAAGGAAATGATTTATGATTACAAATAGAACACATGTCATTTCTCATTAAGCTGTTGATAGCTCTCTCTTACTTTTTCAAAAGTTATTGAAAGTTTTTTCTTATTATTATTATTAATGAACTTATTTTTTATTTTTTTGTAATTAGGGAGACCTATACCTATAAACATAACTTATACTTCACCTATAACATCCTTTAAACATAATATACTCAAATCACCAAAGTATACTACCTTCTCTTATCTCAACCCGTCTCAAATTATTTTACAACCATGTTTTATATTCTCACAGTTACACTTATCATGTATTGAACCCTTCATGCCATCCATTAATCAACATTCTCAGGTCATGTTCACTTTAATAAACTCACTTGAGGTCATGTCAAAGTTAGCTGAGTTCTAATTTATAACTTGTTTTATAGTTTTTTCTTTTTTTCACAAAACTTGCATAATAGCCTTACAAATATAATCCAAATTGTACAAAGCTTTACAAGATTCCCTCTTACACATATAGGGCATTAACAAACTTAAACATTCATCTATACTTCTATGTAATGCCAAAAATACATGCTAGGATACTCAAAAACCAACTCCTAGCGCACCTTGCTCCCAACTCATGTACTGATCTAGCCATCAATCCTAATCTTTAGTACTTGAGGTTAGAAAACTAACCTTTTAGCTCATATTGTGAGCTAAGTGAATATAACTAAAGATAAAAAGAGAGTAATACAACTATAAGCCACATACAATCATACATGGTAAGCCAAGCACTAGCTCCTTTACAAGCATATGTTATAGCCCAAGCAATCATATATTGTTTTTATGAATTAATTTACTTTAAGGTCTCATTACAAAATGGGAGTTCGCTATTCAAATTCCTAACACTCAACAAATGTATCATTATTTTTCACTCCTAATAAAAATAATCATTTTGTATATTCTTTATCTCAGAAAATAAATTTTTATAGGATCACTTTAGTTAACATTGGTGGCTCTATTGTAAAGTTTAAATCAAATAGGAGAATATCAATTTAAGCCTTGATTTAATAGCTTGGAACCTTAGGGTATCACAATACAACAACATGTGGGACTTATATAAAAGAATTTAATTGGTAGTAAAGCATATCCAATGAAGTTTTTTTAGAGCACTCTTCATGTCTAGATGTTAGAAGAAAAAAAACAAGAACTTTAGATTTCTACAAATTAAATATTACAAATGTGAAATTAGGACATCATGAAAGCATAAAATTAAAATGAATTTGAAAGTATATCTAAATCCATAAAGAAATACAAGATTTGAATCCTTATAAAGTTTCTTGATCTTTTGAGTAAATTTATACATACACACGCTTATAAAAAGCATGCCTCATTGCCTTATTTCCTTAGAGAAAGTTTTCTTTGTTATGTTGTGTCATGTATTGTGTTAATGGAACATACATAGTGCATATTTATATGCTGACTTGATGACTACAAATTTCATTGTTATCTTAATTATTTCAGTTTTCTATTTTAACTCATTATAAAAATAGAAATTAAATTTATGGTCTGTAGACATTAAATTATTCCATACTTTATTATTTGTTTAGTGCCTAAAATCGTATTATTTTATTGAGTAAACTATGTGGATTCCTGAATATATTGTCACTAGGGTAAAGGCAATTGTTAGTCACCTAAGGGTAGGGGTGGTTGGCAACAACAATAAATAATTGTTTTTTTTTTTGTTTCCCCACATTTTTCTTTCTTTCTTTTTATTTATTTTTTTACATTTTTCATTTTTAGTATTTTTAACATTAACTAGTTGACATATTTAAGTAATTGCCATGTTAGTGTTTATATTAGTTGCATTTTGCACTTAGGCAACCACATTACTGTTGTAGGGGGTAAGTGTTCACTTTTAAAAAGGTCAGAAGTTAGCATAATTATCAAAGCTTTTAAGTGTCATTTGTACAAGTTACCATACTTTATTTGATAACTTTAATTGGGCTTGACTTTTATGATGGCCCATGATATGTAAAATTATTACATTATATCCAACAATCTCCACTTAGACCACAAATGTCTTATAATTGAATACCACTTGGTGCACTCGAATTTAACCGATCGTTTGAAGTTTTAAAGTTATAACCAATAAAATCTACTATCGAGCTAGGTAGTGTACCTATCGACTATAGTATAGATTTAACAAGTGTCGTCCTCTGGGATTTAAAAAACAAGTACTAGTATTACATTTCTCTACCATCTAGTCTAATTTATGATGTGGAAATTATGAATTAAATTAACAATTAATAAATCCTAACAATCTTAGAATTAAATGATATTGTCAAAAAATATGTATATTCAATTACAAAATATACTCCTCATCTTTTGCTCCACCCTAACCCTTAAATTCTCAAAATAAGATATCGATTAATGAATCAATTTACACTTTGCACCGCAGGAATTCTCAAGTAAAATCAATTACTCCCTCAAGTTAATCAATTCTTAATCATGCATAAGATAATGGAGACCTCTCCCTCACTACCGTCATGCAAGATCTCATTAAGTTCACAAATTCCGATTAATTGCAGAAAATCAATGTTTTCTTACCTCTAGGCAAAACATGTAATCTCTCTATTTATGAAGATCTAATTTACTAGATGAAACCTCTTTCAATCTAATAAAAATCAGAAATACAATCAATTCGTGTGCATAAATTAATCGCAAGAACAATGGAAACACATGAATAGATGTAAAGATATAAATAATTCATTAATCAATAAATGTTTTAGCACATGAGTTAGGGTTTCACAAGATGAAAGATATAAAGAGTTACTCCTCAATGGAGTTTTCAATAAAAATAGAGAATCTAGAGAAGTAAAATTGGTTCATGATAGAAAGAGTAATCCCTTGTGTTGTTTTGTGATCTCTAACGATGTTCGGACAATTCTCCTCTTGAAGTTCGTAATAATGTTCCCCTAAGGTTTTCAGAATGAAGCCAGAAAAAAAAATCTCCTTCTGAAATAAAATGAGGCGTCTATTTATAGTTCTACAAAAATAGGGTTCAGCACAAGCATGAGCACGACCATGCTCGAGGCTGTGCTGACTTCGAAACACGTTATCTTCACTGCCCAGTTCAACATGGCCTCTAGCATGGTCGTGTTCGGAGTAGGGTTGAGAAGAATTCTCGTTACTAACACCAGCACGGGTTGTGTTGAACTGGGGGCACACTTTGGTATAGCTATTAGTCAATTTTTGGATCCAGCACTAGCGTCTGCATGGGTTTTACTGAAGGTTGTGTTGAACTAAAAATCAATGTTGTGTTGAACTAAAAATCAATTTTCTTCATTTTTCGCCAGATTTTACCTTGCCTTTGCTCATATCATCTTTAAACCTTTCTTTTGTCTCCATTGATGCTTGAAATTAAAATTTAACCATATAAGTACCCTTTTCTTTACAAATCACACAGAATTCATATAAAATTATAATTAATAAGCACTAGAATTAAAGGTCTTCTAACACTTATCAAATTTCTCTACACTTAACCATTTGCTTGTCCTCAAGTAAACAAAATAAGGATAAAATAGATTTCCTCACATCAATTGTACTCATTGTTAAACTTTAAATCACAAGTAACATCCTCTATTTAATTCAATCTTAGTGATTCATTAGTGCCTATCACTCAAACCTACCATGATTGTACATGTACCTAGTATACAAAAATTAGAGTTTACAAATTAATCCAAGTAAGTTAAATTATTACCCTTACCATTTAAGAAATGCTTCCCAAGTTACGAAGAAAGTCAAACAAAGCAAAAGTGGCTAGGTCACATCTCATCACTTTCTAGAGAATATATAAATCATTCAACTACCTATTCTAAGCACAGTAACCTCAAGTGAAAGTATATGACATCCATCATTCTCCTGGATTTTCTTCCTCTTTTTGTTAAACCTCTTAAAAAATTTTCAAGTTTTCCTCTCTTTATATATCTATTAATTTCAATTATTTAAGATTTTACAACCCATATAACGAATGTTCAGCCGATAATCCTAGGCTTGTTACCCAAGTTAATAGACGTTATCCCCTCACTTGAAGGTGTCCCTATGGACTTAATTATTTAAGTTACAAGACCTACTGAACTTTGCCCTTTTTGTATCTCATCTTGTTATTATAATATCATCGGTCGGCCAATCTCAGGCCAGACAACCTTAGGTGACTGGGTTTTAAAGGGACCTCATCGAACCTCTATTATCCTAACCTTAGGGATTCATAAAGATACTCTTAACTTGGAGAACCCAAGTTATTGAATTAGTGGCTTATTATTTTTTTAATTGATTGACTAGTCAGCAGTGGAGTCAGACTTCACTTTTCTGAGGGACCAAAGCTCGCTCATACTGACTAAGCTTTTCACATTATTGCTCAATTAACACATTAATTAATTAATTTTCAAAGAGATTACTTAAGAGGAATCACCAAGTAATAGACTTCATATGCACCTTTCACAAAAAGTTAGAAGAGCTCTCAAAATTTTTGAAAGGTAAGTATATTAACCAATAAGCTTAAAAATACAACCATTTAACTTTAAACTAAGGACTTTAATCTATTTCACAACTCTAGAATCAATAATTAAATAGCAAGTAAGATTACCCCACTTAGATTTCATCCTAAAATTCCAACTAAGTATGCCAAGTCCAACAATAAGCTAGTAAGGAACATAGAATCACTGACTTATATGAGCACACTTTCAAGGATCTCGCCTTTTAATGATTCAAAACCAACATTCAAAATCAATTGCAAACTTGTAAATGGGGAAAATTTAATAAGATAGTGCATAGATAACACAAGTAAAGTAGGACCCAAATTTCTCAATTTTCTTCATTCCCTATACCCCTTCCCCACACTTATTGAAGACATTATCCCTAATGTCTTCCCAAATCAATCACACAAAAGGGAAACGGAAAAACTCAATGAAAAATAACAGAAAGAAAAGGACACTAAGAACTTCCCTGGTTTTTATATGTAGATGGTTGCAGGTAGAGTCTAAGATTGGGTATAAGAGCAAAATAGTAATGGTATGTCATCATTGGAGCTATGGAGTTAGACTATCCTAGTCTAGATAAATGATGAAATCACCCAGTAGATCTAAGAGTAAGGGAAGGTTGTTGTGACAGTTTAAAGAGTGAGGGAGGAAAGAGAGAAATTATATATATATGTGGGTTTTTTTTTTTTTCAACACAGACTGCTACACTACCATGCTCGGGGCTATGTAGACCCTTAAAAGGAGCATAGAAACGGCGTTTTACAGGGTAAGTCTGCCCTAGCTTCAGCACGGCCATGCTCGAGGCCGTGCTAACTTAAAAAAATCCATAGGAATGTTTAATAAATGCAGCATGGGCTTTAGCACGGCCATGCTCGAGGTTGTGCTGATGTCAAAATCATCTACATAACCTCTTTAGGTTGTGCATAGTCTTGAGCACCGATTGTGCTCAAGGTAGTACAGACTTTGAAAAATACATAGAGAGAAAATAAGACTTACCTAAGCCAATAGAAAACAACTGTGATCATCGTGCACCTCTAAAAATGTAAATGAACGTGGAGAAAGACTTACCAAGTGCACTTAGTGATTAGAATTCAAACTTCCTTACTTGTCATTGGCGCTTTCTCACACTTAGAAATTACTCTCGCTCTCTTCAAATAAGCTTAGAAACTCCCCTTAAGATCTGCAAATTTCTAAAAATAATAGACTTAAGATAGTGACAACAAAAAAGAAAATTAAAGGGACACTACGTACTTAAGTTAGACATGGGTTGCTTCCCAAGAAGCGCACTTGTTTAACGTGGTTGGCTTAACACTCTTCACGTTCTTCAACTAAGTCTCTAGCAGTTGGAGATCCAATTCCTCCCTGTAGGCATATGTGCCATAATGTCATGTGAAGTGGTTTTCTCCTAATCCTCCAAAGCAATAGGTATCTGAAAGTAGCTGGGCATCCCATCCAAGTAGCAATAATACATGTGTCTAGCTAACCTTTCCAACATTTGATCAATGAAAGGGAGAGGAAAGTGATCTTTTCAAGTGGCATCATTCAATTTTCGTTAGTCGATGCACACCCGCCACCTAGTGATGGTCCACATGGGAATGAGCTCACTCTTTTCATTAGGGACAACAGTAATCCCTCCCTTCTTTGGCACCATTTGCGTTGGACGAACCCAGTCGCTATCAGATATGGGGTAAATAAGTCCAACGTCAAGAAGTTTGATCACCTCCTTCTTAACCACCTCATTCATATTAGGATTTAGCTGTCTCTGTGGTTGCACTACATGCTTGAATCCTTCTTCTAATAAAATCTTGTGAGTACAAAAGGAGGGGTTGATACCTTTTATATCAGATATTTTCCAAGTGATGGCTCACTTGTGTGCTCTCAGGACTCTGAGTAATTTGTCTTTCTGCTCTTGAGATAAATCTGAGGCTATAATAACTGGCAGGCTGGAGTCTTCTACAAGGAAAGCATATTCCAGATACTTTGGTAATTGTTTCAATTCCAACATTGGTGACTCTTCTATAGAAGTTTTAAGTCTTGCCTCATTTTCTGTTCTCAACTTTTCAAATCCATGCTGTGGTGTAATAACTTTTGAAGCATCAAGTTGCTCAATGAGTAGCACAACCTTTGGGTTATCTGCATCCTTCTTCTCTTCCAATGTCAAGCTTAGCTTTAATTCATCTTTGCTCAAAACTTCCTTCATATGCTCATTTACTGGAACATCAACAACATCAATAGAGTAATAAGAGTCATCAATACACATAGTGTGTTTCATAGCAGCAACCATTTGGATTACCATCTCTTCATCACGGATTCTTAAAGTAAGCTTGCCTCCTTCTACATCAACCATTGCCTTGGTAGTGACTAGGAATGGTCTCCCAAGTATTAAAGGGATATCCTCATCATCATCCATTTCTATAACTATAAAGTCGACAGGGTAGATGAAATTCCCCACCTTTACCAAGACATCTTTAATTATCTCCTTGGGAATCTTCATAGAGTGATTAGTAAGCTGCAAACTCATCCTAGTCGGTATTAGGTCAAAAAGTCCTAACTTCTTGAAAAAGGAGTATGGCATTAAATTAATGCTGGCCTTAAGATCAGGTAAGGCCTTATCAACTGAAGTGTTACCCATAACACATAGAATTGTGAAACTACCTAGGTCCCTTAGCTTTAGAGGAAGTTTATTCTGAATGATAGATGAGCAATTTGCATCAACTTCTACGGTAGGCACATCCTCTAACTTTCGCTTGATAGATAGAAGCTCCTTTAGGAACTTAGCATATTTCGGCATTTGCAAAAGTGCCTCTACAAATGGAATGTTAATGTGCAGTTGTTTAAATAGATCAAGGAATTTACCAAATTGCTCCTTGTCTTTGCTCTGGTTGAGACAAGCTGGATAAGGGATTTTTGGCACATATTCTTTGATAGTCGGTGGTGATCTCCTCTCAAAATGTGTTTCCTCAGGAGTTCTCTTCTCCTTTTCAATAGGTTGATTATCTTCTTGCTTCTTTTCATGCCGCTATTTAGATAGTAATTCTTTCCCGCTTCTTAAAGTAGTGGCTTTCACTTGTTCTTTTAGATTGTTTTCCGTGTTGCTGGGACGAGAGCCAGGTTGTCTCTCAGACATCATCTTAGCCAGTTGGCCAATTTGCTTCTCAAGATTGTGAATCAAGGCCTCTTGATTATGATGTCTTGCATTAGAGCTCTGGATGAATTGACTCAGTATATCTTCTAGGTTACCCTTCTTCTTATGTTGAGGTGGCTTCGCTGAAGGAAGCGGTAAAGGCTGATAAAGTGGTAGCTGTTGCTTCGAATATCTTGGTGGTGGTAGATTAACTCTCCAATAGTCTTGGTTTCCATAAGATAGATTCGAATGGTTTCTCATCCCTGGATGGTAGGTGTTACTATACTAATTATACTATTGTCTGTTTGAATTCTCAAGATAATCTACACTGCTCATATTGCTAAAAAAATTCACACCCTCCTCAGGATCTCCCATCTAATGTTGTTGTTGTTGTCCTTGGGGATTCTTGAGAGTTGCAACTTGATGGCTCAAAGCTTCCATCTTTTCTATCAAAGTAGTCATAACATCTATTTCATACATTCCTGTCACTTTCTACTTACTCTTGCCACGACCCCACCGGTAATTGTTTCTTGCCATATTAGCGAATAGCTTCAATGAGTCCTCCGGAGTCTTAGTATTTAATGTATCGCCAGCTGCGACATCTACCAAGTGATGTGTAGCCATATTTAACCCATTCAAAAATATCTAAACTTGCATCCATGTAAGTAACTGGTGATGTGGACATTTCCTCAACAACTCTGTCCATCTCCGCCAAGCATCATATATCATTTCATGATCTTATTGAGTGAAAGAAGAGATGTCGTTCCGAAGCTTGGCGGTCTTGCATGGTGGAAAATAATTGTCAAGAAACACCTTTACCGTGTCATCCCATATAGTTAAAGCCCTAAGACCCAATGACTGAAGCCATGTCTTAGCCTTCCCTCTTAATGAAAAAGGGAACAATCTTATACACACTACTTCATCCGTTACCCCATTGTTCTTGAAAGTTTCACAAATCTCTAAGAATGTTTGAATTGAGCATGGGGGTCTTTATCAAGTAATTTATTAAACTAATAGTATTTTTGTAGAAGTTGAATCACCACACCCTTGATCTCGAAATTATTAGCCCAATGGGAGGCTTAATAATGGTTAAACTTGTGCTGTCCAGTATAGGCCTTGTATATTCAATGTTTGTCTTTGGTAGATCCTTAGCTATTACTTCTTGTACCTTTGCCTCACTTTTTGTAGATGACTCTGACTCAAAACTATTAGGAATTTGCTCCGTTAGCTCTTCTTCTTTAACCTCCGTTGCCACAATTATATCACGTTCTCCCTCCTCACTAATTGACTGTCCAGTAGATTCGACAACTGTGTTCCTTCGAAGTCGGTGGAGTGTTCTCTCAATCTCAGGATCTAGATCAAGAATGTTAGAGGGAAGATTTCTTGTCATACACTACAAAATGCAACTAAGTGTGAATTAGAACTTTTCAAAAGATGGAGAGAAGAGAAATAGATAAAACAAATAAGAAGAATGACTAAAGTAGTAGATACTACGGTTTTTCTTAATATTGCCTTACCAGATCCCCAGCAATGGCGCTAAAAACTTGGTGCGCTCGAATTTAATCGATTGTTTTAAGTTTTAAATTTATAACTAATAAAATCTACTATCGAGCTAGGAAATGTACCTATTGATTATAGGATAGATTTAACAGGTGTCGTCCTCTAGGATCTAAAAAAGTAGTACCGGTATTACCTTTCTCTACTATCTAGTCTAATTTATGATATGGAAATTATGAATTAAATTAACAATTAACAATTAACAAATCCTAACAACTTTAGAATTAAATGATATTGTCAAAAAAATATATATTCAATCACAAAATATACCCCTCATCTTGTTCCACCCGAACCCTTAAATTCTCAAAATAAGATATCGATTAACAAATCAATTTATACTTTACACCGAAGGAATTCTCAAGTAAAATCAATTACTCCCTTGAGTTAATTAATTCTTAATCACGCACAAGATAATGGAGACCTCTCCCTCACTACCATCATGCAAAATCTCATTAAGTTCACAAATTCTGATTAATTGTAGAAAATCAATGTTTTCCTACCTCTAGGCAAAACATGTAATCTCTCTATTTATGAAGATATAATTTACTAGATGAAACCTCTTTCAATCTAATAAAAATTAGATGTACAATTAATTTGCGCGCATAAATTAATCACAAGAACAATGGAAACACATGAATAGATGCAAAGATATAAACAATTCATTAATCAATCAATGTTTTAGCACATGAGTCAGGGTTTCACAAGATGAAAGATATAAAGAATTACTCCTCCATGGAGTTTTCAATAAAAACAGAGAATTTAGAGAAGTAAAATTGATTCATGATAGAAAGAGTAATCTTTTGTGTTGTTTTGTGATCTCCAACGATGTTCGAACAATTCTCCTCTTGAAGTTCGTAATAATGCTCCCCTAGGGTTTTCAAAATGAAGCCAGAAGAAAAAAATCTCCTTCTAAAATAAAACGAGATGTCTATTTATAGTTATGCAAAAACAGGGTTCAGTACGGGCATCAACATTGCCATGCTTGAGGACGTGCTGACTTCAAAACACGTTATTTTCATTACCTAGTTCAACACGGCCTCTAGTAAGGCCGTGCTCGGGGCAGGGTTGTGAAGAATTCTCATTACTAACACCAGCACGGGCTGTGCTGAACCTGGGGCACACTTTAGTATAGCTACTAGTCATTTTTTGTATCTAGCACTGGCGTCTACATGGGTTGGGTTGAAGGTTGTGTTGAACTAAAAATTAATTTTCTTCATTTTTTGCCATATTTCACCTTGCCTTTGCTCATATCATCCTTAAACCTTTCTTTTGTCGTCATTAACGCCTGAAATTAAAATTTAATCATATAAGTACCATTTTCTTCACAAATCACATGAAATTCATATAAAATTATAACTAATAAGCACTAGAATTAAGGATCTTTTGACACTTATCAAATACCACAATATAACCTTACGAGCTCAAAATTTACTATCAAATGCATCTCTGATCATTCCGTCCATCAATTAAATCAATATAAGGTCAAAGCAGCTTTCATCACATGTAGTGTAGAAACCTATCAACATGTTAATATATATATTAATATGACCAATGACATGGATCAATAATGGATGTGCAATATGAAAGTTATATGTAATGTGACCTTTTTTGAGTAATGTTATCTTAACATGCCTATTTCTATTTGGTTCTAATTTATTTTTTATCAAGATCAAACTAAAATATGTTTAAAGTGTAAATAAATTGTAAGCTTTATTTTTTCATAAAATAACCACAAATTGTACATAACTCTATATGTGTCAATAACCAAAGGATGCATTCAAAATACAAATTTTTAACTAAAATAATATATCCCAAAGAGATACAACACCCATTTAAGTAGTGTACTCATGGAAGACTTTAGGTGATCGTCCCTCAATAAATGGATATGCAACCATAGAGCTTGTCCTCATATGTATTATAGGCACATGGAACTTTTGTTGTTATTGAAATGGTAGCTGTTGATTTATTATCACAATATAAATTAATTGGTCTTTGAATTTCACCTACAATTTATAACCTTGCGAAAAAAATTCCTTAGATGTATTCCATTATTTAATACCTCATAACATTTTATGAATTCTATTGTCAAAGTAGAGGAAGCTATGAGCCTTTGCTTAGCACTCTTTCAAGATATGGCTTTTTCTAGCTAATAAGTAGATATAACTTGATATAGACATGGGCACGGGCTTGTTTAGACTTGTGAACCAGCCTAATCGATTCAACTTGTCATTGGATTTATTTGCTCGGTGGATCTTAGTTGGTTCATTGACTGAACTTGTCGAAAATTTTGAAGGTGAAAAAAAAAAAATTTAAGCTGATTCATGTGAACCGACCAGACCCTTCCCATTAAGGGTTGGTTCTAGTTCATCTTCATATTAATTCATGACTTCATGGATTTAGACTGGTTTTGAATTGACCCGATGTCTAACCTAATACAAAATTTTGACTATCTTGGCATCCAGTAAAATAGGAATTGGAATATCCAACTAATGTCCAAACTGTTCTAACTTATTGTTGTTTGTAAATACCACTCGACCTTTTTGGTTGCAATCCGATTATCCATTCCTAGATTACTTACATATTTGCCTAGCAACTAGAAAAAATGTAGATTATGTCCTGACGAGTAGTTATGTCTGCATACATTTAGAAACAGAGAGACAGAGCCATATGATGTGATTCAAGGTCAAAATATGCTACAAGTGTCGTAATAATCCTAAAAAAGGAGTTTCTTGAAGACACCGGAGAATAGTGGCCTTTTGTACATCATCAAGTATTCGCTATTGTAGATGCCACAGTAAGTGCATGTTACTGGATTTGTTTTGCTAATTCGATTTCAAAATGTGTATTTAGAATGTAGTTATGTTGTGCCAAGAAGTCAAGTTTAATTTTGATCTTGTTTCTTATATAAGTAGAGATTAGTTAATACTAGAAACGTGTCCCATGCTACATATTGCATGAGGAAGTCGTATCTTAGAAAGCTACGTAAATTGGATACGGGCAAATTAGATTATGACAAGATGGCTGAGAGTTTTTCTTCCCTTAACATTGACTAATTCTGGGCTTAATGCACGGGTGTGCGTGGCACAATATCCTATACAATGCAAAGTCTCAACTATTTACATCATTCTCCAATGAATGATGTTTTCTTTATAAAAATTGAGGATAATAAAAAGTATTTTTCTTTTCTTTTCAATTTGCGACAAAAAATTTAAGAAATTAATGGTAAAATAAGACTTATAAAATTTTTAAAAATTATTAAGAAATTTTTATACAAAACTTTAGTAATAAAATAGAAAGTTACTAAATGAACAGTTGTTTAAATGTGGTACTTAGTAGTGTTGTACATGTGGCCTAGGGAACTCAAGTCCCTGATCTAATATTGAGGTCAAATATGTGGCAATAGCTATCAACAACCTGCGTTTTACTCTATTTATCAAAGCTATTTTTCATTTTCTTAACCATTACTTGTATAAAATCATTTTCATATAATGACGTTTAATTCGATACTGAATACTAAAATAATTTTTTTTTCTTTTGCCTCAATCTTCTCAGTCACCCCTTAAGCAAAATCATTTTCAGCTAATGATATACATAGCCAACAGCATATGATATTGTATACACTCCTCACATGTACAGGATAGTTATCGGATAGACGTTAAATAAAAAAACTAAAGTACTATTGGTGTCTGCACTGGTTACAGTAAACACCAACAGGGATCTTCGAAAATTTGTCTCGATCTTTTGGACTTGGATGATGACAGCAATGTTCTTCCAATTCCTATAACTTCATAATATTGAGAGGATCAAAGAAAACGTTGGTTTCTTTAACATTAAAGGACCCTACATTAAATGAAAACCCTAGATTTTTTGGAGAAGGAAATAGAAAGTAAATGATAAATTTTGAAGTTTGCTCTTCATTAAGTTTAAGAGATAAGCCCCGTGAAATTTGGATTAATGCCCTTTAGAAAGGAAGAGGTCGGCTATTATTGACGATCTTGACAAAACAATCCACGGTGTATTTGTAAGCATAACCAGCCATCATTCTTGACTTACCCGCATCTATAGAAGAGCAAGTATAAAAAGTTATTGAGTGCGAAATTGGCATGATTTATCCCGATTTTATATTACATTATGTGTGTATTCACCTTGAATTATTCTTGTTATTTTGAATCTATTAGGTTATAGAATAAAGATATTTGAAGTATTGGAGTATTATTTTTAGTAATATTTTTTATAGAAGGTATACCATATGAGAAGAGGAGATTTATACAAAAAAAAAAACCATTTTTTTATATATTATATAATCAATAAATAGTATTGCTAAAAATAGATACTCCAGGAGCACCTATTAATTGCAAAATTCAATATATTAGGTTCTTTTTATATATTAAAGTTTGCCATTCGACTCCTCGACCATCACTTAGGCAAAAATCATATTTCATTTCATGACAATCAATCTGGTATCGACTTCAAAACGGTAAACATTTCTCATAAAAAAGCTAAAAGTTAAATGGTTGTTTGAAATGAAAAATCATGGACATGGTATCGGTAGTTCTTAAAACATTAAACCGATCAGCTTTATAAAATTGCCGAAATGCTCTTTTATTTTAACTCCATTTTAATCCTAACTTACCGTAATTACAAAATTAACTCATATCACACCTAAAAGAATAAATTACTTTTCACCCTAAAGAAGTGCGAAAGGGTGCACAGAAATATTTTTTTAAGAATTTGTACTACTTTACGTTCATAATATCGAGGGGGAAGAACAAAGAATAACCTTGGTTTCTTTAACATTAAAGGGCCCTACATTAAATGATAACCCTAGATTTTTTAGAGAAGGAAATAGAGAGTAAATGATAAATTTTGAAGTTTACTCTTCATTAGGTTTAAGAGACAAGTCTCAGCCTCCTGAAATTTGGAATAATGCCCTTTAGAAAGGAAGAGGTTCGCCATTGTTGACGATCTTGACAAAAATAATCCATGGTGTATTTGTAAGCATAATCCGCCATCATTCTTGACTAAACCGCAGCCATAGAAGAGCAAATATAAAAATGTTGTTAGAGTGTGAAATTTATATATTTCATCCTTGACTTTATATTATATTTATGTATATATTTTTATCAATATTATCAAGTCTAGATCGATGCTACAATTTAACCCGATTTAATTCTCCGATTCAACTTTCGATTAAATCCAGTTTTCCCTTTAATGGTTTACCCCCTCATAAGTCCAGATCAACCACTCGGGTCGAATCTCACAATACTGATTTTTATACATTTGATTGCAATAATGCGTAGAAGTTAATTGAGGTGTAAAAGTTACTTGAAAAGGATACATGAAGCCTCACCATTCGTATACACGTTCCATCAATTGAGAAGAGAAGAATCAATGGCACATATGTGTTGAAGCCCATGTCCTGTCCTCTACAATTGATATTTGATACTCCACGTCCATAGAAGCAAAGAAATTCAAGCCAGCTCAGTCATGCAACTGGTCACAGTGAAGCCCTCATTCCAGTGCAATTCTAATAAAATTAAATTACAAACATGTCCAGTCCAGCAGCCATGAAATAGATGATCTCAACAGCAGCCCAATCCATGGCAACATAACATGCCTAATGCCCATCCACGTTTTGTTTGGAGCCCAAAGTTCACCCCATTTCAACACGCCAGCATACGAGTTAAAAGGAAGGCAGCAATAAATCAGGAAAGCTCTATCAAGTGCCAAAGGAAGATTTGTACATTATCCAATTAAGGTTTGATTTCCTTTATAAAAAGCATACAACCACAACAACAACAAAAAGGAAGAATCTCTAAATTGGATTTCGAAATAGAATTCATTTTAATATAGTATAAAAATCAAATTTACGAGATAAAAACAAAAATATTTTCACATGTCAAAAATAGCCTCCTCATAGTTTGTATTCGCTACTTCTCTTATAGAAAATCTTCACTCTAAGTCCTAGGATATTTAACTTCAATCTAAGCACACTTCACTTTTGGTGAGTCCTTTCTCCTCTCTATGTATGTTTCCTTGTTAAGGTTTTTGTCTTTTGATAATTACTTGATTCAAATTCTTTGTTCGATTCCTCTATGATTATGGTGATAGAAACTATGGAACGGTGTTAGTTAATGTGATTATGAAGAGATATTTTAAGTTTAATGTCATAATTCCTACTAGTTAGATTGAAGTTATGTGTTTGGGAGGTAGAGTTCACGATGCAACTTAAATGTTTGTTAAAATGTCTAAAGGAAGTATTAATCATAGGTTAGGTTTGATCTGGCATGAGGATAGGTTGGCTTCGATTAGGGTTGTGCATCGGTTTTTTATATGGGTTTTTAGATTTAGAACCTAGGTTTTTTAATCTATTTACAATTACATTGGAATCAATAGTAAGAAAGAAAAGGAAGTTAAGGTGGTCAAGAATTCTAAAAATGATAAGAAAACCAAGAAAAAAGAAAAGTGGTTTGAAATCACTTTGAGTCAATATAGTTATACTTCTATCAAATATAGGCTTTATGAGTGCAAGTCCTTTTGCCTTAGCTATTATAATTGTGAGTTTATTTTGAGCTCTTTGTAAACTTGTCTACTTCAAGACTTGTTATACAATATTCCTTTTCAATTTATATACCCTAATTGTTCATATGGGATGTTATACATTTGCACGTTAGTAAATTTTAGTTTAGGGTAAGCTCTTTAGAAAAATTTTGGTCATTACTATTTGACATTATGTGAAAAAAAGTGGGCTATTTCTATGTGAACTTGTGGAGACAAACTACTATCACTTATCACATCCATGGGGTTTTGGTTTATTTTATTTCCCATACTTGCTTGTTTTATTTTGTGTCTATTTATTCAAATAAAAAATAGATATCACATTTAAACATGATGCATTAGATGGTGAAATGAATATAATGATAAATTACATTGATACCTTAGTTCACATTCATTTAGTTTTATAAAATTTACACCATACTCATGATTTAGAAATCTTGCAAAATCTTATCAACTCATAAGATTTTAAAAAATCTTTGCATCATCATTGGGTATTTGTTCTCTGCCTTTAATTTCTAGTGTTGCTTGTTGTTTCTTCTCTTTGTTAAGTATCACATGATAGCCCAAAATAAATTGCCTTAGCCACTTAAGTTTAATCTCTCCTAAATTGGGAACTTGGTAGAATCCTGGAATTCTAGTATTGAAGAATGGGCTATTGAAAATCCTAGTGTAAGTGTCTCTTATGATAACTAAAAGGCAACTCCCTTAGTAGTGATAGAAAATCTTCTATAGATTCATTTGTTGCCTGATTTTGAATGGAGATCAAAATAGTATTTGAGTAAAAAGCTATTACGAAGTAAACCTAACTAAAAAGTGAAGCAACTAATTGTTACCATTTTGAACCTCATGATTTAAGTTCAAAATTTTATTTCTTATTAGGCAATTATAACCTATAGGAAAATTTAAGAGTAAAGAAAAAATAGCAAAATGCTTAACACTATTTGTTAGAAATATATTTACCTATGTCTCAAGATGAATTAATTGCAAGTTCTTGCAAACATACTCATTTAGATTCATACCTCATTTCTATGAAATAATCAATATAAATATAAATTCAACATTGAAAAATTATGCTAATCCATAATTGCATATCCTTATAGGGAAAGTCCATAATAGATACTATTACAAGATTCAATCCAAATTGGTTTGCACCTAGACATAGACTAGTAGACATAGCACTACATCCTAAAAACATATTTAAAAGCTTGACCTTTTCATTGCTTTTCCCTAAAAAATTGGTAGAAGTGACTTTAAAATCCTTATTAGCTTGTTTAATGTGTATAGGTGATCAAGCAACAAAATCTTATGTTATTGTCAAGTTGAAAATCCTTATAATGTCCAAGAAGATTTTATTTAACCTCAAATAACAAACTTTAGAGCAATTGCTTGCGATTTGACTAAGGCTTCTAGATAATTAATATGATGATCCACTAACGTAGTAGTTTACTAAGTTTCAAATTGCTTTGTCTTCATATAAAATAACTTTTGCCATAGTTTATGCAAATATGAAATACCCATTTTCTGTTCATAGATGTGTATTGTAGATCCTGGATTATCATGGGATTTTGATTTACTTTCTTAGATGGAGAGTTTATATCAAAGCGCTTATAATGGTTGCTGCTTTTTATTGTTATTATTATTATTATTATAATATGAATTTTATTTTGACTAAGGAGGTAGAGTGGGGAGTTTTGCATAATCAAGCACTGACTAGGTATAAAATGTGTAGAGAAGTAATTAATTCACCTATGAAGGGAAGTGATACGAATTGTTTATGAGAATTAAGGATATATAGAAACAGCTTCGCGCATCCTTGTGAACCCCTTAAGGTATGAGGGGAATTGCATCCTAATGGAAGGGCAATAGTTGAAGAACAAGTTGCTAATTTTCTTAATATCCTTTCAGATCATACAAGGAATATGAGTATTCAAATGAGATTTTGTATATTAGGTAAGACTATTAGTAGAAATTGCCATCAAGTTTTAGTTGCTATCTTAAGGTTACAAGACGTATTACTTGCAAAACTAGTTCTAATACCACAATATTGCACTAATGAAAGGTGGAAGTGGTTTACAGTACTTGTTTATTTTATTTTAATTTTTTCCACAATTGGCATTATTACTTATAATATATTATTGATTATTTTCCTTGTTTATTTGGGAATAAATTAGAGTTGTCTTGAAGCATTAGATGATACCTATATTGTAGTTATAGTACCTATTATGGTAGTACTTATTGTGGATAGACCAAGGTATCGAACAAGGAAAGGGTTGTCTAGGAACATTAGATAGTACCTACATTACAATTACAATATCTATTGCAAACAAACTAAGGTATCGAATAAGGAAATGATATCCTACAACAGATATCTTTGGAGTATGCAATCATAACCTAAGATTTATCTATATGTTAACAAGATGGGAAGGGTCTGCATTAGATTCTTAAGTATTGCGTGATGTCGCTATTTGGCTCAATGGTTTGAGAGTAAAAGTCAGTGCACAACTAAAAAAAAAAAATCATATTGCATTTTATTTTTATAATAATAACATTTCATGTAAATTTATGGGGTTATATTTATTTATAGGTTCAAATTACATAGTGGATGGTGAATATGCCAACATGCTGGGCTTTCTTGCCCCTTTTAGAGGCAGATGTTGCCATATTTAAGAGTAGGTTGCAAGTTGATATAGGCTTCAAAATCGTCAAGAATTATTTAAATATAGACATAGGAAGACAAGGAATGTTATAAAGAGATGTTTTGAATTTTTGAAGATATAATGGCATATTCTGAGGAGTCCATACTTTTATCCTATCAAAATATAATTTTTAATGATACTAGCTTGCTATTTACTACATAACTTCATTTGAATGTACATGCCACTAGACCCATTAGAGTATGCTCTTATAGAAGGTGATGAAGTTCATATTGAGAAAGATGAGATTGATGTAACTAGAACTGTGGACGTTAGTGCCAAATGGACTTGGATAAAGGATAATTTAGCATAAGAAATGTATGATGAATGGAGGGAGCGTCATAGAAATTAGAGTGTCACTTGACTAATTATTATACATTCTTTGGTAATCTTTGTTGCAATACTGTTGCTATAGAATTTTCATTGATTATGTATATTGAAATCCTTTGGTTATTGAAATCTTTTAATTATGTATGTTGGGGTTTCATGATTGTTAAATTTTATTTTTTTAATATATATCAGAGTGCTTGACCTATTGCTTATATACATGGAAATAATTTTAATACTATACACTCTTTTAGCTTTTTCCTTTCTACTTGTATTGATTCATTATAATTGTTATGGAGAGACCGATAGATCAAGCTCAGGAGATGTCAAGTCATGAGAATTAAGGAAGCAAGGATGCAAGCCAAAAGATTTCAAGTTCGATTAGCATACCTTAAGGACTTATAATAAGATCTCGAGTTAAGAAGATCCAACAAGCTTTGATTGTTCATCTACAAGGCTTGGTGAGGATGCCCTGTGAAGAACTTCAAGGATATCAAAGCTTTAGGACTATTGTAACTCATGTTCAATATAACTTAGTACAAGTTAAAGTGGATATTAGAGCTTGAAGGCCGCTAGCTTTAGAAGTGAAAGCCGTCGACATGGAGCAAAAAGGCCATTAGCCTAAGCTGCCAGCGTGGAGAATAAAGGATATTGGCCTAAGCTACCAGCGTTGGAATTCAAGGCTAGTCGGTGTTTAATAAAAGCCGCCAACTTATAATTAATGGGGGACCTACTTTCTTTTAATAGTGTTTGTAACTTGTTTTTCATTAGGGTTTTGTGTAGGGACATATAAATACCCTCTTTGTCGCATTTTAGTGGAAGTTTTTAGATCATCTTGAAATCAAAAAGACTTTTGATATTTCCTTGTGTTCTTGTATAGAATACATGCTTTAGGAACATTCAAGAGAAAATTGATTGCCTTTCTTGTGGAGTGTTCTGCATTAGAGTAAACCTTGATTCTAATTTCTTGATCAATAACTAAGAGAAACCTAATTCTAGTCCATCTTAGGGATTGAATCAAATTGATTATAAGGGTTTTCACCTTACTACTGTGAGGGTTCATAATATTCAAAAGGGATTCTCAAGAGTATTAATGGAGGATCCGTATCATTTGGTATTAGAGCTTTGGCTCTAGATCAGGTTATATCTTTCCTTGATTTAGTTCTTATGTTTTGATTCAATATTGTGTGTTCACCGAATTTTATCTCGTTCATCAAAATTTATTCTTGTCTACATCATATCATTGATTTGATTTGTTGTTTTAGTCTGAAACACTAATTTGCATTTAAAGAGTTAAAAAAAAAAGAAGAAAAGAAATTCGTGATAAAAAAAAAAGAAGAAAAGAAATTCGTGATAAAAAAAGAAGAAGAAAAGAATTCATGACAAAAAAAAGAAGAATTCATCAATCTTTCTTGTTTGTTTGTGAACGCTCTAGGATCCATTCTTGAAACTGAATTTATATCCATTGGGTTAATCTCTTGGATTTATCTAAAAGTGTGATTCGCGTAAGAACTTATAGGAATCGGCTTGAGTGGTGTGGACAGAACTTATGAGTGAAATTTGTTGGAGTGACGCATGAGTGACCATCCCTATTTTGTGAGTGCAAACACGAAAGGGAGCATTTGTGAGGATTGTTTTAATTATTTTATTTCTAATGTTGTTTCTTTGCAGCAATGTCAAATAATAGTGAAAGTAACAATGTAGGTAATGTTGATGAGGCTAGGTATCGTGAGGCTCAAGAGTTGCATTTTAGGTGAATGAGTGAAGCTTTGATGGCTACTAACGAGAAGTTGGAGTATATAGATTTGACACTGAGAGAAGTTGAGAGAGGGGCTTCGAGATGCAGTGAAGGAAATAGAGTGGGTAGGAACCGTGCATTTGTAGTTATTGATGTGGGGGATTTAGATGATGGTTACGTAGAGGAAGATGATGAGGTTAGTGCTGTTTTTGGTATAACGAGAGGTAGAATAGGAGATCGAGGTGTAGGTAGAGGAAGAGAAAGAGTATAAGAAAATCCTTATGCTGGTAGGATTCGGGGTAATGATGATTATGCAGATAGGAGTATAGGTGGTATTAAATTGAAAATTCCTCAATTTTAGGATAAATTCGATCCAAAGGCTTATTTACAGTGGGAAAAGAGAGTTGAGCTTATATTTGGTTGTCATCAATGTAGTTAAGAGAAGAAGGTGAAATTAGCAATGACATAATTCCAAGATAATGCCATAGCCTGGTTGGATCAATTGGTGATGAGTAGGAGGAGGAACTTGGAGCATCCTATTAATAATTAGTATGATCTTAAGTCTATCATGAGGAAGCAATTTGTTCTTAGACATTATCATCGGGAATTGATGTAGAGGCTTCAAGTTCTTAGGCAGGGTAGTTGGAATGTGGAAAATTACTACAAGGAGATGGAGATGATCTTGACTAGGATTAATATGTAGGAGGATGTAGAGGCCACTATGGCACATTTTTCGAATGGGTTGAATAAGGAGATAGTCAATAAGGTGGAGCTATATCAATAGAAAAAGTTAGAAGACACGATGTATCTTGCTATCAAGATAGAGAAGCAACTCCAAGGTAGAGGGTCAATTAGGTATGTTTCCAAACCTTATTCCAATACTAATTTTTCTTGGAATTGGAAGGGTTATAGAAAGAGTAATGTTAAGAGTAGAAGTAAAACTGTCTCTGATATTACAAAAGGGAAGACCAGAGTGGTATCAATTGAGAAACCCAAAATTGAAGAACAAAAGGGGAGGAATAGAGATATTAAATGCTAGAAGTGTCAAGAGGTAGGACATATTAGCAAGGAATGTCCTAATAGGAGAACTATGGTGATGAGGAATTGTGAAGTAGTTATTGATGAAGAGGATAATAATGAGAGTGATGGTGATGACATGCTTGAATTGGAGAGTTGTAGTGAAGGGAGTATAGAGGAACCGATTAAAGGAGATGTGCTGGTAGCTAGACGTGCTCTTAATACCTAGCTAAAAGAAGATTGCTATGAAGGGTAGCGTGAAAATCTGTTTCATACTAGATGCCATGTTCAAGGAAAAGTGTGTAGTGTGATTGTTGATGGTGGAAGCTGTACTAATGTGGTAAGTACACTTGGTTAATAGATTGGGGTTATCTACTAAAACACACCCTAGACTATATAAAATTTAGTGGCTTAATGATTGTGGTGAGGTTAAGGTAAATAAACAAGCTCTTGTTTCATTTACCATTGGCAAGTATAACAATGAGGTGCTTTGTGATGTTATCCCTATGCATGCTGGTGATATACTACATCGCAGGCCATGGTAATTTGACAGAAAGACAGAGCATGATAGGTACCTTAATAGGTATTCATTTACCAAAGATGGGTGAAAGACAACTTTGAAACCACTTTCCTTAAAGAAAATATATGAGGAACAATGTAGAATGGAAAGGTTGAGAGTTGAGGTCGAAGGAAAAGACAAGGAGGGTAAAAAGAGTGCTGTTGAGAATGAAAATCAAAAGAGTGGAAAGAAAATGAGTGAGAAAAATGAGAAAAAGGAGGGAAAAGAAAAAGGAGAGCAACACTGGTCTGGAGAGAAAACAATGAAGAATGTGAGTTTGATGGCTAAGTCAAGTGAGGTTAGGTAGGCTTTGAATTCCAATAGACCTATATTTGTACTTTTGTATAAGGGGGCTTGTTTGGCAACTAACAACCTTAACCCATATGTGCTTAGTGTGTTATCTGATTTGTTGTAAGAATTTGAAGACTTGTTTCTAGAGGAGATGCCTAGTGGATTACCACCTATAAAAGGCATAGAACACCAAAAAGATTTCATTCGTGGAGTTGCTATAACTAATAGGCCAGCATACCGAATGAACCTAAGTGAGGTGAGGGAGATCCAGAAATAGGTGGATGAGTTGCTAGGTAAGGGGTATGTGAGGAAAAGTCTCAGTCCTTGTTCTGTTCCTGCAATACTTATGCCAAAGAAGGATGGGACTTGGAGAATGTGTGTAGACTGTAGAGCCATTAACAAAATCACTATAAAGTATTATCACCCTATTCCTAGGTTAGATGATATGTTAGATGAATTATATGGTTCTTGCTTGTTTACTAAGATTGATTTGAAATCTGGTTACTATGAAATGTACATGAAAGTTGGAGATGAATGGTGATAAAGGCATATTTTACTCATAATTCATTAAGCGATTTGCGAGTATTCATTATTGATTTTAGAGAAATCACAAGGAAATGGTACTTAATCATGTTTATTTTTACATTTCAGATGTTGGAGGACTTTGAGTTCAAAGCTTAATCAATTTGGAGAGATTGCATACAAATTGAAGCATGAAAAGATTGAAGGATGGCAAAGGAAAAAAAAAAAAAGCAAAGCCGCCGGCCTTTATGGCCGGCTTAAATGAAGGCTGCCGGCCTTTATGGCCGGCTTAAATAAAGGCTGCCGGCCTTGGGCCGGTCTTGTTTTAATTGCATCTTCTCGCCTCCCCTTGCATATATATAGGTCCTAGGTCGATTTGTGGAGAGACTTTTGTCAAATTTTAATGTTCTTAGAGTAGTTTTAACCTAGTTTTAAGGGAGAATTGTGGAGATCAAATCTTGGAGAAAACTTTGTGATCTTCGTGGAGATTATCATCCTTTGTGAAGGATTTGTGGAGTTCCTTTCAATTAAGGTATTATTTGTATTGTTGAATTGGTGATTTCTGAACTTTATTTCTGATATGCAATTCAAGCATTTGATCCAACCATTGAATATGATTTCTTTTACACGAATCTCCTTGAATCATAATCATGTCTTTATCTCCATGAATTGCTAAGTCTTTTCCTTGGGAAATTGGATGAAACCCTAGAATGTTAAAAGGATAATTGTAGCCATGTTATATGATTAGGAATTATTAGGATAATTCATGATTGCAATTCCTTTGATTTCAATTATAATTGGTATTTGATTATAATTGTTAGAAATCCTTTTGATACGGGAGTTGATTAGGATTTGTTAGGAATTCTTAATTAGATTGATTATCAATACGAGAGTTGAGATAATTGGTTTAATTAGAGTTTATGGTAGGCGCAATGCAATGTTTCTTGTTAATTAATCACTAAGGGATTAGGGTTAATTGATTTAGGGCATTAGTTGTTTGTAACATCGAGAGGTGTATGAACATAATTTTGATTCCTTGGTTAATTGGAGACGCGGAAGCCGACTAATTGATTTAAGGTTAACATCCTTAAAAAGGATTTTCTAAACTCACTTGAATAACCTTATAATCACTAGTTGATATAACATGGTAGCAGTTTGATTAATGGATCTAGGGTGAATTCTAATTTCCCGCGTTCATAATTGATAGATTCTTCATAAAATTCTCCTTGTTTGCTTTAAGTTAAATTTTTAGCTTAGACATTTCAAAACCCCTTTTTAATGTCCTAGATATTGATAAGAATTGCCATAGATCTAGTACTCTATTGGTTCCTTGAGGAATCGACAACCTTACTTTTCACCACTCTATTACTTGATACGACCAGTGCACTTGCTGCAATTTACGCTCCCATTATATATATATGTTCTGAGCGTATCAAGTTTTTGGCGTCGTTGCCGGGGAACTAATAGATATTAGATTTCGTAATTCTATTGGTAGTCTAGGTGCAATTTTACGTTTTTCTTGGCTTTTGGTCTCTTTGCAAGTGTTACATGCGCAATAGTAGGAGTGCTGATCTCTTACCTTTCGATATTGAGATTGAGCGTACTCTACGCCAGATTAGAAGAGACAACAAGTAGAAGAGATGTCGAATGAGGATAATTGCCAGATTCAGGGTGTTCAGCGAGCACTTAGAGATTTCTTGTTCCTAGGATTCAGGAACCACCCATTGTTAGACCAGCTATACAAGCTAACAATTTTGAGCTTAAACCGGCACTCATTCAAATGGTGCAATCGAGTCAGTTTGGAGGGTATTCAAATGAGAGCCCTGATGATCATCTTGCTGGGTTTCTTCAATACACCAACACTGTCAAGCAGAATGGTGTCACTGATGATGCCATAAGACTACAACTTTTCCCTTTTTCATTGAGAGATAAAGCTAGAGCTTGGTTTTATTCATTGCCCCAGGGATCTGTCACTACTTGGGAAGACCTTTCAATCAAGTTCTTGAGGAGATTCTTCCCACCAACTAGGACCGCCAAACTAAGAAGTGACATCACTAACTTTACAAAGTTTAGTGGTGAATCACTTTATGAGGCATGGGAGAGATTCAAGGAAGCAACTAGAAAATGCCCACATCATGGTCTACCAGACAATCTCCTCATTGAGATCTTTTACTTGAGTTTGGATGAGACATTGAGGTCTCTTATAGATGCTGCAGCTGGGGGTGCACTAATGGGAAAAACTTACTTAGAGGCCAGTGCATTGATAGAAGAGATGGCCTCTAGTGCACACAATTGGCAAACTGAGAGAAGTGGTACAAGAGTAGCTTCAGTGAATGACAATGTCAATATGGCTCAATTGACTGCTTAGATAGCTGCCCTCACCACTCAAGTAAGTAGACTCGCCTATTCAAATTCTTTTAATGCTAATCCATCTTCTAGTTGTGAAATTTGCTCAGGACCTCACTTAGCTAGTGAGTGCATGGCTGGAAAGTTGTCAGCTCCATCTAGTGGAGAGCAGGTAAACTTTGTAGGCAACCTCCAGAGAGGCACTCAAGGACCATATTCGAATATACAATCCTGGGTGGCGCAATCATCCAAACTTCTCATGGAGGAATGAGAATCAAGCACTTAACCCGCCCCCTGGATTTCCTAAACAAGCCTCTGCTCAGAATGCCTATTCTCAACAGCAACCTACTCAGATGGAAGAGCTCATGAGGAGCTACATGCAAAAGACTGACACCCTCCTGCAAAACCAACAAGCTTCTATCAGAAACTTGGAGGGTCAGCTCGGTCAAATTGCACAGCAGCTAAGTACTAGACCCTCAAGGTCTTTGCCTAGCAAAACTGAGGAGAACACCCATCATGTCAATGCCATCATGCTAAGGAGTGGTAAGGAGGTGAAGAAAGCTGAAAGGCAGGTAAAAATTCAAGAGAAAGATCCAGAGAAAGGTAAGCAGAAGGAGGAGGAACTCACATCCAAAGCACCAGTGTTGCAGCCTTGTGTTCCACCTATCCCTTTCCCAGGAAGACTCAAGCAGAGGGAGTTGGAAGCCCAGTTTGCCAGGTTTTGTGACATATTTAAAGGGCTTCAAATCAATATACCTCTCTTAGAGGCCTTGAAGCAAATTCCTTCCTATGCCAAATTCGTGAAAGAGCTGCTCTCTAACAAAAGATCCATGGAGAATGTTAAGAAAGTAATGCTTCTTGGCGAGAGTTCAGCTATCATAGAGAAGAAATCTGCTCAGCTACCTAGAAAGCTGAAAGATCAGGGAAGTTTCAATATCCCTTGCACCATTGGTAATATTGATTTTGAGAATGTTTTGATTGATTTTGGTGCAAGTATTAATTTAATGCCACTTTCAGTTTTTAGGAAGCTTGGAATAGAGCCACAAAAGTGCAAGAGGAGACCAATCACTGTGCAGCTAGCTGATAAGAGCTTAAGGTTTTCCAAGGGTACAGTGGAGGATGTCTTAGTTAAGGTCGATAAATTCATATTTCCAGTGGACTTTGTCATACTGGATGTGGAAGAAGATGAGGACATTCCACTCATTTTGGGTAGACATTCTTAGCCACAGGTCAAGCTCTAATTGATGTAGGACAAGGTAAGCTCACCCTTAGAGCACTACATGACCAGGTAACATTTGATATGTATGATCCTGTGTTTTTGTCTAATGAGAAAGCAATGTATTATGACATATCTGCTGAGGGTGAAATTACTAACAATGATGTGGAGGAAGATGTAGGGCAAACCACTCTTGAAGCTGTCTTGAATAAGATAGATGGTTGGGGGAATGAGGATGAGCAAGAAAACAAAGGCTGTGAGCAAGTACCCTAGACAGAAAATATTGTTGCTTTTGAGAAGACAGACTACTATGAGAAGCCACCAATGCCGACACTAATGCCCATGCAGACACTTGAACCTAATGTCTTTTCTAATCAATTGTTTGATTATTAGTGTCTGAATTCAGGAAATCCATGGCCTCACATTAATCCAGCGCCTATGACAAGAGAATTGCAGCAGCAGATTCAAGGCCAGTTGGATGAACATAGGGAAATCCTAGGGTGGTCAAGGGCAGACATCCAGCAAGTAAGTTCGTTGATATCCACCTACAAAACATTGGTGGAAGCTGAAAAGAAGGGCACCATACCATGGAAGGAAGCTTGGAATCCGAATCTGAAGACGATGGTGTTGGAGGAGTTGTTTAAACTCCTTGATTTAAGCTGAGATGACAAACCCTGATAGTCAGGCTAATGACTATAAAACAAGCGCTCTATGAGAGGCAGCCCATATTTATGTTTATTTTATTGTGTTTCGTTGGTTTTCTTTTAATTGTTTTTAGGAAAATGCAAGGTGAATGTTCAGAAGGACCAATCTCTCCAAGTTCAGCTTTGATGGGATTTAAATATGGCTTCTACATGTTATACCAGGGGAGTACAAGTTCCTTTTTTCTTATTTCCTTCCTATTTTGTTATTTGCATTGATGTGAGACCGTGTGGACACTGTCTATTCTTAAGTGTGGGGAAGGGAATGTAGGTATTAAAGTTGAGATGAGTATTGCCTGTTCTGTGCTTTGATGATCATACTCTTCCATTATCTTGAACTGTATTTGTCCCTGAGTTATTTGACAATTTTTAGGCCAATTTTTTTCAAAAATTTTGATGAAAAAAAAAAAAACAATAGCCTTTTGCATCTGTTTATGATTTATTAAAAATAATAACTCATTATTATGCCCTACTCACCACTGTTGTGATTCTTGTACTTAGTTAAAATTAATGAATAAAATCTTTAGAAATCAAATTTACCATGTTTTTAGCCTTATCATTTGAAGTTTAAGAGTCTATTGAGTCCTCTTGTGAAAGATAAACAGGTCTACTTCGGGTCTCTTCTCTAGCTAGTATATCTTCTTGGAAGTTGCTTTGAAAGCTTTTCAACATCTAATGAAAGAGGTAAGGGAAACTCCTCACTTAGTGATCCCTTATAAAAAAGTCTTAATTCTGTATAGCATTCAAATGAAATAAGTTGCATTACTCCAATGACTCAGGTAATTGAGTTAAGAGTATCCAAACTTGAATGCTAGAGTGAGGGAGAGTTCGATGGGGTCCCTTTAAAACCTGGTCACTTGGGTGATGAGCCCGGGATGTGCCGAATCAGTGATCTCACTATAGCGATAAGGGCGGAGAAGCAAAAGTTCAATACATGAACTTATTTTATAAAAAAGAAAAAGAAAAAAAAAAGAAAAAAAGTAGAGTTTTAGTGAATGCTCATCAATAAGTTACAGGACTTATAAAAAAAAGGGAGAAAATCTAGGAAAGAAATTGATACCATATGCTTTCATTTTATGTTGACCTGTTTAAAGAAGTGATGTGAAGGATCATATGCTTGCTAATTGCCAGTGAAGTTTAAATGGGTGTTTTTCCTTTAGGACTGGATATCTACTTTTGGAATAAGAATTCTTAGGTTAAACGCTTGGATTAAATTTTGTTTTCTCTAGATTAGTTGGTTAATTTTGAGTATAGTACTCTAATCACATATTCCCAGTTTGGTTTGAGTGGTGGGCATCACAAAGTAGTGAGTCAGAAGTAGAGATGACAGATGTTCAAATTCGTATGATAATAAAAAAATTTTGTACTTTATAGCATGGATTTCTTTCTTGTTTTATTTTGCTTGAGGACAAGCAAAAGTTTAAGTGTGGGGGAGTTGATAAAGGCATATTTTACTCATAATTCATTAAGCGATTTGCGAGTATTCATTATTGATTTTAGAGAAATCACAAGGAAATTGTACTTAATCATGTTTATTTTTACATTTTAGATGTTGGAGGACTTTGAGTTCAAAGCTTAATCAATTTGGAGAGATTGCATACAAATTGAAGCATGAAAAGATTGAAGGATGGCAAAGGAAAAAAAAAAAGCAAAGCCGCCGGCCTTTATGGCCGGCTTAAATGAAGGCCGCCGACCTTTATGGCCGGCTTAAATAAAGGCTGCCGGCCTTGGGCCGGTCTTGTTTTAATTGCATCTTCTCGCCTCCCCTTGCATATATATAGGTCCTAGGTCGATTTGTGGAGAGACTTTTGTCAAATTTTAGTGTTCTTAGAGTAGTTTTAACCTAGTTTTAAGGGAGAATTGTGGAGATCAAATCTTGGAGAAAACTTTGTGATCTTCGTGGAGATTATCATCCTTTGTGAAGGATTTGTGGAGTTCCTTTCAATTAAGGTATTATTTGTATTGTTGAATTGGTGATTTCTGAACTTTATTTCTGATATGCAATTCAAGCATTTGATCCAACCATTGAATATGATTTCTTTTACATGAATCTCCTTGAATCATAATCATGTCTTTATCTCCATGAATTGCTAAGTCTTTTCCTTGGGAAATTGGATGAAACCCTAGAATGTTAAAAGGATAATTGTAGCCATGTTATATGATTAGGAATTATTAGGATAATTCATGATTGCAATTCCTTTGATTTCAATTATAATTGGTATTTGATTATAATTGTTAGAAATCCTTTTGATACGGGAGTTGATTAGGATTTGTTAGGAATTCTTAATTAGATTGATTATCGATACGGGAGTTGAGATAATTGGTTTAATTAGAGTTTATGGTAGGCGCAATGCAATGTTTCTTGTTAATTAATCACTAAGGGATTAGGGTTAATTGATTTAGGGCATTAGTTGTTTGTAACATCGGGAGGTGTATGAACATAATTTTGATTCCTTGGTTAATTGGAGACGCGGAAGCCGACTAATTGATTTAAGGTTAACATCCTTAAAAAGGATTTTCTAAACTCACTTGAATAACCTTATAATCACTAGTTGATATAACATGGTAGCAGTTTGATTAATGGATCTAGGGTGAATTTTAATTTCCCGCGTTCATAATTGATAGATTCTTCATAAAATTCTCCTTGTTTGCTTTAAGTTAAATTTTTAGCTTAGACATTTCAAAACCCCTTTTTAATGTCCTAGATATTGATAAGAATTGCCATAGATCTAGTACTCTATTGGTTCCTCGAGGAATCGACAACCTTACTTTTCACCACTCTATTACTTGATACGACCAGTGCACTTGCTGCAATTTACGCTCCCATTTTATATATATGTTCTGAGCGTATCAAATGGAAAACTGCATTTAAGACTAAATATGGCTTATACGAGTGGCTTGTCATGCCATTTGGTCTTACTAATGCACTTAGCACTTTTATGCGTTTGATGAATCATGTGTTGCGAGAGTACCTAGGTAAATTTATCGTGGTATATTTTGATGATATTTTAATCTACTTAAAGTGTTTGGATGATCATATTTTGCATGTGTGACTGGTACTAGAAAAACTTAAAGAGGAAAAGTTGTATGCTAATCTTAAGAAGTCTAGTTTTTGCATGGATAAGGTTAATTTTTTGGGTTTTGCAGTATCTAGTCAGGGAGTTGAGGTTGATGAGGAGAATGTTAGGGCTATTAAGGAGTGGCCTAGACCTAAGAATGTGAGTGAGGTGGGGAGTTTTCATGGTCTTGTTGGATTCTATAGGAGATTCATTAGGGATTTTAGCACCATAGCTATACCTTTGAATGAATTAGTTAAAAAAAATGTTGGATTCGTTTGGGGTAATGCACAAGAACATGCTTTCAATGAACTTAAGGATAAATTGTGTAATGTACCATTACTTGCTTTACCTGACTTTGCTAAAATGTTTGAAATTGAATGTGATGCTAATGGCATAGGAATTAGAGCTGTTTTGATGTAGGATCAAAAGCCACTAATGTATTTCAGTGAGAAGTTGAGTGGAGCAGCTTTGAAATATCTAACATACGATAAGGAACTATATGCCTTGGTGCGAGCTTTGCAGACGTAGCATCATTATCTTTGGCCTAAGAAATTGTGGTGTACACTGATCATGAGAGCTTGAAACATTTGAAGAGTCAAGATAAGTTAAATAAAAGGCATACGAAGTGGGTGGAATTCATTGAGACATTCCCATATGTCATCAAGTATAAGCAAGGTAAAGAAAATGTGGTTGTTGATGTGTTGTCAAGAAGGTATGCTTTACTTAACTCACTTAGTACTTCATTGCTAGGTTTTGAGTTTGTTAAAGAGTTATATCCAATTGTTGCTGATTTTTGTGAAATTTATACTGCTTGTGCTAATGGGGCTGGATTAAATGATTTCTATGTGTCTAGTGGATTTTTATTTAAGAGGAATAGATTATGCATTCCTAAAGTTCCATGAGAGAATTTTTAGTTAAGGAGGTACATGGAGAGGGATTAATGGGGCATTTTAGGGTGAATAAAACCTATGATATGCTGTGTGAACATTTTTATTGGCTTGGGATAAGATAAGATGTGCATAAAGTGTATGAACATTGCATTACATGTAAAGAGGCTAAGTCTAGATTCAAACTGCATGGATTATATACACCATTACCTATTCCTAATGAACCTTAGACTAATTTGTCTATGGACTTTGTGATTGGGTTGCCTAGAACTAGGAAGGGTATTGATAGTAGCTTTGTTGTGGTTGATCGGTTCAGTAAAATGACTCATTTTATTCCTTTTCATAAAATTGATGATGTTAAGTTAATTGCTGATTTGTTCTTAAAATAGGTCGTGCATTTACATGGCATACCTAAAAGCATTGTTAGTGATAAGGATATTAAATTTCTGAGTGACTTTTGGAGAGTGTCATGGGGAAAGTTAGGAACAAAACTGTTGTTTTCAACCAATTGTCACCCACAAACTGATCGACAAACTGAGGTAGTTCATAAAACTTTGATTACTTTGTTGAGGGTAGTCATTGAGAAAAACATTAGGATGTGGGAGGATTGTTTACCATTTGTGGAGTTTGCTTATAATAGGGCTATGTATAACACTACTCATTATTCTCCATTTGAAATTGTTTATGGTTTTAATCCACTTACTCCTATTGACTTATTGCCATTACCACCTAATAACTTTGTGAGTATTGATGTTAGTTCCAAAGCAGATTTTGTGAGGAAATTATGTGAGCAGGTAAAGGAGCGGATTGAAAGCCAGAATGCTAAGGTAGTTGCTCGTGTGAACAAGGGAAAAAGACCCATGGTGTTTCAACCAGGAGAATGGGTGTGGGTACATTTTTGAAAGGAGAGATTTCCCCTTTAAAGGAAGTCTAAACTAAACCTAAAAGGAGACGATCCATTTCAAATCCTTGAGAAGATCAATGATAATGCATATAAAGTGGATTTGATAAGTGACTATAATGTTAGTGCTACATTCAATGTTGCTGATCTAAGTCCTTTTGATGTAGGTGATGCCTTTGATTTAAGGACGAATCCTTTCAAGGAGAGGGGGAATGTTATGGAGAGACTGATGGACCAAGCTCAAGAGATGTCAAGTCATGAGGATCAAAGAGGTAAGGTTGCAAGCCAAGAGATTTTGAGTCCGATTCGCATGCTTCAAGGACCTATAACAAGATCTCGAGCTAAGAAGATCTAATAAGCTTTGATTGTTTATCAATACAACTTTAGGACTATTACAACTCATGTTCAATACAACTTAATACAAGTCAAAGTGGAGATTAGAGCTTAAAGGCCACCAGCTTTAGAAGTGAAAGCCGCCAGCATGGAGCATCAAGGCCGCTGGCTTAAGCTACCGGCATTGGTGAATAAAGGCCGCTGGCTTAAGTTGCCGGCATTGGTGAATAAAGGTCGTTGGCCTAAGCTACTAGCATTGGAATTCAAGGTTGGCCGGTGTTTAATGAAAGTTGTTAACTTATAATTAATGGGGGACCAACTTTCTTTTAATGGTGTTTATAACTTGTTTTTCATTAGGGTTTTGTGTAGGGACATATAAATACCCTATTTTCCCCATTTTAGTGGAAGTTTTTAGATCATCTTGAAATCAAAAAGACTTTTGATATTTCCTTATGTTCTTGTGTAGAATACATGCTTTAGGAACATTCAAGAGAGAATTGATTGCCTTTCTTGTGGAGTGTTCAGCATTAGAGCAAACTTTTGTTCAAATTTCTTGATCAATAACTAAGGAAACCTAATTCTAGTCCATCTTAAGGATTGAATCAAATTGATTATGAGGGTTTTCGCGTTACTGCTGTGAGGGTTCATAATATCCAAAAGGGGTTCTCAAGCGTATTTATGGAGATTCTGTATAAATAAATGATACGAGATCGGTTTGCTCGGATTCCTAACTGATAAGAACCATGCCAACGTGTGACGAAACCCAATACCAATACGTTCGGAATTCGCTACCTAAGATGCCAAACACACTCAAGTGGAAACCGCGACCCGTTGTCTATAAGCGAGACAAGAACCTTGGTATAATATGAAGACGCCACAATCAGGATGAAAGACCGATTGATAAGTCGGGATGAACGCCATGGAAGAAAATCCGATAAGTTCTAGATTAGTTTTGTAAAGAACCAAGAGAGGAATTCTCTCAAAAGTGTTTTTCAAACTTCAATGTTGTATGTTCTATATTTTATGTTCTAAACCCTAGGAGCTTTATACTAGGGTTTACAATTCGTAACAATAAAGCCCAAAACGACATCACTTCAATAAGTTGAGTAAAAATAACAAAGACAGAACATGAAGGTCGGCGGTGTAGACATGAAGGCCGGTGGCGTTGGAATGAAGACCGGCAGCCTTGAGCCGGCGTTGGAGACATACACAGCCGTGTACTTCTAGACGTGTATCTTTCTGTGGATTTTCTTGACTCCATACACGGCCGTGCCTTTGGCCGTGTATATGACCGTGTATGATTTTGTGTAACCTTGAGATTCCTACACGGCCGTGCCTTGTAAAGACACGCCCTCTTCACCCCGTATTCGGTATGACTTGTACAAGAGCAAGGGCCTTCCCATGGTTGTTCCAATCCTTTCCAACTTTATGATTGCTCCAATCTTTTCTGGCTTCATGGACATCCTTTATCAACCCGTTAAGTGCTTCCTTGAATCGTTTCGCTCGATTTCTTGTGATCGGTCTCGGTGGCACTTCAAGAGGATCCACATTCCTTCTTCGGCTTGGCTCTCATCATGGATCTCATCATTCCCCTCCTCTTGAAAAGGATTTGTCCCCAAATCATCACTTACATCAAAAGGACTCAAATCAGTAACATTAAATGTGGCACTTACTTGATACTCACCTGGTAAATCTATCTTGTATGCATTATCATTGATGAGCTCAAGAATTTGAAATGGTTCATCGCCTCTAGGAAGTAATTTAGATTGACGTTGCACAGGAAACCGCTCTTTGCGCATGTGAACCAAAACCCAATCTCTAGGTTCAAAAACAGCTTGTCGACGACCCTTGTTGGCTTGTTTCACATACTGCTCTGTTCTTCGCTCAATGTTTAGCCTTGCCTTCTCATGGATTTGTTTAACAAATTCTGCTTTCTTCTTGCCATCTAGATTAACATACTCAGAAATAGGCAAAGGTGATAAATCCAAAGGAGTTAGTGGATTAAAACCATACACAATTTCAAAAGGAGAAAATTTAGTAGCAGAATGCACTGTACGGTTATAGGCAAATTCAACATGCGGCAAACAATCTTCCCAACTTTTAATATTCTTTTTAATTACAGCCCTCAACAAAGTAGATAAGTTCGATTTACTACCTCAGTTTGACCATCAGTCTATAGATGACAAGTAGTAGAGAACAATAACTTAGTTCCTAACTTAGCCCACAAGGTCTTCCAGAAGTAGCTTAAGAACTTAGCATCTCTATCCGATACAATTGTTCTAGGCATATCATGTAATCTCACAACTTCCCTAAAGAACAAATTAGCAATATTACAAGCATCATCCGTTTTATGACAAGGAATAAAATGTGCCATTTTAGAGAATCTATCCACGACTACAAAAATAGAATCTCAACTATGTTTAGACCTGGGTAAGCCTAACACAAAATCTATGGAAATATCTATCCAAGGCTCATGAGGAATGACACTAGACCCATATAACTCATCTAATATGTCATCTAAGCGAGGAATGGGATGACGATACTTTACCGTGATATTGTTGATGGCACGACAGTCAACACACATTATCCTTCTTAGGCACCAAAATCACAGGCACTGCACATGGACTCATGCTTTCTCTCACGTACCCCTTCTCCATTAATTCATCGACTTGCCTTTGGAGTTCCTTTATCTCCTCCGGATTGCTCCTATAAGCTAGCTTGTTTGGAATCGATGCTCCGGGTACAAGGTCAATCTGGTGCTCAATACCACGAATAGGTGGTAATCCCTTTGGAATCTCCTCAGGGAAGACATCTTCAAAGTCCTGCACAGTAGACACAACCACACTAGGCAAAGAGTTAGATAGTTCGTTAGTATTCAGACATGTTTCCTTAAAAACCAGCAACAACATAGGTTGCTTCATTACTAACGCTCTCCTTACTACACTCGCTCTTGCCACACAACTCTCCTTTTGCAAGGCTGCACTCTCCTTTTCACTCACCACCAAAGTTGATCCCCCTTCAACTTGGTCTCTCACACTCTTTCCAGCCTTCCTCTCTTTTTCCTTTTGAGTTCGACTTTTGTATTCCTTTTCTTTCTCATTGTCTTTTGCTCTCTCACTCTCCCTCTATTTTTCACTCACCTTATGTTTTGCAAAAGACTGTTGTAGCTGCAACTAATCCTCATACACCTGTTTAGGTGTTAAAGGTTTAAGATTAAAGCTTTTCCCTTGGTGAACAAGTGTATACTTGTTAGAAAAGCCATCATGAACAACCTTCTTATCAAATTGCCATGGCCTCCCCAACAACACATGACACGCCTGCATTGGCACTACATCGTATAACACCTCATCCTCATACCTACCAATGCGAAAAGCAATCAAGGCTTGCTTACTCACCTTAGTCTCACCACTATCATTCAGCCATTGCAATTTATATGGACTAGGGTGTTTAGTAGTCTTGAGTCCTAGCCTCTTAACAATAAAATTACTCACCACATTGGTGCAACTTCCTCCATCAATGATCAAACTGCAAATATGATCTCCTAGATAACATCTAGTATAAAATATATTCTCTCTTTGCACCTCTTCTTCTTCCTTCACCTGCACATTCAAAGCTCGCTTCACTACTGCCACTAACCTCCCTATTGCAGGCTCCTCATCATCACTAGCGTCCTCTAATGGAGGCATATCATCTTCCTCACTATCCCCCTCAGTCTCATACTCACCATCATCACGCAAAATCATAACACGCCTATTTGGACATTAACTAAAAATATGGCCTCTACCTTGGCATTTAAAACATCTAATGTCACGATTTCTAGAAGTAGAAGAATCAGGGTTACCTTGGTTACTAGGAGTAGAACCCGCTTGTCTCAGCTCTTCTTTTGGTTTGGTGAGTAAAGGCTTTTCTTCCTTCTTCCATTGGTTAGTCTTCCAGGTGGATGAACCAACACCCTGTTGAAACCGTGCATTACTACTACCTTTCCTCTTGTGCTGGTTCTCAACCTTTATAGCCATATGAACCATATCTTCCAATTCTACATAATGCTGCAATTCAACGACATTTTGAATTTCTCGATTCAATCCAGCAAGAAACCTAGCCATGGTAGCCTCTCTATCCTCCTCTACATTCGCCCTGATCATCGTAACTTCCATCTCCTTGAAATACTTGTCCACACTTCGGCTTCCCTGCTTAAGAGTTTGCAATTTGTTGTGCAATTCACGATAGTAATACGCAGGCACAAACCGCTTCTTCATCACCCTTTTCATCTCTTCCCATGACTCAATAGGTGGTTCGCCATTCCTTCTTAGATTCAACATTAGTTGATCCCACCACACTATGGCATAATCCGAAAATTCAATAGCAGCAAGTTTCACTTTCTTTCTCCCACTATAGTTATGACAATCAAACACCATCTCTACCTTCTTCTCCCACTCTAAGTACGCTTCGGGATCATTCTTCCCTTGGAAAGGAGGAATCTTCATCTTTATGCTACTCAATTGATTATCCTCTCTATTCCTATCTCCTCTATCTTCCCAATCCTAAGTTCCTCTATTCCGACCACTATATCCTCTATAACTCCCGACAGAAGGCTCATCAAATTCATCTTCCGACATTTCATCTCCACCCCTTTGTACTCTCCTAGAACGACTCTCCCTCTTACGCCCTTGGAAGACGTTTGTAGATTGCTCTAGTCTTTGCTCTACCGTCTCATGAATTTGTTCCATTCCCTCTTGAAACATTCTCTTCATCTCACCCCTCAACACCTTAATCACTAACCTAGCATCAAACCTTCCCCTCTCACCTTCAGGAGAATGTTGCCTCGACATAGTTCCTGCAGAAAAGATTAGTACTAACACAAATATATATATGATTAAACCTCACGATACACTCCCTTACGTGTTTCGCTTAAATGATGATATCACACAGTCACTCGTGTAATTTCACAAACAATGATGATATCAACTCGCCAATTCCTCTTCTCAATTCTCTTGGAACTAACCCAAACTACACCAATTCCCTTCCGTAGAATTCAAAGCAACTCTAGGGTTCGTAAATTTCCTCTTTTTCTTTCCGATTTTTTTTTGTCGCCTTTGTTGTTGCTCTTGACCACGTTTCTCTTTTCTTCTTCTTCTTTTTTTTTTTTTGTAACAAATCGATTAGTAGATACCACACTTTCAATAGACAATTAATACTATGAAATTGAATACTAACAATTGATATGAACGATTGGAGTTAGGGTTTTGATGTTACCTTCCTCAAACCGAACTGATGTTTTGATAAACCTAAGCTCTGATACCAAACTGATACGAGATCGGTTTGCTCGGATTCCTAACTGATACGAACCACACCAATGTGTGACGAAACCCAATACCAATACGTTCGGAATTCACTACCTAAGATGCCAAACATACTCAAGCGGAAACCGCGACCCGTTGTCTATAAGCGAGACAAGAACCTTGGTATAATATGAAGATGCCACAATCGGGATGAAAGACCGATTGATAAGTCGGGATGAACGCCACAGAAGAAAATCCGATAAGTTCTAGATTAGTTCTGTAAAGAACCAAGAGAGGAATTCTCTCAAAAGTGTTTTTCAAACTTCAATGTTGTATGTTTCTAAACCCTAGGAGCTGTATACTAGGGTTTACAATTCGTAACAATAAAGCCCAAAACGACATCACTTCAATAAGTTGCGTAAAAATAACAAAGACAGAACATGAAGGCCGACGGCCTTGAGTCGGCGTTGGAGACACACATGGCTGTGTACTTCTAGACGTGTATCTTTCTGTGGATTTTCTTGACTCCATACACGGCCGTGTATATGACCATGTATGATTCTGTGTAACCTTGAGATTTCTACACGGCCGTACCTTGTAAAGACACGCCCTCTTCACCCGTATCGGTATAACTTGTACAAGAGCAAGGGCCTTCCCATGGTTGTTCCAATCCTTTCCAACTTCATGATTGCTCCAATCCTTTCCGGCTTCATGGACATCCTTTATCAACCCGTTAAGTGCTTCCTTGAATCGTTTCGCTCGATTTCTTGTGATCGGTCCCAGTAGCACTTCAAGAGGATCCACATTCCTTCTTCTGGCTTGGCTCTCATCATGGATCTCATCAATAAAATTGGTGAATTTACAATTATGAACATTAAGCATAAAAAATGCTAGCATATTTAGAGTGAGGTTGAAGAAGAAACATTACTTGTAGTGTTAGAGGAGTTAGTTGTTGAGGGCTACAAAGGAAAGAATGGCTCTTTTTAAAAATAGGACTCACGAAGAATTTTTTAGAAGTGGTTAATATAATGTATATTAGTGGATTTGGTTGGGACGATGCTTGGAAATGTGTTGTAGTGGATAGCAGTCAAGTTCTTGCCAAGTATATGGGGAAATAATTAACACATTCTTTATTAATATGCTTTACAACACTATTTGTTAAAAATATATTTACTTGTGTCTCAAAATGATTTAATTGCAAGCTTTTGCAAGTATGCTTGTTTAGATCCACAACCCATTTCTATGAAATAATCAATAAAAATAAAAATTAAGCATAAAAAGATTATGTTAATCCATAGTTGAATATATTTAGAAGAAAAGTATATAATACATTATGTTACAAGATCCAATCCAGACTGGTTTGCACTTAGGCATAAACCAATGGGCATAGCACTACATCCTTAATGCTTATCAAACATCTTGGCCCCTCCATCACTTTTCCCTAAACATCGAGTAGAAGTGATTTCAAAATCCTTATTAGTCTATTTCATGTGTATAGGTGATCAAATAGCAAAATTTTGTGTTATTGTCATGTTTAAAATCCTGATAATGTCAAAGAAGATTTTATTTATTCTTAAACAATAAGCCTTAGAGCAATTGCGCATAACTTGACCCAAGCTTCTAGATAATTAACATGATAGAATCTATGTAGTAGCCTTCAATTTTTTTTGAGTTACTTTGTCTTCATATAAAAGAACTTTTGCCATAGTTTATACATATACCCATTTGTTTATCCATGGATGTGTCTTGTGGATTGTGAATCATCATGGGATTTTGAATTACCTTTTTAGATGGAGAATTTATATCAACATGCTTGCAATAGCTATTGTTGCTTTTTTTTTTTTTTTATGAACTTTATTTTGACTAGGGAGGTAGAGAGGGGAGTGTTGGATGACCAAGCCTTGGTTATATATGAAACGAGTAGACAAGTGATTAATTCACCTATTAAGGGAAGTGGTACGAATTATTTATCGAAATTAAGGATATATGGGAATAGTTCTACACATCTTTGTGAAATCCTTAGGGTATGATGGGAATTGCATCCCAATGGAAGAGCAACAGTTGAAGAATAAGTTGCTATTTTCTTGGCATCCTTGCACATCATACAAAGAATAGGAGTATTTGAGTGAGATTTTGTAGATCGGGTGAGACTAGTAATAAAAATTGCCATTAAGTTTTAACTGTTATCTTGAGGTTAGAAAACATGTTACATGCAAAACTAAATCCAGTATGACAAGATTGCATTGATGAAAGGTGGAAGTGGTCTAAAGTACTAGTTTAATTAATTAGTTATTTTTTTTTAATTTTGTCCATAATAGGCATGATTACTTATAATACATTATTGATTTTTTCCTTATTTGTTTGGGAATACAATTAAGTTGTTTAGGAGTATTAGATGGTACTTGCATTATAGTGACAATATCTGTTGCAAATAGACCTGGGTATCGAACAAAGAAATCGCATCTCATAACAAATGTCTTAGGAGTATGCACCCATGACTTGAGGTTGATCTATGTATTAGTAGGATGTAAAGGGTTTGTATCAAATTATAAAGTACTATGTGATGCAGTTATTGAGCTTAATAGTTTGAGAGTTCAAGCTGGTACATGACTAAAAAATGAATTTGTATTGCATTTTATTTTTAGAATAACAAAATTGCTTGTAAATTTATGAGGTTGTATTTATTTATGGGTTATACATCTTAGTGGATGGTATGTGCTAAACGTTCTTACCTCTTTTAGAGGCAAGCAGTGCCATATTCAAGAGTGGTTTTAACTTGATGTAGACTTCAAAATCATCAAGAATTACTTAAATATAGACATGAGAAGACAAGGAATGTTATATAGAGATGTTTTGGATTTTTGAAGATACAATGGGTTACATTAAGGAGTCCATACTTTTACTCCATCAAAATATCATGTTGAACGATACTGGCTTGTTGTTTACTACATAATTTCATTCAATTGTACATGTCATTAGACCGTTAAAGTATGCTTTTATAGAAGGTGATGAAGTTCCTATTGGAAAAGATGAGATTGATGCACTCGGAATGGTGGAAGCTAGTGTGGAATGGACTTAAATGAAACTATAATGGTGGAAGCCAGTGCGAAAGGACTCAAATGAAGGATAATTTAGCATAAGAAATGTATGGTGATTGGAGGGCATGTCATGTCACTTGATACTAATTATTGTACTTTTTTGTTTATATTTGATGATTGGAGGGCATGTCATGATTGTTTAATTTTCTTTTCTAATGTATATTGGACTACTTTAACTATTGTTTATATACATGGAAATGGTTTTAATATTATGCATTCTTTTGGCTTTTTTCTTTTTTACTTGTATTAATGCATTATAATATTGGTGGGTTTACAATCATGGATATTAAGGATAAAAAATGTCGGTGCATTTTGAGTGAGGTTGAAGAAGAAACATTACTTATAGTGTTAGAGGAGTTAGTTGTTTAAGGCTACATAGGAGAGAATGGCACTTTTAGGAGCTAGACTCTTGAAGAAGTTTTGAAGTGGATGGAAAAATGTATTACAAAAATAAATCTCAATATTGAACAAATCATTATTAAGATGAAGAGGTGGTCAATTAAACTATCAGAAGTGGTTGATATGATGAATACGAGTAGATTTGGTTGAGACAATGCTAAGAAATGTGTTATAGCGGATAGCGACTAAGCTTTTGATGAGTATATAGAGGTATCATCAACACATTCTTTATTTCAAAGTATATATTTTTTTTAATTCTTAATTGTTATAATAATTGTTTAAATTGATATGCAGAAACATCTAAAAGTTGGTAATATGCCAATGAAGAGTTTAGGAGTTTGAAAGACTATAGGGTATTTTTAGAAAGGATAGATCAAATAGTAATGGAGTTGAGACACCTCCAAATGTTGTGAAATTTATGTAGAATGATGGTTAAGATAATTTTGAAAAAGAGATGGAATTGTGACAAGTGTAGCAATCCCTTGAATCCTCTCGCTATACCTTAGTTGGTCTATTTGTGGATCTTACTCACAAGCATCAAATGGTGGAATATGCTATTGAATTTATTTCAACATTTGAAAAGAGCATAAGTGATGTTAGAAGTGACTTCGCTTGCTAGGAAAATTGCAAATCCTCTAAGAGAAGTTATAGTTAATGAGTTGAAAACTTTAGGATTATAAAAAAAAAATGAAGATTTGACTGTCCTCATACAATGGCTACAAATCTATAGTATAAAAAGTTCTTTTAAAGGCTCCAAGAAGAGTAGGGGCTAGCATTTGTTAGGCGTCTTATTGGTTGATTTAAAAAATATTTAGAATATTTGGTTAACTGAGACATGTTTGATTACACGTTCTTATTTTACGTTAGACCTTCTTCTTAAAAAAAAATTGTGATGCTTATGATTGACTCTACTAAGAGCACCTTAAATGTGCTTATTTTGTCTAAGTACCAATCCCTTTTTATGTAATGTATGCATCATTCCTAAATGCATCATGTGATGATTTTCAATATGTGCCAATCAATATTAAAAGTTTATTAAGAATATTGAACTTTGTCTTCATGGTGATTTTAGTTTCTTAATACTAGTTTTTATATTCTTAACTATTATATTGAGAATATTGATTTAATTATCAATTAATATTGTAGTGATTAATGTCTTAAGATAGACTATTGTAATTTATAATATGTATCAAATTGTTATAATATTGACTAAATTAACATTATAGTTGTTAAATATTAAGGCAAATTATAGTAATTTAATATGTATTAATTTCTTATAATGTTAATTTAATTAACATTATGGTTATAAAATATAGGATAGATTATTGAAAGTTATAACAAGAATAACTAATTTTTTAATTACATAGCAAATCTTTGAATTGTATTTTTAGAATAATATAAAAAATGTACTTGTAGAGGGCTGAAATCATTAAATTAATATTAGGCAAAGTTCATTAATTATTTGGCTTGACTCATTAGGTTAGATGATAGGATCCTATGAGTCCGGTCCATCTATTGGAATAACACAGGGAGAATTGGTTTGGTGGGTTTAAAATAGGGATTGATGGATTAGTTCGTCCACATCTAACCTTAATCAAGCATGCTCATGTACTCATAGAGGTGATCACTAAGGTGATATACTCTATCTCATTGGTTGGTCACTAAGGTGATCCGATAGATGCCATTAAGTCTAAGAATTTATAAACATTTAGCTAATTTCATCATTTCAAGAGGACTCCAGAGATTAGAGAAATAGTATTCCATCATAAATTCTCTGTTCTCAAGGATCAAACAAGCAATTAGGCAAAAAAAGGGTCTCCAATACTCAAGAACTATAAGGTTGATGCTTGAAGTCCTCTTAGCTCCCTTATCCACCACTTGTACATTTGAGACTTTTGAAATTGCCTAATCCTCCTCTCTGCTACTCTCTTCCTAGTCATCTCATCATTTTCTATATTTACATTACTTCTCTAAAATTACATATTGTGTGATACCCATGTGACTACTCTAGTTGGAACCCCTCATTTACATTTTGATGACTCTGTTGGGGATAGAGTAAACTGATAAAAGAGTAATGGCACTTCCTAAGAAATAGGACATTTTAAAATACTTCTCAAGAACAAGATCCCAATATTGAACCAATAGAGCAAAACCTGCTTCCATTGCCCTAGAATACTAGACTGGGCAATTCATAGCTTAAGGGTCCTCTAGATCCTATGTAAATAATGGAGACTACGCAGGATAACACAAGAGCTTTGAATTAGCTTGTGAATATGCTCACTCCCCTTATGATGGGATCGGTTGCCACTGTTGTCATGTAATAAGTTGTGACTTTACTAAGCACTAGCACTACTAAATAACAAGGCATCGTCCATGCAACTCCACTACATACAGCTTGCCCAATCAATCCTACCACTATTGAAGGGAAAATTCCTGAAAAGTAAACCCCTCCACCAAACAAGCTAAACAATTCTCAATATTTTAAGGAGGGGATGCAAGAGTCTAACTTACTGACCCTTCATCCTTAAATGTTCCCCTTCCCAATATCCTTAGTGGATCTACCCAACAACCTACTTTCACTTCCGCTTCTATAGCATCTATTTTAAGGACTTCCTTTGTAATAAAGGAAGACTTAGATAATACTTGAAGGAAATACAAGCAAAGTCGACCATGGGAGCACCGGAGCTAAAGCTCCCATACCATCCTAAAGACTATGTTAGTCTTGAGTTTACACTATTCAATGGCAAAAAAGGAAGTGCTAAAGAACAATTACTTAAATTTATTGAGACTTTAGAGGTATAAAAAGCTAGAAAATGACTTGAAGCTTAAAGAGTTCTCAAAGTTATTAACCGAGAGGATATACATTTGGTATGCCAATCTCTTAACAGGGTCAATTAATCCATGGGGGACTATATGCAAGCTCTTTTTAGAGAAATTCTTTTCTACTCAAGAGCGAGTCACAATCATAGATATGGGAAGGATCTAACAGAACCCAAATGATGATCTAATGGATTATATAGAGTGCTTTAGAGAGCATACCTTAGACATCTAAGATGTATATAATGAGAAAGAACTCATAAAGATCTGTATCTATGAAATGTTTGCTGAATGTGCCATCCACTTATAAAACCTTGGCTTGTGTACTTTTGTAGCGCTCATGGAGAATGCATGGAGAATAAACAACTCTATTGTAAGGTAACAAGGAGAAAGTAGTAGGCATGATAAGTGACTTGCACTCATAGGTTTAACTCAAGATGAAAGATCAAAAAATAGTAAGAAACTTAAGAATGATCGAGCAAAGAACTTCATAAAGGTACCCCATGTTCCTATGCCCAATGATTAAAGTATATGTTATACTTGACAATTGGTTGCAAGATGAGAACATTAGGTTTCCTAGAGTTAAACACCAACTTATGGTAAAGGAAAGAAGAGATCTAAACTATTGTCGGTATCATAAAATAGTCGACCACTCTACTAAGGATTGTCGGGGCTTAAAAAGGATATTCCATGAAAGGCTTTATAATGGGGAGCTTGTCATTGAAGACAATGATGTCTAGAGCAACCCACTCCCAACCTATGATATCTATATGTTGGAACATGACTCATCTGATAATGATCAATGATTTGTTAAGCATTAAAGTCAAAATAAAAAATCAACATTACTTTTGTAAACAAAGAGCTAATTTTGTCACCACTAATAATTTTTTTTTCTTTTTTATTTTAATCTTTGCAATTTTTAGTCTTATATACTCACATTTAAGCCTAGGTAACACCTTAGCATCTTGACTTTCATGCCTTAAGCTCAAATAGAGCCCTAGAAATGTGGCTCTCAAGCCTTAAGCTCAAGTAGTGACCTAGCATCTTGGCTTCCATGTTTTAAGCCTAGCCAATGCCCTAGTATCATGGTTACAATGCCTTAAGCCTAGACAATGCGCTAGCATCATAGTCTTCGTGCTTCAAGGTAAGGTAACGCCCTTGCATCTTAGCTTATGTGCCTTAAGCCTAAGCAATGCCCTAGTAATTTTGATCCCATACCCTAAGCCCAAGCAACACCTTAGCATCATAGCTCCCACACCTTAAGCCTAGGCGACACCCTAACATCATGGCTCTTGTAACTTAAGCCCAGGTGATACCCTATCATTATGGCTACGATAGCCTAAGCCCAAGTGATGCCCTAGCATCATGGCTACAATGCCTTAAGCCTAGGCAATGCCCTACCATCATGGTTTTCATGCCTTAAGTCTAGGTAATGAATGCTACTCTCACCACTTATGTTTGATTAATGTTTCCTCAAAAAAGGGATTGCTTGAACATCATTACTGCAAGTGAGAGCTTTAGTTCGATGTGTGAGATGACTCTAAAGATTCCTTAGATCATAGTCCAAGTGGCTCCTTAAATCATGAGAGAGTCTGAGCAGCTTTATAATATTGTAATCTCAACAACCCATAAGAGGTCCTCAAATGTAGCATCAATTTCCAAATTTGCTACCCTGTCTTGATAAGACATGTCAGCAACTGGGGGAGAAAGGATATCATCAGGTGCAGTGTACAACTCATGTTCGTAGGTGCTTGAGCAAAGCAGTGCCTCGACGCAAGCATTAATCCCACCTACTCCTTAACTGATACATTTTATCAAAAAGGATTAGGGAATCCTCACAATGTACCAAGTCTAAGTCACAATTCTCATTATTTCAAATCATCACGCATATAGCAAGATGGAGTAAGTAAGGCCCATTACTCCCCCTTGTATTGGGTGTTGGAGTGAGTTTGACTCATCCTTTGAAAATAAAGAATTTATCATGATATTTGATGGGTTCATGAAGAGCATCACTTACAAATGTAAAGGTACATGCCTGAAAGGCTTCTATGTAGCTTGACTAGTGTGATGGCTATCAAGGTGAAGCAATCCTAAATCAACTTATAGAGGGAAGAATAGGTATCTTGCTTTTAGGTGAATGTTCTTGAAAATCACTAGGTAAAAGTAGTTGGAAATAAGACTTAAAGGTCTTAGTAATAGTCATGTGGTAAGACACTCCCTAATCGAAGCTAAACTGGTATATAACCCTATGAAAGGGTATATCATGACACTATGCTTTAATACACATTTAAATAAGTCCTTATTGTCAAGTAAGGAGAGCAAGCATTCTACAATGCACCATAAAAGGAATCTCACCTCGAAGTTGTAAAGACTCTTGTGATTTCTAATCAAGGAGTAGCCACTTGAACATCCATTTGACTCATGCTAATGCCTTAGGGAGGGTAAGGTCAGATCTGTCATCAACAATGAAAGGTGTGAAGTGCTTTCCAAATCGATCATAGAAGAAGAGCTGTAAGAATACAAGGTCCATATGTGACATGTTCAAACAGTAACCTTTTAAGCACATGGAAGCCTAATGATACAAAATCCAAGCACTGGTACAAGGAACATCAAATTGAAAGGATCTAGTGTGGAGCACTCACCTTAGGCAATCCATGTAGCTAAGAGGAAAAATCGTAGGCTCATAGCTTCTATCCCACCAAGGAATATGAACAAAGATAACTAAGATGCTATGAAAGTCATAAGCTTGTACCTGCATGGATAGAAGGAAATACATAAGTTGTCAATATAAGATCCATTCATATGAATATGTGAGTGTGTAAGATGTAAATACTTACTCCCATCTACGACTTGAACTTGGGACCTTGGAGACATTCTCTTTTAGATCCTCAAAGAAACATAGGAACCACACTTTCATCATGCTCGTATGTGGGAACCATGGTCAAGTAGAAGCAATGATGGCATGAAGAATCCTAACCATAGCTACAGTTCCATCTCACTTTTGTGTGAGAATTACTGTTAAGTAGAAGTGGTAATGGTATAGAAGACCCTAGCCTTCTTCAAAAGAGCTACGTACTCTGACTTCGAGATTACATACTCTACACAAGACTTCCACCTAAAGGGTAGCTACTTGAGAGATGCAAACTGAATGACATAAAGAGGTAGTTATCTTCTTTCATTCCTAAAGCGCAAGACTAAATCTATATTGATGGTAACTCTTGAGTTGGCATGAGACTCATATTTGATAAAGTGAAGCTTGCTATCACTATGAGATAGAGTTCTCAACACTTGATCTTATCTTAGTGCACTAACAAGTCCGTTTGCTTAATTGTTTCCATGCTTTGAGCTTGGTTATGTCTTGAATTCTTTCCCACTAATTGATAATGATCCCTTGATTCCTAAGGAGATAGATTGAAGGCGATATAAAGTATGAAATAGTGCCTATAGAAAGAAAAATAATAATAAATCAACAAAAGAGATGATATTTAAGTTAAGGAACCAAAGGATGGGAAAAGGAGAAGTAGAGAAACACTATTGCAAGAGAAGCATAAAAAAATAAGAATAAAAGAAGAAGAAGAAGAAGAAGAAGACGGAGAAGAAAGAGATGAACACAAAAGTTTCCATCAATATAAACACTTGCATGATTGGATAATTATGTAGAAGTAGGATTCCTTATTGATACTTACATCTGGCACGCTTTCTTCATATTTGCTCATGGACCAAGAAAAATTGTATGCTATTGCTTCTATTCATATCCAATGAGCTACTATGTTTCCCTTGTCACCAAATATATGTATTCATCTCTTAAAAGAGAGAGAGAGGGAGAAAGAGATGAACATGAGACAATAATCGTAAAGAAGAAAAAAAGAAGAAGGAAGGAAAGGTGGAACAATTGATGGTTGTAATTTACCCCTAACAATGGATAGCAACAGCATGAAATGAGCAAAGAAGGCTTTATTACCTAGTCAAAATCATACACATTGTTGTCATTAATATTAACTATGGTAGCCACACCTAGTCTTGAGAACTTGATTATGATTGGCATACACTTCAAAAATTCAACATCTATCTTTGTTTGCCACTTTCAAGCGATAAGAGTGTAATGTCTTGTGTTGAAGCTGTTCAATGCCTATCCTCGTATGGAGTGTAGCATTTCAAGCTTCTTCATTGATCTTAACACCACTCTTGGTAACTTGAGTGTTTGCACACATTTGTCTTGCTAGATAACCAGAGTTTGAACAAATTAAGCTTGGAACACAAAACAATTAATGGCTACTCATATATAGGTAGTTGCAAAGGTGTATAATCACAACTCACAAGATATCAAGATGTTCAAATTTGGAAAGTGAGATTTGGCCCTTGATGCTAATATTTGAAGTTGAATTTCTTTTTCATGGAGGTGTGTTTGAATTGGAAAGTAAGATGTTGTGACTAAAAAATTTAGTCAAGTGAAGATTTAAAAAATAGATTTGGAAATATTGCATTTCTATTATTGTGCAATGACTAGGAAGAAGCTTCAATAGAATTCATCTACCTCTAAGAGTCGTATTTAAAAAAAAAAAATTCCACCAACTTTGTATGCACGTTTTGGAATGTGTGTGCATGCGCTGAAAAAAAAAATTGTTATGAAGGATAAAATAATTTTTCAAAAAATTCAAAAGTGAAGTTTTCATGTTATGACATGCTTATGAAGAAAATTATTAGAATCAAGGCCACCAACTTGCAATGTTGCAGCAATTTTATTTTATGAATCTTCCATTATACCAATACAATTCAAAATTTATGAAGGCCACTTGAGTGATATGCATAAAAAAAATAATAATAATTGCTTGCATGCAATTAATTGAAAAAATGGGGGAGAAGAGAAAAATTGTGCTTGAAGCACTTCTAGAAAAAGTTAAACTCAAGACATACAACTTACATAGATGCAACTCACAAGCATTTTCGAGAATATGGTTGAAAATAAATTAAAGTTAAAAGATTTTGTTATCATACATTTACAAGATGATTATTTTAAAGCCTCAAACATCTACCAATATTATGGAAAATTTACTTTCTCCATGAAGACATGAAGTGAGATAATTATTGAAGACTCTAAATTATCAATTCCATGCTAGCGATGGACTTCATGAAGGGTGTTACTTCAAAATTATTTCATGAAAACTCACTCAAGTTAGGATGAATTAATATATAAGGAGTTTATTGTGCAACATCTATCCATAAATTTATCAAAGTTCGAAATGTTCATCAACACTCCAAAAAAATTATTTCCCTCTATGAATTCATAGGTGAAGAAGTTATTACAAAGCTTTTTAGATGGAGTTCATCATTAAGCATTCATTAAGGAATTTATTGAAGCCTAAAATGTCCATCAACACACAAAGAAAAAAAAAATCATTGTAAGCCAATAGATGAAGAAAGTAGAAATTGGATCATATACTCGAATGGAAGGCTCAATAAATCAAAGTGAATGGAAACTACACAAGTACATTGTCTGAAAAATTCTTTAAGGGAAAAATTGAAGCCCTAGACTTTTGCAATATTACAAGGACCCATGAAAGGAAAAATTATTGCAAATATCTAGATTATCAATATTATATTACGGATGTTTGAGTAATGTCCATGAAGCAATAAGATCATTGTAAGAAACAATATGAAACATATGAAGATGTAGATTTTATGAAGAGGACAATGGAAACAATTCATTATATTTCAACTTATCAACTAGAAGAAGAAGCATTAATTCTGTCGGTTATTGACAATTTTGGTGCCTCACACATTAAAAGCCCAAACCTCATCAACTCTATTCGAAGAATTTTGGTTAGAGGGCAAAATGTAGAGGGATGAAATTATTATATTAATATTGAGCTAAGCCTATTAATTATTTGACTTGACTCATTAAGTTAGTGATAGGATCCAATGAGTCCAGTCTATTTATTGAGACGACTTAGAGTAATTGACTTGATGGACTCAAAATAGAGATTGGTAGACCAGTTCATCTGTATATAACTTTTCTTGGGTAGGCTCATGCACTCAAGGAGAAGGCTATTAACTTTGAGCCTTTAGCAAGCTTATCAAGACAACCCTAAAATGAGTATACTTCTTCTCACTTGTTGATCACTAAAGTGATTCAACAGAGGTCATTAGACCCAAGAGTTTATAAATACTAAACCATTCTCCTTTATTTCAAGAGAACTCTAGAAATTAGAGAAACCGTATTCCATCATAAATTCTCTGCTCTCAAAGATCAAACGAACATTAGGTAAAAAACGGTCTCCATTGCTTAAGAACTATAAGGCTAATGCTTGAGATCTCCTTAACTTTCTTATTTTTCACTTGTACATTTGAGTCTCTTAAGATTGCCTAGTCTTCCTTTCCATCACTCTCTCCTTAGTCATCCAATTATGTGCCATCTTTACATCACTTTTTTGAAATCACGTGTAATTATTCTAGTCGAAACCCCTCATCTACAGAATTAAATAATCATAATATAATACAAAGGATATAATTATCAAAATATCATATTTAGTTGTATATATTAAATAGTAGACATCACAAAAATCAATGTTTAGTACTATATGTATCAAATTTGGTATAAAAAGGTTCTATTATCATATTTTTCTTATTCCCTTCTCCAATTCTTTTTATATCATCCAATTTTTGTAAATTAAATGCTACCATAAGGAATGAACCAAGAATAGATTTAAAATGTTATCATGTAATTTATTTACTGATTTTCTATAAAAATAAATGTGAGTGGCTTCTATTAGACGGTTGTGCTGTCAGGATATCTAATTGCATTTATGATTATATGATTGAATTATTTTGTATGATTATATGGCACTATATTGTAAACTGACTCAAAGGCTTAGAGAGACCGATACTTCATCGACATGAAATTGTATGGACCCATACGTTGAGAAGTACTTTACTTTGGAAAGTTGTGGAAATTTCGCATCATAACAATCTAGGATAAATGAACAATTACGAAGACATGAACAATGTTGTTCCGACAAAGATAAAACAAGATCTATTCCCTTACCTCTCCTCTCTTATAATGTATAGTTAGCTAGAAGTGTATAGTAAGCAATTTCGAGAAGATACTGCTACCAAACTATCGCGTCGTCTTTACCATCCGTCGATAGCCATAAATTAGCCCCATACATCGTCGCTTTCATACACATAATATTTTAAATGATCACAAATCCCATATTTGCCTAATATGTTTTTTATTAATCATGGTTGGGTTATATTAAAGCTTGCCCCAAATTTCTTGCCTTTTTTATACTGCTTTCATTGCATATGCTACTATAATATGATAAAACATGGTGTACGATCTAGATAATTTGTTTACCCGTAGTATTGGACTCTGAATTAAATATTAGCAAAAAGCTTCTGAAAGTTGTGGATTTACGAAACCTCATAGTTGGATATGTTCCATGATTGGTAGTATATTTTATAGGGTAAGCTCCAATTCGATTGTACTGTTATTTTATATTTTAAAATATAACCTCTTAATCGTTGTATCCTATAATTCGTTATATATATATATATATATATATATATATATATATATATTATATGCACAGAAAAAAAAAACCAATAATATATGCCCATTCTTTAAATAGATTTACTAATCATTTATTTCATATAAAATTTGGAGGAGATAAGAATTGCATTGTTATTTTGAGTAAATAAGAATTGATTTTTTTTTTTAATTACTCTACGTTTTACTATGTTTTTATTTACTATATTATATTTTTCTAAGCGTACAAGATATCGCAAGCTTTAGTTTTACAGTTATTGTAATTATTGTTTCGATATTATGATATTTAAGTTATTTTTTTTCCTTAAAATATAACGAAAAAGGATTACAACACCTTATAGTATAAACTTGGAGCCAGAAGGTTCTTCTGGGTGTAAATTTCCCGAGGTATGAGGTAGTTTTTGGATTTTTGGAACTTGTAGATGAGCTAAAATACTAACATGTATGAAATCCAAAATTTTGTGGCCTCTTATTTGTTTGCCTTAGCTATTTATCTTACATGTAGTCTTAATAAAAAGAGGCTTGAAAGACGAGTTTGGTTAAATAACGAAGAGGCCTGAACAAATGCATACAACCATGAAGACAAAGCGTGATCATTTTATAAAGGATGCGTCAGGGTCTGAATATTGAAGTCGAGTTACAAGGGATAGAGAAATTTAGCTTAATGAACTTGGAGCATGTAATTTTTTGCACAAAAGATATACAGAACTTTGATAAGCTAGAGGTATAAGTACCGCAAGGTATGAGATCATTTTCTAGTAGGTTTCATCAAATTGATTGCTCTCCTGATGGTGGATGTAATTTTTTTTATTTACCAGTAACATCCGAGCAACTTTGAAATCGAAAAGTAGCCAGTCCAACTCCAATCTCCTTATAAAAAGCTTTTGCTTGTATTGGTACATATCTTACACTATCAAACCTCCAGCAGAACAAGAAAAAGGGAATAGAGTCGTCGGTGGATAGGGGTAGGGACCATGTGACTAAAGGACATGAAATGGCCATGGATGGAATGCTGGTGGCCATGTGACGATATGTTAAAGAAGGAAAAGGCAATGTTTGTTTACCAAAAGAAAACAAAAATGCGTCTTCAAATGACTATTCAAATAAGTATATGTCACATGGGTCGTATATTCCTAAGTCACGCAGTCCCTCAATGAGAAGCCGAAAGAAGAAAAAAACAAAAGGTTTTCTTTACTAGTACCATCTTTGATGGCTTTGGATTCTTGCAACTGAAGTCTCCTCAGCAACACTGCGATTTGGAATATAGATTAACCTGCTTAAATGAAGATATCTATAATTCGTACTTGTATTTACATTGTGTAAGTAATATTAAAACTAATTGAAAATACCAAGGCAACCTAATCCTGGGACTAGATATACGATATACAAGTACTGTGGAATTTAATGATTGTTCCACGTTTTGCTTTTGTTTCTTTTGTTTGGTTATATGTAAACATGAATAGGAACATCATTTAAGAAGAGAGAAACTTTATTCATGCTTAATTCCCAATTCTCATATAAGGACCGCTCTTTAATATAAAATTTCAATTCAATGCCACCAAATTGAGAAAGAAAGAGGAAGACTAACAAACAATTCTTTATTAGATACCAATACTGTATCCTTGTGCTTGGGAAACATCAATCTTCCGGACCTTCCGGAAGAGCACATCATATCCAGAAAAATTATAAACAATGCATGATTATAAATTTGCATATTTTTCGTGTTAACGAGATCGTATTAACTTAGGTATAATGAGAAATAGAGGTATAATAGTACAATTATTTTGTGCGCACATACGTGCCCCAATGGTGTATCGGATATATGACGTACGCCGGCAGTGTTTGTAGATTGTAGTAATCACTAATAATGTTATTGTGTTTATAAATTAAAGAAAAACTACAATCACTTGATATGTATATTTTTATAATTTCACCATTTTACTCCTCTATTATGTTATCACCAGTTTTTTATTAATAATAGCATGCGGCTTGTACGATGATCATTTCCCAAATAGAATCTTAAATCACATTTACGTTGCACGAGAACCCTATTATAAAAATAGCACATTTAAAAAGAGTGAACTGTTTTGTTCTGTTTGGTTTAGGATTTCTGGGCAACATATGCATTTGTAAAATGAATAAAACATAGGTTAATAAATTGCAAAACCTTAAAAATACATCCTACATTTTTATAATTTTGCACTATATAATTATATGCATCCAAGAAAAGACACACAAATATATACGTTCGGTTACTCCCTGATCATATATACAAATAAGTTTCGTTATACAAATAAGAATAAATCAAAATTTAATACATAAAAGCATTTACAACTATTTATGATAGTTGTTTTACAATAATAGATAAAATGTCAAAAAAATTATTGAATCTTACCTATCCACCACTGATCATTCCACGGGATATTTTACTCCTAAGCAAATCCTTTTTTCTCTCCTAATAGAACATATTGATTGAAAAGGCATTAAATTCTATAAGGACTTCGTCTCATAATTTACAAAGGGGCTAAAGTAATTTTTACCGAAGATGATTACCCAAGCCTATGTGAATGACATGGTGAATGTTTCAAAACAGGGGTAAACTCAATGAAAACGTGCAAAAATCATTGCTCTCTAGCAATTAAAACAGTTCATCTCTACTGTGTAGTTGATTTGCTAATTAGTTTGTCCTATATATGCTGTAGACATTCAAGAACATGAAAAAGAAGATTATTGATAAAGATGCAATCTATATAGGAGTAATAAGTAGTGAGTATAACGAATGAAAATTTTTTATATATGTAATAGATTTTTAAGATAACTACTATTCGGTTTGATAAAAATGCCAAATGTTGATTTTTCTTTTCTTTTTTTAATTTTTATTATATTGAATATTATTCGTGAATGCTTCATGGCACATTTCGATGTACAAGCAATGGGACTCTAACGCACTGCTCCGTGTTGTAGGACGGTTTGCCATGAGAGTGAGCACATGAATATATTATCTATATAAAATGCAGGATGAGTGATTAAAAGGTGTAAGTAATTCTTGTCCACAACGATACCAGCCTTATCATATTTGTCAAAATATATCTATAAGGGTTTACCTCAATAGTTAAACTCTTAGTTCAAATAGTTTAAACTGATAAAAGATAATGGAGGAATCGGCACTTTTAAGGTAGAGAGAAGGGAAGGAAAAAAATAAAAAAAAAACGAGGAAACTTCTTTCTAATATTAACTCTTAAAAATTCTCATACATAACATCAGAATACAGCTCTTTTTTATAAGCTTAAACATCAAATGAAAGACTCTAGAAATTCTTACAATAAATTTTAACCGTTCTTCACTAAAACAGCACAATAAAGAGTTTTAAATGACACAAAATGATTAACATTTGCCCATTCATAATCCCCCTTAAATATTGCAAAATTTAAAGCATTTAATGCCCATTCAAAGCACTTTATGCAGAAAAATTAAGTTTATAATTCAACCACCCCCCTTAAACAATCCAATTCGATCATTAAAAAAAAAAAAAAAAGCAGGATATTGGAAGTCTTCTTCCCCTTATGAATCCCTAAAGCAATGCTAGTTTATATATATATATTTTGAAATATGTATCTTGAATTCATTGCATGGTTTAGGCATTTTGTGTTCCCTCGGTGTCTACGTTATTTTCTATATTAAGTTAGGGCTTTAGGCCTCTTGTAATTCCCTGTACATATTGTTATGTGTGCTGTAGTTAGCATGAGAAAGCCAAATGAATCCTAGTGGATTTAATTATGGAACATTGCGCTGGGGTGATTTTGTGAACCGTGTGTCACACCGCCACACTAGTAGATCCATTTGCATTCTTGCTAGTAGTTTTTTCACCTCGACAACTTGAAGTCTGTAACATTAAATCTTTGTATCATATTCTCTCTATGTTTTACTTATTTATCTCTTATATCTGTTTTATAATCTGTAAAACGAAACAATTGGATCAGATTCCCAGTAAAGTAGATTAGGACTATGCATGCTGTAATAATTTGGTATTAGAACCAAGGTTAGTAGAACCAATATCGGTAGTGTTGAGCTTGGTAAAGGCAAAGGTTGGTAGAGCAAAGTTAGGACAATCTGGCTAGAATAAGGATATAGCTAAGGCTACAAATCGACTTAAGCTTGATGGTGCTGGAGCTAAACCCTGTTTGTGGCACATACAGGCATAGTAGCGCAGTAAGGAGAATGATGATTTAGGGGTTGTGGTCTACAAAGTGAACAAGTAAAGTATGACATCAGATATTTGACTAACGCATAGATTTAATTTAAGAGTGATCTTATTGTGTTTAGACTTGTGAAGGCAGTGCACAAGAATGTGGCTGAATTTGAGCATTGGTCTGCTGGAGATACTAGAGGAGAGACGTCGTAGACTTATGATGATCTTAATGTGCTCTTCATCGTCGATGTGTGAGTCACGAAACAACCAATCAATAAGGACAAATAGATTGCAGAAACGATCTCGAGGCAGCATATTTGTAAATTACTTGCTGAAATTTGAAGAATATCGCACGCCTGTGGCTAGTCTAAAGGGGAGTCTGGATGCATATGATTCGTTTTACACTACAAGTAGAAGAGTCACATGAGAGAAAGCTATTCCTAGATGCAAGACGGTATGATTATAAAGCAGTTGTTAATGTAGTACGCTAGTCGGTGACTTAGAGGACAATGGGTTGTTGCTTGTCCTTGACAGATGGAGGAGTTTCGGCAGTGCGTTCCAGATATGTTCGAAAGGGATTAGTTCCAAATTGATGAGAGCTTGTGTAGAGTAATTCTATGTAGATAGGCAATGAGGGAGAGCTGGAGTTTGAGAGGTCCAAAGGAGTGATGGGTAGCTTGATGGAGAATGTAAAGGAAGGTGGAGCTGGAGGTACAAGTAATACTCAGTGAGTCGATATGTATATGTTATTATCTGAGAGAGAGCCAGCCGTATAAACCCTTAAGGGACTCGATTGTGGAAGTGTTAGTTCAAAATAGTACTTGTGAGAACTGTGTATAATGTCATCTCCAATAAAACTATTTGTAGTTCTGCTCACGGTTCTTCATCCCAATTGATTAGGACATTCCACATTAATCTATATGTGTCGTCATATGATCAGATCCTGAACAAAGTTGTCGCGGGGCTACGAAATTTCCCGGCAATAACGCATGATAATTCCAAGAATAGCGGCGATCCATATATATATTATATATATATATACACACATTCTTTTGAGCATATAATCCAACTCTGTGCTTACATGAGGATATATTGGCACTCCATCACTTCCTATATGATTAGTAAGAAAACCCTATTTATAATTAGAAGTTCTCAATTTACATATGGTACGGCAAAGACACTGCGGTACTCTTATAGATTGACAAGATTCTTTCACGGTAGTGATATTTCAAGTTTATCCTTGAATTGAAATCAAAGTAACAAAGAAAGGGGAGGAAAATATAAACCCAATTTAATCTACAAATCCATACAATACTAAAAGAGAGAGAGAGTTTCATAAGAGAAAATTATGATTCATAAATAGTAAATAGGAAGGAAATTCGTCTACCTTATTGACAGCGATTTGTCGTCAAGTCCGTATTGGTATCTACATGCCTTGCCTGTTTTGTTTAATAATTCATTCTTAATGTCTCCAAAGCGACCATTTTCCATGTCAAACTAAATGATGGAAAGATCCTTCAAATAATCGACTATAGTCTCTGGATCTAGGTGTGCAAACATAGAGTCATATACTATATAGCATAGCGACATACCTGAACGTATTCATGTAAAAGCAACATCAAACGAGATATTCTTGTTACTATGTTAGGAAAACTTTTGAGAAGGATACAAAAACTCTCACGTGTTAAAATTTTACTTATGCACACCAATACACACAGCGATATTCACTTCGAGTGAAGCATTCCTCGTGTCAAATTAAACACTTAACGCGGACAGATCTAAGCACAAGAGTAATTAAATTAAACACTGGGTATAAGAATAAGCAGCACAAAGAGATACACACATACACGCACGCATGCACTGTTGTATATGTCCAAGTAGCAACTTACTTGATACTACATGCCTGCAGGGATGTGGTTAATTTATTTTCTGGGTGACCAAGGGCAATATCTGAGCAATTTGATTAGCTTAGAAAGTGATTGAGAAGAGTAAAATGAGCCACCAGAGAGGAGAAATCCAAAGGGATAGCATGATCCAAAATATATATAACAGAGGGATATATATATATATATATATATATATGTATGTATCTAATTCACTTCATTAGATTCATATGAATTGAATTATTGTTTTGGATCAATGCGATCCCTTTGGATGCCTCCTCTTGTTGCAATAAGCGCACACCATACCACATAATACTTCTCTCTCTCTCTCTCTCTCTCTCTTTGTTGAGAGAGAATGGGTATCATTTGGAAGAGCCTTTGAGATGATACTACACGACATGAAAGAGATAGGCTCTTATAATAGCAATACTGTTGACTTATTCTATTGTCACTATTGTGAATTGCATGTGCAGGCGCCTACCTTTTTAGTCATGCATTTATTCTGCACTGCTGATTTTCCAAACACTCGTTAAAAAGTTCTTTTCAAAAATATTAAAAAAAATAGTAACTATTTCCATCATAAAAATTACAAGTGGATGAAAATATATAAAAGTTTTTTTTTAACTTTTTAAAAAGTGTTGGAGGTATTTATTAAACTTCCTTATATTTACAGGTACAGCTGTTAAAAAAAAAAAAAAGAAATGAAAATTATCGTTTGTTAAAGCATTTATAGTAGAGGAAGTTGTTAGAGCACATTATTTCCTAGCTTGCTCGCAACACTTTTGCTTACGATTTCTTGGGGCACCTTGTTTAATATAATCTTTTTACTAGAATTGTTTGATACAATTTTTAAGAAAAATTATAATTTTTAAATGCACTTGTCATATAATTTAAGAGATAAATAATTGTATTAAAAATTATAAATTTTCTCATTATATACGATGAAAGAGCTTTTTAGATCACTTTTGTTAAAATTGTATTTCTAATAAGGTAAAGTTTAACATTAACAATATATGTTGAAGTTCAATATTCACGGATCAAATCATGAGAGAAATGTTTTTTTTTTTTTTTTACGTCTTTGCTTAATTACTGTATATGTTTGCTATAATCTATTCTACTCTCCTTTTCTATAGCTTAATTTCTCTATTTTAGGATATATTATTACGAAAAGTCCTCATATACCATCCATCTTGTCAATGGTAATTGGGAGTATTTATGGAACCGAATCTATCCAAATCGAACCATATGCTATGCTTCTTTTAATGGTTCTAAAAATTGAACTCTTTATTTTTAATAATTGTTTGTAATTTTAAAATTTGTTTAAAAAGAACCATCTCTCGAAATGATTCCAACTTTATTGCAGTTATACTTTGGGACAGCATGCATCATTCAATTACCCACATCCAATATGACTAAGAAGCCATCTCCTTTCCTTGTTACCGAGCTTCCTCTTTATCGATTTGAGAGGAATCACCAACGCCTTTCTCTTATCTGTATAATTTAATAACTATGTTTTAATATTATAAAACACACTACTAGTCATGCCAATGTAAGCATTACGGGTTATTTGAGTAAAGTCTGCATAAGAGAGATCGGAGAGAATTTATATTATTTTATAAATTCAAAATAATGAATATTAAATTAATAATAATTAGAAACTTTTAAATTAAGTGGTTAAAAAAAAATACTCATTTGTTATTGGAAAGGTATGAAAAATTCCTCTTTGAAAGCCCTTCACGTACGCCCAGCATATATATATTTAAACTAAAACTATAGGAAAGGATTAGTAAAAAGTAGAGAGCTGGAGGGGGGTGGGGGGCGTGGGGTGGCGTGGCAATTGGTGGTGGTGGGGTGGGGTGGGAAAGAAAAAGAAACTTTACCAGACAATAAAACAATGGCGTTAATTTATATATTTCTTGTAAATATATTTTAGATGCATCTCTACTCATATATAACCGAAAATAGAAAAGTAAAATTGGATGGAAAACAATGTACAAATTCTTGAAAGTCGTTACTATCAATTATTTATGACAGTATTGAAACTATATTAGATGTACATAGATCTTTGCTGATACAATTATCATAGAGCAAGACATGTAAATGGAGATAAATATATTAGGAATCAATATGTATATATACTTATATTAAGTCTTACACGTTTTAAGAAAGTCATTTAAATTATTTATATTTTGATTGATGTACGTAATAAGTTGCTATGTTCTGATAAAAAAATCATGGGAGATATATACGAATGAACTTACTTGATTAAGAAATTCAAACATAATATTATTTTTGAAAAATAATTTTGAAATAGGGTATCCAAAAATTTATTCCAAAAATAGATTGCAAAAGAACAAATCTAAAACACGCCTTCAATTAAGCTAAAATTGGCAAAAGTGAAGGCATATGTCCATGCCTTCAATATAATATTTACCAAAGTCTACGCCTTCAAGCAAATGTTTAAATATAGCTTTCTTACCGACCTTACATCCGGAGTAGGAAGAGCCTATGACTCTTATGTTAGATGGTGCTGGGGAGGGATCTTAATACATTAGTTGCTTACTAGAACATCTATTATGTGAAATAGTTAATGTAGGAAAAAGACCATTAATAAAATGATGATGTGGTGTGACGTATGTGCTAGGCATTGGGGCTAAGCCATCATCCATCTCATCGGCATCTGGTGGGAGCTATTGGTCCTGTATAAGATAATCCTATTCCTGAGCCCAACTTCAAGGTTGTTTACGTCTTGCAGTCTTATGACATGCAAAAATCAGCTATTGCTATTGCCAAATGTCAGTAGGTTACACTTTTACCTCATCCTCTATACCTTGATCCTGGTGAGCTTGCGGGTATAGCATTACCCTACCCCCCTACCCCCTCGAGATCGTGTATAAACTCAAAACCATGATCAACTAGAGCAACAACCGTAATATGATCTAAGGATAAGTGGATTTGCCACAATGTATCAGCCTACATACTACAAAAAACTATAAATTGAATTAGTATCGGATACACAATAAATCACCCAACTAGTGTTGATGTTGTTCTTACTAGATGTCTAAGAATTGCTCCTATGTGTTTTATGTATCGATGGCTGATAAATCTATATCACTTCTTGTATTCTTGCTACACACCACAAGGGCCCTATATGCATACTAATCAGGCTAGATGCTCTTCCCATAAGGTGATGTCTAATGCATGTTGTACTAGCTAATCCATATCAACCTTTCCATGCAGGTTGATTTGATGGAGCTTTAGCTTGTGTGTTTACATCCTATGAAATATATCGGTGACTCCCAAATTGCCTAGCAACACAGTCGGAGAAATGCCACTCGACTATATGAAAACATATGAGTGGCATTCGAGTAGTCCAAATATGTCTTCTTACTCTGTAGAAGGGTTGTAGGATATGAATTAGATTGCCTGCGTATGGCTCCCACTCGACTTAAAAGGGTATTAAGTAAAATTCAAGGTTAATGATGCATATGATGAAATGGAAAAGTGAAAAACAATTGAAGAAATACATGCTCATCATTCTACCAACCAAGAGCATCCCAATAAACTCCAACATGGGTTGGGTGATACTGAGTGTTCAGGCTCATCCTCCAGCATGCAGTTAAGGGAGTTCTAACCTCTATAATAAGTTTGTGCAGGCTAACAAGCACTATGTGTGGGAATTTATCCTGTGTCCAAATATATAGGAGTATCGTTACCCATCCAATCTTATGAGCCGACTCGGTAGATGTGCCCCAAAGCTAGTAATACAGCTAAGCTAAACATCCGAACCCTAATTGTACGTCCCGGTTACATTGAAATGCTGTAGTAGTGGCAAAAACATGTTGTGTACGAGGGAACTAAATTTATCAATAAAGATAAATCCGCCAAGTAGCTGCAAGATATATGCACGTATATAACATTGAACTTGCTCTCCATTTACATGGTTTAGTAGGACCTAATACGTATCCCAAAATCATATCATACTAATGCGGCTCCCCTTACTACTAAGCCTATGAGCCGACTCGTAGATGTGCCCCAAAGCTAGTAATACACTAAGCTAAACATCCACCCTAATTGTACGTACCCGGTTACTTGAATGCTGTAGTGTGGCCAAAACATGTTGTGTAGAGGGAACTACATTTATCAATAAAGATTAAATCCCCACAGTAGCTGCAAGATATATGCACGTATATAACATTGAACTTGCTCTCCATTTACATGGTTTAGTAGGACCTAATACGTATCCCAAAATCATATCATACTAATGCGGCTCCCCTTACTACTAAGCCTTGGCCTCGCCTTGAGCAGCCTCTTACATATGGTAATCTAATCTAGAGAACTACTTTATATCACTGCCTGACCATCGATTGGGAGATGTAGTTGGACCACAACATTTTGTAGAGTGATAATGAACTCCCCATTTAGCATGTGAAATGTGTGCATCTCTAGCCTCCACCACTCAACCATGGCAGTTATCATGTACCAATCTAGTTGTATAAAGAGCAGGTGGCTCACACCTTGGAATCTCGGTTCTCAATGTGCCAAAGTGATAACTCATGTGCGTTGAACAATGAGACATGATTGATCTTAAAAGTTAAGAAGTGAAATGCTATACTATTAGCAATGGAACAAAAATTGATCAACAAGTTGCATGTCGTTTACCTTTCCATCCTAAACAACCTATAAACAATATTCCTATTGCATCAAAATGGATCAATCGAAGGGTCTAGGTTCCATCTAATCTGCATAACAAAAACAAAACATGTTAACATTAATAACAAAATAATTTTATGACAATTTAAATAGTAAACTAAGATATTAGATTTAAAATTAATACGAAATTTTCAAAAATTAATTTTTTAACAATTATTTAATAGCAAAATAATTTTACGATAATTTAAATAATAAACTAAGATATTACATTTTCATTAATACGAAATTTTCAAAAATTAATTTTTTAACAATTATTTAATAAAAAAATAATTTTACAATGATTTAAATAATAAACCAATATATTATATTTCCTTTAATAAAAATTTTCAAAAATTAAATTTTTAATGATTAATTAATAACAAAATAATTTTACAAAAAATTTAAATAATAAACCAAGATATTATATTTAAAATTAATATGAAATTTTTACTACGCATAATGTTCATCGTCTGTACATGTTACGTACTACAAGATTTACATAAATCATATCTAATGCACTACAAATTAACAACTATTGGTATTTTAATAAAAATAGAAAGCTACAAAGAATTACAGCTAATGTTTTCAAATAATAAATTTAATATTAACATTTTCATTAACACGTATTTTTTAAAACTAATTTTTTTTAATGATTATTTAATTATAAAAAAAAATTGAATCAATTTAAATAATAAACCAAAATTTCACACATAACAATAATAAAAAAAATTTAGTGTGCATAATAAGATTTTCTTTACATTTTATGTACAATAATATTTACATAATTCATATTTATCATATTACAAACTAACAACAATTATTGGTATTTTAATAAAAACAAAAGACTACGAGCAATTACAATTCATGTTTTGTGGATTGATGAAAAGTAACATAATAGGAAAAAAGTTAAATTTTTTACGAAAAAAAGTATCTAAATATAGATTAATCAAGGTTTTTTTTAAAAAACAAATTGGAAATATCTCCTGTTGATACTCCTATACTCCTTATAGACACTACAAGAATTTTGAAGTTTTGTGACGTTTATTAAATGTTACCTAAAATTTAATAAACGTTATAGAAGACATTTAATAACGTTTATTAAACGTTACAAACAGATATTATTAAAATTTTGTTACGGAAAGTATTTTGTAACGCTTAAAAGGTAAACGTCACCAATAAATTGATAATAATAACATTTAAACGTTACCAATAAGCGACATTTAGTAACGTTTGAACGTTACTAAAAGTATATAATTTAATGCCAAAATTATTTGCCAAAATTCATTTTTTTAGTAATGTTTAAAAGTTACAAAAATATGAAAAATCGGTAACATTTAAATGTCACAAAAAAGGTTTAAACGTTACTAATGAGCATTTTTTGTAACGTTTAAACGTCGCAAATAAATAATATTTAGTAACATTTAAGCGTGACTAAAATGTTTTTGGTAACATTTTAACGTCACAAAAAACGATTTTTATAATGATATGATAAGTCTATTTATAAATGTAACAACTTAAACCTGTAATAAAATAGTATGCAATAAAATAATAAAGGTGAAAAAAGTGGACATTTGCATATATGCTTATAATTGTCCACTTCCATCATCAACTACAATTTACAAAATTAGACATTAACATATCCCAAATAATATTATCCAAACTTTACAAACTTAGTAGTAAAATAAACTCTCTATTGATAGCCTACTGTTGCCCAAATTGATAATGAACTTCCAAAATAACAAAATAAACCAAAATTACTTTCTTCCCCACTTTCATCACCCTCTTCAAAAAGGTTAGAACAAAAAATAAACTCCCTTTCAAAAGCTATCATCTTCGCTACTTTCACTATCATCATGATGATCAAGGGGAATTCTAGAAGGCATAATAAACTCCTCGTTGCTGGGAGATCCTATCACATAAACATATAAAAGGTGTAAGATAACTTAATTAATATAACGATGCATTGAACACAATCGTAACATTTAATAATTCACCTGAATTAGGTGAGAAGTCCAGAAGAAACCTTTGCAAAACTTGAAATATACTATTCAACTACAAGAAGATAAAAATCTAGTAAAAAACTAACCTTATAGAAAAAGAGAGATATAGTACTATGTGCTTTTTTATTTGCTCAACATTCGACAATTTAGGTGAGTCTCCCTTGGACCTTCCCATTACAGATAATGAGGCATTATTGCCTAAAGAAGGATTTGTTGTTGTGGACAGTTGAAAGTTTAGTAACTTCAATTTCCTCTCCACTACATAGATTGCATAATGCTCCCTACTTTCAAAAGGTGTTGGGAGAGGGGCAACAGCTAGAAGAGACCTAGAATCAAACTCATAGAGAATAACACCAATATTTGTTCCAGTTGCCACAAGGTGAGGTTGCAATGTATGTGTAACCATACAATAAACCTGTAACAGAAAATATCAAGGATTGGAATAATTTCTAAACAATGACATCAATAATAAGTATAAACTAAACCTCAATGGAGATGATCAACTAAAAATATCTACACAAAAAAGTTTATATTCACCAACAGGGAGCAATTTCCTCACCATTTGCACCATCCAAAGAGTTTAGACATTGATAACAAAAGGATCGAGTTAATCCCTTGAATAATTTGTGCAAAATATTAACATATTTTTATTTTAAAAAATAGGAGGGGGATCAGAATTATTATGGAATTCTTAAAAGTTCTCCATTAACATCAATGGTGAGTTCGAGGCTTTTTCGGGGCATCTTATGGCACTCACCCTGGGCAGTTCACACCCCCCCCCCCCCCCCCCCCAATTCCTTCAACCCCTCCTCTTTGTTCTCTGTATGGAGGTGCTCTTTGCTTTCTCAAAAGAAGGCGGCAAAATGAGAATTCAAAGCTTCATTAGAGATGTAAAAAAGAGTCATTTCCCCACCTCAACTCTGCTAATGAAATAATCATCTTCTTAAAGGCCATCAGCACTTCCATTCATGCTATCAAGGAGGGCTTGGCTTTATTTACCGAATAACCAAGATTGGAAGTAAACCTGGTTAAAATTACTATTTCCTTGCTAGCCCAATAGGTCCACTAAGGAGTTTGCCTCATTTATAAGTTTTCACATTGGTTCCTTTCCCATCACTGGTGTCAACCAAACCTTAGTCTGATTGCAAGGCTCTGGTTAATTCAATCACCAGGCACATCAGCCATTGGTGATGTGCCCTGACACTACTTATCCTTGACTATGTCAAAAGCCCCAATTTGTTGTAAATAGTAATTCATTTTTGGACAATTTGAGTGTAATTGAAAAGGAATTGAGATCAATTGTTAATCAATTAATCAAGGCACATGTTCATACAGTAGATGACTCATCTCTGGAAAATTCATATAATAGACAAGTTTATAGCTTAGGGAATAAACAGTTGTTGTCTTTGCAAGTTAAACCCAGTTTCACACCACCATATGTTCATTTCATGTTCCTTCTCAGCCAATATTTGGAGGTCAGAATCTAAGGAAGTTGGTTACCCTCTGCACTTTATCTATTGGGTTTACTGTGCAGGGGCTTTGAATGGTAGTCCCCGATCCTTAGGGAGTCCCAAATAATTGACTACTTGAATCGAGGTATTGGGCATAAAGATTCCATCGACCTGTAGTCTCTCACTAACCCCAAAAGGGCTTCAGTTGTTAAATGGAAATTAGCATTGCCTACTACCATCAACTATACTTGGCATGAAAGGAATTTAGATGCCTTGGCCTATGTTCCTTTGCGATTGATAAAAATGTGCACTCCATTTTGAACACAAACTATGTTAAGCTCATTATTTATCGGGATTTTTGTTTTTGTTCAAACCACAACAATTGTATATATTAGAAGATTACCCACTATGGTCTATGAGTCCTAAAGCATACATTGTGCAATCTATACCTCAAACCATTAGGTTTCCTATTGTACTTTGAAACATCCATTTCATGAATTTCAAAGGTCAAAGCCCATTCTTTTTAAGACTATGCAATGCCAATCCAACTAAACAGGTGAAGAAAGTAAGAAAGTTGTACATACTCTAAGTTTCTTGTTTGGTGCAAGCACTTATGAAGGAATAAGTGAAGATAGTTCACATAAAGGCCTTGTGAGGGCAGAGTAAGTGGGATGCTCAATAGCCCTGTAACAAATTAAAGTAAGAAGGTAAGACATATAACCCAGCATATCATTTTCCTCGATGAATAAATCCCTTTATTGTCTACCTGTAGCCATCTTACATTGCTTTATTCTTGCATAAAACTTAAAAAAAATGAAAAATACAATAAAAAGGACCCAAAAAAAATTGCATACCAGATATGTGAATCCTTAACACAAGTTAAATATCAAGATTTAGAGCTCAAGGGTGACACCAAGATGCAACACTATAGCAAGCAAGCCTAGATACAGGCCTAATGCGTCGTAATTCCTAGAAGGATATAGGGGGATAAAGAGTTAATGCAAAACAGATATGGAACAAGATATTAATTTAAATGATTGAAGAACAATAGAGAACATAAGAAACCTTGAAAGATATTGTCCTAAATAGCTAATGTTTTATTTGCACCTTTTGTGATAAGCTGAGGAGCACCTCCAATCACTCTAGAAAGTTCAATAGCTACTAACTACCATCATGTGCCTGGAGAAAAATTTGTAGATATCGGACCTTTTGACATTTGATTTGTTCAAGTGAGCAAGTCTAGTATTGTTTCATGCATTACAGATGCATTGAAAATAGAATCTATATTTATAAAACAAATTAAAATTTTTGAGAAATAATCACAATTACAAAACTAACTTGGCGGGGGGGGGGGAAGAAGAGAGAGAGAGAGAATCTAAGCACCATTAAATTAACTTTCTTGAAGTTATGGCCTAACACATGGATCTAATGTAGCAGCTTCTTCTGGATTATATTGCTAATGTGACTTCCATTAACAAGTCATCATTAAGCAATGCGCATCAGAACAAGGAAGATACAAGAAGATAAAAGATCACATATTTACAGAAACCTCACTTACTATGATAAAAAACTTAAAGACAAAAAGGCAGAATAAATATAAACTAGGAAAAAAGCACCTTGAAACTTAGCTTTGGTACAAGTTCTCCTGAATCTTGACCATAGTCAGCACTACATAAAATAAGTAAGCCATCACTTGCACCAGAAACCAAAAGAGCCTATAGAACATTAAGGTAAATAATGATAATGTTTATAGGTAGCAACCCGAAACCAAAATGCAAAAAGGATCATTTCATCATGAAATAAGGAAAAATCAAGAAAAATAATTAAAACTCTATCTTATTATTAAGATGACATGAGCTACATAGACTAATATTTATCTATTCAAAAGCAACAAAATAAACTAAGCTGAACACACTTGACATCATCAATAATCTCAACATACTTGGGATTCATTTGGTGAATTTGAAAATAAATACCGTTAATTTTGGGCATTGAATTTTTAGTAGAAACTATATAAATGCAGAAGCTTGTGTATAACTAATGAACTCAGATAATCTTTAATAATACTCAAAGAAATTTGGTAAAAACTATCATCTAAGTTTAAATGCTTTTATCATATATGTAATGGTTTATTTAGCAGATTTGACATTTTGATTTGCATGAATTCTTCCTAACTTAAGGAATTTGATTTGGAAACTTGATTGATTTAATGCTTTTAAAGCTCATAGATTTTCCTATAAGTATGTTTACTCTTACGCTAGTGATAGGAAGAGTGGACAAAGTCACAAGTAGATGAACCTAACAATTGCAAAGATAGATTATTCAAGGAAGGAGGACCAAGATCTACGAATATCAGAAATAGCCACAGTATCTTGTATTGCCTAATGTATGATTCTTTTCATGTCCCTTTTTTTTTCTTTTGATGAATAAAAAAATTATTCATCATCGTTATGTTCACAAAATATAAGTATTTACCAAAAGTGACCTTTGATCAAGTAATCTATTTGGGTGCCGAAAATTTAGGAAAATAAAAAATATGTATACAATATATGAAGACCAAGAGGTGTCAATGAACTTGAAACATGAGCTAAAATCAAAAAACCGATTGCACAGTGCCAGTTAAGTGAAGACTATCTGAGTGAATGATTTTTAAGGAGAAATGAAATACGCACTTTAAACAAATGATGCAATTTTTCATCCATAAAACATGATGGTTAATGAAATCTATCAAATATCTAAACAAACTAGACAGCAACTCACACATGGTTTTCGAAGTGTTTACAAATCTCAAAAAGTGCAATTTTGAACTAATTTCCCTCCAATTAAGTATATGACCCAGGTGCTCATAATCTATTAAAAGAGTCTTATAGCAATTTCCTTAATGATTTACCTCACCAGATGAAGCCATAAAAGTCATTAGACAAGAAATTGATCCTTTATGACCCCTAGTGTATCTTTGAACAAGCCACAAACAATTGACAAGACCAAATTTCAGCAAAGTGCACATAACATCACCAGATTACATATAATGTAACATGGAGGTAAATGCTAAACCTTCTATGTTATCATTGACAAAACTTTGATCACTCCATTTGATCTAACAATTTCTACAAGAGGGTTATCTCCACCTCCCAATTTTGATAGGAATTCCATGTTGAGTTCAAATGAAAAAAGGGAGTAAGAAGTCCAAACCTCTGATTTTACCTACGAAGCTTCTGTAGTATGCAACCCTGTCCTTAGCTCCAACCTTGTCAATCAATTCAAGTAGACTAAATGGAGTCTACAAAGTTCAAATGACACTATCAACCATCAAAAGTACCTCTAACAACGAAAGAGAAGCAAAATGTACACTATGTGCCAACATAACAGTAGATGATATAAGGTATTCCTTCTTTACTTAATGTCATTCACCTCACGAAGATGAAAACAGCAACATAAACACTCAACTTCGCCCACTGATTTTACTAGTAGATTCCATCAGTTTTTATACTCGTTTCTTGCTTGTTGTTTCACATAATGTATCATTTCTTAATAAGCCTATTTTTAACATAAATAGGATAGCTTTTATGCTACTATAATATAATATGTACAACTCTAGTGTGAGAATTTATGGAGGATTTAATCCAAATTTTTCTCACAGATAATTAAATACACTATAATAAAAGAGAAACAAGTGACAAAAAAGTTTTTAAGAGGATTGAGCATCTACTATAAGATTGTAAACAAACCCACTAGTGGAACAATGTATGCAAATTGTTTTAATGTACAAGGTATAATTGATTCCTTTTTGAACACGACTCTCTCCCTCTTTAATCTTCCCAATAAACTATAACCATATACATATGAACAATTATGAAGACTGTAAACCTTACATACTAATGTAGATAGCCAAACTGCGACAAACCCATTTGCAGCATCTCAAGCAACCACAACCATAGGTTCATAAGGACTTACAAGAAATATAAGCACACTAGGAAAAAACATAGGTGGTTTATTCATTAATCTAGAAGGACTTACAAGAAATATAAGCATGTAATGTTCATAAGAACCCTAGAATTATCCAATAAAAATTGAAAGGGAAAAACATGGAAAGGGAAAAATTAAGATGTACTAGGGTTCTAAAGTCATACCTCTAAGCTGTGCTTTGCTGGTGATCAAAGAATGGTGAGGAAGAACTTCCCAAATGAGTGAGTGTTTTAGGGGCGATGAGTTTTCCCTTTAGCCGATGGAGAGGGGAAAGGGTGGGTGTTCTCACCGTGATGGGTGTTCTACACAGAGAGGATAGAGAGGGGTGATGGGTAGTGTTTATAGGGCAATAGGAGAGAGACGGTATACGGGCAATGGTGGTGCTTTGGGGTGATGGCAGAGAGAAAGACAGTACGGGCGGTGATGTCTAGCATGAAGGGAGAGAGAGCCAATATTTTCACTTGGAGAGAGAGATATGGAACTAAAGAAACAAAAAAAACAAAGCATAAGACAAGATACGGGGAAATGGAGGCAAGGTTGAGAGAAAAAAATTGTAGTTTATTTAATTTTTTTGTTTTAATTTTAAGGTTATTTAATTTTTATATAATAAGTAAAAAATATTTTATAAGATTAATTGTAGTTAATTTTAGAAAAATATTATAAATCAAATTATATATATATCTGTCTTTAATTTTTATTTATAAATTAAATGTTACTAAATCATATTTTTTTTGTAACATTTAATAAACGTTACTACATCATATATAAATTAGTAACATTTACAAAATTTACAAACGTTACTGAATGTCAAAATTCTTGTAGTGAGATGTTCAAGCTTTTCTTCTTCTATCTGCGAAACTTGTGTAAAAATGAAAGCAACAAAGGAGAAAGAGTGTTGGAGGAAGGAGAAACAGAGATGGAAGAAGAAGTGTAGCTTTATATAAATTTATAATACAAATGTGTTGGTGTAATAATTTTCTTCTACACATGAGTATGGCCATTGAAGATCACATGTTGTAATACTGTGTAAGTTTGCTGTATTACTTTGTAATAATTTTTGTAAGTTTGTAGATATAGGCTTGTAGGAGTAGATAAAATTTGGACGATGGGGGAAAGTTGAATAAAATAATTGGTTGATGAGAGATGTTGGTAGAAAAAAATTATTTAAAGTAGTTACTTAAAAGCGTGTATATGGTTTGCGCCTTCAATATAAATTGTATTATAGGCACGGATTTTAGTTTTGCCAATTTCGGCTCAAGTGAAGGTGTATTCCAGTTTCATGCCTTTACGATCTATTTTAAGAATAAATTTTTTGAATATCCTGTTTCATGATCATTTTTCAAAAATAATATTATTTTAGTAAACTTCTCTAAGAACTTAGTTAAATTTTGACATAAATTTTCTAAGATTTTAAATGATTCATATTAAAGTTAAATGTCTTACTTCAAACACACAAAGACTTAATAGAATTCTGTTGTAAATATAAACAACTTATTGTATGTTTATCCTGTGTAAATGAGCTTATTTATATTATTTAGTCTGAAGTATCTATTCAACTCAAAATATTTTATGGTATAGTTTGACATTGAGCCGATAAAAAATATAAATCTTGTAGGAAGTTATAGGCATGGTAGATGGTTTTCGTGCATCAATCTCTTCCATATATGCGAATAACCTAAAATTTTTTATCATTGAATGTGCGCTGAGTAGGTGCATATCGTCCTAGTTTTTTTGTTTTTTTTCTTTTTGGGTGAACTTATAAAATCTTTTTGATGTTGAGTTTCTACTATAATTTTTCCTTTTAAGGAAAATCTTATAATGGAAACTTACTTTATTTGATTCGTTTTTATGACAATTAGAACATTCTACAGCTGTGATGCATAGAATATATATATATATAAGAACACTAAATAATGATTATTGGCTAGGATGCAACGGTCTTAGGGAAGAAAAGGGTTATTAGTGGCTACATGAACGTGTCAAAATGGAACTTGTGGAACGCTTAACATGGACATCATCATCTTTTATGCTTGATATGCTTCTAAGGATAGTTTAGTGAAATTGAAAATAAAATGTTTATTAATGAATATAAGACACTGAAACAATCTATTGGGTTTAATATTATCGATGACCCACATATGATTTTAGCCCCAGAAAAAAATTTAAAAATATATAAAAACATAAAGCTGGATGCGGTTTGTTATGTGGTCGATAACTTTCAATTTCTTTTAACTTTTTGTCATTTAGAAAATTTTACAATGTATCTGGAAAAATCATCCATAGATATTTTCTTCATCATACAAAGTTAATATACTTAATTAGACGCATGCAAAAAGGTATATTCATTATATAAGTGGGCCGAAAAATGGCAACCATATGCTGATGGGCAATAATTATTATAATGTTTTACAGTTCAAAAAACAAGTTGGTGTTTTTGTCGTTATTTCATTGAAGAACAGTGGTCCTATTCCATCTAAGCTTAAACGTTTTTAATGGTTTTTTTTTTTTTTTGGTCTTTTTAATTATCTTACTGTATCTGGGTATATCAAATCAGTGAATTGATATCTATTTAAAGGATTTATCAGAGGAAAAAGACTTTTCTTACTATATATATATATTCCCATCAGGATTATACCATTATTTTAACCATTGTGTTCAGATTAATAGATTAACTATTAAGACACATCCTTGAAGGTTATTTGCTTTTATTTCACTAAAAATGCAATTCCATTATTCTCCGCATGCGCAGATATATAAAAGAATATTCAATGATTTGATCATACATTGACTAAGCTACACCTGTGCTAAATGCTTCCAAAAATAATCCAAGCTGTCTTTCAGTGGCTTTTGTTAGAAAGATGACATTTTTTCCGTTATTATAATCATTAGCCCCCTAAATTTGCTCAACATTGTCCTCCATAGCTATATAAAGTAGTAATAAAAAATCATATAATTGATGGGATTAATTGAAAAAAAAAAAAAAAAGCTCGTTTTTTGCATCATATTTTCCCATCTATCTAGAGATATGATCTTGTAAGAAAAATTTATATCATAAAGGTTTTATACCAACCAATCAGGAATGGACGTAAGGTCGTATTACTGCAGAAGTTGGATTTATAGTATTAAAATTAATCATACAAAAATATTTACTTATCATTATAATTATAATATTATATATATATATATATAGAAATAAATATATTCTCAATATAATATAATATTAAATAAAAAAAAGTAAATTTAAACTTTTTTTATATAATAATTATTAGTACTTGGTATATTTTGTAAAAAGCTGAAAGAATAATTTTTTTAATATTTCATTAGGCATATATATTAATTAAAATGTTAATATGAATTTATAAAAAAAATGGAATTAAGACATAAAACTCATATAAGTTTTATTATTAATAAAAATAAATCATAAGAATTTAAACAAAAAATTATAAGTACAATAAAAATGACAACATAATATAAATAATATAGTATTTATAATTTCTTTGAACTTACTTTGTAAAATGATTTCATTAGTAACGTCATAAATATATATATATATATATATGTGTGTGTGTGTGTGTGTGTGGGCATATGAAGTGATCATAACTACTAAAGGTTTTTTGAATAGTGGGTGACTCCTTTTTTAGTGCAAAGCTGCATGAGAGGAGTAAATCGTGGATGGTCGAGCCCTTCTATATGTTTTTTGTATTATCTTCTTCTCCCTAATCTCTTTAGTTCCACCGCGCTTACGGTTTCTATTTGTTTATTTTTCAATTGCTTTTATCTTCATACAATAAATTGATAACAGAATAAGAAATTTTGAAGTCTAGCAAAATCTATTCAATCCATCTTCTAAATTTTATAAGTTCGTTTTTTACTTTTAACTTGCCAATTGAATTCGCCTTGGTTGATCTTGAACGAAATTAGGCTTTACAAATGTGAAATTCATTGAATGATAATGTAAAAGAAAATGAGAGAAAGAGAAAGATGTGGGAGCGAGGAGTGCTTGATGAACGAGGGAAAAGAAATACCGAGTGGATCATCTTTGTATGTAAGATTATACTTAAAAGGACTAGTGATTATTCACTATGCTTTGTCCAAGACTCATAAATTAGGAAAGAATAAAAGCACTCAAGTAAAATGTTATGAACCAAGTTCAAGGAAAGAGTTCAATTCAAAAAATTAGTCGAAATCCATTGAACTTAAGTATCATAGTTAATATATATTACTTTCCCATACAGGGTTATAACATTACTACTCTCTTTTAAAAGGCAAAGCTCACATTAGCCTACTCTAAACTACCCACTTTGAGTAGCTTATACTTTATTTTCACTTTACTTCCTTAGGTAACCCTTTTCCAAGTAGCCTTCTTTTAGGTTGCCCTTTGCACAAGATTGTCTTTTAATGAGAGTACTAAATATTATAATTCAAGCCCAAGGAAATAGCCTAATCTAAAAGATTCGTTTGATGGATGAAAGAACCCATTGAATTTAAGTATCACACTTCGTCTATGCTATCTTCCCATGTAGGAAAAATGAGATTGAAAATAAGTAAGAGAGATGTTAGCTCAAGGAATAATACTAAACAGCACTGGTCCTTTTTCATATCCAATTCTTTTGGTTAAGAAAAAGGATGAGACTTAGGGTTTTTACACTGACTATAGGTTACTCAATCAGGAGACCATAAAGGATGAGTTTCTAATACCTACAATAGATGAACTTTTGGATTAATTATATGATGAAAAAATTTTCTCGAAGTTGGATTTGCAATTTAGATATCACTAGATCAGGATGCATCTAGACAACATTGCAAAGATAGCATTTAAGACTCATGAGGGCCATTATTAATTTTTAGTAATGCAATTTGGATTGAGTAATGCCCCAACGACATTTCAAGCCACTATGAACATAATTTTTAAGCCATTTCTTATAAAATTTGTAATTGTATTCTTTGATGATATTTTAGTATATAGTTATAGTAAAAGCATGTAGTCACATGTTGATCATTTGGCTTATGTCCTATAAGTACATCTAAACAATGGATTTTATCTTAAGGAAAGCAAATGTTCATTTAGCCAAATTACGTAACATTTGGTGCCCTTATTGTGAGCCAACTAGTGAAAGAGGAGACTTGGAGAGGAAGAGACCTAAGAAAAGGTTACTTGGAAAAGAGCTACTTGGTAAAGAAGAATGAAAGTCATCTAGAGTATGAGTTACTCATAGTGGGCAATTCAAAATAAACCAATGTAAACATTGGTTTTCAAGAGAGAATGATAATATTATAATCCCATATGAGATAGCAGTTTAGATTAAATGTAATACTTAAGTTCAAGGGGCTCTCTCACCTATTAGATTAATTTTTTGAGTTAGGCTCTTCTCTTAACCTTAGGTCATAACATAACCACCTCAACAGATCGAAAGGTTCTCTCTAAAGGAGTAACTCAATAATAAAAAATGTTTTGAAAAGGTAAGAAAAATTATATATATATATGATTTCAGAACTAATTGTATTGGCACTTGTAATGAAAAGTGATAGAAACCCTATTTTGACTATTTTTAAAAATTTAGGTTCTAAAATAAAAAAATTTAAATATAGATCCTAAAATGTAAAATGAAAAAATAAAAATTAAATCCTTTCAATGCATTTTTCCCCAAACTTTTTTTAAAAAAAAAAATAGCATGATGTTTTTCTACTTTTCAGCACCAATACTTGCTGCTAACTCCTGCAACCTTGCTGCTATTACCGAGTGTAAAAATAGAAAAGTGCATAACTTAAAAAATTAACACATAATCATATAATTTTAAAAGTTTTTGAAGAATGTTATCATTTTAATTTACTTTATGTACTATATCAAGTTATAAAGGAAAAATGTAATCACTACCATTAAACTTTTCGGATTCTATAGTGCGGAAAAGGTGAAAATATAGTATAAAATGACCTACTGAATTGGTGCTTGATCTGAAGTATAAAAATTAGGGTTTCCTTTGGAGTGTAGCTGGAAGGGTTGCGCCAAGCAATGGAGAGGACATTTGTCTCCTTTTAAGGACAGCTGTTATTTCAAGCCAGCGTTTGTAACCCACCAAGTAGGACACAAGGACTGCAATGAAGAAGCTATTTGCTGCCCATTCAATATCATCATCTTCCCACATATATAGTGACAATATTCTTGTCTGATTTCCACTTTCTCATTAATTTACAGGTTCGAAATTGACAAATCAAATACATACAAAATAACAATAATAGGACAATTTTGGACATGAAATGCAGTTATATCCACCACCAACAGAAAGCTTTAAGTCATAGATTAAATGTACTATGTGCTTGACATCTAGTCTAGGTATATACGTGTATGATATTTAGACTTCTTCAGTTTTTTAAGTATTAACCATTAAACAAGGAAAGGCATATGCGTTGTCTCTACAAATTGTATTGCATATCTAACTCTATCATGAATGTGTATGCTAAAAAAGAAATTTAATCATCAAGCAAGCCCAATAAAATGGGAAATTTAATTTTAAAAAAAAAAAGACTTTAAATTATTATATAACACTCATCGAAGATTAAGGATAATAGGTAGAGCCGTTATAATATTTTTCTTTTAGTAAGGTGGTGAACAAGGGTGATTAAGTAAAAAAAAGTTATTATCATAAACATCAAAGAATCAGTTATGAGGAGCATATATAAGTAAAAATCTGATTCTTAGGTGTTTCTGTAGAAACTCAAGGAGGTTCTCAAATATGGATATGACATTATTCAATTAACTATAAAGTTTGGGGATAAAATTTTAACAAATAAATGTTTGATGTAACATCAGATTTTATAATTTCAAACTTTACATATATAATTAAAAATACATACAAAATTTGATTAATAATTTTAATATTACCTTTATTAGGTTGTTTCAAAATGTAAGGTCTATCTTGATTATATTCATTTCGCTATTGTAATTAATGGGAAAAGATAATTTCATGTCGACAGGAATTAATATGATCTAGACATTGAGATGCCAATGGGAAAAAAATAGTCCACATGAGCGGATGTCAATACGTTTGTCGTATTCAGGCAATTAATTTTCTCCTACATTAGACTTACTGGATGATAGAAAATAGGACCACCATGGCTGGCATCATTCTGTGTGAAATGGAGAAACATTCAGTGCTGTCTCCTTCAGTTTAAATGTCTAGTGTAAGCTTAGGTGGAAAGGACAATGAAAGACAGAAAGCAACTGTACCTAGGGTTCCGTATTTCCATTAAGTATTGCTTGCTTGCTTGGAAATTTTTTTTTTTTTTTTTTTTTGAATTGAGGAAGAAAATAAAAAATAATAAGTAACTATTCGTAACGAATCAGAGGAGCAACGTCCATGCTCACCTTATACTAAGAGAATAGTAATCTCCACTTATCTCGTTGGTTGGAAGGTTGATCCTCGATGGATTAACAATCTAACCCAAGATAAGGCATACTCTCTTGGATTGCTTGTGCTGAGTAGGTTTCTAGCAAAACTCAGAGAAGTGAGCTTGTATATTGCACTTGGCAGATCCTTACAAATAAGCTGTGGGAACTTTTGCGATTGTGTGCTGCATTATATTCCAATTTTTTTCCCCCTTACTCGACGACATAGTTCAATATATATTGCCTTTTTCAAAATCTTTCAATAATTGCCTTTCAATTAAGTTTTAAAGTTTTCAGTCCAAGGGACATAAATTCCTAAAGGTTGTTTAACAGCACAAATAGGGCGTACCGACTTAATATATAAACATCGACTCCGTGCACACACAAATCAACAATAGACATGCCTGCGATCCTTAAAGGTTTGGGGTACCTTTTACATAATTTTCTATAGCTTACTCAATAAATGGTCCGACTTGAACTTTGGCTCATCGAATCAATTGATTAACCCATCTTTCCTTTTTAACAACCTTTCATAAACAATAAAAATAGTTTAGTTCGACAAATTTCTTTTTTTTCCTCGATGGTTTGTTATGGAGGGTTATGAAATTTTTGAACTGATGAGTTTTGTTGTTATAAGAATAGGACTTAGGAGACGTGAAGGACCAATGTTCTCTAGCTTCGAAAAAAAAGATTCATAAGGAGTAATACGTGTATTTAATGCTTAGTGGTCAGTAATTAAAAAATATAAATCTGTCACTTGATCTTTCTTATCAAATAATTATCATAAATTATTATAAAAATTTCTAATGTCAAATTGTTATTTATCTATGCTTACTATTGAATAATTCATATGACATGTTGAGAAATCTGTGTTCCTTTAATTATTTGCTACTATATACGGATAATAATTTATATGATTTCACTTTTTTTTATCTTATTCTTAATATGATTAGAAAGGAACCAAACGAATATACCTTTGAGAGCAATATTCACAGCATCGATTCATAAAAACCATGTCAAGTAACATCTTATTTGTCTTCGATGGAAGTTTTAGAGAAGTGAGGTTGAATATAATACGTTGATAATTCCAAAGATCGAAACGGATACATTTAAAGATGTTGGATATACATAACTCTTGTCCTTGAAGAAGCAGTACTATTCTCTGGCAAAAACTTCGATATTCCCAATCCCAGCTGTAAAGAGAAGACTATGATAGCACTTTCAAGTGAAAAGAAGCACAAGGTAGGTTGGAAAACATCAAATGTAGGTGTGAAACCAAGTGGGTGATTATAACGTCCTAAAGCTTAATCATCAATGAGGGCGTAACTTCACAAATATTATGACTGTAAGAGAAGAATGTTTGATCCACACGGCACATTATTCTTATTAAAGCCAACCCTCTTCTTATGTACTACGTACCATGATTTATGACATTAGACAAGCTCCAAACTAACATTAATAACCCACATTGACATAAATACAGACAGTATAAGTAGTTTTAGTGAAGGTTCAAGCATGTAAACAGGTGAAGTGCAGGAATACATACTAATCGATGGCCATCGATTATCGCCTCGACGCTTTACTACCATCTAATGCTAAAACTTTTATTAGTACTTGCGATATTTACAAAACTTTTATTTTATATATATATAGTCCCATCAACGTAAAACTTCAAGTCTTTTTAATTTGGAACGGCATGATATCCATCATTGTTGTTCAGGTGACTCCAATAGGTGAGGGGGAATAAAGTGGTTGGTGAGAAATCAGAGTGTGTTTGTGCCAGGACTAGGACCCCTCTAAACGTGTCATTTCGACATAATCCATTTGTCTTACACAACCAACTTCTCATAAGAGTGGCTTTACTTCTGTGGACGATGTCTTTGCCGAAGAGCTTTTAGAACTCATTTATAATCCAGGTCAATATTATCCCAATTTCAGACGGCTTGTGATGATCAATGGCTTTTTCAATCGTAAATAAATGGTGAATTAACGATGGGAATCGACGATCGGCAACTTGCAACTACTGGCGAATATGGCAGCCATTGGTGGTGGCTGATTATTGTACCTTAAATTTTGATGAGAAAATGAATAAAATGGTGCTTGAGTTATCCATCATTATCAGCCTCCGACCGCTATTCCTTGGCCACCCTCCTTCAGCCACCACTAGAATTACCAGTAATCGTAATTATTCTTTTCTAGCAACATTTGAGCATTGCAAACGCAAAATCGTAATAATAATAATAATAACAAATGTATGCAAAGTATTTGTCAATGCATCTTTAATTATTTATTATTTTTCTTCATCAACTTTTATAGTCACTACCAAAATTATTTTAAGCTAATCCAACTAGCATGACAAAATAGATACTAATTGTCATTATAACTTGCAAGACTATACTTGTTACGTACCTTTGTGTAATTTTATTTTGAAAATTGATTAAAAGTGATAAAATGCACTCACAATAGATCAAAAACACAAAATTTGTAAAAAGAAACAACTTTTAGAGTTAAATAAACTTAATTTCATACATTTTTTAAGAAAAAACAAAGAAAAAGTACAATATTTTATCTTTAACCATCCAGAATCTACCATCCAAATGGTAGCAAAATTTCACTAACCACAAAATCACCTATGCTACCATCCAAACAACAACTTTTACCATCTAGATTGCATGATTAAAAGTTGTGACTACTCAGTTTTTGACAAACTTTAGTTACCTCTCTTTATTTCCACTACCAACAAAAGCCCTAAGCTAAGTTTTATCACTTATGCATAATTCTAGCTTAGATTTAGGTTAGTTTTAGCTTTTATTAGCAGATTCCAACACGAAAACAAATGGAAAACATCATTTGAGCACAAATTAAAGCTTGGGATCTCCATTAAAGGTTTTTCTACTCTTCCTATGATTTCTTTTGTTTTGGATTTTCTCCACTACTTGTTTCTCTAGTACTTCATTGAAATCATGAATCAATCACTTAAAGTTGGATTAATAGTTAATGTATTGAGTTATTGAGGCATTATGTGTTTGTAGATTGAGTTGTTGATTTTAATTTATCGAGCATGTATTTTTAATGTTTAGAATGTATATTAGATTGGGATAGTGTTTGAGAAAACTATTTCTAATATATTCCATGATTAGCAAATTAGGAGTAGAAATTGACATAAGGATGTGCATTCTACTTTTGTTAGGGTTTAGAAGCTAAAAATGGATTAGTCAATTAATTGCTTGTTCTAGAAATAGGAAGGTTTAATTAGGTAATTCCAAGTACTAATTCACTTTGGAAAGGGGGGTTTTAACTTAGTTCTTAATTGATTGAAAACGTAATTTGATTAACAATTCAACACCATGCAAAGGTGGTATAGGTTAATAGCATAATCATAACACTTGATAGTCCAACTATTTGGTTCTTGATTGTATTCAATTTAGGTGTTAGAAATACAAATTTAGTTGGTTTAGATTAGTTTCAATTTTTTAGTTTGTAAAAATCAAAACTTTATTGGTTTGCCTAATTATGAATAGAACTAATATAGTTAAGAGCTAATACACTAATGTGGAATGCAATTTTGTTTACTAACTACATTGCATGTATGATGCAAAATACTTGCTAGTAGTTTTTCTCCCTTAATTTGATTTTGATAAGAAAACAAATGTAATTATAGAGATTTTCAAGTACAAGGAAAGAGTTAGTCAAGTTTTGGTGTGATTTTCCATGAGTGGCTTGTGCTAATTTCAATTTTTAGGATTGTTTATAAACTAGGCATTTTATTTAAAAGATCAAAATGATTTATAAAAGGAAAAGGAACCATAAAAATTATCTATCAATAAGTTATTTCTATAAAAAGTGTGAATTTTTGGTTTTTTTTTTGTTCATTTTCTTTTCTAGCAACACTCTGCTCCTTTTTTTTTTCTTATTCTTTTTGGTGTTATCTTCTAAACAAGAATTCTCTACGGAAAGCTTGTGGATCTTAGCATCCAACGTCATTGTACATCGTATATTTAAACCTATAATATTTTGATATTTTTATACATAGATAATAATAAAAATAATTCTTTCACTGTTTAGAAAAAAGAAGACGGACTCTTTCCTTTATTAATATCAATAATTTTTTTTATTGTTTGTTTGATTTGACATGGCAATACAGGTGGCATGCTAGGTCTATTGAGTCTAAATCAGCTAAATCAAAACCAGTAATGAAGATTAAGGTGATGAATAAAATACTAAGGCATTAATTGGGATACATGACAGGCCTCTAAAGGCCCTTAACCACCACTATGTCGGTACAATTGGTTTTTTAGTGTTCCCACTACTACATTTGAATAGACCATATATATTATTGAAGCGAAGCTTATCTAATCCTGATTGGATACTGTGAGTAGGTGGTTCGACTTAGTCAAAAGCTACATGATTGTGACATGCTATATGTAAGATGACACTCTGTAACACCCCAAAACCTGGAGCATCACAGCCCACCATGTGTCACTACTAACAAGTGACAACTTAAGGTTCTAAAACTCTATCACACTTCAAAACCTGATCATATACATTATCCATCATACTACTATAACTATAATCAAATGAATAACTCACAAATGAGTCATTCTAAATTCTTATTATTTAATAACCACTAAATCTCAAAATAACAAATATCTCTATCACTTCAATTTAACAATAAAACATCCATTTATAAATATTCATAATTTTGTCACTTTTCCTCTACATAGTAATAGTGTTCTCTTCTCATCTCATCCATGTAATATCCCACCAAGTTTTCGTTCTCATCATATTCTAGTTGTTCATCATTTTCACTTACAGCTAAAAATATATATATAGGAAGGGGGTGAGCCTAAGCTTAGTACGTGAGTACCACACCCACATGCGCATAACATATCACATTAATAACACATGCATATATGCAATATTTATCCACAACTCGTTCACAATTCAATTCACACATCAACACCAAAAGAATTATCACACATAAGGATACTAATGACCCCGGTACACATAACATTTGTCCTAGTGGGAACTGCCTTTGCGGGCCCCATCTAACCCTAATGAGAACTGTCACTACGGGACCTGTTTAACCCTAATGGGAACTACCATTGTGGGCCTTGTCTAACCCTAACCTACTTCAAATCATTTCGATACACAGCTCTACTAAGGACAACGCGGCATACCAATCATCAAGGTGTCCCCTAGGGATCTACCAATATAGGCCCCTAAACTAAGCCAAGCACAAACAACATATCTCATTCAACCAATAACACTATATTACTTCATGATACCACTTAATTCACATAACATCTTAGCATTTCATTATTTCACATACAACTCATTAAATAGCTTCCTAACAATCACATACAACAAACAAAGTAAACACATATCTAGAATCCTAGCCTTAAGCACTTCTTGTCCCAAACTTAAGCTAAGTCGATATATCGAACTTCCCGCTTATCGACTCCTTGATCAGGGAATTCCCTTGTCTTTACGCTCCTTATACATAACCAAAAATTATTCTGTGATTAGTCTTCACTTGTTAGAATAATTCTTGTAATAATTCCCAAACCGTTACTTTTTTCTACGCCATGCTATCTCCTCATATTGCTTTAGGTTTTCCTAAAGAAGCTCTCTCTCTTTTTGTGTCACTCAATCTCTCTAGACAGCTATTGTAAAAGTGTGTAGAAAAAGGAAAACCCTAGGTTAGTTTGCTTATATATAGTCTCGCTAGGAACAGACGAAACTGCCCCTATCCCATTATCTTATTTACAACATTGCCACTCTTTATATTTATGCATATACTTATTTATTTATAAAAAAAAACGTGTATTACACACTCTGCATGCATTGATTTCCATTTCTACCGATGACTATAAGTGCTAAAGTTTCCTTCTAGCTTGTTAGTATCTTAATTTTTCATGAAGTTTGTTATTTGTTTAATGTTTGTTTTATGTGTGAATAGGAGAAGCAATTTAAGAGCATCTAGTAGAACTAGATTAGATGACTATAAGTGCTAAAGTTTCCTTCTGGCTTGTTAGTATCTTAATTTTTCATGAAGTTTGTTCTTTGTTTAATGTTTGTTTTATGTGTGAATAGGAGAAGCAATTTAAGAGCATCTAGTAGAACTAGATTAGAAGATTTAACATTTACGAATTAAGTATATTTAGGTAATATATTTGAGTAAGAAATTAAACTAAAGATTGCTTCTTATTTTGACTAGTAATAAATAGATTCTCTATGTTAATCAATTGATTAGGATATCTGAAAGTATATTTTTTGAATAAAATGGTAAAATTGCTACGGCTAGTTTTTATTAATAACGAAACATATTTCTAATATTAAAGAAAAATATTTTGGACAAGTTTTTTTTAAAGAAATAATCTTGGCTAGCATATTATCATCTATCCAAAAATATTTTAAAGTGCCATTTGTAAATAAGTAACCTAAGGCAAGTACTTCACATAGTTTTGGAATAGAGAAGAAATATATGGAAAGTGCTTCTACCGCTAATAAAATCTATGTTAAGATATCCTAAGTTAAGAATGATTTTTTCATCGATCTTATCTTTATAAATTTTCACAATGTGTATAATTCAAAATACTACTACAAATGGTTGTAAACCAAAATCTTTTAGTCAATGGAGGATTGATTTGACTAGTGAAATGAGCAAGATTCCTCCATATTTCGATGAGCTCAATCAAGCTTATATATTAAAGAATAATTAAATAAGCTAAGTGCATATGTGTATGAAATTTGATAGCAAATTGTTTTTAGAGAATTTAGCTTGCAAGTTGTTTCCAACAAAGCTCTTGTGAGAATTTTTCGACTATTATATTGTTGTTTTTACTTTTGAAGAGTCAAGTGCCTCTAGTGGAGAGATTTGATTTTAGCGAGACTTTTTGTTTATAAACAGAGATTTAGATCCTACTCATAAGTTTGAAAGGTTGGTGAGTTGTGTTAAAAGTGGTTATAGGGGTTAAACTAAGGAGAGTTAGTTAAACTCAAAAGAATTATGTAAGACACTGTAGCTAGATTTTTTGCTTGTAACTTTAAGTTTTCTTTTATCTACAAGACTCATTGTACTTAATCTTTGAAAAGTTTATAGTAGATAATCAACGATTGAGTTGGTAGTACTAGTACTAAGGATTAACACATAAGATAGAATTATCATACATTTAGGCTTAAATTCTCTACCCTATCTCTTTTTTATTTTCGATACTATTTATTGTTGCTTGTTGTTTTAAGCATAATACTTGCATGTCTAAGTGAAACTAAAAACCATGTGCATTAACTATGATACTCTTGAGTATTTTTGTTAATTAAAATTTGAAAAGTAAACAATCGTGAAAATTGGACTTACCCTTTAATACCACCTATTCACCACCCTCTCGTCCCCTAATTGCATATCTAGGACTTACACAATCAATTGCTTACTAACTATCCTACATAGATGTCTCACCCTTAAATGTCTTTGTTCTGCTACAAAGGCAACACAACCTTATAGTTAGGCTACACCAGTGCTCACATACTAATTGAACCACCTCCTCTAATTTAAGCCACACCACTTCCTTCTAAATGGACTAGATGAGCTCCTACTATATAGATGAGCTCCCTACTCCTTCAAGGACATCATCAACATTAAGGTAAATTACCCATGGCACTAGGTAACAAGCCATTGGCACAACTTGGGAGATTTGTTGGTAATTGATATCACCAATCCCATAAGTAATCATCTAATATGGTGCTGCCACTATATTATTAGCATATTTTCTAACACAAATGTAGTTTTGATGGTCCAACATATCTAGGGTTGATCTAAGTCCATTTAATGCTCTACATATGGCTTAGTTTTCATTTCATTTTACTCTCTTTTTTTCCTTCAAACATCTATGAATTTTATTTCTAATAATTTTAGATATTTTTATATAAATTACAAACCTTACATGTTTTGTGATTCAAATTTTAATGAATCGAGCAGGGATTTATATGATATATTTTTATTTTTACTTGTAATTAATATCATTGAATATCTAATTGTTAAATTTTTAATTTTTAGGAATTATGTTTGAAAAAACAAAAAAGAAAAGAAAAAAGAAGCATGCGAGAAAATTTTCGTAGCATATATGGCTTGAGAGTTGAGATTAATATGTCCTTGCAGCCTTGTTCCCCTTGCACATGGTGTGCAGGGAATAAATTCTTGCAAACTTGGTAAGAACTCTTTGATATCAATATTTCTCGTAAATTTTATGGTAAATATTTTCTCGCAACTAGTATTAGGTGTTTGTGAGAATTTATTTTGTTATAATGTGATATAGTTTGTTTTTTCTTATAATTGTAACGACTTGATTTTATGTCGCAATTGTTAGATTTCATAGTAGTGACTATAATCTTAATGTAGTTTGTGAAGAATCATATGTTTTAACATTGGAATAAGTCTCGATCTAAATGGCCATCATAGATAGATCAACGGGGCCATGAGACAAAAAGAATCCTCTCATTTCTCATAATTATATATATTCAATGTTCAATCAATTGCAATGATGATATTACCTGCCTCCCTAGTTGACTTGGCTTAGCATTATTAGGTGCATATCGATAATCGATATCCTTATATATAGATCATTTGGATTTTAAATTCCAATACATTAGCTTTTTGCCTTTTTGATTAATTAATTGATAAGGTCACATCAACAGAAGTCAAAAGCTTAAATCTCTCTACCCTAATCATCACTCAAGGAAACTGCCTGTCTCTTTTCCTAATGCATGTCTTATGGCTTTTTACCATCCAAGACTTGCAACTTTAGCACTTTCATTTCAATATAAGATGACCCTTAGGATTGTTTAGTAATTTCGTTGATAACCCTAAAGAAAATTCACTTATTAAATTGAAATATATTGTAGTCATTCTGGCAAGCAGTTATAGGAGAGTCCGGAGTATTCTAGTTCTACAAAGAAGCACACGAGAATACACTAAAAAATTATCCAAGCCGTGATTTTAACTCCTTTTAATATATATATATCCTTTAAACCATTAATAAAATCTTAAAATCATTACTAAAAAAGCTAAATAGTAATAAATTTAAGAATTTAGTAATAATTTGGGGGTGTGTACATATATGCATATTTACCTCTTTAAAAATTATAAAAAAGTAAAAACATATTTTTAAAGTTTAAAATTTTTAGTTGTAATTTAATAATAAGTTTTGGAATGGATGTGATCTTCCCTTGAATAACACTAGATATATACTTTATTTGGTATAATTATTGGTATCATACTTGAAGTTCATAATGATTTGAATGTTCTCCCTTTGACCGAAGCCGTTAGCTAGTATGATTTGAAAAGTGAAACTCGTCAAGATTAAAAGTAATTTTGCTCACAAAAATGCCTCTTTTGTTTTTATTTTTATCCGAATGTGGCCGACCACTGAAACCAAGTCTCTCGTGGAGTCGAATAAACTTATTCTGCTCTAGTAACTTTACCATTAGGGTTTGCTTAAGGAGTAAGATACAATCTGATACATTGAGGAATTAGAGACTCATTAGGAAAATTTTAAAACATAAGAAAGATTTTTTAAGAATTACCCTAGTTAGGATAATCTTTAAAAATGTGTTTTATTATACAGTTTTTGTTAACAAGTATTATGAAGATACTTGCTAATTGTCAAATGTATAAAAAATAAAATTTTAATCTTCTAAAAGTTTATTATACAAGTATTTAACTCTTTTAACCTTTTCAACAATTTTATTCCACCCGACGATGTTAATCATATTTGTGCAAAAACTTGGATGTGAAAAAAGATTAAAAAAAATCTATTATTCATGTTTTTATTGTATTAAAATTTTGTTTATACTTATATACTACTTATCTTTCTATATGATATGCTAGTATTATTAAAACTTTTCTCGATAATGTTACGTTGGTTTTCATAGCACTACTATTGGTAGACAATTTGGCTTATTTTGTACTATTTCTTGTTGTGCAATTGGGAACATGGGAAGAAACACACGTGCATGTCTAGGGGTGGTATAAGTCATGTTTGTTTGTGTTTTTATTTTGTATTAAATTCGTATTAGTGTCAAAAGAATATGAAACCGAATAGACAACATATTGGTATTTTTTATATCGTATATATTTTTAATTATATTTTATTTATATTCATGATATTATATCATATGAGAAATTACCAATCTTTATCGATGCTAATTATCATTGTCCTTAACGCACCCTATCCACGCCAGCGTTAATATTCTCAGGTTTTTATGGGCTTACAAATGCTAGCACCTTTCAAGTCGTGAGCTCTTGTCTTGAGGCATCGGAGAACCGTTTCATGAATCGGCTGGTTCCGGCATCTTTCAGGGCTTTGGTCTCTGCGTGTTGGGCTTAGGCCCATTCCTCTTCCGACTACTGCCTGGAAAGGAAACTCCTACAGTGGAGATCATGTCCAGTTATATACATCATAAAACGCACAGGGACACGAAAAATCAATGCTAAATCATAATTAAAATATCCGTAAACTAATCTAGATATTTAGATAAAAGGGGCTATCTAGATATTACATAATCAGGGATGATCATGTAGGAAAACAAATTATTTGCTTTATATTTTTTTTTTCTACATTTATTAGAATCTAGAATACTCATTCTCTATTATTATAGTTGAAGGATATTAGTGGATGCCGTTTTATGTATGAATAAAATTATTATTATTATTATTTCAAATAACGATATCGCCAAGCCTCAAGCACAAAAGACATGACAACTCTCACCTGTACAAGAGTGAGACGTCTGTAGCATCTATTACACTCAATCCTAACATGTCTTTGGTGGAAATTTCTATGCTCTATTCATGTTTTCTGCGGATGAATCAAACCTTTAATTTTATTATTAATTTATATATTAATTACAAAAATTTAATCGTGATCAACATTAAAGATTTAATATATATATATATAATTAAATAATAAAATTAAGAACTAAACTGATCTCATTAAGATAATAAACAAAATCATAAAAATTCCCATCTTCAGTTAACCAACACTAGAAAAATGCAAAAGTCCCCAAGTAGTGAGGTGAGAGGCACAATTAACTTAAGAATAATGTTGAATTTACTACTTAATTGAAACTTTTTGTACCAATGTTAATGCCTCATCAATTTCATCTAATGACCATGTTCCTACTTAGCATATCCATACAATTGTGGAGTGACACATGGCTAAATGGTCATAAGAATATACAAGATCACCTATCAAACTAAGCACCCTATGGTATTTGGCATAGTAACTTTACTCCTTTTTTAATTAAATAAACACACATTTTCACATTAAAACATAATCCTTAACCTAAAATAATTATAATAAACAATTTTTTTTCTTTAAAAAAAAAAAGGAAAGAAAACTCTATTCTTCAAATCCATATTCTTCAAGACCTAACTCTAAATTCTAATCCTAACCTTAATATTTACATGAATCACTGCACATTTTCTTTAATGAAATCACATTGCACTGTCCTTTAAAGATGTTACCTTAACTATAGTCACAAAAGCTATGTTAGCAAAGATCATACTCTACATTTTAGCATTTTTCTCTCTCGTCCTCACTATCTTTCTTATCTCTCAGCTATTGTAGCCATTGTAACAAATCCTAGATGGAGGTAATGGTGCCTTAACTATGCCCTAAGAACATTGCAAGATAGAGGTGAGTTACAAATTTTTTGGAAAGTGAAGACAATTTTTCTAACATTCTCAATGAATTTATCCCATGAACATTTCTATTAATAGCCATGTGAATGACAAAATCCTTTCATTCCAAACTTATGTCTCAAATGACACAATTAGTAAGTAGGGGTAAAGGTCATGAAGTGGGTTGAGTCGTCTCTATTTGTGTGTTGATCTAATCAATGAATAATCATTCATTTCATCAAACACCATAAGCTAAAATTATTTTAACAAAAGGAAAATCAGTTGTAAAACATTAAAGAAGAAATATATATAAAGAAGCCATGCATTACTTTAATGGTGTCTAAAAGGCTTACGACCCATTTACTTAAAAGTAATAAAGAAGGAATAGAATAGTTATTTTCACTCAACTATCTATTACCTTTTTTTTACCTGAAAAAATGATGAAGGAATTTTAATTCCTAAGGTTTTTCTATTCCAACTCTATTAAGAATAGATATTACCTAAGAAAAAATAAATTTTTTATTCCATTTGCACAAAGAATAAAATGTTCAAGCATTATAACCATTATATCCTTATTAACATTGTAATTAATGACCAAATAGAGGTAAATTGGTAATTTTATTAGTATTTTTAACTTAATATTGCAATTAATAAGATAGAGTAAATATGAGAATATGTATTCTCTATAATAAAAAATTACACAAAGTAAGCAATAGAATAAAAATTCATAATCTATTCCTGATAATAATTATTATCAAGGTATAACTTTTTTATTCTCTATCTATTCTATTTTAAAAAGTAAACAGGTCGTAAGAAGCTAGTTCATTTTATATCATTGCAAGATAAGAAAAAGTTATAAAACTTCTAATTTAAGAGAAAAGATTTTGTGGATATTACTCACCACGTGTACATATAAATGGTAAGTAAATATAAATAAAATTTAATGTATAAATATGAATGGTAGTTTTTTTAAAAACTACTCATTATCGTTACTATGCATTAAAACCTCATTTATACATTTCCATCATGTATATATACATATAATGCGTAATACCCAATGAAGCTTTTCTAGTATGTGGAGCAATGCATACATATAGTATGTATACTATGTAAAATGACTTACCTCTTGTACAAGAATTAACATTCTTGTTATTTTCTATACCACCTGCTTGATTGAAATTTTACATACTAGCATTAATTATTTACTAAGCTTTATTAGACTACGTTATGCATTCTATCAATTTGAGCCAATGAAGACATGGCATGTACATATTACTTCAAAGAAGAAAAGCATAAAAGTAAGATCAAATGTCACCTAATAGTATATAAGTCCTCAATGGATGAATGTGCAACCTAAAAACCTAAAAGAGGGATTAAGAGGAGAATCACTTGATCATCACATGATAATCTAAAGTATGGAAAAAAATGACTCCCACTATACATCTGACCAATAGAGGAATCTTAACCTTGAAAATGACAATGTCATATGGGTCCAAGATCAAGTTCAAGTCGTTGAGATCAGAGGAGAAAAGCTAAAGTTGTTTTAAAGTCAATCGAGATTAAAGAAAGCTAAATTTAGTCAACTAAATTACTCTTTAGGTTAGCTAGATTTAACTAAGAGAAATTAGGTTAATTGATTCCTTAACTAGATCAATTGGCTTGCACCTCTTGTAGGTTAGGTTTACCAAACACTCAATGAGGTTAACCGAATTATGTCCATCAAAGAAAGGATGTCTGAATTTGCATATTTACTTTATTTTACTCCATTTTATTAGTTTACTTTATTGAATTGTTTCTTAATTTTCTAATTTCCTTTAGTTATTTATTTCCTAGTTTATTAGAATTTTATTTAGCCTATTGTAGATACCCCATTTTTGCCCTATCAAAATAATTAATTAATTAATAAAGAACAAGGCCAGGATAAAAAAAAATAAAAAAATTAAGTAAATAATAATTAAGTAAAACAAAATATAAACAAAATAAAAAGCGTGACAAAAGAAAAAATATAATAGAAGTAAAATTATGGAAAAGTAATAAAAAATAATAATAAATAATAATATTAATAATAAAAATTTTGGAATTCGAGATACAAATCTAGTCCATTAAAATTAAGCTTAGGTCCAATTCAATAATTAGCCCAAGCAATATTATAAGGTTAAATAAAATTTGCAAGAAATTAAAAATTGAGAAAAAGCTCAACCCAGTTGGTTGAGACCCTAACTACATATGCAAGGAAGGCTTGAGAGGTCACGGGTTTGAACCGCAGCAAGGCTTTACCCGATTATTTTTCTTTTCTCCTTTAATTAGGCTACGTGCTATGCAGGTGATCATCTTCCCCAAGCTAATAGCACCACAAACAAAAGGGAGAGAAAGCCATGAGTAGATCTGAACTAACCGACCACTTTTTTATCAAATCTTTTTGGATTATCATCAATCTAAAACTAAAAAAATCCAAATAAATCACCAAAAAAAACGAATTTAATCTAAAGGATTTGTATCGATTCTTCAAGATTAATTCAAATTCAAGAGGATGGAAATGGGTCTCAATCTCAAGCATGATTCAAGCTTATCAAGATCAATTTTTATGATTATCTATAAATAGAACTCGACCCCGTAGACTCAAAAGATCCATGGGAATCACTCCAAACATGCTTAGAAGCTTCAACGCAACACTTTCTCTCTCTAGGACATCCGTACCCACGCTTAAGCTTCTCTCTAGATTTCCCCCGTACATGCATAACCTCGAAGCCAACTATAGGTAGCAATAGGTTCTTCAGGCTACGTAGATTAAGAAAAACCCCATCTTTGCTTTCAATAACTTGAAAATCGATCGGGCCGCCACTGAGTGCTCGAGTGGTGCTGTTTGGAGTGACCTAGGTGCAAGGTGAGGCCAGTAACAAGTTCAAGGTAGGTTAAACAGTTGGGCCGACATCCTTCGATATTGAAAACCACTAGAAAACAACCCCCAACACGTCGTTTTTCATGCCTACATATGAACCCAATCAGACCCATATCTAGGCCCATGAATCCATCCTGAGTTCAACCTAGAGCCAACCCAAATTGATTAATGCACCAGACCTGCAAATCCAACACGCATCCAAGTAAGTGTATCATCATTATTTTTTTTAGTTTAGTTTACTTAGTTTATTTAATTAACTTGTTAGTAGAAATTACAATAGGTTTTAGATTAAGATTAATAATATAAATATAATTTGTTTAATGATCTTAGCTTAATTTATTTAATTTAGTTAACTTAGGATATGTTAGGAAAATTAATGTGTTAGTAAAATAAATAATTAGGAGGGAACCGTTGTGTAGGCCTTAGGTGTTACAGTGTAACCATCGCCTATAAACAATTAGGTTCCCAACTAGTTTTTTTAAAGTAATGAGTAATACTTAGTTTATAAATATAATTAAAAACAATGGTTTATTATCTTGGATATATTTTTATTTTGAAAAAAAAATAAAAAGGTTTTGTCACCTAGAAATATGATTTTGATGAAATAAAAAACTTTAATTGGTGTTTTCAAAAATCAAGTCTATAATCTTTCAAATTTAGGAAATAAAGTTGAGGTTTAGAATTTTTCTTTAAAAAAAAATTAAAATGGTAATAAACGTAAACTTGACCTGTTTTCATAATTAAGATTAATCAATCCACTAAAGTTTTATGAAAAAAAAAACTACATTGGTTTGACCCTGATTGGCGGGTACATAAGCACCTACAAGGCAACCACATATAAAATTACAAAAAAGAAAAAAAATTATTCTTTTCCAATTTCAATTTACCATATAAAAAAATTACAAAAATATTTTATCCTTTTAAATTTTCAATTTATAATATAAAAGCATAAAAATATTTTATCTTATTTTTTAGTTTGATTTTAATTAAAGTAGAAATGCAAATGTTTCATTCTCTTTTATTTCATTTTTAAATAAGAATAGAAAACTTATAATTAAAAAAATGATTAAAAATTTTCCATGCTGTTTTGATTTATTTCATTCTTTATCCATATGAAAAATATTATGTCTTGCACATGTGATGGTGAAGGGAATTTATAAAAAGCTTTTAATTCATTTTCTTGAAAAAAAAAAAAAAGTGGTAACCATTTAAGTTTTAATATGATAGTCCCTAAGTCTAAATTTTCTGGTTAATATTTTTCCAAAAAAAAATTAGAAAAAATCATAGACGGTAGCTAGTTAAGGTTAATCTATCTCATTAACCTTAACTTATCTTATTTTCCAATTTAGGTCAGTGGTGACTCCAATTTTTCTTAAATAATTAAAAATATAGTTTTTTCTTAATTTTACTGTTAAGTAAGTTATCTTAAGTAGGCTAGACTTAATATGGACTAAATTAAGAAAAAATCCAAAATTAGGCTCAATAAGATTGGCGACTCCGCTGGGGACCTAATTCTTTAGTGGGCTAGCCACTTTTTATCTTCTTTAAAAAAAAATTAAGAGCTTCTTATAAATTCCTTCAGCATATATTATTTTTTTATAAATCACTTATATATATTTCTTGTATGAATAGTTCTCTTTTATATAGACTAATTGGGCTTCATGATGCAAATGAAATAGCATTAGGCTCATTGGGCTTGATATTGATATTTGGGGGAACTGTTATCATACATATGTGTATGTTAGAAGTAGTCAAAACTAAGCCACCTTAGGAACCTAAGTGATATTTGGGGTCATTGTGTAAGCTTCAAGTGTTGTGGTGTAACTACCTCCTAGGATTGATTAAGCTTCCCCCACTCTTGTTTCGATATGGCTTAAAACCCATTACCTTAAAAATAAGGGGGGCCATAGAGCTTAAGGACCTTTAGAACCTACCCAAATTGCATTCAGGTTATTTATGCATGATTGAAAAATAGTGCGGCTTTAATAAAACAGAGACTTATTGATTTTTCAAATGGTGTAAAGCTTTGTCATTGTATATGTATTTTTTTTTCTTCTTTCTTTTTATGCTGTAAAAGTCTTGTTTTATGTATTACAAAGGAATAGCCAACTCTAGGTCAAGCGACGACCATGTCTACATCAACTGGATTTATGTCAACTAGCCCTTACCGTCTAAGCCTACACTTTCTAACTAGTTGCAACATTTTAACCCAAAGCAATAGGAAACCATCAAGGCCAAAGTGGGGCCAATCCTCTCACTCCTCAAAGTTCAATATGACTAGGTCCTCATCAGGGCCTTAACCTACTTTTAGGATCCAGAGTTAACAGCATTCAGCTTTAGTCCACATACCCTATATCCAACTATTGAAGAGTATTCCCAATTGCTACAAGCTCCTCCCTGTTCTAAAGGATTCATAGTTCCAGATCTACAAGGCAGCCCAACAAGTAGCATTTTACAAGCTATTGGAGGTTAGAAAGTCAGAAGTAACTTAGGCCCTTACTCAATGTAATGGAAAGTCCATAAGAATCTCAACCCTTAGAAATTGGTTTAGAACACCTGCAAACTACCAGACTGATCAAGAGATTTTTGCAGAAAACCAAGATACTTGGGAGTAGAATCGGGTCAATGCTTACATCTTGGCAGTTTTTGCTATTATCCTATTTCCGACAAGAATTTTGCTTGTCCATTTTAGGGTAGTTGAATTAGTAACTTAGTTCCTATCAAGCCAATCCTACATCCCAGCCTTACTTGTTGAACAGATCCGATCTTTGAGATTTCTAAAGGAGAGAGGGAATGGAAACTTCAAAGGTTGTCCAGCATTGTTAATAGTATGGTTCACTAGTCATATTAAAAGTTATGGGTTAGATCTCATCAGGAGATCTTCAGCTTCACAAGTTGATTTAGTAGACTACTTTGCAACCAAGATATAATTACCAGAAGGAGTTTAAATTCACCAATGGATGGAGATTATGCAAAAGGTTTACCTTAAGGGCATATTGTGGACTACTAAGTGGAATCACTACACACAAGCTACTTTAGTATGTGCCAAATTCGCTGCTATCCCACTAATAGGTATTACTGGATGCACTAGCTATTTCCCAGTATACGTGGTCAGATAGTTAGGACTAGTCCAAGATATTGCTCATATACCCCCATTGGATCCAATTACACTTGATTATCAAAACCTGAACATTCCCTCAGCCTTCAAAGTGAACAAGCTACGAGCCATCAAAGCCATTTAGGATATAAGAGTCCTGAGCCCCATTGCAAATGTACAAGACTTGGATGGACAAGTGGAGGATTTTAGAACCACTAAAGAGTTCATCATGGACTTCATGCACAAGACAGGGCAGGTTGAGTACCAGGCTCCAAGTATACTAGAACCTACACCAGAAAACTCAACCTCAGAGTTAAAGGCTTACATGGACATGGTTAGAGCCCGAGCAAAGATCCAACGTTAGGATATAGAAAAGATGGTGGCAATTTGGAAGGAGAAATTTGAAGCTTTACAAGATTATGTGAAGATTTTAGAGAACTAGCTAAGGATATCAAAGAAGAGAGTCCAAGACTTGCTAATGGAGCAAGCTAGTACCCACCCCAACAAGATCCGAAGACTGTTATAAATAGATTTTGTTTTTTAGAACTAGTTATTAAGAAGTTCAAACTAGTGGTTTGTAACCTTGGAATTTCAATAAATCTGCAGTTAGATTGCTGCACTATTATTCAATTATTAATATTATTGCATCCATGTGAGCATCTTGTCTGCATATTTACTAAATGAAAAATAATAATAATAATAATAATAATAAAGGACAAAAAAAATGCTAAGAAAATTGAAGAGTTGCTAATAGTAAGAGATTCTTTCAAGGTCCTAAAAGCTGCTTCTAAACAGGTTAGCTTAACCCAAGGCTCATTGTCACTTACTCTAAACATAAAACCAAAGATCTTCATAGCCCACTCTCAACTTGAAAGACCCTAAAACACAAAAGTCCATTCACTTCAAAAGGTCTCCTCATATGTTGCTCTAGTCTCAAAACACAAAGCCTTCCAACCCCCTCTAATCCTAGGGGCTACACTTGAAGTTTCTCTCCATCAAGAGTTATATAAACTAGATATGAGGGCAACTAATTTTTGGAGCATACTTTCGAAGTGGCTATGGTCAATTACCAACGAAGGCATAAAGAAGACTAGCCTAACTAGCTAAGTTTTGGGCAACTAAATTCCCAAGAGAGATAAGTTAAGACTAAATCATTTGTTCAAGGTGACAGGGGCACATAACTCCCAAAGACATCATGAGACTTGGTGAATATGGTCAAATTTGGTAAAATGGAAAGATATCTCATTTATTAGAAAGGTTTAAGATGACAAAAGCCAAACCACATCTCAAACACTAACCTTTAAACACTTGAGAGTTAAGAGTTATTAATGTGAGGTTTTGAACTCATTCCTTAAAGGAGATCTATCTTGAATTTGATATATTAATCAAAATTATGTTAGGCATTCATTTTTTCTATCATAAACACACTAATCATTTGCCAATCCCATTTGAGCTTATATAAAAAGAGTTTCAAATTTTAACCCTGTCAAGAACCACTCCATAATGGGATAATTAGGAAGATAGGAACAACAATAAAGGGGGGGGGGGGGGGGGGGGGGGGGGGAGAGAGAGAGAGAGAGGGGTTGGAGGGGAAGATTAACTAAATAGTGCTTGTCTTAGTTGTAATAATTTAAGGGTAATTTTTGTCGTAGATAATTTATTTCTTTTGAGATGAAGACAAGTCTACATTCTAAAAAACCATACGTGACCCACAAGAGATAATCACCATTGGGCCCAAAAGAAAAAAAAGGGGGGGCGGGGACAAAAACAAAAGGAAAGAATGAGCAAAGCTTAAGAATGTAGTTAAACCTATAAACAATTAAAAAGTAAGCCCAACAATACTTGAAAATAGTAGGGGCAAATACAAGAACCCAAACATTACAGTTCAAAGATATACCGCCCTTCTTTGAAGAGTTCTCCAAATCATTGAGAATAATTTATTTTAAGCAAAAATTGCTAGGGCAAGTACTATTCTAGTTTTTCTCAAGGTTTCTTGACTTGTAAACTCAAGTTGAAATGATGATTCTTTCAAAATAGACCTTAATATTAGTACTTTTTTTAAACCAATAACCAAAAGCCTATTGTAATACATGGTTCCAAATATTTTATATACAAATTTAAATAATCATAATTATTAAATAAACAAATAAATAAATAATATAAGAGCAAGGGTAATTGTGTAAATAAATATAAATGATAAGGGTAGTTTTGTCTTTTCTGATATGATTATTATATATATATATATATATATATATATATATATACTAAATTAACTTAGGGTTCTCCTTTTTGCATATCTGACCATTCATAGTAGCTTAGAGAGATCAAGTGACACCAAAAGAGAGAGAAAGCCTCTTTAGGAAAGCCTAAAGTAATATGAGGAGATATCGCGACATAATAAAAGGTAACAGTTTGGAATTATTGCAAGAAATATTCTAACAAGTGAAGACCCAACCACGGAATGATTTTTGGTTGTGTACAGGAAACGTAAGGACAAGGGAATTCTCGGATCAAGGAGTCGATACGCGAGAAGTTCGATGTAAGTATTCTAACTTATGTTAATTGAGGAGTATTTACATATTTTAAATATTTAATTGAGTCTAGGGATAAAGAGGAGAGAATTTGGGAGAATTTGGAGTAAAATATGTAGGTTTCGTGGAATTGTCCAAGAGATACACAGCCCCCCAACACGATCGTGTTACAACCGTATTGAATTCAAAAGTTATACCGAGAGATACAAGTCCTCCTAACATAGTCGTGTTTCGATCGTGTTGAATCAAAAGAAATATGGCCTCCCAACACGGTCATGTACTAGCCCATGTTAGGCAATACAGCCTTCAACTTGGCCGTGTTAAGTGATGAATATTATCAATATATATCAAATTACTTTCTTAATTAACCAAGTTCCACACAACCAAGACAATTAATATAACCTTAGATAACCTAATAGATTAAGAGGAATTAGGAGAAATATATTATATTTGGATTAATACTAAGAATGATGTCTTAATGATCATACAGATGTCAACTTAGCTTAAGTTTGAAACAAGAAGTGCGTAAGGCTAAGATTTTAGGTACGTGTTTACTTTGTTTGTTGTATATGATTGCTAAGAAGCTACTTAATGAGTTGTATGTGAAATAATAAAATGCTAAGATGTTATTTGAATTAAGTGGTATCGTGAAGTAATGCAATGTTATATGTTGTTTGTGCTTACCTCGGCCTAAGGACCCATAGTAGCAGATCCCTAGAGGGCACCTCGATGATTGGTATGTCGCATTGTGGGGCCGTGTATCGAAATAATCTGAGGTAGATTAGAGTTAGACGGGGCCCGCAATTGTAGTTCCCACTAGGGTTAAATGGGGCCCATAGGGGCAATTCCCACTAAGACAAAACTTGTGTGTACTGGGGTCATAAGTATCCCTATGTGTTATAATTCGTTTTGATATTGATGTGTGAATTGAATTATGAATGTGTTGAGAACAAATGTTGCACATATGCATGTGATAATAATGTCGTATGTCATGCGCATGTGAATATGGTACTCACATACTGAGCTTAGGCTCACCCCCCTTCCTAAATGTTTTTTAGTTGCATGCAAGAATGATGAGCAAGTGGAATATGATGAGAACAGAGACTTAGTGGGGCACTATATGGATGAAACGGGAAAAAAAACTACTATTATGTAGAGAAAGAGTTCTTGTAATTTGAAGTTTTATTAGCCAAATTGAAATGATAGAGACAATTTTTATTTTTTATTTTAGATTTGGTTATTGTTAAATAATGAGAATTTGGAATGACTCATATGAGAGTCATTTATTTGATAGTAGTATGATAAAGAATGTAACTGATTTAGATTTTTAAAGCATGATAGAGTTTTAGAGCCTTAGTGTGTCGCTTGGTAGTAGTAACACATAGCAGGCTATGATACTCTAAGTTCTAAGGCGTTACACCTATATTGCATTACAAGTCCTAAAAAGGCCTAATAAATTAATTAAAGTGTATTACTTATAAGAAAGACCACAATTTTTGGAATAAAAGTCAAGAGTAACATCTAAACCAAGACATTGTGAGGAAGTCCTCTTAGATTAAACCAATTAAGAATAAGATATCTATTTCCAAATGGAATGAGGGAATTTAAAGCCATCCCTCATTAGCATTGTCTGCCCTAAATTTTAAATATTGATGCCCCCAAGAAGAGGATATAAGTCTTAATTGCAAGAAACCCTTCAAGAGATGATTAACTTAACCAAGACACCACTTTTCTAAGATTAAACCAAATCCTCTAAGCAAAACAAGGCAAAAGAATAAGCGATTATTGAGTAGTGGGATAGGCCTACCCTTTATTTGTATTTTTGGAAGCCTTGTTAGACTCTTTACTTGTTAGCAATGTTTAAAAAAAAAAAATCTTTTAGATTTTTTGAGAAGAAAGAGAAAATTTTCAAAGTTTGCTAGAAAATACTTCAATACCTTATCACCTTATCCTTAAGTTTAGAAGAGCATTTGTCTTGAAAATTTTTAGAAAATTTTTAGTTATCATTTGTTCAAAAGTCCTAAGTCATCCTAAATTTAGAAACTCCTAACCATTATTGGAAAAATAAGATTCTCACTTAAGAATTTTTTCCTATTGTTGATTAGTTAGCCCACAATGGGGCACTTTCCTAAATATCTTCCTATTATGGTTGCCAGTCTAAAACGACGCTTTCTATTGTCGTTTAGTCAGCTTATAGGGGCACTTTCCTAGATTTTCTCTCTTAAAGTTGCAAGTCTAAAGAGATACTTCCCACTAGCAATTAGTTGGCCCACAATAGGGCACTTTCCTATATATTCTCATTTTATGGTTGCTAGTCTAAAGAGACACTTCCCACTATCAGTTAGTTAGCCCACAATGGGCACTTTCCTAGATATCCTTATTTTATGGTTAATAGTTTAAAGAGACGCTTCCCACTATTGGTTAGTTAGTCCATCATAGGGCACTTTTCTAGATAATCTCTTCCTTAATGTTACTAGTCTAGTAAGACTCTTACTATCATCACCTAATCAGCTCATAAGAGCACATTCCTAGATAATCTCTTCTTTTAGAGCTACTAATCTCGTAAGACGCTTCTTGTTATCGAATAGTCAGCTCATAAGAACACTTTCCTAAACGGTCTCTTCTTTAAGATTGCTAGTCTTGTAAGACACTTCTTATTATCGATTAGTTAGCTCATAAGAGTACTTTCCTAAACCATCTCTTATTTAAGATTGCTAGTTCAGTGAGACACTTTCTATCATCGATTAGTTAGCTCATAAGAAAACTTTCCTAAACAATCTTTTTTTTAAGGTTGCTAGTCTCATAAGATGCTTCCTATAATCGATTAGTCAGCTCATAAGAGTATTTTCCCAAACAATCACCCTAAGGTTGCTAGTCTAGTGAGATGCTTCTTGTCTAAGACTACTTCCTAAGGAATATTAGTTATCATAAAGTAACTGTCTTCTTTTGCAACATACGATTGCTAACTCACAGAGCATTTTCCTTACTCAACCTTTTAGTCAAATAAGTCCTTAATGGACTAAGGTTTGGATAGCTAGTTGATAATAGCGTTGTTCATCTTTTCTCTTAGGCAAAAATGGTGTCTTTTTTGTCTTTATAACTAAGTTTTCCCAAACTTTACTACAAAGAGGGGTAACTATAGACACCCCATTTTTACCCTATCAAAATAATTAATTAATTAATTAATAAAGAACAAGGCTATGGTAAAAAAAATAATAATAATTAAAAAATTAAATAAAACAAAATATAAACAAGATAAAAAGGGTGACAAAAGAAAAAAATATAACAGAAGTAAAATTATGGAAAAGTAACAAAAAATAATAATAAATAATAATAATAATAATAATAATTTTTTTGGAATTTAAGGCACAAATTCAATCCGTTAAAATTAAGCTTAGTCCAATTCAATAATTGACCCAAGTAGTATTACAAGGTCAAATAAAATTTGCGAGGAATTAAAAATTGAGAAAAAACTCAGCCCAATTGGCTGAGACCCCAACCACATATGCAAGGAAGGCTAGAGAGGTCACAGGTTTGAACTGCAACAAGGCTTTACCCGATATTTTTTCCTTTTCTCCTTCAATTGGGTCATGTGCTGCACACATAATCGTCTTCCCCAAGTCGACAGCACCACAAACAAACACATTTTTATCAAATCTTTTTAGATTATCATCAATCCATAGCTAAACAAATCCAAATAAATCACCAAAAAAAAAGAATTTTAATCTAAAGGATTTGTATCAATTTTTTGAGATTAATTCAAATCTCAAAAGGATGGAAATGGGTCTCAACCACAAGCATGATTTAAGCATATCAAGATGATTTTTTGTGAGTCTATAAATAGAACTCAACCCCGTAAACTCAAAAGATCATGGGAATCACTCCAAACATGCTCAAAAGCTTCAACGCAGCACTTTCTCTCTCTAGAACATCCATACCCACGCTTAAGCTTCTTTCTAGATTTCCTCTATACATGCATAACCTCGAAGCCAACTATAGGTAGCAATAGGTTCCTCAGGTTGTGTAGATTAAGAAAAACCCCATCTTTGCTTTCAATAACTTGCAAATCGATCGAGCCGAAGAAAGGAGGTAGTGGCCACCACTGAGTGCTTAAGTGGTGCTGTTTGGAGTGACTTGGGTGTAAGGTGAGGCCAGTAACGAGTTCAAGGTAGGTTAGACAATTGGGCCGACACCTTCTGATGTTGACAACCACAAGAAAACAATCCCCGATACACCGTTTTTCACGCTTGCACACGTGCTTGATCAGACCTTTATCCAGGCTCATGAATCTAACCCGAGTTCGACCTAGACCAATCCACGCACTAAACTTACAAATCCGACCTATGTCTAAGTAAGTGTATCATCATTATTATTTTTAGTTTAGTTTGCTTAGTTTATTTAATTAACTTGTTAATAGAAATTAAAGTAAGTTTTAGATTAAGATTAATAATATAAATATAATTAGTTTAACGATCTTAGCTTAATTTATTTAATTTAGTTAACTTAGGATATGTAAGGAAAATTAATGAGTTAGTGAAATAAGTAATTAGGAGGGAACCATTGTGTAGGCCTTAGGTGTTGCGGTGTAACCATCGCCTATGAACGATTAGGTTCACAACTAGTTTTTTTTTTTAAATAATGAGTAATACTTAGTTTATAAATATAAAAATTGAAAAAATAAAAACAATGGTTTATTATATTGGATATAGTTTTATTTTGAAAAAAAATATATAAATAGTTTTTGTCACCTAGAAAAATGATTTTGGTGAAATAAAAAACGCTAATTTGTGTTTTCAAAAGTTAGGTCTTTAGTCTTTCAAATTTGGGAAACAAAGTTTACGTTTAGAATTTTTCTTTAAAAAAAGTTAAATGATAATAAACATACACTCGACATGTTTTCGTAATTAAGATTAATCAATCCACTAAAGTTTTATGAAAACAGAACTACATTGGTTTGATTTTGATTAGTAGATACGTAAGCACCTACAAGGCAACCACATATAAAATTACAAAAAAGAAATAAAATATTTTATTCTTTTCCAATTTCAATTTACCATATAAAAAATTACAAAAAAAAATTTATCCGTTTAAAATTTCAATTTATAATATAAAAACATAAAAATATTTTATCCCATTTTTTAGTTCGATTTTAATTAAAGTAGAAATGCAAATGTTTCATTCTCTTTTATTTCATTTTTAAATAAGAATAGAAAACTTATAATTAAAAAAATGATTAAAATTTTTTTATGTTGTTTTGATTTATTTCATGCTTTATCCATATGAAAAAATTATGTCTTGCACATATGATGGTGAAGGGAATTTATAAGAAGCTTTCAATTCATTTTCTTAAAAAAAAAAAAAAAAAGCGGTAACAATTTAGGTTTTAATAGAATAGCCCACAAATCTAGATTTTCTAGTTAATATTTTAAAAACAAATTAGAAAAATCTGCAGACTAATAGCTAGTTAAGGTTAATCTACCTCATTAACCTTAACTTATCTTATTTTCTAACTTAGGTTAGTGGCGACTCCAATTTTTCTTAAATAATTAAAAATAGTTTTTTCTTAATTTTGTTATTGGATAACTTATATTAAGTGGCCTTAACTTAATATGGGTTAAATTAAGGAAAAATAAAAAATCAGGCTCGACACTTATAAATAGGCAAACTTATAATAAATTAACAATATAGACTATTGAGATTACTTTACTATTAATTTTTAAGTTCATGTTATTCAAACCTATCAAGAGCTTCCCTATTGTAGCATCTATTAATACCAAGGTTCCTAACTTATATATAATAGTGGATTAAGTTCTTATACCTTTATTTCTTGGCTTTATTTTATAGTCAATAGGTTAAGGGTCTTTTTATACCTACAATTCATGGTCCTTTAAAATTAGCAAGTAAGCATTTTTCACCTCATTTCAGCTTCCTTGGAAGTAATTTCCAATGGTTAATGGTGAGTGTTGAGACTAATTCTCGAATTTTACATCAATTGGAATTAAAGCTTCCATATTCCTCATCATAATGTTAGGCCTTAAAGAACCTTTATGTCATTTACCTCTAATCTCTCTAGCCCTTTTTTATAAGATGTGCATCTTTTATTTTGTTTAACAATACACACCAATCTTAAAGGTCTCCAATATTTGCCCTCATGCTATGTTGTTTTTTAGTTATTGATTGTGCATGTTGCAGCACATTTACTCTTAATGTAGTATATAAGATATGAATTAACCAATAATGACTGTTGCTAGTGGATTAGAAAGTTGGGATAAGCTAACTAGATGGATTTAGCAGTGGAGGCCTTTTCTTACTATAGGGGATAAGGTACGAGAGTCCTTGACTGATTATAAATGGTCATTCAATCACCTTGTAGAGTTAAGATAGAGTGAGTAGGTTGGATGATGAACATTTGTTACTAATATATGGAACGATATGCAGGTTTTAGATTAGGGCTAATGGTGGCTATTTTAATGTTTAAGGGGATTTGAAGGTAACAAGTTGGAATTATGGATCTTACACTAAAGGCTATAGAGAATAGGTGAATGTAGATGGATTATGCATATTGGTGGTTGTCATGAGCTTGGAACATAGATGAGTGGTTGCTTCGAGTGCCTACCACCTAACATGAGTAAGGTATGGGTCAATAGATTGATTACTAGAGGTCCATTGAGTGCTTACCACCTAATATGAGTAGGGTACAGGTCAATAGACTGACTATTAGACATCCAACTAAGTTGAAAAAACTAAAATAAAATGGCTTCTATTTGGTAAGCTTAAACAAATATGACTAGATAGAAAGTTTGCTTGAAACTTGCCTATTGTTATACTTGATATGTGCATTTATATAATTTATGTTAATGTCTATGTATGTTTGTTATTAGTTGATTTAGCTTACCTACTAGGCTACATGACTATCTTTCAAGGATCCTTTCATTTTTCAAGCATATCCTAATTGCAAGAAATTAGGGTTTAAGTGTTTTGGATGCTATAAAGCTTTATGTGACCTTACTTGTAGATAAAAAAATATTGTAGATCACCATGCCCTCTAAATTCAATGCATGACAACATATCTATCTAAATGACAAATGTTGATTGAAATTCCAATGGATCATGAAATTTTATTAATGAGTATTTTATAACTGTAATCAATTTAATAAATTAATGTATTACGAAATTATTATTTTCCGTTAGATTTTTGGATTTATGCTATAATTTTGGTTAATGTCAAGATTCCAAACAAAATTAAGTTGGATCTAGGATATATTTGAATTATATGTGCAAACAAGAGTTTAAGATCATGTTTAAAATGTTAAGCTATCTACATATGCGAGTTTCTGAATCGCTAGATCTCAATAACTTTACCATAAACTCGCTAGATCTCAATAACTTTACCATAAACACCTAATAGAAGACAACTTTTCATAAAAGGGATGAGGGGGTAGGTGGTGCCACTTTAGGTTAGTTTAATTTCACACAACTAAAATTGAGCAACTTAATTGTACAAATATTGAAAGTTTTGAGGTTTATTTGTGTTTTTGCCATAAAAAAAATCCTAATTTTAAGAAGGAAACATAGCTTCTTCTTTTTTCCTTTAGCAAAGTATAAAAAGAAAAATATTAGGCCTAGTTTGTGACAAGGCAACTATCTTCCCAAAAAATTTAATCGAATTTCTTTTTTGCTAGGCTATATATAGTCCTTTACATTAAAAAAAAAAAAATCCTTTGTAAGGAAAACATTTTCTCAATAAAGGGAAAATCTTAAGGATGTTCATAGAACCAATCCAAATTTAATAGAGAACTGAACCAAACCTAATCAAATAGCAAAATGCATTTTTTTTTTAATGTTTTAGTTTAGTTTGCAGTTTCGCTCGTAGAGAATTTAAATGGTACGTAGTTTGATTTAATGGGTTGAATTGAATTAAACCACTTTAACTCGAACTGAACTGCTTCTTATTTAAAGAAAGTGAGTGTCATGTTTTGACTTTTTTCATGCTACAAACGAAATGAACCAAGCAACCCTTATGGTGGAAAAGAAAAGGAAACCCATCTTCAACCTTAAGCCATTAGCTTATAAGGAATTATTATCCATAATCCAAGACAAGTGAACCTCAATAATCTATAAGTGTATAGTCTTCGTCTTCTCTTAATTTGCATATTATGTAAAATGGATGATATATTAGGGAGTTTACATGATATAATGGAGAAGCAAGTTTAGTTTGTTCACAAGGAATTGTTATCCATAATTCTTTCTCTTATGATTGCATATATGCATTTATAGTCCTCTAGTTAAATTTTTTAACTTAAGATCTTGCATAAAATTGTACAAGAAAATATTACAATAATGGATGTATATTAGGAATAATAAATTGTGATTAGGATAACTAAGTGGTTCCAAAAGTGGCTCATACTAAATTGAACCGCATAACATAAAATTGTTAAAAGCGGTTTGGTTTATTATGGTTTGACAAAATCATTTTAAATATGATTCAATTTGGTTTAGCCACTAAACTAAATCGAACCAAGAACACTCCTTGAAAATCCTAACATTTTCCAAGAAAATGACTTACACTTTTAAAAATAAAAATCATTTTCTAGATTAGTCTCAATAAGTCTTTAAACTTTCAAAAAATGATTACTGTTTGAGTTTTATTGGAATGGACTAATAAATTATATTTTAAACATAAAAAGACCTTCATTGCACCCAAAAAAAAAAATCCAATTACTTGTTGAAACTTTGGGGAAAAAAGTACTTATTAAAAAATTTATAAAAATATGCTAGAAGTTGTAATCACCAATATTAAATTTCATCTATGTTGCATTTTTTTTATTTACTTAAATATAAAATATTTGTAATATATTTATAATTCATATTAAATACTAGAGAAGTCTTAGGTTATGCTCTTAAATATTGTGGTTTTTTTAAAAAATTGCTTAAATATTGTACCTGAAATAAATATTCCTAAAATAGATTTCAAAGACACGAACACAATTTATGACTTTAGGGTAAAAAAAAAAATTAAACTGAAGGTGTAGACCTCGTTCACACCTTCAAGCATTTTGAGATTTTTTTTATCATAATGGAATCCTATAAACCTATAAAAAGTTATTACAAACAAAGACTACAAACTTATAAAATTATTACTAAAGTAACATTGCAAACCTATAAAACGATATAATAAATTTATATAGTATTATAACATATGATTTCTAATGTATAAAAAAAAAATCATATCGACAGTTTGTAATATAAATATGAATACTCACTTCATATGTTCATATTTACATCTTTCAATTTTCTGTACAAATTCCACTTTATCTCATTGTTTGAAAATTTTTGTTTTCTTAATTTCTATTTCACATAGGTTTGAGCTTGTTAAAGTACATGTGTGGAAATATCTTCAACAAAGCAAGATTTCCGCATTTTTTTAAGAAAAAATTAATTTTTTTTGCTATTATACTACTTCGGATAAATGCATAAAAAAATAAGTGTAATTATATGTACTCTACTATTCTTAATGAAGTAGCAGTAGTTATTAACTAATTGTTAATTAGTAAGTAATTAGTTGTTAATATATCAATAATTAACATTAGCAATTGAATTAGTTAAAAAAATTAGTATTTTTTAAAATGAAATGTCTGAATTATTTGTTGTGAAAAATATTATAAAAGTAATGATTAATGATGAAGTAATTAGTCTTTAATTAGTCATTATTTAACCATTAGAAAAATAATTAGGAAAAACCTTTGTATTGATTATAATGAATTATCTTTATGTGTTATTATAATATATTTTTGTAAAAGTAGTTATTAAATGAAGTTGTTGTTAATTAAATAGTTATTAATGATCTATTAATTAAAGTTGATTAGCCGTTAATATGTTATTAATTAATTATTATAAAATTAATGAGTAAAAAATTTTATTTTGGGTGCAAATGTAAAATATTTATATGTTTTTGCATAATTAGTTATAAAATTAAGTAGTTAGTAATGAACCGTTAATTACAAGTGATTAGTCATTAATATGTCATTAATTAATTATTATAAAATTAATTATTAAAAAATTTTGTGTTAGTTACAAATGTAAAATATTTGTATAGTTTTTTACAATTAGTTATAAAATTAATTAGTTATTAATAATCCGTTAATGAAAGGTGATTAGTCATTAATATGTCATTAATTAATTATTATAAAATTAAGTAGTGAAAATTTTGCATTAGTTGTAAATTTAAAATATTTGTATGTTTTTTTTACAATTAGTTATAAAATTTAGTTATTAATGATCTGTTAATTATAGGTGATTAGTCTTTAATATGTTATTAATTAATTGTAATAAAATTAATTAGTGAAAATTTTTGTTTTGGTTACAAATATAAAATATTTGTATGGTTTTGTACAATTAGTTATAAAATTAAGTAGTTTTTAATAATTCGTTAATTAAAGTGATTAGTCGTTAATATGTCATTAATTAATTATTATAAAATTAATTAGTAAAAAATTTGTATTAGTTGCAAATGTAAAATATTTATATATTTTTATACAATTAGTTATAAAATTAAATAATTATTAATGATCCATTAATTAAAGGTGTTTAGTCATTAATATGTAATTAATTAATTGTCATAAAATTAATTACTTAAAAAATTTGGTGTCTATTGTACATGTAATATATTTGTCTATTACTGTAAAAGTAGCTGTAAAGCTTAGTTGCTGTTAATTAGATGATAATAGTAATTAATAAGTCATAAATTAATATATTGATATTAATGGTAACATATACTAATTTTTTAATATATATTCTATTTTGCATAATAGATGAAGTTTTGATCCTTCAATCTTTATGCAGCAGGAGGGACATCGATCACAGGCTATCTAGGATAGAGAGGTAAATGACCTTTCACTTGTTAAATAGTTTATGTTGCATTAGGAATAGTAAAACATTTTATATGTTATCATTTTAGGATTAAGCAACCCTCGCTGTTCAACAGCACGAGTTGTTACTCCATCGTGACGAGCACTCTATCCCCCTCGATCCTCGAATGGAGCCATACTTGCATTTGGCTTGATTCGAAGGTGTGAGCTGCTTGTCATACATATCACTAAATTGGCACATGATTGCAGCATTGGTAGAGTAATGGTGACCAAAGATGCACTCATTCCACATGCTAACGTAGGAGTTTATTATCACCCTATAGGATGTGGAGATCCAGTTAGGACTCCCCGTTGATAGTCAGGCAGTTACAGTAAGTAGTTACCTGGATTGAGGTGCCTATTGTGAAGAATTGTTATGGGCGAGGCTAGGGCCTAGCGGTAAGGGGAGCCACATTAGTATGACGTGGCTCTGTGATATGTTTCAGATGCTCCCACTTGACGCCGATACTGAGCAAATCCATCGATATATGCGTACCTACATAATACAACTGCTAAGGGGATTTATCTTTGTTGATAAATCCAGCTTCCACGTCCATGTGATGTGGTTACTCCTGTTGAAGCATTTCGATGTTGTTAGGACGTATAGTTATGGGTCTGCATGTCTAACATAGTTATATCGCCAATTTTGTGTCGTGCCATCGCTATTAACACACAAGATTAGAGGGGCTGCCATTCTCCTACAGTTGTAGGCTTAGGATAGATTTCCTTACATAGCACCCCTTAGCCAACATAGACTATATATAGAATCTGAATGTCTATTGGCAACATGTTGAAACACAAGGAGGGACACACAGTATCACCCTACCCACATTGTCGGTGCATATCTAGATGAAATGGACAGGTAGAATATGTCACAAGTATTTTAGTAACCTTTTTTTTTTCCTTACAATTTATCATATTGATCATTTACTATGAATATAATTCCTATTATTTAGGTGGAATGGGAGTTATACGATAAAAATGTAATTAATTTCCACTTGATTTCTACAAAGGTGGCATGAACATTTGGATGGCTTGGGTGCCACTAATTTATTTCCACATTGTTGAGTGGCATTTCCCAAACCAAGTAGCTTGGCAATTTGGTAGGTTCCAATATATCTCACAGCCGATGAACATACAACTAGAGCTCCATCAAATTGACCTGTGAGGAAGGATTAATGTTGATTGGCCGATCCAGCATGTAATGTATATATAGATGTGGGAATAGCAACTCAATCGAGTGGTTTACATGGAGGGTCCTAGTAGTGTACATGACAATTACATGCAGTGGTATGACTCGATTAGCCGGTGTTAGATTGGACGTACGAGGGCTGTGTAAGGATTTCTGGTAAGTACGATTTATATTAATACTCCATAAATGAATAATCGCATGATCGTTTGTTATTTAATTTACATTTTGTTCATACTTGTAGGATGAAACATTATGACAAATCTGCTTATCGTCAAATCTGGATACGGCCGTGAGAATACTCAAGGTCTTCATTTCATGCATTAGCACAGCGCGTGCGCACGCGAGCTAGGGGGGGGAGGCAAGAGTTGGAGGTGGAGACACAACCGATTCTTGCACGGCGATGGACGGTGAGATGACGATGACCTCGAAACCGGGGTGACACATAACAAAATCTAATGCAAGACCAAAAAATGTCTATTGATTCCGATGCGATGTATGCTAGCTTAGGGTCAATTTTCAGTCAATACGAGACACCATATCGGCATTCTATAAGTGGTCCAATTCTTACACTACTGGCTCCATAGAAGAAACACTTTAGAAAACAACTATATACAGGGTAAATCAACAACTCAGCCAATAGAGTGGAGTCCCATGCCTCAGCTAGCGTTCTACAATACTCCCCAATAGCATCCAATACAGGAGTTTGAGGCTCCTCCAGTTCTACATCCAAGGCCAACCAATGCCTTCACTTGATTAGCAAGACAATTTACTAGGAAAAGGAAATAGGATGAGATAAGAACTGATAATTCATTATTCATTTCATACGTATATGTTCCATTGAAACTGTTAAGTTGATGTATTTTTACATTTTCTAATGAATTACTATTCATTCCTTCTAATAGATAATGTTAGCATTTGCCCGTTACACATGCAATGTATACATATACAAATTTATAACTTTAAATATGTGAAAACAAATTAACAAATATCTAAAGAAATTAGCATTTAATATAACTTCTCAATAAATTGCAAAGTTGCAAATATATACGCAGAAGATCAAGAATCTCCCTTCTGCTATGTCAAAACAAACTCAATGAAGTGGTCAAGGATTCACCTAAGTTGCAAAAAGGAAACTGCTAATACTAGCATTACAAATGCAATGTGAAACACAATGAAATGTGCATTGATATCCATCATTTACCATTATCAAATCGATGTGGACACGTTCTTCTATTATTCCCCCCCCCCCCCCCCCCCCCGGCCGCTCTACAAAGTCCACATGTGATTTGATCTAGACGCTCCTTAATGTCCATCTCCATCTGATATCTTTTCCACCTCGGTTTTCCCTTCTTCCGTATGAGGTCTCCCCTTAGGCGCAATGACGAGAAGTGTACTAGCTCCCAATCCAACTCATCACCTATAGGCACGAAGTGTGTCTTATATGTGTGCTTTGGATGCGTCCATCTATACCAATCAAGTATAGAGTGCATCATATCAAACTTAAGTGAGGCAACTACTACATATATGTGGAAGCATGGAATTATATATATTTGCCACTTCTGGTAACTGCATGTGCTACGGGCAAAGTCAACAACATGCATTCGACCCCCTCCCCATAACCCATTAGCGACATGATGACTACCAATGAGGACTTCGAAAACTCTATTGTACTTGCTATAATCGATGACCCTATAGTTGCTAGCTCATGAACTCCATCCGTCAATTTTTGGGGTTACATATTTGGTGAAAATTCTACTGTTCGCCATATTCTTCAATGCCTTCATATGCTTCTAAACAAAATACCCCATGCATTTGTAGAACGTCTTCTTCACCAAAGTAATCACAAGTAACCATTGAGCTTCTTTCAACACAAAATTGTAGCTTTTAATAACGTTGGAGGTCATATACCAAAACCGATAGCAACCGTCATAAGCTAGCGTTCACATATCCAATGGCACGTCCTCAAACCAAACCAATGCATCAAGCTTAATAATCCCACCTACTCCATCACATAATTTAACTTGCAAGATTTTGCTTGCAACTCGATGTATGTGACCGACCTCTTGCATTGCATGTTTTTATGTGCCAAGTTGAAGTTGCTTACAAGGTGTCATAGACAAAATCGCCACATCGTAAATGGAGGTCACTATCCATTTGCTTCTTCTTTAACTATGGACTTGATGCTCGCGTGTCTATTCGATATGAGGCAAATGGTTTCACAGCATTCACGTTCATCAACAACATATTCCTTTAGTTTCCTAAAAAACCAACCCCATGTCTCAACCGTTTCCTAATCAACCAAAGTGAATGCCGGTAGAAGTATATAGTTATTGCCATCAACGCCACAAGCAACTAGCAACTTGTGAATGTACTTCTCATATAGAAAAGTGGCATCAATGGTAATAATTGGTCTAAGGAATCTCCACGCTGCAATGCATGGCCCAAAAGCCCAGAATACCCACTTTAAAGTAGACATACCGGGGGTAGTCGATTTGCTCTACCCTCAATCAATTTGTGTATAGGATTTGTAATTTCTATCAGATTGAGAAGTTAAGGTGGTTCATTGTAAGACTTCTCCCAATTCTTGTACATATGCTCAATAGCCTGTTTCTTCCCCTCCCAAACTTGTCTCCTATTGATCCTGTAGCTAAATTCTTATTTGACAATAGAAGCCAACTCGGCTACCTTCATGTTAGGATTATCCCTAAAAAGATTTACAAATCGGCTAGTAAAGCGATTGTAATCTAGTTGTAGGTAATCCTAACTAATCAGCAGGTTATTGCATGTGTGTGGACCCTCGAATCTTGTCACTACGAATATGCTCTCCAACTTCTTCTTTCAAACCCGAAGCCTCCATTTACAACCGTTGTCCCTTCTCAAACAGTAAACAGACCACAACAATAGACTAGACTCTACAACAGTGAAGTTACAATAGTTCTTCACATAGTAAGCCTTGATTTCTTGAATCACATCTGCTTTCGTTCTGAATCTCATGCCCCTATAGAAATCGTCACTACTGCTCGAACTACTGCAAATATTAGTTTGCTCTTACTTGAAATAAATGTAACCACTATCACCCCTTACATTGTAGTACGGAACAAGATTTCTAACCGCCATGCTTGGTGGTTCAGCCTACTCTGATTGATATATTAGCTGTCTCAAGTAAGTATATACAATTGGAGAGTCTTTTTTAGGTACTTCATCTCCTTTGTTTTCACTTTCCCCATTTTCCTCATCAGAACTTTCCTCATTATTGATACTCTCCTCCTTAATACCCATTCCTACATCAATGTCAGTTGCAGCCTCTACTCCTAAACAAACCATGTATAAATCTCATGTGTCTAGTCGTTGTAATACTGGAGTAACTGTTCTATCTATTTCATCGTCATCATTGACTTCCATTAGGGTTGAAATTAAGGGTTGAAATGTCAACGACTCGGGCTACATATCTGCAATGTCATGTGACAAATGTGACTAATTGTTTGTATCAAATGTCTACCTTATGGAGGGGGCCCCCAATTGTAAAAAATTCTAATGTATAATTATTGTATGCCATGATCTTCATATGATTCAATCGTTTCAATAAAATTTTCAACATCTTCGTCATCTCATATTGCCATCAATGCATAACATATATTACTCCCATGGAAACACGAGATGCTTGTGAATTATCTCAACCCCCACTTCGGTTGGATCAACTCCAATGTTACGGCATATTCTGTATAAGAATTCATTATATTTGACATTTTTCTTCATTTTTAACTTCTTCACCAAATCCTTATCATATTCTAGCCCCTAGTTATCAGCTACAATATTTCAAAACACATAAATCATCAATTTCATGTAGTTAATCATTGTTTCTCTATCCACAGCATATATAAATTATGATATTTTTAAAAAATATGACAATTTTCAATAACAACATTGTAAAAATTTACATTAAAAAAAATTTCCATATCATTTTAATTTTAATTTTTTTCCAATTATTTCCAAATAATTTTTTTCTAAAACTTTTACAAATATTATTTTTTTATAATATTTTGGCAGCTAAATAATTTTTATAATTTTTGTATCATTTTACAACACTATAAAAATTATTTCACATTCTAGATATTACATATTTTCATCACAATATTTTTTTATAACAATATAGATAATATTTTTAATTTAATATTTACAAGTGATATCAATTTTTTTGTCACAACAAAATATTCTCATACTAACGCAAAAATGAATATCACATATTACGTATTATAGGATCTACATAAATCATATCTAATACATTACAAACTAACAATAAGTAGTAATATTTTCAACAAAATCTAACAGTACAGTAATATTTTCTTCAAATAATAACATCAAACATAGAAAAAAAATTTAACTTTTTCTACAAAACATACCACAATCGCTTAATTGTTAAGAAAATTGTTAGATCTTCATGTATTACTTCAAATCCCTCATTTGATCTGAAAAATTACTTTTTTTTCTTCCTGCGTGCAAACGAGAGAAAAAAAAAAACAGATCTAGTTTGACGATATGAAAAATTACAGTAAACTTATTCTATTTATGTATTTATATTTTTTATTTTTTCTACTGTTCTCATAAGATTTACTTTTTACATCGATAATGGATGTTAAAGTAAAAAAAAAAAAAAATGAACAGTGGGATTATTTGATGTGGCAAAATTGAAGGTACAGAACTGTTTGCACCTTAGTACAATTTGTACTAAAGGCATAAACCATGTTTGTGCCTTTAAGCAAATTGTTTGAAAGTGTGAACGGGATTTGCATCTTCAATTAAATTTTTTTTAACCCTAAAGTCGCAAACCACATTTACGTCTTCAAAACTTATTTTATGAATAATTATTTTGGATGTAATATTTATATATATATATATATATTTTAAAATCACAATATTTAAGAAGATAACCTAGAAGTCTTTTCAACAAACTTTTTATAATGAGAAAGATATTATTTATGGAAAAAAAAATTTCCATGAGCAGGCTTTTCTCCTCCTGTGGAATGAAACAAATCGGGCCCAAATTATGGAATTTGGTCTAAACTAAATTCTACATAATTTGTCAAAAGTGGACCCTACGTTACCAACACTATATATGAAAGCTCAACGAAAACCTAACCAACTGAATTGGGTCAACCGAAAGGAAAATGCAGACGACACCTAACCCCGATTCCAGCTCAACTTCAACTCCAACTCCTGCTCCTACTACTTCTCCACACTACAATGGCGACGAGACCGAAGAATCACCGGATGACCGCCACCAACAACAATCGCTGCAATCGGACTCAATCGCTACTGAAAGTGGCAGCGCAGGCGATGGAACGGAGGGAACCTGTAAAGTGAGAGGACCATGGTCGCAAGAGGAAGACGCGTTACTGAGTAAACTCGTGAATCGGTACGGAGCGAGGAACTGGAACTTGCTCGCCCGAAGTATTCCCGGTCGGTCAGGGAAGTCTTGTCGCCTCCGGTGGTGTAACCAACTTGATCCTTGTGTAATGCGCAAGCCCTTCACTGGTAAATTCATTTATCAACATGTTAGCATCCATTATGCATTATCATCATGTTCGGATTAGACATGTCGCTTTAATTATGTTTGAATTAGTCTTGGCGCGGTTAAGGCTCAGGAATTCTCGTAACAATTGTTGTCACGAGGTGGCCTTGGCCTCAATACTTGAGGATATTTCTTTGCACTACGTACATACCGCAATCGATATTTAATTGATGCGTAGATATTGTATGTGGTGTTGTCATTTGGTTCCCAATTTAGTTATTTTGATGCGATGGGGCTTATTCAACATCCAAACCCACGCTCGAGGAGAAGCAAACATGTGATGACTGAGACATCAAGCAATTAGCTGCACAACGGAACAGCATACAAATGTCTGGTGTTTTTACTCATTTCTAGCAACTATGTTCACATTGCTGACTGAGGAAGGGGCAGTTTCTTTTTCCTTTTCTCACTTCATGTTTTTCTTTGCTATATTTGCAGACTTTTGAGTATTAAAATTGATCCATATAAAATTTTCATTGTTATGAAATGCTTTGTCATGGCCATGCTAGTACTTCTGATGAATGAAAACTTGTGCCAGTAGCAGCTCCGTTTAGGTTAAATGATGCAATTAAGACATTAAAGTTCTTCTTACCCAAAAAGATATTAAAGTTCTTCAGGAAATAAAATGAATTCTTACATCTACATGAGTAACAGTCAAGTGAAAGGCACCCAGCTTTCCCATAGTTTTCTTATAGTTGGTCTTTTTTCAAACTACTTGTGTGCATATGGTAGAGGTCCTTTAGTTATCCAGTTAAACTTGAGCTTATGTAGTGTATAATATATCTGCAGACCATGAGATACCATTAACCAAGGCGATAAGACTATACATGAATCATTATAGTCTGTGACCAGACTCCAAAGAGTTTTCTATATATTTAAAATTTTATAGATTGTTGTTTTTGTCTTCACTATAAGGCTATGTTGAAAGTGTGCAATTTGAAAGTAAAGACTAGATTGATAATTTGGCAAATTATACTCTATTCGGAGCATAGAATTAGATTGATTATAGTCCCCTGTTTTATCTTCTTCAATTTAAAGTGTTTTTCCCCCCTCATTCTGCATTATTTATGGTGCTTCTATTTTTGGGTAAAGATTTCTGGTATTCCTTGTTGCTCTATAAATTTAGGGAATTGCGTTTCCAAGGCCTAGCATGGTTGTCATGCCACTTATTTGTCTAATTAGCCAGTTCCTCGCTTTTCTTTCAACTTATTGCTACTAGGAAAGGATGTGATTTTCCATGCTTAGTTTTGCTTCAACTCTTTCCATACTTTGGTTGTTACTGTTTTCTTAAGTTTGTTGAAGTTAATCGAGATGCATTACTAATTGACAATTTTGATTACATCTCCTTGCAGTCACAGTGGGTAATGGAGATGGGATGACTATGTACAGTAGTGATTTGAAGCTTTATTTTTGAACTCAAGCTCAGTTTAGGTGATATCCGACAACTCTCAATTTGAAGCGACTAGACTATTCACCCCAAAATTATGATAATCTTAACAAATTTGAATTGAACTTTCTAAAATGTCAAACATTAACGTCTTCATTAATGCTCTTATAACTCATGAAAATTCAAAATGAATATTTGAAGCTTCCAAAAGTTCAAATACTAAAATGCAAACTCAGAAGTGTAGATACTAAATTGTGAGAATTCATACACATGTGCAGTGCTTAGCCACACAGTGTAAAAGCTTATGCCAGTAGTAATGGTGGGCTTTTAGTTTGTATTCTAATAAGCATCCATTACAAGTTATACTGGGAGGGTAGAAACCATATTTAACTATACCTACTACAGCTTTCCAGTTCTTTTTAGTTTCTCAGAAATGAGCTCCTAACTTGTCATAGTTTTGCAGTCCAAAAAATATTATCCAGGATTGGATATCTACTTGTTTGAAAGGATTCTGGAAAGAAGTTCAACCTTATGAATATGATAACTGGATAGATCTGCCTTAATTGTATACTTTAAATTGCTTCAAGAACAAGTCAATTGGGGAAGCCTTGCTGAGTGTAGATTACATACCACATTAGGGAGAGTAGTGATGTTGAGAACAGATACAAGTCAGTATAATGTAAATTGGAGGCGGGGACTTCACTTCATAAATCCTTTAGCCAGTGCAATAACAACTGAATTTCCAGCATATGAATTACCTTGGGGAGTTAGTTTTTTTGCTTTAATTGATGCGCACGCAATTATTGTTTCTTACTTGCCTGTTTGATGCTTATGATGTGTATGTCTTAAAAAAAGAATGCAATGGCAGGGCAGGCTATGTCTTTTTGCTTGTGCTATCTAGTTAGGAGCGTGATGCACATGTTATATAACCTCAATTTGTGCTTCTTGCTTAATGATAGGTAGAGAGGATGAAATCATCATCAAGGCTCATGCAATTCATGGAAACAAGTGGGCAGCCATTTCAAAGCTTCTGCCTGGTCGAACAGATAATGCAATAAAGAACCATTGGAATTCTACATTAAGACGCAAGAGAGAAAATGTGCACCTCAAGAAATCAAAGTCATCGTCTCCAAAGTCTCTCCCTACTGGAGATGCCTCTTCAAGGGAATCCCTGAAGGAAAGGGATGATTCATTAAGCTACACACCCAACAATGAAGTGAACACTCAAGCCAATGAGGGTTCCTCTGTTCACGATTTATACAAATTCCCTGCTAGTTCTCATCCACAGGCACGTATCAGTGCATTTAATCTTTACAATCCCTCAAGTGGACAAAAAGTTGGCTCCGGAGCATTATGTCCATCTCCTATTCTGGGTCCTTCCACCAAGAAGGTAAAATCAGGTTTGGGCCTTCTCAATGAGATTCGCGGTGAGCCTCTGGTACCCCAGCATTGTGGGCATGGTTGTTGTAGGACTTCAACCGGAAGCCATTCCAATTCGTCATTGTTGGGTCCTGAGTTTGTTGAGTATGAAGAACTTCCAGCCATCTCAAGCCAAGAATTAATGGTGATGGCCGCAGATATCAACAGCATAGCATGGATGCAAAGCGGCCTAAATATTGATTGCAATTCAGTGCCAAGCAGTGCTACACGTGAGAAGACGCCTCAAAGAGATGTTGCTACCTCCGGTTTCAGAAAATTTTAGCTGACTCTCTGCACTGACCCATCGATAAACTCGTTCTTAGATACTGTTTAACTAAAATCAGCTGTGATATAGTGATGCATCTGCAAAGCATTTAACGATCCATATGTTTGTTTTTGTGAAGAAGAAGCGATTAAATTTCATCTCCGGAAGTGTAACTTGTCACCTGTCACCAAGATTAGTGGTAGTCTTCACATTTTGTCTTAAAGCAATTCAAAGAAGTAACAGAGAAAGATACTTTTGCATATCTTCTCTATCCATATTTAGAGAAATTCACAATTGTCCTTAGCCTTTGTCAGGAGTTTATTAACGGGAAGGTTTGGTAACTTAAATTACCGCTGGCCGTAGTTTAAGGAGCCCTACCATATAATGGTATTTCACCTATTGTGATTTGTGATTAGGGTTAATCTTGGGCTCAATTTAAAATTTTAAAGCTCAAGCTTAATTCAAACTCGATCTGAGTTTAAACTTGACCTTAAGTGATTCTCAACAAACTCAAACTTAGATTAAATTCGTTTAAACTCAATTATTCTAAACAATATTTTTCTTTTAATAAAAATAATATCGATATGCATATTCAACTCAAACTCGACTAATATTGAAACTCGAGCACAATAATTTGAAACTCATTATGGACTTAAATAACTAAAGTAAATATTGAGGTGAACTTAAATAACTCACAAATGAGTTCAAACTAGTCACACCTCTTGTTGTATACAAGGATGTAACCCCTGCTTGGCCCGATAAAAAAACTTTATAAAGTACTACCCTATAAGGTTTATGATGGGTTATAGGAATTTTTTAAAAAACCCTAAAGGGTTTGAATTGAGTTATAGGATAAATGTTGAACTCATTGAAAAATCCGAACTTGATAATTTTTTTTTCCTTCCTACAACTAAGTGAATAATTATTATTATATTATATGTTTTTTTAATAAAAATAACTAAAATGAATAAATATGATTAGATATGGTAAAAGTTGAAATTTTGTTTATTTACATAAAACACAAGTCATATTTTACAAGAATGTAGCTATAATAAACAAGTAGGGAACTTAAAACAAAAAATAGATATTCTTTTCTTAAAAAAAAAAAAAATTGATGTGTTGTAGCTTGGGATTTGAGTTTCTTATCAAGCTTGTTAGGTGGGTTTTTTATATTTGGTAAAAAAGCTATAGGATTTGAAATAAGTTTCAACAACTTAAAGATAATAGGATGGATGCCAAGTTTACTAAACTAGGCTCAAACCTATCTCAATTACATCCTAATTGTATGATTAAACAATGTTATCAAACTCGTGTAAAAATAAGAAGGGTTCAAGCATCAAAAGGGTCAAACCGAGATCAAATCAAGATCAATAAAAAATATTAAAACTTAATTCATATTATATTTATAAAATAATAGAATTATCCATATTGTTTATATCTGAAAATTGAGGACTTTTTATTTTTTTATTTTGATTTTTCTCTAGTTTAAATTTATTTTTTAGTTAACTGGCACATTCTCTGATTAAAATATATATATATCGCTGTCAATGAGAGATAAGGAAATGATCTAGATCGATTTTACGGCTAGGTCAAACCACGCTAGATCCAACCGCACGTGACAACATTGGCTTTGACAAAGTTAAATTTATTACGAGTAATAGAGAAGATAATTGGAATTCTATAAATGGCTTGTCGAACAATTTTTTTTATTGAAAATAGTAAGCAATAATAATTTAAGAATAAATACACAGTTGGTGCTCATGAAATCCTTTTATGTTTAAGTGAATGATGAAGTCTTGTATATTAAATATTAATATCAAATTTTAATCAAATAACTAAATGTTCTTATTGAAACATTTGAGTCATCTACATTTGTATTATTACACCATGATTATGATCACTAATTATAGGAAATTTTAATTAAATGATTATTTAGTGGAAAATATAAACATGAAATAAGAATATCTTGTGATAGTCTGTTAGCTAAATTGATTACTTTTACTAATAAGATATATTTTAAATTAATAACTACATAAAATATAGGCTTTTAAACTATTTCTTTATAGTATATAAACTAGTTAAAATAGATTTCTTTTTTTTTTTTAGTAATTACTATGCATGTTACAACTTTGAAAAAAGAAGGACCGAATTCTTATTCATATCAATATGCCAGGCATGATTAAAATTCAATTAAATTGCTAAACTACTATAGAAACAAAATCAAAAGTGGAGAAAAAATATTTGTTGTGATATGTATTCTATTGAAAAAAAATAAAGAGGTACATGAATAAAAATTTCCTTTTTCTTTTATTTTATCTTAGTTTATTCACATGATGCATGTTTTTTATTATTTTACATAGTTTCAACCTATGTTTTCAAATCATATATTTAAATCATTTAATATACTCCTTTTTTTTTTTCTTTTCTAAGCCCGTTAAAACATAACTTCTTTTCCTTTCGTTAATCATAGCTCATGCATGTAATTTGATTTAATAATTATTTCATATTAAATAATTTTTGTAAACGAATATATAAATTATAATTTCCTTATCCATGTGACCATTCACCGGATACCAGCCGCGGTTTTAGTTTCACGTTTCCGAACATTCCAGAATTCAGAAACCCCCGTCCGCTCCCTTTTGAAAACCACCTGACTTTTTTCTCTTTTCCTTTTAACCAAACGCCCTACCCAGTAGTCAATAGTCCGAGAAAATCCTCGTCTTCCTCCTGAAAAATGTCGTTGATTCCACACTTCTTCGGCGATCGCCGACGATCCAACACTACCTTCGATCCCTTCTCTCTTGACCTCTTCGATCCATTCCCTTCTTTCCCCTCCCTACCCTGTTCCTCCTCCTTCATCAACGTACAAGTCGACTGGAGAGAGACTCCATCCTCGCACGTCTTCAAAGCCAACGTTCCAGGCCTAAGGAAGGAAGAGCTCAAAGTGGCAGTGGAGGATGGGAGGATCTTACAGATAAGCGGAGAGAGGAAGCTGGAAAAGGAAGAGAAGGATGATACGTGGCATAGGATAGAGAGGAGTAGCGGAAATTTTGTTAGGAGGTTTCGGTTGCCGGAGAATGCTAGAGTGGAGGAAGTTATGGCGAAAATGGAGGATGGCGTGTTGACTGTTACGGTGCCGAAGGTGGAAGTGAAGAGAGAGAATGCGAGGGTGGTCACGATTGATGGCTGAAGATAGTGTTGTTTGATGCTGCTTTTTAATTAGTGAAAATTAGGATTAGGGTTTTGTGCTATGTCTGTGAGTATGACCTAATGTGTGTTTTCTGTTTAAGAGAATATGGATGTTGTAAAAATGGTATCGCAATGTGTATCGTGTGTTTGGAGAAGAAATGAAGGATGTGTTACTGTGATGTTTTTAAGTGTGAAAATTTCTATATCAAATTTTAAGGGTGATACAAATTATTTAAATATAATAGGTTATTAACTATACTTCTAACAATTTGAATTTATAACGGTTCCGATATGACCGATCATCATCAAACCTGATTCAAGTTCCTGTTGAGAGGGTTCGATTTGTGATTTCCTTCATTCTGCATTCATACTGCCAATAATATTGGATTTCAGTGTTCATGATTTGATTTCACTTTAGAATAAAAATACGATCTAACTAAATGTTTATTAGAAACCATCATCATTTGAAGTCGCATCTAACAACACAAACCCGATTGCCTCTGCTGTGTTCTCCTCAATGTTCTTATACTTCTAGTTCTTCTTCTTCTTCTTTTTTCTGAATTATTGTTGATCAAGAAGCATAATATGTTTGCTGAACAACGATTTTGAGGACAAGGACTGGAGCCTCATCGTCCGAACGACAGAATCCGATGCACCAGAGCTTCTATGGATGTATAAGAACTACCACCTTGCGTCAAACAGATACTTGCTTTCTCCTTTAGCTTTGCTGCTCTGTTTCGTATCTCTTCCCCTTCTTCGCCAAACAATCTCATAATGGTGTCCACAATCTTCCCTCTCTCGATCCCATTATCGGTATGCAACCCGACTTTCCACACATCACTTGCATACCTTGCATTCACTCTCTGGTCAGTGAAAAATGGCATGCAAATCATCGGAACCCCTTCGCATACGCTGTCTAGGGTGGAATTCCATCCATTGTGAGTCCAAAATGCACCTACTGAGGGGTGACCAAGCACCTCCAGCTGAGGTGCCCACTTCACAATGTGGCCCCTTCCCTCGAGTTTCTCGAGGAATCCCCTCGGAAGCAGTTCTAACCACTCTGCACTGCGGATCGAACCAGGTCGAACAACCCACAAAAAGGGTTTCTCACTATTAGCTAATCCCCAAGCTATTTCGAGAAACTCTGCCTCGGATGCTCCTGCCAAGCTGCCAAAGCTCACATAGATTACACTCCGCGGAGCTTGTTTGTCCAGCCAGGAAATGCAGCTCTCGTCCTGTGTCATTAAACTGCATGAAGAAGCTGGACAGGACTTTTGGAATGGCCCTATCGGGAATATGGGGATGGGAAGTTCTTGGCGAAGTGAAGAAAGCGCGGATGGTTCGAGGTCTTCAAATGTGTTGAAGATGAGTCCTGATGAGTTCTTCGTCATTTTGACCATATCCTCAACTAGTTGGTACAGCTTCTCTGGTTCCTCTGTTTCAATCATAGGAAGGTCCTTGACTCGTAGGGGTGGAAAATCAGCCACTGGTTCCTCCAACCAAGAATCTGCCATAGAAGTGCACAAAGCGATTGAGGATGGAATACTATTTAATCTGTACTTTTCTTGTCTTTGCATCATGATACTTTAGAGGCAATTAACATTAAAGGACTGAAAAAAAAAGAAAAGAAAATACTAGTTTTAGCATATTAAGATCCCTTGGAGCATTCTCAATCACGTGTTGAGCAAATGGTGAGAAAGTACCATTAAAATTATAACATGCAACGGTTGTTTAAAAGCATTTATGAATGTCTATTTCTAAATAGATCTCGTATTAGAATCTAATTAGAATTTATGGACGACTAATGCATATATGTAGCGTGTAAAAGTACTAATAAAGCATTTCTCAATCAAATTGATGACGGCTTATGCTTCTTACTCTATAACACACAATCTTAGAAGTTAGTACTTGTCTATTATGCTCTATAAAGTATGACCTGCCAGAATGCAAAATGCCAGAAGTCTCACCTTGCACTGGAAGATAACCTTTCTCCCTTAGCAACTGAAAACCTGAAAACGCAATGAACGAAGAAGCTCCACCGGTTCGCAAGACAATCCTAGGAATCTTAAGCCTGTCAGCTACAGCTTGCGTGAAATGAAATATCGCATCCGAGATCAAGCACAAAACGGGGCCATCCGATGCCTCCGATAGCAACCTTTCCAAGCATTCCTGGAATGGAGCTACACACCTCGCGTTGAGGAGGGAAACAAAAGAAATAACATCCCGTGTCGTGGCTTCAGATTCACTCAAGCCATCAGGGATTGAACGAAAGGTGAAGTGAGGATGGTTTGCCGAAGTGGGGGAGTTGAAGTCTGTATGGATGATGGTGATGGAAAAGCCTTTGTTGTAAAGCATGTGGGCAAGTTGAAGCATTGGGCTTATATGGCCTTGCAATGGCAAAGGAAATAGCACTAGGCGGCACCGGTGCCGGCCGATCTTCCACTCGGTTTCAATGTCTTTGAGCTTCTCCGCCATTTTCATGGACTGATTTCTTCCAAGAAATTATGCTTATCTTTACTCTCCCAACCACCTCATGCGGCTACTACAATAACAAGAAGTTGTACTAGAGCTTTATAGGGTTTACTTATTAGTCATCATAGTTCAGGACGCATGCTATGTTTTGGATAGGTGGGTGGGTCTCTGGAAATGGAAAGGAAATTTATATTTGTAACTTAATAAAAATTAGGAACGAGTTGGAATATTTTTACTTTAAACTGGCTTTGTAGAATTAAAGAAAAATTTACCACAAAGCGAATAAAACAATGAGCATCACATGCATGTCAGCTCGGCGATTGTTTGCTTTGCATTGCGTTTCAAGGAAGCTAATTGCCAGCCATGTACCGCAGCACGTGGACGGTGGATTAGCCTCTTGCCCTTGTAAAAAATAATACTTTTGTCCTCGGTGGCAGCTGACTTTAGGTTCAGAATTCCTAGGATTTTGTACCCACCGTCCATCATACAGATGCGCAAAACTATGGAAATTCATGTGGTTTTGATCATAATTTTTTATTTGACCGATTTATTAATTTACATATTAATAATATTATTATTAAATAATGAGATTAAATATTAGATAGATATTTAATTTTTTTTTTAAATACTCTATTTATAATCCCCACCTTCCCTTTTTTTTTTTTCCTTTTACCTAATATATATTATAAAGGGTGGTTGAGGGGGATTTGAAAATATTTTATCCAGGAGACAATATCAAGGTATATTATTAGTAATTGAAAGACTTCTTTCTATATCGAAGCTTTCGCGGTCAAGTGATATGACTACTTTTCTACTAAAATGGGGTATGGTTGCTTTCTGCTATGAAATGTAATTTTTAATTAGCAAAAAATTCATCAGTTAGTTTTGGAAAATCCACGAATAATAAAATTATGCTAGTAAGATTATAATTTAATGACACTGAAGTCGAAATCGAAAAAGGATACATAAAAAAAATTAGGAAGTTTTTAACCAAACTTTGGTCCAGATATCCTAGGAAAATTTCGAGCATATTAATATGAATCTACTCTCAAGAATGTGAAATGCAATATCTCAAATTTCATAAACCAAACCAACCCACAAGTGCTTTTGAATTACGAGTAAAATATATCTCCAATTGTAATTTTATGAAAATTTAAGAGTAATTGATAATAGGATTTTAAAAAATCCCAAACGAATGCACTTTTAGAAACAAGTTTAGAAACTTGAAACACATAATTATAATTCAATATACCATAATCAATAACAAGAGACTCTAAATAATTGAAAACAAGTATTGTATGTTGATATTTACAAAGTATTTTCTTAAGTAATACATCATATATGTGTATAGTCTTGTATCAAAATTTTACCAATTATACATTTTGAGAAATATATTAGAGTCCATACATATAATTTATGCCTAGCGTCTATATAAGTAATTTCAGCTCAAACCATAAAGATGCTTTGTAATAATTACTTTTGAAAGTGTTTATAATTATCTTTATATATACGATATTTCTTCTTATATCTAAACGAATAGGCTTTACTTTATGTATAAACTACAACTTTGCAATAGGGTTACTATGAAACTTAATAATTGACGTTATTAAAAATTGTATTAGAAAATTCAAAACACATAAACATAAATTATACAAATACGTAATTAATAATGAGCAATGCTTCTAAGAGATACTATACTATTATATATGTGTGTGTATATATAAAGTTATAGGCGACATATTGATATATTTTCTATATATAGTTTATAAATTGTACTGGTATAGTATACACAAATTGTTATATGTTGGAATACAACTTATGTACCTATAAATATACTTAATATACTTCATGATTTTGAAATACGTAATTTAATAGAGGTGTATATATATATATACATGCAGATACATATTTTTATTTGCTATCATAGTAAATATATGTATACATATTAATTATATTTGTAATTTGATATTTGTCGTTATATTATTTCAAAAATATATGATACATAATCTAATTATATATGTATATGACATCATGAGACTAATAGTTAGATATAGAAGCATATTTAGTATATACAAACTTTTATATATAATTTATTGCTTGTATAAGAAGTATCTTCTATAAAACCTATAATTATAATATATCCAATGTTAAAATTATTTTCGAAAATTCCATAACTATATTACTTAGTGTGCATATGCACATAATTAGTATCTTAATTATGAACAATGGCTCCTTATTTTGATATAATACTTCGTATTCATGCTACATGAAAAAGTTTATATAATTATACACATAGTTCTCTATTATCAGGAATATCAAGTATATTATATAAATATATGTCACATATATACACATTAATATATGATATTATTTCAACCATATGCATACACAAGTCCATATATATAGGTTGTATTTACAATGCTATATATATAAATAAATCGCGATCGCGATAGTGCAAATTTTGGGGGAAAAAACAAATAGCTATCAATTAGTCATTGATCATAATAAAAGTAAGGGTGATAAATAAGAGTAAGCAAGTAACCATTGAAAACTATATTTAGCCATAAAGAAGGGTAAAATAATAAATAAATAAATAAAATAACAAAACAAAATATTGAAAACTATATAAACTTTAGAAAGGAATATTTGTATATGCATGATAAGAGGATTAATCAAATTATAGAATCATAAATTATACGAAATAAATAAATAAATTTAGGCGAAAAATCAAGCACATTCAAAATCAAATAAGCAAAATATAAGCCTTAAACTTTAGTGCTAATCACGCATGGAGTAAACACTGCCATAAGAAAATTAACTATATTTAATTCCACCAATATTTCATTGACTTAATTTAACTTTGCTAAGATTCGACTGACTTAATAAATAAATGCAAACCAGCCTTGCCATGCTGTCTAGCAGGAATGAAATTAAAAGGAGGGGGCAAACTCGTCTCATTATCACTGGACACCACATCAATCCAGTTACATACACCATGGCATTTATCTCTATTTATACGTAGTCAAATCTCACCCTATATCTTACCATATCAACAGAATATCTGTCTCTCTCACTATATATGCCATGTCAGGGAAAATCTTGAAAATCCAGCAGGGAAATGTGATCCCAAAAGTACAAACAAATCCCACTGTAATCAATTAGACTCTCTTTCTAAGCTTTATATATATATATGGCATTTATATCTTTAATCAATGCCTTAGAACCCATTCCCGAAAGGAAAATAGAAATAAAGAAAGAAAGGTAAAAATAGTTGATAATGGTGGAAGGGGAAAAAAAATGTAAATAATTTAATATATTAAAAAATATTATACGAATAGGATAAGAAGAAAAATATTATATAAATATGATATGCGTTTTCAATACATGAAATATTTGTATTGAAAAAGAATGCATTTGTACTGAAAATGCATGCACTATATGCGTTTTTAGTAGAAATTTTTACTATTCTATATGAAATGCTCCACAATTATTGAAAAAAAAAAAGAAGAAGAAGAAGAAAAAAGGAACACAAAAAAAAAATCCAGTTACTTTGATATTTGGTTTAATAAATTTTAGAACCTAAAAAAAAAAGAAGAAAAAGGGTTATGCAAGTATACAAATAAAATCAAATACTTAGCCTAATTATAACCATTGTATATGGTACAATTAATAGGACCATGGTTATAGAAATGCCGTAAGGATCATAACAATAATTGATAATATGATAATATAGTCACTAATATCAATTTTTAATTTCAATACAATCCAAATTACTAAAACTTCACGAGTAGATTTCACAATAGATAAAAATTTCAAAAAAGATTATTAACAGTTATTTATAATATAGTAACACTGTGTTAATGATTTACATATAGCGGAATTTTATAACAAATGATAATAGACTTTAAAATACAAAAATAAGAAAGAAACTAAATCAATTAGGCAATTTTAACAAATAGGAAGTAAGAATTAAATTTTCAATTTTAGGATGGCTAAAAAGAATTTTTTTAGTGTATATTTATATTCAGAATATTTTATTTAGCTTACACGTAAATTTCTGTATAAAAATAAAAATAATATAGTTTAGATAATTTAATTAGATCTTTAATATGCACACTAACTAGACCCGTAATTAAATATAATCCCACCCTCATATATTTGTTTTTGAGATATTCGGTTACATGTTGTTTATTTGTTGAGGTGAAGGTGAAAGTGTTGACTAAGCCGGTGCCGGGCCGAAGGGGACATATGCGATATGCAGAATGGCCTATCCAACCTCTGCATGCTAAGGCTAAGAGTCAGGGTGTCCTCTAAGTTGTAGAACGGCTTGGATAAGCCAAGGGTTACGAGAAGCGGGATATCCAAGCTGAGTCAATAGCATAGAGTTGGACATTATCAATTAAGCCATGGTGAATAGTTTCGTTGCTCCAAAAGTTAACCTTAGTCTAAAGGGAGGTGAAAAGACTTGCTATGTATGTGCTCGGCCTTTTATTTGTCATTTTCAAATTTTGTCTACATATGCATACCTATGCACTTAATATAGCGGGGCTACGTAGCAAGTTAAGGTTTGAGGTAGTTGCAAGTCTCATCTTAACCTTTCATTTTGCCAAACAACACATGGTACAATCTCATATTACATGGGAAAATGCACCTGTACTTTTCAACTACCTATATAAGGCATGGAAATGTCCTCTTCCATACCGTTTGCTCTTCTTACATTCTTACAACATCTATAATTCTCTTGTTTACTCAATTAATACATCTCTTTTCAAATTTTCTCATCCATTAACGCACTAGGTATGTCAAGCTCATCTTCTCACAATCTTTCTAATGTCATTCACAAGATCATCTCTCATGCAACAGGACACGAGACAGAGCCCTCAAGCTGACCCCAAGTGATAACAACGATGGAGGAAGAGGTTGATAATGTGATCCTTAGGTCGTTTAAGGAGGAGAGTAGTGAAAAAGTTCAAGGCAGAGAGTTAGCCCTTGATATTTATCCCGATGGTGAGGAAGACCGAAGGCCCATTTACCCATGCTATGACCAACCATCGTCATCGGGGGTAGGACCTATAGGCATCAAAAGTGTTGCTGATGAAACCGATGCACATGTGGTCGCCCTATATTGCAAGCTGCTTTTGAGTGGCTGGGCCGTCCGAGCTTCATGTGAAGAAGAGTATGTTGTTCTAATGTTAAGTAACAACTTCTAGCTATATTAGAGGTTTCTCGAGTTCGGGTTGTGGTTGCCTTTCAGTTACTTCCAAAAGGAGTTCTTCAACTACCATAGCGTCAACCCTTGCTAGCTCATACCTAACTCTTACACTTTACTGGTATGATTCAAGAGCATCTACAAGTCATATGACATCTGACCTACTCCACCGTTGTTCCATTTTTTCTATAAAGTGAAGAGGTCTAAACTGTCCCAAGGATGGTTTTACCTATCCGACCAACTTAGGGTGAAGTTAATGGATGAGTTGATGTCCTCAGCGCATGATTGAAAAGAGAATTTTTTTTTTGTCTAAATGCTTGAAGTACTAGACTTTTGGGTTAGCTAGGTGATCAATACACACAAAGCTGATTAAGCTGATACTGCTCGATAAACAACGATTCAGGGTCCTTCTTTGAGCTCTTAAGCATAATAGAAGGCCTTTCAATGGTCCCAATTTGGTTCAAGCATTTAGGGGAATAGATACGAGTTCACCTAAAGGCTCAAACGTCAAAAGTGATGTCACTGGGGACGCCATAGAAGATTAGGGTGCAGATAAGGGTGGAAGTCTAGGGTATGTTAGCTTAAGGGTGAATTCGCAAGCTACAGCTTAGAGGTTTATATGGTAAGCTTCAATTTTGCTTTTCTATTTTGCTAACTCTGGTTTTCCTTACAGAAAGGGCACTATCCAAAAGGGCTCGTTTGTTTGACCTAGTTGCCTACTAGTCTAGGCATGGCAAACCTTAGCCATAAGAGGACAAAGGTTTGGGGCATTAGCCTCAATTGCTAAGAAGCCCTCCGTTAGGGGAATTGTGATCCACAACTAAGACGCTCCTCAACAAATTGACACAGTTGTAGCTGCACCTTAAGGTAAGACCTTAGAGCGTCATGACGAGGTGCTTCTGAAGTGCGTTTGATCTAAAGGGATGATTTTTATCTTAAACGAAATGAAAGCGTAATTCATTGCTTTCGAAGGAAGTAAGTAGGTAGCCGCGAAGCACCATAACAATGGCACCACAATGTCCAGCATCTTTGGGAGGAGCACCTAGGTAGTAGTGATCCCGCGAAGCCTCTCAACCCCTCTCCCTTTAGTGCCCCCATGCTTATCATGGCGTAGGGCTTGAATGGGTAAGTAGGTTGACGAGACCTGTTTGATAGGACCCTAAGCCCCTAAGAGCAAGGTGAAACCAAGGCCCTAGAGACTGAAATGTCAATTTTAGATCTTCACTCCTTCTCCGCTTGTCTTACTAAAGTATAAGTCGATTTTTATTCTTAAAATCTTTGTCTTTTATTCTTTTAATGCATGTTCTTATAACTAGTTTCTTCATGCAGATGGTGAAGGCCACATAAGGGGTTCTGTTCGCGTGTGCTAAGGGAGAACAATAGTTACGTGAAGGAAATGCCAATTGTGAATACTATTATCAATTATTATCACGGCAACATAATCGTTATGGTTCACACTTACAAAAGTGAATGGCGGTTGAGGTTGAGCTGAAGGAGGCTCTCGAAGAGCTCAAGGCGATGAGGGAAGATTGCCGCCACAGAATTGCTGACACTAAGGAGAGGGCACAAAGGAGATCTCTAACTTGTCTAACACATAGCGGGAGTTGGAAGATGCAAATAGCCCGATCAACTCTCTCAAAGAGGAGGTCTCTAGTTTGTAGAAGCAAGAGTTGTACCTCATGTCTAAGCTACAACGGGAGAAGGCCATTGTTGCAGACTTTAAGTGAGACCTAGATTTGGCTCAGCAGTGCCTCGAGCTGATTGACATAGAGGAGGCCAGGTTGAAGGGACGTATATAAAATCTTGAGAAGTTGCTAGTTGATCGGGATTTAAGGATCCGTAAGCTAGAGGAGAACATGTAGATAGTTGAGGAAAGGTACTACAAGGAAATTCAATCCTTCGATGAGTGCGCTAATGAGCTAGTCCAGGTAATGAAAGGGAGCTAGAAGATCATGAAGCATTGGATCCATGAGAGTGATCCTACATTTGATCTCTCCTAATTAGGTAAAAAAATGCAAGAGCTTAACACTCCTTTAGAGGAGAGAGAGGAGCTTGACCTGGCTGTGGCTAAGGAAGAAAGATAGCTACCAAATGAGAACTTTCCTCAATCGTTGGCAACGGTGCCTACCAAAGATGCTTCCTCCTTCTCCTACCAATGAGGTTGAAGAGATTCCTCCTCTACGTCCATAAGAAGAAGTGTCTTCGTCTCTTTTCATTGAAGAAGCTCCTCCTTCGCTCGACCTTGTGTCATCTTCGACCTCAATAGATGGCCCTATAGAATAGATAATTTTTTTTTTTTGCTATAATTTCTTTTTCCATTTTGAATTCTATATGATGGTTAGAATGTCAAACGTTTAGGAGAACTTTTATTGAAAATACATAAACTAACTAAAGTAGGTCAGATTAATTAGTGCAGCTACTTGAACATTCAGGAGAACTTTTATTGGAAATATATAAACCAACTAAAGTAGGTCGAACTAATCTATATAGCTGCTCAAAAATTTAGGAGAACTTTTATTGAAAATACATAAACCAACTAAAGTATAATAGGTCAAACTAATCGATGTAGCTGTGCAAACATTTAGGAGAACTTTTATTGAAAATACGTAAACCAACTAAAGTAGGTTAGATTAGTTAGTGCAATTGCTTGAACATTTAGGAGAATTCCTTTCATCGAAAATACATAAAGTAACTAAAGTAGGTTAGATTTATGGGTGTAGTTGCTCGGATGTTTAGCAGAATTCGTTTATGTAAAATATACAAACCAACTATACTAAGTCAGAATAATTAGTGTAGTTGCTCAGACGTTTAACAAAACTCATTTATGTAAAACATGTAAACTAAGTATACTAGGTCAAAATAATTGGTGTAGCTGCTTAAACGTTTAATAGAACTTCTTTTATGTAAAATACGTAAACCTACTACAGTAGGTCAGAGCAGTTGCCATGGAGAGTATTTTAACATCCGTTACCTCCATAAATGGACAAAGACACTAAATCCTTCCTAGTTCAAACTTTTGATCACTTAATTGCATATTTTTCAACTATGCACACCACTTTGCCAAATTTTAAAAGTACAGACACTTATGTGACCATTTTCCATCAATTTTCCTTACCAAACTCTCCTTCTCTCTCCTCATTTAACAAAACTCGTCTAACCCCTTTTCTTTCTTTCTCTTCTTCCCTTTCATTGTTCTCTGGTACGAATTATATTTCCTACCACCAACTCAACTACCCCAACAACACTTCAAAAATCCATAACTTTTTCTTACTAAATCCAAATCAAAATCTACCATTACTGTAAATACACATTATATATATTAAGTAATTAATATAATATAAGACTAAGGTCAAGTAAATAAAGAAGAATAATAAATGGGGGCAATTAAGTCTTTTCTTAGTTAAGGTATAAAAGGATGCACTAACCTAGGGTTCCTCTTTTTCCCTCATTTGCACACTTGTACACAAAACCTAAAAGAGATTTTACAAAGACTACAAGCTACCTTCAGGAGAACAATGAAACCAATCTGAATTCATCAGGTAAGATTTATAACCATCAAGATTAATCATTCTAAGTATAGATTAGTAATCTATGAACGAAATTGTTGACTCATTGTAGAATACAGAACAAGGAGTGTGTTGGAATGGGCGTAGAATAAAGCGAAGTGTGGATTCCAAGTACAATCCGAATCAAGTAAGTGTACAAGACTCTAAGTTTACATTAGAATTAATAAAAGCTTTGATCAATTGGATTAGAATCATAGAATTTAGGCTTAGGAACAAAATTAAAGAAAAAGGGAATAAGGGTTCATGATGAACAGTGTGTACATGATAGGATACATGGTCGTAATCTTGCCTGTGTAGAAACACAAGTGTGTACAGTAAGGTACACAGATGAGGGACACACTTGTGTGCTATGTTAAAATTATAAAATCCACATAAAGGTACACGATCGGATATACAACCGTGTACTTGATCATACTAAAATCACTTTTTACATAAAAAGATACACAGTCATTAGTACAATCATGCTCTAGCCCGTGTTTCTCTACACAGCTTATCACATGACCGTGTTGTCTAAGAACACTTCTTAATCGATTTTATTTTATTATATTTCAATTCTAAATTACGTGTTAAGTATAACCAAACATCGGGGAAGGGAATTATATAATTGGAATACACTTAACAAATTAGTAAACCTAGATTACTTGTAGAATAGAACTAAGTGTAGTTCTTTATAATTGAACAGTTTACACCATTTTCTTAGAAACACAAGGAACTATAGTAAGAACATCCTTCTAGGTACTTGTAGGTGGCCAACGATTTTAAATGTTTAATAAACTTAATGGAATGTTGGAGTTTAATGTGTATATTACTTGTGCTTGGCTCGGCCTAAGGGCTCATAGTGGTAGGTCCCTAAGGGGCACCTCAATGATTGGTATGCCGCGTTGTTCTTAGTGGAAATATATATCGAAATGATCTAAGGTAAATTAAGGTTAGACAGAGCCTGTAGTGGTAGTTTCCATTATGATTATATAAATATAAGTAGTGTATGTGTATTAGGATCATGAGCACCCCTATGTTGTATGTTAATTAATGAAGATAAACAAATTGGTGAATTAATGCATGTGCTATTGTTACTGTGTGGCATGCATATGTTGATGTAATGCTTACATACTAGGCTTAAGCTCATCCCTTTTTTTTTTTTTTTTAGTTGCAGGTGAGAACGATAAACACAATGACTACTATGAGAATGTGAATTTGGTAGGATATTATGTGGATGAATATGAAAGAGAAGATTATTATTATGTTTATGAGGAATGATAGGAAATTGAGGAAATACTGTTATTAGAACTTTAGGTTGTTAAGCTGAGAATATGGAGATAGTACTAAACTCCTAATTATGTTAAGTATTATATGAGGATAGATGTTTACCTTAAGTTTAGGATTATTTGCATCGTTTTAATTAATAATGATTGGAATGCCTCACCTAAAAGTTATTCATTTCTTTTATTGGACTAATATTAGTATGAATGTAATGTGTAGATGAACAAGTCTAAGGTTATATGGAGATTTAGAGCCTTAGCATGTCACTATGCAATAGTGACATGTGGTAAGCTGCAATGTCCCAAGTTTTGGGGCGTTACAATTACAATCCTTTGAAAGAGTACTTTGTATCAAGATCACACTTACTAGGTGAGTAGGAACTCGATGTTTTACTATATTGTTTATATTTCCTTACTTGAAAAATTATTATGTATGTGTATGTTGCATATCTACTATTGGGCTTGGTTTTGTAGTTGTGCTGTATATCTACTGAGGGCGTATTCTATTGTATTGATATGTGTGTAAAATGTGTGTGTTGTGTCTTACATGAGTACAAGATTGTATGTTCAACTATTGAGGAAAAAAATAAAAAATAAAAAGGCATTTGATGTGTATTACTTCACAATGTGTGTAGAGTAGTAGCAAGATATGTGAAATGTGGTAATTACAAAGGTTTAGAAATTGTTGGAAATTATGTTTTCTTTAAATACATGGATAGAAATAGTAAAAATTGGATAATAGGGAATTGATACAATTTTGCATGAGACTAAACACATAATGTCATGTAATCAGGTTCAAAATGGCCAAGGTGGTGATATTTATTATGAACACGAGAGAAAACATCATGTATGACAACGACAGGCTTGATTGTGAGAATGCATTGGTGAAAATGTTGAAAGTGAGGAGGAATTCAAACTATACAGAATTCTTGCACAAGACTTATAGAGGCATTGGAGCTGATCTAACTAAGGTATGTGTTGAGATACTACATAGTCATCCGTAGTATTTCCTTGGAGAAGTAAGATACAAGTTGATGCCAATTACAGACGATGATGATGTGGAGAATGTAATCAAAAAGGCTGCAACTTTAGGGAAGGAGCAAGAACTATATGTTGAAATCCATGAACAATTGGAAAATCTAATTGAAGAAGGAAAGCCATTCAAAGCCAATACCTCATCACCTTGGCATGAAGATGTATAATGACTAGTTCACTAATGTGTGATGATGGCTCTGGTGTTAGCTTATGAACCTTTGTGTAATGAAAAAAACTCTAATGATCTAGAATTAAATGATGCCCTCCACTCCTCAACAAAAATTGATACTATTGTAGAGCACTTTATAATGCACGAAGAGTATTTCAATGAGGATGAGAGTCCCGTTTAAAATGCTTTAAATGACATGCATGCCACACATTTGCCACTGCACATGCATCCAATGTAAGCTCACAAATTTCAAGAAGCGAGTCATTCGAGTGACAATGAACCCAAGGATGCCATTTCATTTTTCAACACAAAGGGAGATAATGGTTATATCACCTTTGAGGAAAATATGGCTACTATGTATAGAGACTTTGGCAATAGTCATGACCTTAAGAAAGGAATGAGATTTAATAGGAAGGAAGAGCTACTACAAGCTATAAAGATGTATCATATATATATATATATATATATTATATATAACCATTGTAACTTTGTAGTTGAAGACTTGAACCAGACCTTATGGTCAATTTTCTATGCTAACAAAGACAATGGTTTTAAGTAAAGACTCCAAGCTTGTCAGAAGAAGTTAGAAGGCCTTTTCACTATCACAATCCTTGAGGGATCTCATACGTGCACAAATACTATTGATACATCAAGATCATCGGAGGTTAGATTTAAATATGATGGCTAGAATCTTCGTTGAATATGTGAGAAAAAAAAAACCTGAATATAAAGGTTGCTGACCATAATTGAAGCTAACTTCAGGTATACAATCTCCTTGAGGAGGGTGTAGGATGCAAAAAGGAAAGCTATTGAAGCTGTGTACGGTGATTAGGACAAATCATACAACGAATTACCGAAACTCCTAAAGGCAATCTAAATTAGTAATCCCAAAACACAAGTTGAATGGGGTTGGCATGATTCGATAGTTATTCGGGGGTGCATATTGAAATGGGTCTTTTGGACATTCAATCCATGTGTTGAGGCATTCAAGTATTGCAAGCCTCTACTTAATATCAATGGTACTTTCTTGTAGGAAGTATATTCATAAGTTGTTAATTGCATTTGCCTTAGTGGACAATGAGTTGGCGAAGAGATGGAGATGGCTTTTTCAAAAGCTGAAGGAGCATGTTGTAGGTAACCGTCAAGAAACCATTTGTCTCATTTTTTATAAGTATGCTAGTATCAACACTGCAGTTGAGTGACAAGACAATGGATGGAGGCCTCCCTATACGGTGTAGCACTTTTTCTTACACCACATTACAAGCAACTTTAACACCACTCACATGAATCTGCAATGTAAGAAATGGGTGACGGTTGCCGGGATGAAGGGATAACCTCATAAGTTTCAGCATTACATGGACCTAGTTGGGTGAATAAAGTTTGATGCCCTTGCATGGTTTAATGGCATCTCATTAGAATATTAAACACTTGCATATGATGAAGGTTATCGTTTTAGGTACATGACTTTGAATATTATAGAAAGTTACAATTTTATTTTGAAAAGGCAAGAGACCTACCTATGATCGCGCTAGTAAAAAAAATATTTTACAATTGTGTCAAATATTGGGATAGGATGACTGAGGATGCACATAAAGGAATTACAGCAAACTAGGTTTTCACAAAATACACCAATGATAAAATAGAAAAATGGAGACGTAAGGCTAGCACCTACAAGGTCATTAAGTTCATCAAACCCAACAAAATATTTGAGATCCTAATTGGGCCTCCGTGTATGGTGAATGGGGTTAAAGGAGGAAGAAGGACACAAACTATAAACCTCAAGAATCACACATGCACATGTAATAAGTGGCAAAGATACAGAATTCCATGTTCACATGTTCGTTGGTCATTGGCCATTGGTATAGGTGGACATATCAATTACAATGTTATTAGAGCCACTTGCATCCCATTGGAGATGAGCGCTATTGGTTAAAGGTAAACTTTCCATTCATTTGCCCTGACATTGATAAACTTTAACGTAGAATTTGAAAGCCCAGATTGAAATGATATCACATGGAGATGAACCTTAGAGATCCCTTGTCTAGAACTAGGTCTAATAGGTGTAGAAGGGAATGACACACTAGGAGGAAGTGCTTAGAGAGAAATAATAATGGTATAAGACTTGTAGCAAAAAAACTTACTTTCTTCATTCATTGAACATTGTTTGTAATTAAGTTTACACGATAACCTTCCCTTTGCTAACCAAATTTCACTTTCATGTTGTAGCATAAAAGGATTTAGGACCTTTTGATCCATCATTGTTGACATAATAGGCTAGACATCGATCGGAATCTGTTTGGCAAGGGAGATATTTTATTTTATATGTCCTTTTTTACTTTCTAGCTAGATCTATTGATTCTTGCAATTTGTACATTTTATGTTTATAGGAAGAATCTTGGCTAACAGTTAGGCATCGCGAGTTACAGCTACATTGTGATGAAGATGATATCCCATTAGATCTTCGCATGTTACCTTATCTAAAGTAGGGTGGGTTTATAGGATTAGCACGCCTTCCCTTCATTCAGTTGGATTGGCATCTTCTTACACCATCGGTGGAGAGGTAGAGGCCTGAAATGCACACCTTTCACATGGCCCATGGCGAGGCTACTGTAACTTTACAAGATGTTGAGTTCCAGTTTGGGTTACGAGTTAATGGATAGGCTGTTCCTTGATTAGGCATCTAGGTGTGAGCAATTCCTTGGTGAGAGGTTAGAGGCAAAGTACAATAAGGGCAGATGGATTAACTTATCTCGGTTATGGCATAAATTCTGGGTTTTGCATGCCCAGGAATTCGATGAGACGATTAGGTGTCATATTCGCACCTACATTTTGCAATTGTTATGAGGCTTTGCGTTTGTAGATAAATCAAGCAGCCTAGTCCATTGTATGTTCCTTCCACTCTTTGAGGACTTTGCCCTTGCAAGGCAGTATAGTTGGGACTTTACATGTTTGGCTTAGTTGTATCACGAGTTGTGTCATGCATCTATCTCCAACACACATGACATGAAGGGAGCAACGATTCTTCCACAAGTATAGGCATGGGATATGTTCTCACATATAGCTCTCTTGAGCCATTGTAGGGTCTCATTAGAGGATAGGAGACCTTTGATGTCTCGATGGAGGATAGCCTGAAACATTATGCAACACCCCACACATGTTGTTCAAGTGTATAGGGACACATTTAACTGCCCTAACCTACAATAGAAATATGCTATCTTTTTACGTTTTTATATCCGTTGGACATTATAAATCTTTATTAACCTATGTGCATTTACTGTTAGGTTGTTTGGCAACCTTATCATGAGGATCTAATTAACAAACTGCCCCCCTTTTGTTGTGTAAGAAGAGGCATTTAGATAACTCAGGTATTGTTGATATACTTTCATGTTATAAAGTAGCATTACCCAGATCGCGTCTGCCACTAGTTTGGTGTGTTCTAACGAGTGCATGTTAATATCAAAATAGAGCTCCGCTTGCACCATATTGATTTACAGGGACAGATTAACACTAATTGAATAGTGTTGCATGCATCTTACATTACCCATTGGGAAGATCATTACTCCTATAGGATTTTATTGGAATATAGCGATAATGTGCATCAAACTACATCCAATGGTATAGACATGTCAACCATTGCTCCATGGGGCATACTAGAGCAATAATTGGACATTTGGTAAGAAAATCACTTACAGTATCACATTCATTGTACCATATGATTAAGTTACGCCAAAACGTTTTCTTTCAATTCTTCCAAGTTAACACCCTACACCATATACGTATAGCATCCGATCTGCCTTCAGCTATTTCACCTGCCAATGCTGGAGTACAGCTAATTGAGCATTATGGTAGAGTTGTACTTTTTCTTGCCGCTTAGTATGAGCAGCCACTAGAGGGGAAGGTTGCTATAGACCCAGAGTATGTACCTCCAGTAGATCCTGCACTTGCACCACCACCATGTTGTAGGTTTAACAGAGCAAGAGTTAAAGGAAGACGATGGAGGGATGAAAAGATCCATCATGACCACACTCCTTTAAACGTCATGAATGAGGACATTTTAGGTAGCTCAACTCCCAATACCAACTCGTTCATCACCCATCATATACACTCTATTAGCAGTCCCATTTCTAACCCACCTACTCTATGAAGGTCATGCCACTATCGACTAGATATTGATGACAGCTATAGCCTTTGGTATAATAGAGTCTAGTTTCTCCACATGACTTTGATGAGCACTCACAATTGCTTGCAACATAAAAGTCACAGACTCCTCCCACCTCCGATGTGAGACAAACTAAGTATAGATCTATCATAGCTAAAATAACTAGACCATTTACTAAGAATATGAATAGGATAGGGTAGAGTTATTTGTGATTTATTTTAAACATTTCCATGAATATTACAAATGGTGTACATTTTAATGAAAGCTTCTTTTTTTCTTTTTTTCTTTTTCCTAGTAATTGTGGGCAAAAAATTTGTATTAAAAACGCATGCAGTGCATGCATTCTCAGTACAATTTTTTTCTATATTGAAAACGCATGCATTGTATATGTTTTTTATATCTTATTCATATAATTTTTTTTCTATTATATTCGTGTAACATTTATATATATATATATATTATTTACGTATTTTTTCCATGGTGGATATGAATTTCGATTTCTGCTTGGTTAAATTTGGACTTGCTTGCGAGCTGGTCAATGTTTCAATCCATGATCTTGTTTCTCCACTTTGCTGCTTGGAGCTTCCCAGTTCACACAATAGCTCCCCTGCCACAGCAACAAGTCGCACTCTTGCTTCCACCAAAATTTCCCTTCAAATTCTCATTAAAGCAACAATTGACAAGGCCTGATCAACCAAATCAACACACGCAGGTACAAATACCGAAAAAAAATAAATAGTAAAATCCAACTTCTAATCCATTTCCGCATTAATGTAATGCTAGGTTGGTGAACATGATATATAAACATAATGTATGCTATACAAATGAAAACTTTTTTAGTGGAATTATGAGGTTGCACAACAAGAATACAAATTTAAAATATAGATAAACAAAATGTTGAAGAATATAAAAATGAAAACTCGCTCCTACTTTTATTATTAATTATTATTATTATTATTATTATTATTATTATTATTATATGTCAAGGTCTAATTTTATTAGACAATTTGACCTTCCCAACGTAGCGACAATTTATTTTTTATTTTTTATTTTCAACTGCCGTGTTATGTAAGGTTAAAATCTTATTGAACCACTTTATTGTGAAGTTAAGAATATAGTGAAGAAATTTTTAAATTAAAAAGACTCTTAAAATATTAATATAGCACAAAGTCTTTAGGAATAAGCATCTTCTTACTAAATTAAAAAGTTTTATTAAGATGGAATAAATATTGGGCAAAGATTATCAGCTACGCAATTTCTCCTCTAAATTAAAGTTTACGTGTATGCTAGTGTAATCAATATTAATTTTTTTCCTTATTATTCCTGCTTAAAAATTAAAAAGCTAAAAATTAAAAATAATATAAGCATACTTTTTTCGGTGCAAAGCTAATTCTTGACATATTATATGCTATAATATGAACTTTACAAGTACAGGATATTAACTAAGGGTAAGCGCGGATTGGATTGGTTTTAGTTTTTCTTTTGAACCAAACCAAACCATAAAAATGCGGTTTGATTTTTCATCACTTCAAATTGAACCATATGGTTTGATTTCATATTTTTTTCCAAACCATAAAATTTTTGTTTGATTTATGAATTAAACTATATTTTGTTTTCTAATAAAGTATATTTGCTTAATATGTAATTTCATATGAGTAATATTAAATTTATTTAATAATAATATGTATTAAAATCATATAAAAGATTGAAAAAATCAATAGTCAAGAAACTAAAAAATGTTAAATATTTAATATAACTAATTTATTTTTTAGACTAGCATATAACATAAAATTTGAGTTATCTTAGATATATATATTTGTTAAATTATGCTTATAAAATTTAAATATATATATTTCAATAAAAGTAAACTAAAAACTCTTTTAAATGTTGTATTACAATAAAAAAAATTAGTTATAAGTAAATTATCATTATATTTTTTAAAATAATTTGGTTCTGTTTTACGGTTTGGTTCGGATTAATCCTCCAAATCAATTATAAATTTTTAGTTTTGTTCGAATTAAAAAATTTCCAAATCAAATTGCAAAAAAAAAAAAAAAACCATGTTTTCAGTTTTGTTTAATTCGATTTATGGATTCGTTTGATTTGGTTAGTTTTTTTTATCCACCCTAGTATTAACATTGTGAGTCTAAAACGATCATGGTAATCGACAACTTTTGAAATTTGATAAAGGGAACGGTGAGAAATGGTGAAATTGCAAATGGAGAAAAAAAAAGTTTGGGAAATAATTTTCATGTATTCTTTAAATGCGGAAAGTCGTTTTTTGAAATTTCCACTATTAAACTACTTTCCGAGTAGTTAAGATAAATTTAAATTTCCCTTGTGTCTTTTTTAGGAATCAATTATAATGACCCGTCTAATTACCTAATGTATATGACTTTTTTTTTAGGAAAAAATATATATACATGATTCTCAAGACCATCAATGCACAACTTTGGGGTTACATTCTTAAATACAATACTTTTTTAAAAATATTCTACAAATATTGTACCCAAAGGGAAAATTATTCAAAAAATAGGTTGTTAAGGCACATACGGCATCCATGCCTTTAGTTCAAAAAAAAGAAAAGATTTTACATCCATGCGTTCAATATAAATTTTTTTCTTTCTTTTTGCATTGAAGGCATGGAATGCCATTCGTGCCTTCAATACAAGGAAAAAAATATTACACTGAAGGTGCAGGTGGCATTCGCACCTTCAGTATAATTTTATTTTTGAAGGCGTGTACGCCACTTGCGACTTAATAAAAAAAAAAAATTACATTGAAGGCACGAGTGGCATCCGCACCTTCAATACAAATTTGCTTAAAGCGCAGATACCATTTGTGCTTTCAATACAAATTTATGAAGACGTAGACTACATCCACGTCTTCAAAACTAATTTTTAGAATAATTATTTTTGATATAATATTTATGGAATATTTTTAAAAAATTACCGTATTTAAGAGTGTTATCCCACAATTTTGCCCAATAAAGTTCAGCCCAATAGGTGATTGGACACCCACTTGAAGTTTGAACGCATTTGATTGGAAATTTTCTTATTATTATTATTATACACACACTCGGGGTATCATTTGCTTTTTTAGCAAATTAATTAGTAAGGTGTGAGTCAAAAATGTAAGGAAAACTTTTAAAAATGTATCGAAGGCTTCAAATCCTCGGAGCTTTAACTCCAAATCATTTTATATGTACCTCTTCGAGGAGTAAAAATTTGAAGACTTACACTTTGATGGCTTTTGTATCCACGAAGCTTTTGAGGACATCACATATGGTAAGTAGCATTTAACATCAATAAAACGAACTCAATTATAAAATTTGAAGTTGTGTTTTGCAAAACATGTCTTTTGAAATTATTTTGATATTAATTATAACAGTTTTAAAAGACAAATCGATTACGTATATATAATTAAATTTTATGGTATTTTCTTCTACAATACCTCTACATAACATGACTGTGAATAACGAAAAAAGAAGGATATAGAGAGAAACCCTTGTGTTTAAGCCTTGGCTTAGGCTTACTCGTACATGTTTATTCTAAGGAAAATGTTTTGAGAAACCTATTTATATTTATTATGTTCTTATATTTAAGTTGAAGATGCACTGGTAGTGTAATTTTTTTTTTCTTAATTGAGATAACTACTATCACTAGTCATCACCCACCACCATTAGACCAACTTGTTCTATTAAGTGTTAATGGAAGTTGTTAAATATTATATCCAATTAAACTTTTAGTTGTCAGAATTTACACCTAAATTTGAAGTTGTTTAATATCATATCTAATTAAACTTTTACTTATAATATCTACTACTAATGTTATCTTGAGAACAATTGATATGGTAAAATTCATTGGATAAAAAGCATATAAGTGTAAAGAAATAGAGGTGGTATAGTAAATTTGATAATTAAAAATTTTATTTAATATAAAATTTAATAACTTTAGACTTAGATAGGAAATTGTAAATACATTCAATGTTTAGGTAATGATTTTGATATTATTCTTTTTTTTTTTTTGTGTGCCCCTCAATGAGTTTAAGTCATGAGAGAAGGGATTTAAATCTAGTCTATTATTGTAAACACTCGATTTTTTCCTCTTAAATCTTTAGTTTCATTTAGTTAAATTTAGAAAAACCCTAATTTTAGGAAAAAGACCTAAAAATAAAAAAGAAAGGAAAAATAGAAAAAAATGGAAAAAATTACAAAAATAGAAAATAGCAAAAAAGGAAAGGTAGAAAATAAAAAGTTGAAAAACAAAAAGAAAAAACATGAAAGTAGCCATGTGATGGTCCGTTGGACTTATTTTGAGGTGATATTAATTTATCAAGGCTAAGAACAATTTTTTGAAGTTAAAGTATACATATCCAATTTGATGGAATTCAAGTTTTTAACAAAAAAGAACTAATTTTATTTTTTTTAAATTATTATATTTTTCATGTCTGGATTGGCTTCCTTTTCTTTCTTTTTTCTCTCTCTCTCTCTCTTATAGTTATGAAAAATAGTTTTTTAAATGGATTGTGGCTTTGAATGAGGACTCAATCAGATGTAAATGATTTTTTTTTTTTTAAAAAAAGAAAAAGATCTCACAATTCTATCAGAGGTTTGACCATTTTTAAAAAAATTATTATCCCTTTTTTTTTTTACATATGCATACCAAACTTGATATTAGCACGGGGCATAAAATTATTTTTTTAAGAACCAAGGGGTTTGAGCCTTGATCTAAAATTAGTTCACATATTGATTGTTGCATTATTTTTAGGGGCATGCAATAATGTGAAAGCCATTACGACTTGGTGGAGTCGCAAGTTGCGAACTTGATTGCATACATGCGCCTGTTCAAGCAACATGGTTATAGAGAAAGCAACAAAATTGTTTTGAAAAGTAAAATTTGATAGGTAAAATTGATCCCGATTTCACTCTTTTTTTATACCTTTTTTTGGTTAAATAAAATACAAGGTTTAATAGAGGACGTGGAATACAAGCTAAATGTAATTAAAAAAAAAAAAACATGTTAAATAGTTTAGGAAAGTGGATAAGAATCAATTGCAAAATCAGGAAAAATATATAATAAGTCAAAAAGCATTGATTTTAAAAGATGAATTAAATTGTGTTTTAGTCTAAATTCCTTAATTATTTTGATATGTATACATTCTCGACAATTTGCATATTACGAACATGTCTTTGATTGTGTCAAAAATGTATCAAAATCATGTTAACTTGGAGACAAAATTAGGGAGAATATAAAATACCCATTATTATAAAAGATTTAATCTTTTTTTAATCTAGAATTACTTAAAGTGGAATCGATGCCATAGCACTATAATTAAGGGTTCTTAGAATCGATCCATAAAAGCTTTTCCATTCAATAAGTTCTAAAATTACTTCAAATCCTTACTCTCTCTTTACCCGTCATACTATACCCACTCTTTATCTCTCGAAAGTTCTCTCAAATAATGAAAAATTGAAGGGAACCAATCACATATAGATGTTCCCCATCATCATTGGAGTGAAGCTCAGTCATTAAATGCATTTGATAATTTGTTATTTGCTCCAATTTTGATCAAGAAGCAAGCTAGGCTTCATGTTCTTCTTCTCATCATTCAAGGCAAAATGGGTAACCTACATGAATCTAATTGTAAAATTGAATTTGGGTTGTTTCATGTACGCTTAAATTCTTTTATTTGTAAAATTAAGTATATAGACTCTTAAATCTTTTAAAAATTATATTTCTGTACCCTGTGATACTATTTTACCCTTAGATAAATAATTGAAAAAAACATAAAATATTATTTCTAATTATTTTTAATGAGCAAAATGATTATTAAGGAATCAAAAGCATATTACTTTGAAGATTATGATCTAAATGCTCAATTTTCAATATAAAGAGATTCAATACATATAAAGAAAATATAAGGTAGCATATTTACAAATTATCCTTTCCTAAATTACATTATTATTAGGCAAAAAAAATCCTGAAGTATTGTTTAGAGTTTACTGGACTTCTAACCAAATAAACCCATGCATAAGTTGTATCGGTTGTGAGATTCATGGACACAACACACTTTAGCAAGGCAAATATAGTGAAAGAATAGCTCTTCGACGATAGCGATTATACAGTTATAAGTTGTTGATAATTTTTTTCATAATTTTCTTTTTTCTTTTTTTCATTGTTATATTTTTTCGATCATCTCCCAACCCGTATTTTAATAAGGAATTTAATAAATCTATGCCACCCCAAGGAGATCAATAGAGCAAAGAAATTCCAAGATGATTTTGTTAAGTGAAAAAAAAAAAAGTTTTAAATATTTATCTATTTTTTATTTATGTATTTAACTTGTTTTCAATTTAAGTTTTTGGTGTTTTTCATGTTTTATAGAAAAAGATTTTCATCAAGTCTTTTAAAAATTTCATTTTCCCTTAAAGCATATTAACTTCTAATTAGTTCATAATAATTGATTTAATAAAATAATATCCTTAAATATATTTAATTAGATATTATGATAAAACAATAATGAATTACAAAAGGATCCACTTAAATGGATGATTAAATCGGGTTACTGATATGGACCACTTAAACGGCATCACATCTATACCTCATACTTAAAAGGATCCAAGTAATATAAAAATATGAGAAATGATAAATAATGAGAAAAGAAGTTGAGAATGTCCATCTATAATTTGAAATAAACTAATAATACAATTTGCAATGTCATGTGAAGATTGTGTTTGATTGCTTATATCAAATATCTACCTTACCGAAGGCCCCCTCGAATTGTTAGAAATTCTGATGAATAATTGTTATATGCCACGATTTCCATATGATTCAGCCATTGTAATAAAATTTTCAACATCATCGTCGTCTCTTATTGCTATCAACGCATAACGTGTATTGCTCCCATGAAACGTAGGATACCTATTAATTATCTCAACCTTCACTTCGGTTGGATCAACTCTGATGTTGCGACATATTCTGTATAAAAATTCACTGTACCTAACGTTTTTCTTCATTTCCAACTTCTTTACCAGATTCCTGTCATACTTCGGCCCCCAGTTACCGGCCACCATATTTCCAAATGCATATATCATCAACTTCACATAATCAGCCATTTTTTCCTTATCTATAGTATATGTAAATCATAAGCTTTTTAATAAATATGACAATTTTCAATAACAACATTCCAAAATTTTCAAGAAAAAAAAATTATTTCTATAATATTTCAAATATTAAAATTTTTCCCTATTATTGGCAAATGATTTATTCCTAAAAATTTGTTAGATGTTATTTTTTAATAACATTTTTTGCTATTAAAAATTCTAACCATTTCCGTATGATTTTACAATACTGTCATTTCTCCTTTTGATCTTAATTTCACTTTTAATTTTAATTTTAATTTCAATTTTCTTCCATTATTTTCAAACAATTTTTTTTTCAAATATTTGTTAGAAATTATTTTTCAATTATATTTGTCCACAAAATATTTCAAAATTTTCGAATAAGACTATAATAATTATTCCACATTCTACATATTTCAAATTCTTTACGGTAATCAATCCTTATTCTAATACAAAAATTAATATTATATATTACGCATGCAACACCTATATAAATCATATTTAATAAATTATAATATAACAATACCGAGTAATATTTTCTATAAAATATACAATTATATTAATATTTTTGTAAAATCTTACATCAAATATAAACACAGATAAAAAGACTTTAATTTTTCTAAAAAAAACATACATAACTAAGATTAGCTGTTCAGAAATACTTAGATTTAGGCAAAATTTTCTTTCCAGCGTGTGAACGAGAGCAAAATGAGATTTGGATTAGTAGGTATTTTGTGTGGGTTGTGTGTTTCTATGTATTTTGTATTTATATATTTTTTAGTTTTCGTACTGTTATCACGTGTTTATAAATCAATGATAAGCGTAAATCGAATAAAAAATTAGACAGTGAGAAGTGGCAGGTATTTGTATTGAAGGCGCAGACTAATATACGCCTTCAGTTCAGAATTTTTGCATATCCTTAAAGTTACATACGTGATCTGTGCTTTTGTAACCTATTTTAAAAATATGTTTTACGGCCATAATATTTACATAATTTAAAAAAATAATATTTAAGTATGTAACCCGAGAATGTCCATTTATAATTTGAAATAAACCAATAATATATTTTAAAATTTTCATTCAAACACCGTAAAGATAAATAATTTAATCTTTATTAAATATATTATTCTTAATGAACTTTTTAAACTTTTTCCTTTCACTATTTATCATTTTCCTAAGGGTATATGACTTTTGATGGACTTAATAACGGTTCTATTTTGAGAAGATGAAAGATATTAAGAATACAAATAGAAAGAAAAAAATAAAATAAAATGCTGATATAAGAAAAAGTAGACAAAGAACTTTTTTTTTTTTTTTTGCTAATATTAAATTATAGCAAACATAAAACAAGTTTCCGAATTACTTCTCCGAAAAGCAAGCCGCTTTATTTTGTATTTCAAAGTCGCCTTTTCTTGTGCATGCGAACTGTCGATATATGTAATTTGAATACGCATCAAATGCTAGTTACTTAGCAGGTGCACTAGAATTAATTATGTACTCAAAAGTCAAGGAGGTCGCTTTTTAAAATAAATCTCAAGTCACGAACGGCTAGTTCTACAGAGCATGGGTGATTCGGTCCTTTTCCTCTTTTGATCCTTTCACTTTAGGGTTCCACATTACTATGTTTTTTAAGACTAACCATATACACTCTATGAAAAAAAAAAAAAAATCCAATGTGTAAAAACATAAAAAACATTTTTATTTATTATCATTATCTATAAGACCTCAATGAAAAAGTATTATATCAACAACTAAAGAACTCTTCTTTTTATATACCTTTATTTTTTTTATTTTATCTATATGATTCTTAAAAAGAATTATTTGATATATTTTAAAATTTTTGTGTGTCTTATATTATTAATACTTTTACCAAGCGGGGGCCCACATTTTCCATAACATCCTCTGTTGTGTCCCACAGCCTCGTAAAATTATATACACGTCTTAACTTCTCCCACTATGTTTTTCTATGCTAGCCGTTATTACCGCTTTTGCATTTTTTCGGTGTCTTACTTTGAAATTGCTGTTTCCCGGTCATGACTCATGAGTCGTGCCGACTGACGTAACCACTTTGCCTTTATAACATTACTTTCCGTAATAACATAACATACGATTGCATATGATTAATAATAATATCCGGTAAAACATGGCTGAGTATTTGTTATCCTAAATTTTGTATTTTAAGTATGTTTTTGTTGATTATATACAAACACTTATGATGATGAAATAAATTTTTATTATCATATTTTAATTTTTTGTCTACATGTTTAAATATAATTTATAAAAACACATTGAAGACAACAAATATTTATTAGTAGGCATTGATCATATCAACCAAAAGCTAAAGATCCTACAGTAAGAATTACAAGTGAAGTTACAACCATGGTCACATGTCATGTAGGCCCTAATAAGCCGTACCAACACTGCCCATTCGGTCTGCTACAACGGTCCAGTTTAATGCTTGTTTTACTTATCCTAGGGTCACTCATTGTTTATGGCAGGTAGGTCAATGGTTGTTTGTGCACTATCTTCTTGAATTGGATGTCTTCTTTTAATTTTTATTTATTGTTTACCACAAAATAGATAATTATATCTTAATATATCCTAGTTTTACTTGCATTCAAATTGATTTTTCACTTTTTAATCACGCTTTATTGTAAGAAATATAAATACTTTTCACACGTTGGGTAAATAATTCTATATCAGAAGGTATAAATATTAGAATTTTTGGATTAGACGAACTTAAATTCAACAGCAACTAAGTACAGTAGATTAATTAAAATGGTATCGATAATATAGAAGGTATTGATGATGATCTGTATAAGTTTAAAAAAAAAATTCTATTTTATTAAAAACGTAATATTGGGCCATATGGATACTAAATCAAATCGCTTTAAATGGCTGCGGAAATTGAATCTAAGCCACATATTTTAATGTTAAAAAAAATTAAGAGAAATTAGGCGTAAGTGGCTATTGCTTTCGTGGAGGAAAGCTAAAACAATGTACGGCATGTGTGTTTTCAAAGGGAATTCTACGAAGTTATGCAATAGACAATTCATATTCGTCCAAATATATACTCCATATTGTCACTGTCAAGCACTCCCAATCCTCCCTAGACACCGTCACAGGACCCAGAGAATTGGACCAACGGGTTCGGACTTGAAACCGGTCCTGTATGGTTGGTTTCGGAACTGCGAAGGACTCTAGCAGTTCAATAGATCCCTAATGGCTCAACCGTTGGACCTGTGCGGGTCCAATTCATAAAAAAAATAAAAAAATTAAAGAAGAATAAATTAAAATACTATTAAAAATTTAAACTATTTTTGAAATAAGAAAAAATTAATTTTCATTCATAATATTTAATATATTATTATTATTAATAATAATATAAGAACTAAATACATCAAAAGAAAATGTATAGTTAAATATTTATAGAATTTATTAAGAAAAAGCTCTCATTTTTTAGTAATATAGGATTAAAATCAATTTTTTTTTTTTTTATAAATTTGTTCTACATTACTAAGATGATAAATTTACTTGGATATGATTTTAATAAATAAATACAAATCCTTTTTATATTTTACAAAATGAGTTAAAAATTATTAAGAATTTTAAACTCATAATCTTTTTTAATCTTTAATTTTTAAATTAAAAAAAAATTAAAGCCAATTTATGGTTCTGGATTCAGCCTTGTAAGTCGGTGAGTTCTTGTACTTGGCCTTGAATCAAGTCTCACGAGTTAGGAGCCGATTCCCCATTTTAGAAACCCATAATTGCTAGATCCAGGTCTAGGACGGTTTTGCCCTGTTGCCGTATCTAATCCTTCCCATTGGTGTGATTTAGGATCTTCAAAAGGTTTTGCTCCTTGCAAATTAAAGAACTCCCATATGTTAATATCTAGTTTTCTAGAAAAATATGCCTTTTAATTATATCTCTAATCATATGTTGATATATGCAAATAAAAGTAAAAGTAAAACCCATATATATATATACACACACGAATCCAGACCGAGGCTAATTCTTCATTCTGTGCCACCAATGTGGATGCCATGTGAAATCATGAAAATTTGATTCATGAATCAATGGACAATTACCATATCACATATTAAATGATAAAACTTTTCCTATTTTACCAAATATATGCCGTATGAATGTTATACGACAATGACAACTAATAATTACATCATTATTGGTTTAGATATTTCCAACAATATGTAATAATACTTAACATACTAATTATCAAATCAATCTTGGTGCAATTTAATAGGAATCGGGAAATCTCGCTTTATGTTGTTATTGCGGCATCTGTTGGCTTTGGCCTAAAGTGCTGGCAAGGGGTTATAGTTACGGGTGTTTGTGTAATCTTGCTCGAATTTAATACTTGCAATAATGTCTTATATGGCTAAAAGTTTATGATGAATATAAACGTTACATGATAAGCTCTATTTCATTTTTCCGAAACTTACTTTAAAACAATAAAGCACAAACATTTTCTGTATTACGTGTCCGTCTTAAAATTTATAATTTAGATATAGAGACTATAAGTTTTAACCTATATCTATCCTCTAAAAGTCTCAATTAATAATACTGAATGTAATATAACATAATATAATATTTTTATACTCAAGACCAAAACTCATTTGCTAATGACCAAATATAATACTTTTAACTCAATGCATAACATAAATAAGAAGTATGTGATTGAAAAATATATGATTAACTTGTTGGAGAATATAAGGTAAATTGATATACTAGTTATAAGTACATATGTACAAAGTTAACAGGTCATTAGGCAACTTACTTCAAAATTTTTGTACCATAAAAATGTAATAATAAAAAGTTCCATAAGTTTCGCATTGTGCTTTTTACCCTATATGTTTTGTGGGATATAATTTTTATTATGATTTATGTATGTTATATAGTTATTTTATATTATTAACAACTCTTATTTTACTATTAAAATGAGTATTTTATTATATAAAATAATTTATCGATAATATGAAGTTCTATTAAGATTATTAATAATTGTTTTTACTGTAATAAAATCTTATTTTTATTGTATTTAGAATGATAAAATTACAGTAGGAGAGAGTAACTATAAGTAAGTGGCCACATATCTTCCCTCATCTGTGATGAGCATATATCTCATGGTTGGATGGACATAAACAACTTGAAAAACTCTAGCCGTAGCAGTAATGCTCGGGTAAGTTGTTCAAGGAAAACCACGAAAGAGGATCAATTGGTAATAGCATATCCTAAGAGCGATATGAAATCGATATCTTCGCATGGTCTGATTCCTGGTCGCTTGATCATTGTCACTGCCGACCAAGCGTGTACGTAGTTGCGAGTTCAAATAAATTGATGATAAGTTAAATTGCTTTTAGAAGCCGGGTTAATTGACTCAGTCCTTGCATTCTCTTCCTAAGAAACTTAGTTTTCTAGTTTAGCTTTGACGGCCCCATTTCTTGAACATCGATTGTGATATCATAGTGAAATCATTAGATTAATTATCATAATCTCGACAAAAAAGAAAAAAGCTCTTATTTATTTAGATATAGATGGGGTTGTTGGGTCCTTGTTAGGTCTTGTACCTTTCACGAAGATTCAAAAATCCTTTTCCCTTTCTTCGAGCTACAAAAGGTATAGGACAACTACAGATGATGCAGAGAATATAATTTTGTCTTCGGATTAGTCATCTGATTATGTCTCCTTCTGCTGTGTTCCTAAACAATAAAACAGTAGAGTAGCTTCTGTCCTCCATCAGACATATTGCCCCTAAGCCTAAGCAAATATTCCCTTAAAGGATAGGGACGTGATATACATGAATCTCTATGACTGATTGACCTCACTTCGATCTAGAATAAAAACCAAAAATCAGGAAGGATTTCGGAAAATGTGTTGTATACACACCGTTGATTAAAAGTTGTATTTACATACCATATATATGCTTTTTTTATTCATTATTGAACTTACAGGTATCATAAATATGGCTTCTCTAATTTTAGTTTTACTTGACCTCTTAGTTATATTGATTCCTATTTGAGAAGACATCTCCTCAATGTAGGAGTATATTGGCTCAAACAAACCATATCATCTTTTTGATTGCTACATAGTATGCAAAATCATTATTTTTCGGCTTATAGCTGTAAAGAAACTCGGTAACATTCACTGGAAAGCCTATCGCAGAGACACTGGGTGACGAGAAAAGAAGAAAGAGAAAGCTGAAGTGTAAAAATCAAAACATTACTAGTATATATATATATATATATAATTAATTAATTAATTAATTCATATGCCATATTAGTGTCATGAAATCTAGAGTTAGTGGAGAGATAAATGGGTTCGGACAACATTATTAGAGTTTTACAGTGTGGCTGTGTTATATCATGTTCATTTTAAGGGTTTTTTATTTTTTAATGAATAAATTGTTTTTCCTTCATAAACTATAACTTCTTTAATTTTTTTTAGCTTTTTTTTTTCTTTCTTAAAAAAAAGGGTATCATCATATGTAATTTATATTTATCTTTTTTTATTTCCATAATTAAATATAAATAAATTCTTTAAACGGTAAGTTTAAGAATTTAACTATAATAGTCACATATGTGCTATATGTATATAATGCTATACATAACTGCTGAGAAGTGATGTACAATGACATGTAAGGAATGGTTAGGATAAGAAGAGGGAGAGAGGAGGAAGGCTTAAATGCATGTGTGATAGGTGAAGGAAATTTATAACATTAAACTCAACCATTAGTGATGATAGGCGTTGTATTCTTTAGTGTAATAATTAGTTTTATCCTTTAAAGCAAGAATTAGGCAGCACGGTGGCATTTGTCCCGAGTTCTTGATATGTGAAATGATGAGGGATTTTATATATTTATAAAATTTAGTCATTGATGTGTTTGGAAAATTGCATTAACTATTGATGGTCAAGATGGGTTCCATCATTAATGGACCCCTTAATAAGGTTTCTTTTGAATTCAAAATTATCAAAAGTCTCTTTCATTATACGAGTCTTATTAAAAAGGTTGGTATTAAATGATTCATATAACAAATGCATTGCTAAAAATTAAATTTAATCCTCTACCATAACAAGTGCATTGCTAGATGCAATTTTATGCACAAAATTTTACTTGGCTAAATAACAATCGTCATGGCAAAATGAAGGTTTATTTTTCTTATGTTTTCAAGACAAATAAAACTTTTTTGTGGTTTTTTCTTTTTCTTTTTTTTTTTAAGAAAAAAAGATATATGTGTGTAGATTACCTTCTTTTGAACACAATCATAAAAAGGCATACATTCTCCCTTTGGGATATGCTTCATTTTTATATTCTTTAAGTAGAGATTTGAGATTTCTGACTGAAAAAAGATAATAATGTTAAATAAAGATTTGAGATAAAAAAAAAACACAATCAATTAATTAAGACAAGATGGAAAGAACCAAATGTAGGCAACTTGTAATTTAGAATAACTTGTTAAGTAAACACTTCTTATCACAGCATAAAATTTGACTAGCGCAAATTATAAAATCTAAAAAATAAGTTCAAATTCAATACAGCAAATCGCAGATAGCAGGAGGCAAGGCATATTCGATCGACCTCAACACACGAAATGAGAAATTCCCTTACGTTAAAAGCACCGTTTTAGACGTGGATATAATAACCCCAGGAGCATGAAGCTTTGCGAACCACGTATAAAAAGCAAGGCAGAAGTAATAATCTTGTTTCAATTGGCTTCACGCTCATTTTCTCAAATCTGTGCAAAAATAGTCACAAAATATTTCCGTTGTCCCATTTATTGCATGGAGCCTGGGGCGCTGGCTTGCTCCTGCACTGCGAGTTTATTGTAGTCTCCATAGAGCACATGTAATATGTGACATAGCCCTTATCACAAGAAGGAAACCATGTTGGTTGGTTGGCTGCGTCTCATTCATCCAAGGTCAGCAGTGGTCAAGTAATGGATAAATAGATCGATCGAGGTTCATTTGAAGTATTATTTATCTTACAATCATTTAGAATGTATATATAATCTTATAATTGGACTTTACATATGAAAGAGGAGGTCGTATGATTTTTTACCCCGTTTCATCTAGGTTTTTATAAAAGAATCGACCTTATTACTTTTATCTTTGTTCTTTTCGCTGGTCATTATAGCACATCAAAGACATCTGGAATCGTCTGATTAATGATGTAATGTAAACTCGAAGAAAATTCAATCATCTAAAATGTCAACAAAGTGAGATGAAACAATCAATGTGGGTTAAAGTTTGGTGATATGTGAAAATATTTTCAAAAAGACGAAGTGAATGTGGATGTGAGTCGCCTAATAGTTTAATGGGATAGTGAAATGGTCTAATTTTCCATCCACTTCATTACTTGGTCATTAATCATCCGAACAACTTGAGGGGCACTTTGATCCAAAAAAAAAACTTGAGGGGGGGAAAAGGGAAGAGAGATTGTGAGGAGAGGAGGATCCGAGTATCGAACCTTTATGTTGTCACATAAATTATTATTATATTCAAATAATATGCAACTAATAGATATATACTCCGATATCCACAATGTGTATGTCCTAAAATAAAAGAGTCGAAAAAATTACAGTGTAAAATTTCACATTTTCACATGTTAGAAATTTATTAATATTTATCCGCCACTAATTTATGTATACGATGTGTTAATATTATTAAAATTTTTCTCTGATTTCAAAATGGGAATGATACAAAAGAATCACATTTAACAATTTTGAAAAGAATTTCAAATACGTAGCTATTGTGCAAAATGGGGAATATGGTATCTAAAGAATCTAAATTTTGATATATTTAGGCATTGATTAAGCAAGTTGTCAAATTGATAGAAAAATAATATCAGGAATTTGTCAATTTCTAAGGGGACAAATAATTTCTTGGATTTTCAAGAAACAACATTTAGTTGCAATGTCTAAAGTTGAAGCTGAATATATTGTTTTGGGAATTGTTCTTTAAAAATTTTGTGTATAAAATAACATCTAAAAGACTATGTAATTGATTTAAAAAATATTTCAATTAAATGTGATAATATTAGTGCAATAAAGTTGGAAAAAATCCATTGCATCATTCAAGATAAAAAAAAAAAACATTTTGAAATTAGACTTCATATTCTACATTCATATAAATAATAATAATGAGAATATTCAATTTGATCCATTAAATCTTCAGTTTGTTGTTATTCTTATCAAACCATTAGGTTAAATTTGAATTTACAAGAAATGAAATAAGGATTTATAATTCTTTTTAAATTTCAAATTTGGAGACACTAGTGGTTTATGATTTAGGGTATGTTTATTTTGTCTTTCTTTCCCTTTTTTCTCATTTTTTTATCTATTTGGTATATGCTTAAAACATGTATTTGCCAAAATTAAGATACTTAAAAATGGAATTATAAATACATATATCTCTCTTACAATATTAAATATTTAATAAATCCTTATAAAGTTAGACTTATCCATCCTTTACTTTATTCATTTTAATAAAAATATAAATTAAATTTTCTTTTCTAATGTATAAAATATATTTATTAAACATTTGATCTTTTAAGTATGTAAATATCAATTCCTAATTCCCATTCAACAATCACCATCATCATCATGATTATGAAATAGAAATAAATAAAATACAAATAAAATAGTTTTTCAAACACCAAACTTAGGATGGAGGATTCAAATTTAATCTATCTCATTAGGAGATCAATGTTTATACCACTAGACCATAAAGATTAAGGCAACTTTAAATGATTTTCTAGTTTAATGTAGCTTCTTTTTTTTTTTTTTCACCTTGAAATCATAATTGAGGGGGCAAATGGTGAGTTTTGAGAAGAGCAATGTTGTCAAAAATGCTCGATTTTAAAGGGAAGAACAGATAATTAGTTTTTTTTTTAAAAGAAAAGGGAGAAAATATATTATTTGTTTATTTGATGGTACGAAAAAGGGAAGAAAATAATGAAGTAAATAAGGAAAAAAGATAAAGTAATGTATTTCAGTAAGAAGTAAATAGAAATGATACAAAATATATTTAAATAATTATACTGGATTAAATGTGTTGTCGAATGAATGAATATGCTAACACACTTTTATGTGTCTTGAAATTTTTAATGTTTTGCTATTATAAAAAAGAGAGAATATTAACTCTTCTAATCGGTTGTAAAAATAATACATCATATTATGTGTTTTTAACTAAATTATTAAGTTCATAGTGCTGAAACATGGAAGTAAAAGCTCTACATTATATAGAAAGTGAGTTCCACATGACGTAGAAGGTCATCTATAAATAGGAAATTAAAGATCACATTATTGTTTCAGACATGGATATGATTTTTATGATTCATGACTTAGATCCACTAAGTTGGATAATATATCTAACTACTTTCTATTAAGATTTGTTTAAGTTTTGTGTAATAGATAGATACATCCTTGGTCCATCTATCTTAACACCATCTTTCCTTAGGAGTAGAATGTGACATATAAGATCATAGAGCCCACATGTAAGATCATATGCGAGAATTCTTGTGTGTCATATCTCAATAGAAGATGTTACTAAATTAGATACATCATCCTTTGAAAAGATCCAATGCATTTATTGCTCATTTCCTCAATTTCGGATTTTGTTAGAGCTTTATGGAGAAGATTAAATCCCAAATTTTCAAACAAAAAAAAGAAAGAAAGAAAGAAAGAAAAAACTTATGGGCTCTAATATGACCATTTTTTTCTTGAAAAAAATGATAACATTTAGTGTAATGGGATGTTCAAAAACTAAAAAGATAAAAAATAGAAATTCTCTCTTTTTTTCCTGATTTTATGCGATTCTTTTCATTTTGACATTTTTAATTATTTTATCAAATAGAAAAATAGTAAAATGGGGTTTGAAATCATGTTTTTCTGAAAATTTGGGAGTCTAGATACTCAATTTCAAATATAAGGAAGTTAAATATATATATATATATATATATATAATTAGGGTGTATTTGAAATTTACTCTAAATATTTTATAAAATTGAAATATTTGTATGAAAATTTGGATAAAATAGTATTAGAAGTTAAGAGAATAAATTTACACTCCTCTCTATCACAATTGGTTGACAGCTTGCCATGGTAGAGGCTAAAGTTACCCTGTCATTCATTTCAGCATTTGTTAGAAGGGAAGCGAAGCCTGAATGGGTAATACCCAGGGAATGAATGGTGTGCAAAAATTGCACCACGAATTAGTTAATATTGCCGATATCCATCACATCCTTGGGAGAGAAATGGACTATTTCAACTGTATTTTGGCATGGCAACTGCTAGAAAATGTATATCGATGACCCTCATTTATTCAAAGACAGGAAAGAGTGATGGCAACGTAAAGTTTAATTTAAGACCATCCCTAACCCACCTGTTCCATGAACTCCCATCGACACATATTCATTGTTATTGAAGTAAGATGTCTCTGCTTGCCTTAATTGTTTGTCCCATGCATGACACATACATACATATAAATGATTCTTGGCAAATTTTGATCTTATTCCAATTAGCTTATCATTCAACGTCTGTGTATATATGTAACTTCATCAATTTAAGGTAATTCAGTATCTATAATACATAAACATTAACTACAAAGCCTTAAACCTAAAATATAATAACTCACCTTGTGTCCTTACCCCAATAAGGATATGTTAAAACTCAAACTTGTCTAATATACCACATATAACATATATTACTATCAACCATATAATTACATAAAATCTATGGTAATTACATAACGAGTGAATCTAATGCATCCAACTCATACTCCAATTTTGACATAACATCATGGTTAAATTGCACATACCATCCCTAAAAACTTTTAAAGTTGTATGAACTTTCTAGTTTTTCAAAAGTCGGTACTAAACACTCCTAAAACAAGCATGAGTCCTATTTTCTTTGTTGATTAAACTACTAGATATAAAGTGAGTTAATATGGATGATTATTTTGTGATTTATTCATATAATTAATTAATTAAATTAACTAAAATTGAAAAAAAAAATAAAAAAGCAGGAAAAAAGTAGAAAATTAAAAAAAAAAAGAAAGAGGAAGAAAATTAAAAAAAAAATGAATAGATAGCAGGCAATGACCTTAAACAACTTTTCCTTTGCTTTCTATTTTCTATTTTTTAATCTCCTTCCCTTTTCAAATATATTTTCTACCTTTGCTTTTTTCTTTTTTTGCCTTTTTAGTTATTTTTTAATTTTAGTTTATTTAATTAATTAAATATATGAATAAATTGCCTAGTAATCATCCATTTCAAGTCATTTTACTCGTAGCGGTTTAGTCAATAAAGAAAATGAAACCCATGCTTGTGTTTAGGAGTGCTAAATTCCGACTTTTGAAAAAAAAATTGAAGATTCATATAATTTTGAAAGTTTTTAATGGTGATCTACATAATTTATCCTAACATCATTGAAAGTCAACTTGAACTGACAACGAACTAAGTACAAAGTTAAGTATACAAAGTTCAATAACTACAATTGACATCACTAGTCTAAACCATAAATACAGATGTCTATCGTAGAACTGGATCCCATCATCTAATCCACAACCAACAACATTTAGTCATCTATTGTACCTAAAAATGTTGTCCTACAAAAGGTGAGTCAAAGCTTAATGCATAATAACCACATGTATGTAAAGATGCCATACAGCTAAACATGCATGCATATAAGAAAATCATAGCACAAACATATATAATATGCATATATGATGTTAGGTACTCCTCAACATCCTTAAGTCTAAGATCAACCTAAATTTACCAAAATTATTTTGGTATACAATTTCCCTTAGCTAACTATCACACACTGATCATTAGGGTGCTACGCTAACATTATCAATACTCCTAATCCATCAGCCACAAATAAGCACAAATAGCATATTATTTAGAGTCAGATAATTGTTAAGTTTATTAATTCTCTATCCTAACACATATAAGCAACATGCACAGTAATCATGTACTTGGATAGATAGGTTTTACTAAATTTGGGATTCCCTTAACCTTAAAACTTGATAAGAAGCAAATGTGACATTCGCTTAATGTTTCACTCAAGGTGGTTGATATTCAAATTACTACCCTTAATCGCTTAAATTGTCCATTGTACACTTATCTTATAAACTTGTATCATAGTTTCAAAAGATTTTAAACACAAATGTAAGATAGGGAATTAGGGAAAAGATTTGATTGAGATATGAATATATAATGAATAGTATCTAATCGAGTTTAAAAAAAAAAAAAAAAAGAGGAAGACATGCTTGATTTTACTTGCTTCTACTGTTTGGATAGTATAGGTCTTATAGTCTAGACAAAAAAGACATGCTTAGTTCTACATTTCTACCATTCGGATAGCATATGTCTTATAGCCTGAGCAAAGAAGATATGCTTGGTTCTATTTTCTTATGCCATTCAAATCTTATAGTTTAGGTGAAGACGACATGCTTGTCTCTACTTGCTTCTACCATTGGATAACAGCAGCAATTTTGCAACAATTGTAGATTTTACATAATTCTTCTCTTCAAATGTTTCATTAATTTCACAAAAAATTCAAGACCAAACAAACCACACTCATACTTGATGAGACCCTAAAACACTAGTAAATCCTAACATCAATTTCCAACATTATAACCTTTAGATTAACCCATCTAAATCTCAATTATCAAATCAATTTACAAGTTAAAGGAACTTCCTTGAAAATCTCAACTTCTTAAATCTTCTTAAATAAAGGTACCACACTAAATATGATTCTTAGTCACTCTAATTAAAAATCGTTTCTTCAAATTAGAAAACACATCTACAACTTGTTACAAGTGTCTTTTAAAGCGACTACTTATTGTTGTTATTCTTAAAAAATGTGGGAACACTTTGTTTTTCTATTCCAAATCCAAATTAAAGATAATTAGGGTGGTAATACTTTAAGGAAAATGGAAAATATATAAATGCCGGCTTACCTTCAAATCTTGTTTCCAATTGCAAGGGAAGAGGGTAATGGACAAGGGTAAGAAGAAAGAAAAGGAAGAGGAGGGGGAAAGCGTATTTTACAACGTTTGGACAATTGGGGGTTTGAAATGAACCAAAAATACAAGAATGTCCTTGCCTTCTAAGTATAATTACTAAAGTATTACAACTCCTAAAATAAGGTATTTATTAAATAAAATTGGGTATTACATCGACACTACACAGTAGCAAAATGAAACGGCAATAATTTAAAAGGTTATCACTAAACACATTTTTGACATGGGTAAGAAAATTTATATACATGCACACATATCTATATGTATCATAGTGTTTATATATATATATATATATTTCAAATAATTGCATAGAATAATCAATACAATTAATATTATGTTTCATGTGGAGGATTCAAAATTGAATGGAATGATTTGAAAACATAATGTAAATTTCATTCTTCTGCCGGATAATAGCTAAGGAAAACTTTGAGCAAATTCAAAATGAAATAGAATAAGTATGAACTCATATTTGCCAAATATGCATCGTTCATTTCCCTTGCCACCATACAATCTCCATTAGCATGTAAAATTTTACTCATGCTATTACATGTGGCAAAAGACTCAAAAATAACGTTTAATTTGCCACTGTTAGGCCCAAATTATAAGAATCATATCATAAACCAAGGAGATGAGTAGTTCGATTTATGTATGTGAGGCTAATAGCGGTGAGAGCAATTCAAATAATATTTCATGTTTCGATTTAAATAAGTTCATGTTTATAAATTTTGAACCTGTATAAAACAACTCATTTACTAATCATGTTCAAAATCCTAAGTCTTTAACTTGATCTACGTGTTTCCTTTTTGAATTGATTTCATTTATAGATTAAATAAAATTTACAATAAATTATGACATATTTTATCAAGTCTGCTAAAATTTGCAATTGAAGAAAAACTTTCCTAAATTGAACTCTATAAAATCAAATTATTTAAACTATTCAACATAATAAAATATAATACAATAAAAGTCTTAATTAAAGAAAAGTCTAATTATATGTAAAAATGTAAATCATCCATTTGCTATGACACATCATTACATTAAATTAAACAATGGTTTAATTGAATATTAGTGCAAATGTCCAAATTTTTGTATCCTTTGTTAACTCTTCAAGAGAGACTATTAGAGAGTTTACATAAAAAAAATTAATAACATAATAAAAAAGAAATGGCCTTGAAAAGAGTAACAAAAATACTGTAACATCCTCTATATCTTCTTTTAATGTTTCCATGAAGGATTATTAGGATTCGAAGAACACTTCAAAATCATTTTAACCAATTTGCTTATTAAGCAAAAGTGAGTTTATTTGCATACCATATATTTAACAATTCAAGGAATAAAACTTTGTGAATGTGATAAGAATATAGGAACTTATGGTATAAACTTGTTAAAAGAAATAAATATAACATTGCAAGAAAGATAAATACAACTTCTAATATAAATATTGAAGAAAAAAATATTTATTAAAATATCTAATTATTAATTATATAAGATCGCTATACTAGAGAGTTAGGTTAAAACCTAACTTGAGATACTAAAAGAATGTTAAAAAAGCTCTAATCTTAAATTGAAATGTAAATTCATCAACGCATCTACATGCTCATCCTAAATCCAATATGTTTAGATATGGATTGAAAAAATCTGGCCAATTTACAAATCATATTGAGTTCTACTAATCTAAACCGGCTTACAACCATGATATATCGTGTCTAGAGTTGTAAATCGTATGCAAATTGCTAATCATTGATTTGCCTAGACATGCATTAGTTCAAATGTTTTTGTCCCATTACCCAATGCATGAAACCATAATCTATCCAATAATGTGAAGATTATTACTCCGTTTGGGAAAAAAGCGAGAAAACATGAATTCATGTCCTGGTAGCTGACATTTGCAACAGACAAAATGACAACAACGTCGTAGCCTCGTCTGCCCAAATGCCTCCTATTCCATTTCACCCTTTGCTTTCATATTTTGTCCAATCATATTTTAGTAATATTTTGAACCCAACGTAACAGGTGAAATTGAAAGAGAGACGTTAAGATATCATGTGCAGTATCCACATTGGCCGTTTGCTCCCTTTTCCCTTTCCTCCCTTTTTAAATCAAATCTTCCTCTGTATCTAGAGAGAAAAAACTTCCATACCAAAGCCCAAAAGCAAACCAGTTTACACTAAACATGAAGAAACAGCGCACAGCAAATTCTCTAAACCTGAAAACCCAACAAAGATCTCATCTTTATTGATTTCACTACCCTATTTAGTGATTTTTCTTATCTGGGTATTTTTCAAAAAATCATTTTGGTTAAATTCAAAAAATGGGTACCCCATCAAAAAAGACCCCACTTTCACAAAAGAAAAAGCCACTGCGTAGTAGTAATGAAAAGAAGCCTCCATCTTCCGCCACCACCACTGAGTCACTGACTGCTAACTCGACATCCTCTGGCTCGAGAGACTGCAGTTTGAGTACTACTAGTAAATCTAGTAATAGTAATAGTAGTAGTAATAATAATAACATGGAGTGTTTTTCTTCACCAACTCAATTGGGTTGGCCTATAAGGAAAGCTGAAGTGTGTAGAAAAAGTTCGAATTTGAAAGAAAATGAAGGCGCTGAGAAGAGCGAGAAAGAGACAAATTTGGTTGATTCTGAACTTAAGAGATTGAGCTCTAAGATTTCTGGTTAGCTTCCTCCTCCTCTTCTTCTTCTTCTTCTTCTTTTTTTGGAGTTTGGTTTTGTTTGGTTGATGAGAAAGTGCAGGGGTAGTTTAAAAAGATTCAAGTTTTGAAATTCTTCTTTTAAGCATTTCAAATTAATAATTGACAAGGTTGGGTTAATGTTGCTATTTTATTATAAATCTTAAGTGAAACAGAAGAGGATTTCATTATGAGCCATAGATGCTTTTTTACTTTTTTTCCTTTTTTTTTTCTTCGGTCCTTCAGTTGTTTCAGGAAGTTCAGGGAAAAAGTGGAAGGTTTCAAAATTTGAAGTTTAGGTTTAGTAATTTAATCTCACTAATTGCAAAATATAGAATTTTTATAGTGTAGCTGAAATAATGGTAAAAAGCAATTTAATATTTTCTTTACTAAATTTCTCTTTGCTGCTAAAATGTGCAAAAAAGGGTGAAGAAGCTCAAAATTTAAAGTTTAGCTTCGCAACTATTTTTGGTGTTTTAACCATTGAAGATTTAGTCATATAGGAACATGTTAGGGGTTGTTTTAGCGAAATCTTATGAAACATACGTTCATATTAAAAAAAAAAAAATCTAAGAAAAACAAAATATGACTCAAAATCCGGCTTCCTGGTCCTTTGAGAAAATTAAGGATTTTTCTCTAAGTTCATTCTGAAAATTATTAGTAGTTTCCTTGCTGATACCATGTGGAAGTGTATTTTGGTGGTTTATATATATAGCATTGTGCTTTCTTGTATATGTACAAATTCTGTTTAAGTGGAGTTTATATATATAATTTTTTTGTGATCAGAGTTAGACATGATGAAGGAGAGATTTTCCAAATTGCTGCTTGGTGAGGATATGTCTGGATCAGGAAAAGGAGTTTGCACTGCATTGGCCATATCAAATGCCATTACCAATTTATGCGGTATCACGCCTTAATCTTTTTCTCCCCATTATTGTGTCTCAACTGCAACTGTTTTAGGTTTTCATGTTAAATCTACTATCTACAATGGTTGAATATTATGGTGGTAGTCCATGTCGGCGCTGTAACGAGCAGTGCCTAGTGATAGGACTGTGGAAGGGGAAGGTAGTGGCTTAGCTGCTAGTTAGTTGAGTGATGATTCTTTTTACTTGTTGAGCTTTGCCAAGACGTAGTGACAGTGATTTTCACTCTTTTCAAAGAGGATATTATTTTTGCCTAAGTAAATGGAAGAAAGGAAACATTTTCTTTGAAGCAAACAGAACCTTAGTGCTAATTGAAAGAGCCTCTTTTATCTTATGTGTCAATTTTTGTTCATTCTACCCTGTTCTGATGAGTTTTGTTTTCGGAAATTTCAGCCACTATTTTCGGGCAGCTCTGGAGGTTAGAACCCTTACCCCCTGAGAAGAAATTCATGTGGCAAAGAGAGATGGACTGGCTTCTTTGTGTAAGCGATCATATAATTGAATTAATACCTTCTTGGCAGACATTCCCAGATGGTGGCAAGCTAGAGGTACTTAAAGTTTTTTCTATTCAGCTGTGTTTTGGTGTGAACATTAAAACGCAAGTTTTCCGATAAAATTTCCTGAAAATCTAACTTACCGGTTGCTTCACATTATGCCGCATATAGGAATCAGAAGCCAAAATAAGTTTGATTTCGGATAAACATTACGTGCAAAATATGTGCAAACAGAATGAGTATTTTCCTATTTTACTTAAAAATATTTTGCTGTTGAAAAGCTTAACACAGTTTATGTTTGTTAACGCAAGAAAAATTCGTGTAAAGTATATACGAAAGATGTGTTTGGCTTGCATTTAATACCTCAATTCATTTGTGTAGGTCATGACTTGCCGGCCCAGATCAGATCTTTTTGTCAATCTTCCAGCTCTTCGTAAATTAGACAATATGCTTCTGGTGAGTTTTCAAGTCTGAATGGATTCTTTTGATGCATGTGATTTGGTAACCATTAACCTTTCCTACTTCCTTACGTTACAGGAAATATTGGATGGCTTCACCAACACGGAGTTTTGGTATGTTGATCAAGGTATTGTAAGCTCAGATTCAGATGGTTCAGCTTCTTTTCGCAAAACTATTCAACGGCAGGAGGAGAAGTGGTGGTTACCTGTACCCCGTGTCCCTCCCGGTGGTTTGAGTGAAAATTCGAGAAGGCAGTTAAATCATACTCGTGAATGCACAAATCAGATATTGAAAGCGGCCATGGCCATTAATAGCCTTGCTTTATCAGAAATGGAAATTCCAGAATCATACTTGGAAACCCTTCCTAAGGTTTGTATTTTCAATACTCAACAAATGGTTTTCTGTATTTCATATGACCGAGATAATAGACTATAAATGATATGCAAATGTGACTTCACAGCAATGTGGAAAGCTAAATTTTGCCGTACCACAATGCACGCTCAAGCCCTTATTCCCACGATGTGGGATTGGCTGGTTATATGAATCCTGTTTCAACATTGTACTCTATCATTGTACCTAAGCATGTCATATCATTTTTTATTAATACCTAAGTTTTTTAATAGTATTTATAAATTAAACTTGAGGAGTGCCACGTGCAACCTTATGCGTTTCCTATTTTATTATTCAGATTAAATCGGTAAACATTTATCAAATGCTAATATTTTGACCCTATGTAAATGATCTGTTTCCTGACTTCAATTTCAGAACGGAAGATCCTCTCTCGGTGATGTTATATATCGATACATCACATCAGATCAATTCTCAGCAGAATGCTTGCTTGATTGCCTTGACCTGTCTTCTGAACATGTAGCTCTGGAAATAGCTAACCGCGTGGAAGCCTCAGTACATGTTTGGCGACGGAGATCTCACTCCAAACCCCCAATTCATCCAAACCGCCAACAGCAAAGTCGTCATGGGAAATGGTCAAGGATCTGATGGTAGATGGGGATAAAAGGGAGCTACTAGCAGAAAGAGCTGAAAGCCTCTTGTCATGCTTGAAGCAGCGATTTCCCAGTTTAACTCAAACTGCATTGGACACCAGCAAGATTCAATGCAACAAGGTCCATCATGATCTACAATGTCCTTTTTTCTTTAGTGTTAAAGAAATAGGGTCCGAAAGCTATCTATTCTACATTTTGCATTAGCTAACAGAAATGAAAAATTGAAAATTTTTCAGGATGTTGGAAAATCCATACTTGAGAGCTACTCAAGAGTCCTTGAGAGTCTTGCATTCAACATTGTGGCACGTATAGACGACTTGCTATACGTTGATGATTTGACCAAACACTCGGAGAAGTTAGCATCAGTTCCTGCAGTTAGTGTAATCACCCACAAGAAGTTGACTGTCCCGTTTGCCATGCCCGTCTCAACCAGTCCCTACAAGTCGACTTTTAGCACTCCGAGCTTTTCTCCTGCACCCTTGGTTAGTCCGGTTACCCACAAACCCAATAACAACAAGGCTTCTCGACGTGGATTTGGAGTAAGAAGAGTACTGACAAACTATCTCGGTGTTGATAGTAAGCAGAAAATGGGCAGTAATCTGATTGAAGGGCCATGTTCAGTCCCAAAAACAAATGCATCGCAAGGTCCAGAAAACCATAAGGATTCATCGTCAGCCAATCCTAACAGTCCAAAAGTTGCATCCCAGTGAATTTCCCTTAAATGAGAAGAAGGACGTGAAACAACAAGCAGGGATGACCAAGAATTCTCGATGTTTAGTTACAGCATTCCGCTGTAGTGTGAGTGCTGTTGATCCGTAAACTGATCTTTAACGGTGTAATAGCAGTGTGTTGATAGGTACAAGTACAAGGGATTCATATATGTTCAGTATAAACTTATTGGCTTTTTTCATAAATTTCATTGTATTATTATTTCAAGCAGCTTTTACTGTTAATGTTTATATCCACATTGAAAATCATATAGTAATTGAAATAAAAATGAAATTTGTTAACGCCCAAAAGAAGAAATATACGTATTTTTTGCTGGAACAACAGTGGGCTGTTTGTTACTGATACAAGAAACTTATTGTAACTGAAATGAAGTGAAATATTTGCGGATAATAATAATAAATAAAAAAGCGGGGCATTCCGAGAATTGAACTTGAGACCTCTCGCACCCTAAGCGAGAATCATACCACTAGACCAAATACCCATAGGTGGTTGCCAGGGTCAAGTTAAATTTTAATAATTATAACATAGGCATTTAATGGATTCTGACCCACTTTCTGCGCCCAAAAGGCAAAACGTTCGCCATTTAGCAGGTGATGGAGGTTGTAAGAAATCGAACCTACCTTAAAAATTAGGTATAATTGCAAAAACCATGGTAAAATTATTAAATGTAGATAAATCTTTTTTAAATCTAAAAATATATTAATCTCTGGATAAATGTAAAAATGTGCGCTGACCTCTTAAATTATTGTTAAAAACTTTTACATAATAATAAATTCCATACTAAATCTATTAAGCTTAAATTTTTAATTTCGTTGTTAACTTCAAAAAAAAAAAAACTTATAAATGTTGACAATTATGAGGTTCTGGCCATTGTTTATGGCAAACAGAATATGTATATTATAAAAAATTAAAAAAAAACTTTTAAGAGTTTAAGAATCTTTTTATACTTAATGAATAATTACATCTAAAGTTGAAACTTAAAAGACTTGAGATGTAAGTTACTCCCAATGGCAACTTCAAATCTTCACAAATCAACATTCTTGCATGTAATTTTTATTTATTTTTTATGGGAAAAAAAATGATATGTTGGATCTCAATTTGTATCTTTCAATTTTTGACACATAAAAGCATCCAATTTTTTTTAGATATTGGTGTCAGCCGTCTGAAAGAGTAGTGATAAGAAGTCCGAATATTGCAAGCCGCATACAAAGCCGAAAATCATTACTCACTCTACTTTTACTATTTTTCATGTGTCTTTCATAGTTGCACCCGGATTGAGATTCGAAACCAAATTTTAGGATGCACTAATTGATCTCTTCTAGCCTTTTACTGTTTTCTTACAAATAAGATAGTAGGACGTATATATACTTAAAAAATAGGGTGCCTAGTGGGTTTTAGGTAAAAAAAATCAACGAAAGAAAGAAAGGGAAAAAAAAAAAAAAAGAGTGAAAAGTAAATGTAGAAATGAATAGATTCGGATCCATCTATTCAATTTTTACCCCAATCAATGATAAGGTAAGGAAAGAAAAGAGGCGGGTTCGAAATTCGAATTCTAAGAGAAAAGAAGCCAAAAGAATTCATGTGAATTATGTACGCATTTGAAGAACCACGGCATAGACTTAAAAGTAAAAGGGTCTTCATGTGATTTTTGAATATGTGGATGGCGGTGTGGGGTTCTCCAGTCCTGAAGCCTGAAGTGAAGGGCACGTGACTGTGAGATGTGGCCTCAATTTAAATAGAAAGGTTGGATTTGAATAGCGCCCCATTGGTTCCTTACCGTTTGACCCATCAATATGTCAGTATCACTCGGCCTTCGTGAGACTACTCGTTCACGAGCCTATGCCCCAAGTTTGGATTACATTTTTATTTGTCGGATACTATTATCGTAATCTTAAAAGATTATAGTTGTTAGTAATATTTAATGGCAAATAGTGATGGGAGGCGAGGATGATAGTTGGTAAATAATGCTAATTTTAATTTATAGAAAATGTTATCTGAAAATACGGGAAAATGATTTCCAATTAAAAAAAAGTCTATTAATATTTTCTGTGGTGATCAACTATTACTTCCTAGTGATGTTCAAAAATGGAATCTTAATGTTACTAGATCGGTCCATTGGATTCGACTTTGTCCCAATTGACTCCTTGCCCAATTTGTTAAAGGGAAGAATAATTTTAAAATCATTAAAATTTAACACTAAGACCAATTCCAAAATAGTTGAACTACCTGATCAAGTCACAAATGGACGCCATATGCATTTTTGTTTCCATTTTTTAATACTCAAAACTTGTCATCGGTTTATATATATATATATATATATTATATATATATATATTAATTAGTAAGGCTATTTTCAATCTAATGATCCCATTTAAGATTTTTAAATACCACATCAATATTTTAAAAATCTTTTTTCTTTAAGAACTTCCTCAATTTATCCTGGGTTTTTGAAAAGAATTCTTAGGTATCATCTTAAGTTATTAAAGAGTGTTTCTAGATAACACTTGTAAAATAATAATAATAATAATAATAATAAAATTTGGACAATAAATGACCTCCCAAAAGTATAAGAATCTCTCTCTATCCTTCAAGAATTCTAAAAAAAAGGTCCTTAATTTTGAATATAATGATAAGGATGGAGATACCCTAAAACATAAGTATAAGCCAATAAAAGCAGGCATCATATTGGCTTGACATTAACATAGTTTAACTTCAATTTGTTAATCCTAGTATTGTAGTAATTTAGCATTATCCACCATAGAGTCCTTCACAATAGAAGTGGAACAAAACATATAACATGAGATTCTTTATGCGCAATAGCAATTAGACTATTTGCAACCTTATTCAGCGTTCTTGGCCACACTTCAATTCTGACCTCCTATAGCATTGAAAACTTTGTGTTACATGTAGATAAAACATTAGCATACTTGTGATGATAAAAATCATGTGCGTGCAATAGGTTAAAAGCCATCATGGAATCTAAATTAATCTCAACTTTAAGCATATTTAACTTAATGTAGTAAGTTAGGCCTTAATATAAGGCCCATAACTTAGTTGCAATAATATCCACTCTACTAATGCTTTTCTCATATCCTAAAAATCATCTAACCACGATCATCACGAATTATACCATGTGTATGTACATGATTAGTGGAGACACACTCAAGATATAAAATTAAGAACAGTAGACATTTATCTAGTTTTAATGTGGAATTTTTCATATTAAAATCATGCTTCTTCTTCTTCTTCTTTTCTTTTTTGGTGCCAACAATTAAAATGTTGCTTGATTTGTCAAATTTAATAAATCATACTAAATGTAACTATGTTCAATCTTAAATACCCCACCACTACGAATAACCAAAGCCACATCGTAATATTATGATATAATATACAATTTTACAACTTAATATCTTTTTTATATCTCACATTTTTATGGTATTATTAATATATCTTTATAATTTTTAAAATCAAATTTAATATTTTGAAAACCCTTACCTTTTATATCTTATTTTAATCCATTACTTTTGTTGTTTAGAATGAAAATTTCCACACTTTTTTGGGTTATTTTTGCCATTGTTTTTGCTTCTATCCATTTAGTAAAATAATCGACAGTTACAATGATATATTGTTGTTGGCTGGTGGCCTTAAAAAGGGATCCAAGGTGTCAATCCTTCATTGTGCAAAGGGCCAATGGCTCGTAATGGGTAGAAGAACACTGCTTAGAAGTTAGTTTATGAAGGCATGCTTCTAGTATTAGACACATTTCTCAACCAACTCCTTGGCATCTCTCTTCATCATAGGCTAGTAGTAGTTGAGATGAAGGGCTTTGACATATAGAGCTTAAATCTTGATATGATTATTGCATACATCGACATGTAGCTCGTCCAGTACATGTTGGGCTTCTTTTGGTCTTAAACATTTGAGGTAGAAGAGGTTGAATCCCCATCGATAGAGTTAGCCCTCAATGAGTGTGTATTGAGTTGCTTTACGCAAAAACTTCCTTGCCTCTTTCCGTTCCTCTAGGATAGTGCCATCCTTTAAGTATGCAATGAATGGGACCATCTAGCAAGGCTTGGTCAGTCAATGCTCTTGTCAAGTAGGTATTCAATGAACACCTTCCTATCTAATTCAGAAAGGCTAGTTAAGGCAAGCCTAAGTAGCCCATCTGCTTCGGGGTTCTTGGCTCACAGAATTGTCGTGATATTCCAACTTGAGAACTCTACTTTAAGCACTTGTACGACCTCTAGATATCTAGTTATATTGTCATCCTTAATTGAATAGTCCCTTTTAATTTGTTGAACTACTCGTTGTGAGTTCGAGAAGACTTCCAACCTCTTTCAGTAGTCTCATCCTTATGATGAAGGCTTCGTATTTAGCTTCACTATTGCTTACAAAGAACCTAAACGTCAATGCATAATGTACTTTTGGCCTACATGGTCCTCTCAATACTAGTCTTGCTCCACTCCCTCCCCACCCTAAGTGGACAACCCGTTAATATGGAGAGTCCACTTCGGCATGTCCTCATCGACAAGAGTGTTGTCTCGTGCTATGTATTTTACTACAAAATCGGTTAAGACTTGTGATTTAATGGCTTCTCTCGGCCGATATTAGACTCGATATGTGCTTAACTTTAGGGCATACTTAACCATTCTTTTGAAAGTGTAAACACCCCATTTTTGCCATCGGAATCAACAATTCTCGATAATAATCAATTTTTCAATTTTTCCTAATTTTCCATAAATAATGAAAATGTTCAAAAAATAAAAATAAATAGGAAAACACTTCAATTTTGAAAAATGATTTCAGGAATGGCAATAATAAATAATAAACAATTTTTACAAATTTTTGAAATTTCAAAAAATACAAAAAGATAAAATATGTACAATTTGCGATGTAAATAAAATCGGGAAATTGGGCCAGCTCAGCTGGCTCGTGTGTGTGCGTGAAAGGGAACGTGTGGAGGCCAGACGTTGTAGGTTCGAATCCTCCCCCGAGCATTCTGTGCAAACTTTTTTTTTTTGCCCTTTTCGCTGGAGCTGCCACGTGGCAGCATGTGATTGGCCGAGGGAAGTCACGCGCGTCGCGCGTGATCATCTTCTTCGCAAGCCCAGCCGGAGAAAAATCCGGCAAAAGTCCGATAAGGCTGAAATTGCTGGATTTCTTCAAATCTTTTTAGATTTCAATAAATCCAAGACCGAATTATCCAGATAAATGGTAAGATTACAACAAATCGGTATCAAATGGATTGGATAAAATCAAATCTAAGAAACGGAAAAATATGGGTTTATCTAAATCGGCCGATTCGAGCTTATCCAAGAGGAGTTCGAGGTTCCTATAAATAGAGGAGAACAGGAGGAAGCTGAAACAAGAAGAAAAAGTGAGAGAAAGGAGCGAATCGAGTACGTCGGAGGAGCTTGAAGCCGTGACCACCGACCGGAGTTCAAACCGCCGCAAGGAGACGTTCTGGGAGTAAACCGCCACCACCATCGGACTCAGCACCCTCAAGAAGCTAGGATTCGACACTTCACCCGCCGCAAACGACCGCCGGAACGCCGTGAACGAGCCAATACCGCCGCCGCGTCCGACCGATTCGACCTGACCCGACCCGATCCAACCCGATCCGATCCGACCCGCGCACTGATCCGGATCCAGGTAAGTCGGATTTTCCAGATTTTTTATTATTATTTATTTTACTTATTTTGTTTATTTGTTTATGTTGAATTTACTTATTATTATTGATTATATTGTTAGCCATTTATTTATTTATATTTTCAATAAATAGGAAAAAATGTAGAAATTGTATTTTTCTAGGATTTAATAATGTAGAAAATAAAAATAGAAAATAGGAAATAAGAAAAAATAAAAATAAAAATAATAAAAATGAAGAAAAATAATAGAAATATTAGAAAAAAATAATAAAATTTTAAATTTCAAAATAGGATAGAAAATAAACTTAAGATAAAAATTTCAACAAAAAATATAAAAATTATAAAAATCATGAAAAACTTACAAAACTTATGAAAATCACAAAAATCATGAAAAACTTACAAAACTTATAAAAATCACAAAAATCATGAAAATCACAAAAATCATAAAAATCACAAAAATCATAAAAAATTCAAAAGAATTATAAAAGAATCGTAAAAATAAATTTTAACACTTAGAAAAATCCTTTTCTTCAAATAAACTCAAAATTGATGTTTTCCCTCAAAATCATTTTAAAAAAAAAATCAAATTCAAAGTTTAGGCTTAGAAGTTTTAGAAAAATCCCAAAGACGTTAAGAACTTAAATCAAAAGAGTTTTCAAAATTAAAATTCATCAACAAACCTAAAGGTTTTCAGAAAAGCGAACTACGGCTTGTTTGATCCTGAGTAGCAGGTACGCAGGCACCCATTCGGGTCAACCCCTAAAATAAATGAAAAATCATTTTTCTTGAATAAATTCAAAAACATAATAAAAGTAACAAAGACACAATGAAACACATTTCTAGAGATGAACAATTTTGAGAGATTAGGTGGTAACCGTAAAGGTTTTAATAGGTTAGCCTCCGGACTTAGAAACTCTGGTTTTCCCTTTTTCTCTTCTCACAAAAAACGAGAAGAGGAAATAACGACGACTAGTAGTCTAAATTAATACTAATCCGCTCCTTTAGTCTTAATTCACTTTTCCCAACAACAGTTGGGTGGCGACTCAAAAAATCAAACGAAATTCCTAATCAAGTCGAGGATCTAGATTAGATGAGCATAGGGTTTAGTTCAGATCGGATTAGGAACGGAAATTCAAAAATTAGACTCGACAGGATGGCGACTCCGCTGGGGACCCATGCCAGTAGGCTAGCCACCTGAATCCTTTCAAATCGTTATCTTTAAGAAATGTGTTTCATTTTGTTACTCTGTTGCTAACCTTTCAGGGTTTAGTTAGATTTTCAGTTTTTCTTTATTGTGGGGGCTTTGCATGCATATATCTGTGTGAGTAGATGCGGTCGAACCCGGACCGTCCTAGAAACCTAAGACGGGGGCCATTGTGTAGGTTTCGGGCGAAGTGAGTTGATTCACCGTTCGGGACTGATTAGGCTACCCCACCCTATGCTTCGATATGGCCTGAGATCCATTTCTTCGAAAATGCGGGAGGCCATGGAGCTCGGGAACCAGTTAGAACCAACCTACTTGCATACATAACATCACAGAAGGTTGACAATTGAATGACAATGTATTGGTTTGTTGTTTTGTCCTTGGAGTTCAGGACTATTTCCCTATAAGGTTTTCATAGTTCTTGTTATAACTAGGCTGTTTCCTATTGTAATAGATGGCTAGCAGTGCAGTCGACCGCCTCCTCCGCAAAGAAATTCGGGTGTACAAACCTTTGGACCCAAAATTGGTACTGGACCACTGGTTTACCTTGTATAACCCAGAGGAGCAAGCCTTCATCCAACAGAAGATCGGCCCCGTCCTCTCACTGACTAAGACAGAGGCGAATTTGCTTATGGTCCGGGCCATGCTCCAGTTATGGGAGATCGAGCCCGCAGCTTTCTTCATCGGACCGCATGAGATCACCCCTACCCTGGAGGAGTATACCCAGTTGCTACAGGCTCCAGCACTGACTGATCAGATTTACACGCCAGACCTTGAGGCCGGGCCAGCCGGTATCTTCAGCAGATTGCTAGGCATCCGCAAAACAGCGCTCAATAAAGCCCTGGCAGACTGTAATGGATATTGTATACGAATGGATGATCTAGAAGCCTGGTTTATTGCCCGAGAAGACAATGGGGACAGAAAGGACATCCTGTGCGGAGACCCTAAGACTTACAGACAGAGAAGGGTGAACGCCTTCCTCTTGACGGCCTTCGCCACCATTTTGTTCCCCACCGGAACTTTCTATATTCACTACCGGGTTACAGAGCTGGTGACCCAATTCCTGGAGGGAAGATCTTACATCCCGGCTCTACTGGCTGAACAGATCCGAAACCTAAATTTCCTCAAGAAGAAGGGTCATGGCATCCTGCGCTCAAGCCTCAACCTTCTGCTAATATGGTTCGTAAGCCACCTCAAGTGCTTCGGGCTGAACATGGTCAGAAAAACCCTAGCCCAACAGGTAGATCTGGTGGATTCGGTATAGAAAAGGTGAAGTTACCCGACGACATTACCAGCCACAGTTGGGTAGATCTGCTTAGAAGCCTTAGCGCCGAAGATATTCTATGGACAGCCAGGTGGAGTTGCTGCAATAAAATCATCCTAACCTGCAGTAATTTCCAAGCAGTGCCATTAATTGGGATCAACGGATGCATCGGATATCACCCCAACTCTGTAGTCCGCCAATTCGGTACCATCCAAGACATAATTTATCGGCCCTCACTCGAAACAATCACCTTTGAGTATCAAGATCCGAACCTATTGGTAGCCGAGAAGTTTGCTAAGCTGACAGAGGTCAAAGCACTTTGGGAAGCCAGAATCGAAAGCCCGAATGTGGACCTCGGCGAGCTAGATGGCGAAGTGGGAAAACACCGAGCCACCAGAGAGTTTGTAATCCACCAGCTATACCAGACAGGGGAAAGAGCATACCGGGTTCCAGACGTCACCCAGCCAAGACCGGATAAGATCAATCCAGAAACAGAGATCTACCTGGAACAGGTCAAGGCCCCGATGGAAGTATACTTCGAAGCTGCAGACTATAAGAAAGACATCTGGAAGGGACGCTTCAAGGAATCTGACCAAAGAAACAAGGCCTTTAGAAGCACAATTAGAGAAATCCCAAGCCAGGGTCAAAGAACTAGAAGCCATCATCAGTGGGAAGCCTGAGCCTCCACAACAGAAGACTAAGAGAGCTAGGAAATAGATTTTCCCTGTAATCTTTCATTTGTTTATTTTGATCTTTGAACTCCAGAATTTTCAAAATTAATAAAAGTGAAGTTTTCAACATTACGTTGTCAATCAGTTGTCAACCCTTTATTTTTAGCATCCGTGTGAGCATCTGATTCGCATATTTACTAAGAAATAATAACAAAGAAAAAGCATCTGTATGAGCATCTGGTTTGCATATTTACTAAAAAATAAGAACAATGAAAAATAAATGGTAAAAGAGAATTGAAGAGTTACTAACAATTAGAGATCTTTTCAAGGTCCTAAAATTTGCTTCTAAATGGTTAGCTTAACCTAAAGCTCATAGTCACTTGCTCTAAAAACCAAAGACCTCTATAACCAACGAAAGACCCCATTCACTTCAAAAGGCCTCCTCATATCTTGATTTAGCCTCGAAACCTAAAACGTCCCAACACCCTCCAATCCTAAAAGCTGCACTTGAAGTTTCCTTTCTATCAAAAGTCATATAAACCAAACACAGATTTTTTTTTTTTTTTTTTGGCACACGTTCAAAGTAGCTATGGTCAATTATCACTGAGGGTATAAAGAAGACTCTTCCAAATACTTGAGTCTTAAGCACTTAAGACCAAATCGCTTGTTCAAATTGACAACAGTACACGGGGACGCCATGAGAAGTGAAGAACATAGGCAAATTTGATAAAATGGAAGGGTATCTTTGTTTAAAAGGTTTAAGATGACAAGAGGCAAACCACGTCCCAAACACTAACCCTTAAACACTTGAGAGTTGAGTGTTATTAATGTGAAGTTTTGGACTCATTCCTTAAAGGAGGTCTATCTTGAATTTGATACGTTAAATCAAATAATGTTAGGCATTCATTTTTGTTACCCTAAACACAATCATCCTTTGACAAACAAGAGTTTCAAAATTTAACCCTACCATCAACCACCCCACGATGGAATAATTGGGAAGATAGAGACATCAATAGTGCTTGTCCTAGTTGCAATAATTCAAAATTTTAGCCATAGATAATTGAGATGAAGAGAAGTCCACATTCTAAAAAAAAAAAAATACACATGAACCACACGAAATGATCACCATTGGGCCCAAAAGAAAAGAAGAAAAAAAAGAGATAGAAAAAGAGAATGAATGAAGAAAAAATGATGAAAAAAAAAAACTGAAAGGAATAGAAAGAAAAGAAAAGGAAAAGAAGGGAAATGAGAGAAGCCTGAGAATGTAGCTAAACCTATAAAAAGCCCAACAACACTTGAAAATACCAGGGCCAAATACGAGAGTAGTTCAAAGATATACTACCCTTTTTGAAGACTTCTCCAAATCATTGAAAATAACTTATCTTGAGCAAAAATTGCTAGGGCAAATACTATTCTTATTCTTTTTCTCAAGGTTTATTGACTTACAAACCCAAGTTGAAATGACTATTCTTTCAAAATAAACCATTAACATACATTTCTGAAACCAATAACCAAAAGAGCCTAAATTGCATTACAAGTATCAAAAAGTCCTAACGGATTGATTAAAGCGTATTACTTAAAGAAAGACCATAATTTTTGGAATAGAAGTCAAGAGTGACATCTAAACCGAGAGATTGTAAGGAAGTCCTCCTAGATTAAACCAATTAAAAACGAGATATCCAGTTATAAATGGAATGAGAAAATTTACTCATTGGCATTGTTTAGCCTTAAATACTGATATCCCCAAGAAGAAGATATGAGTCTTAAGTATAAGAAACCCCTCAAGAGATGATTGATTAAGCTAAGACAACACTTTTGTTTCTAAGATTAAACCAAACCCTCTGAGAAAAATGAGGCAAAAGAGTAAGTGATTATGGAGCAGTAGGGAATGCTTACCCTCTATTTGTATTTGTAGGAGCCTTGTCAGATTCTTTACTCGTTAGCAATGCTCACTAAAAAAGGAACACTTTAATATTTTGCCACATTATCCTTAGGTTTCAAAAGACCATTTTTTTTTGAAAATTTGCAGAAAAATTTTAGTTATCACGTGTTCAGAAGTTTAAGTCATCTTGCATTTGATTGTTATTGAAAAAAAATGAATAAGATTCCCATTTAGGATATTCTTCCGTTAATAGGGTAGTCAGCCAAAAAGGGGCACTTCCTTAGATCTCTCAAGGTTAGCCCACAAGGGGCACCTTTTGAGCCATTTTCATAATAGGGTAGTTAGCCCAAAAAGGGGGCACTTCCTAGATCTCTCAAGGTTAGCCCACAGGGGCACCTTTTTGAACCATCATTTTCGTAATAGGGTAGTCAGCCAAAAAGGGGCACTTCCCTAGATCTCTCGAGGTTAGCCCACAGGGGCACCTATTGAGCCATCATTTTCATTTAGGTTAGTCAGCTCTTGGGGCACTTTCCTAAAAGTCTATCCAAGGGTTAGTCAGCCCAATATGGGCACTTTCCGAAAAAAACCTGATCTCAGGGTCAGCTCATAAGGGCACCTTTTGAGACAGTTCTAGTTTAGGTTAGTCAGCTCTTGGAGCACTTTCCTAAAAATTAATTCAAGGGTTAGTCAGCTCAATATGGGCACTTTCCCGAAAAAGCCTGTTCTCAGGGTCAGCTCATAAGGGCACCTTTTGAGACAGTTCTAGTTTAGGTTAGTCAGCTCTTGGGGCACTTTCCTAAAAATTAATCCAAGGGTTAGTCAGCCCAATATGGGCACTTTCCCGAAAAAACCTGTTCTCAGGGTCAGCTCATAAGGGCACCTTTTGAGACAGTTCTAGTTTAGGTTAGTCAGCTCTTGGGGCACTTTCCTAAAAATCAATCCAAGGGTTAGTCAGCCCAATATGGGCACTTTCCGAAAAACCTGTTCTCAGGGTCTGCTCATAAGGGCACCTTTTGAGACAGTTCTACTTTAGGTTAGTCAGCTCTTGGGGCACTTTCCTAAAAATCAATCCAAGGGTTAGTCAGCCCAATATGGCACTTTCCCGAAAAAACTTGTTCTCAGGGTCAGCTCATAAAGGCACCTTTTGAGACAGTTCTAGTTTAGGTTAGTCAGCTCTTGGGGCACTTTCCTAAAAATCAATCCAAGGGTTAGTCAGCCTAATATGGGCACTTTCCCGAAAAAACCTGTTCTCAGGGTCAGCTCATAAGGGCACCTTTTGAGACAGTTCTAGTTTAGGTTAGTCAGCTCTTGGGGCACTTTCCTAAAAATTAATCCAAGGGTTAGTCAGCCCAATATGGGCACTTTCCCGAAAAAACCTGTTCTCAGGGTCAGCTCAGAAGGGACCTTTTGAGACAGTTCTATGTTAGGTTAGTCAGCTCTTGGAGCACTTTCCTAAGAATTTCATCTAAGGTTAGTCTAGCCCAAGATGGGCACTTTCCTAAAATCCATTTTAAGGTTAGTCAGCCTAATATGGGCACTTTCCTAAAAATCCATTCTCAGGGTCAGCTCATAAGGGCACCTTTTGAGACACTACCACAGGTTAGTCAGCCCAAGATGGGCACTTTCCTAAAATCTATTTTAAGGTTAGTCAGCCTCAATATGGGCACTTTCCTAGATTCTCCCGATTAGTCAGCTCTTGGGGCACTTTTCGGAAACATCTTCCCAAACAGTTGCTAGTCTAACAAGACGCTTCTGTCGACGGGTAGCCAACTCATAAGGGCGCTTCCTAAATAAATTTTCTTTCCAAGGTTGCAAGTCTGATAAGACGCTTCCTATCATTATTTCTCATACATTCCAACTCGATGCTTGAAATGTGCCCTGTCACCAATTAGTTAGCCCATAAAGCGCTTTTTGGAAAGGGAACATTACCTTGAATCGTTAGGAACATCTTCAACCGTAGGATTATCAGCTCTTGGGTCATTTTCCTACAGAAAACCTAATTCAAGAGGTAAAAAATGGCGTCTTTTGTTTGTCTTTGTGGTTAAGTTTTTCAAACTTTACCACAAAGAGGGGCAGCTGTAAACACCCCATTTTTGCCCTCGGAATCAACAATTCTCGATAATAATCAATTTTTCAATTTTTCCTAATTTTCCATAAATAATGAAAATGTTCAAAAAATAAAAATAAATAGGAAAACACTTCAATTTTGAAAAATGATTTCAGGAATGGCAATAATAAATAATAAACAATTTTTACAAATTTTTGAAATTTCAAAAAATACAAAAAGATAAAATATGTACAATTTGCGATGTAAATAAAATCGGGAAATTGGGCCAGCTCAGCTGGCTCGTGTGTGTGCGTGAGGAACGTGTGGAGGCCAGACGTTGTAGGTTCGAATCCTCCCCCGAGCATTCTGTGCAAACTTTTTTTTTTTGCCTTTCGCCTGGAGCTGCCACGTGGCAGCATGTGATTGGCCGAGGGAAGTCACGCGCGTCGCGCGTGATCATCTTCTTCGCAAGCCCAGCCGGAGAAAAATCCGGCAAAAGTCCGATAAGGCTGAAATTGCTGGATTTCTTCAAATCTTTTTAGATTTCAATAAATCCAAGACCGAATTATCCAGATAAATGGTAAGATTACAACAAATCGGTATCAAATGGATTGGATAAAATCAAATCTAAGAAACGGAAAAATATGGGTTTATCTAAATCGGCCGATTCGAGCTTATCCAAGAGGAGTTCGAGGTTCCTATAAATAGAGGAGAACAGGAGGAAGCTGAAACAAGAAGAAAAAGTGAGAGAAAGGAGCGAATCGGAGTACGTCGGAGGAGCTTGAAGCCGTGACCACCGACCGGAGTTCAAACCGCCGCAAGGAGACGTTCTGGGAGTAAACCGCCACCACCATCGGACTCAGCACCCTCAAGAAGCTAGGATTCGATACTTCACCCGCCGCAAACGACCGCCGGAACGCCGTGAACGAGCCAATACCGCCGCCGCGTCCGACCGATTCGACCTGACCCGACCCGATCCAACCCGATCCGATCCGACCTGCGCACCGATCCTGATCCAGGTAAGTCGGATTTTCCAGATTTTTTATTATTATTTATTTTACTTATTTTGTTTATTTGTTTATGTTGAATTTACTTATTATTATTGATTATATTGTTAGCCATTTATTTATTTATATTTTCAATAAATAGGAAAAATGTAGAAATTGTATTTTTCTAGGATTTAATAATGTAGAAAATAGAAAATAGAAAATAGGAAATAAGAAAAAATAAAAATAAAAATAATAAAAATGAAGAAAAATAATAGAAATATTAGAAAAAAAAATAATAAAATTTTAAATTTCAAAATAGGATAGAAAATAAACTTAAGATAAAAATTTCAACAAAAAATATAAAAATTATAAAAATCATGAAAAACTTACAAAACTTATGAAAATCACAAAAATCATGAAAAACTTACAAAACTTATAAAAATCACAAAAATCATGAAAATCACAAAAATCATAAAAATCACAAAAATCATAAAAAATTCAAAAGAATTATAAAAGAATCGTAAAAATAAATTTTAACACTTAGAAAAATCATTTTCTTCAAATAAACTCAAAATTGATGTTTTCCCTCAAAATCATTTTCAAAAAAAAATCAAATTCAAAGTTTAGGCTTAGAAGTTTTAGAAAAATCCCAAAGACGTTAAGAACTTAAATCAAAAGAGTTTTCAAAATTAAAATTCATCAACAAACCTAAAGGTTTTCAGAAAAGCGAACTACGACTTGTTTGATCCTGAGTAGCAGGTACGTAGGCACCCATTCGGGTCAACCCCTAAAATAAATGAAAAATCATTTTTCTTGAATAAATTCAAAAACATAATAAAAGTAACAAAGACACAATGAAACACATTTCTAGAGATGAACAATTTTGAGAGATTAGGTGGTAACCGTAAAGGTTTTAATAGGTTAGCCTCCGGACTTAGAAACTCTGGTTTTCCCTTTTTCTCTTCTCACAAAAAACGAGAAGAGGAAATAACGACGACTAGTAGTCTAAATTAAGACTAATCCGCTCCTTTAGTCTTAATTCACTTTTCCCAACAACAGTTGGGTGGCGACTCCAAAAATCAAACGAAATTCCTAATCCAAGTCGATGATCTAGATTAGATGAGCATAGGGTTTAGTTCAGATCGGATTAGGAACGAAAATTCAAAAATTAGACTCGACAGAAAGCATCAAGTTTCTATAGTATTTGGCGAAGCGGTTGATCTAATAGGATGACCATTAGATGGGCCTCAAAGTATAGCTAAAGCTTCCTTACAGACACCGCTATTGCTAGGGAAAACTTTTCTACTTTGGAATACCTTATTTCAAGTCCTTGGAGAACATGACTTACATAGTACACAGGCTTATTTTGCCTTCTGTTAGCCTAGACTAATACTAAGGAAAAGACTTGTTCAGTTACGAACAAGTATAAGTACAACTCTTCACCAAGGGCTAGCTTAGATTATACTGTAGGAGTGGTTAGAGAAGCCTTCAAATCTTCAAATGTTACTTAGCACTGTTCAATCAATTGGAAGTTTGATGGGTTCTTTAGAATTTTAAAGAACTCCATACACTTATTGGTGGACTTAGACAAGAACTTGCATAGAGTGGCAATTCACCTTGTGAGGCACTAGACATCCTTAACAGTTCTCAAGGCCTACATTTCTAGGATGGCTTGGATTTTCTTTGGATTCACCTCTATGCCAATGATAGTAACTATGTATCCTAAGAACTTTCCTAAAGTGACCCTGAATATGCATTTCTACGAATTCAGCTTTATGTTGTTCTCCCCTAGGATGTCAAAGGTTTCTTAAAGATCCTCAATGTGGTCAATGGGCTACTTGCTTTTGAAGATCATGTCATCTATGCAAACTTCCATGTTTTGCTCAATCTATGCTCTGAACATCATTGTTACCAAACGTTGATAAGTTGACCCTATATTTTTCAGTCCGAAATGCATGACTTTGTAATAATACATGTCAAAATTGGTGACAAACAAAGTGTAGACTTAGTTGGGTTCATGCATTTTGATTTGATTGTAGCCTGAGAAGGCATTTATGAAGCTTAGGAGGGCATGACACAAGGTTAAGTTGACTAGTTGGTCGATTGTTGGGAGGGGAAAGCAATCTTTCGACTAGACTTTATTTAAACTGGTGAAAACAATGCGCATGTGCCATTTCTTCATTAGATTTCTTGACTAACACACAATTAGCCAACTAAGTGGGATAAAGCTCCTCCCTCACAAAACTTGCTTGTAGCAACTTTTGTACCTCCTCCTCAATTGCCGCTTGCCTTTCAAGGGAAAAATGGTGTCTTTTCTGTTTTATCACCTTGAAGCTCAAGTCAATGTTGAGGTAGTGCGTGATTGTATTTGAGTGAATGCTTAGCATATTTAATGGAGACCAAGCAAAAACATCACTATTGGACCAAAGGAAGTCAAAGAGACATTGCTTTAGCTTGGCAGGCATCGGCTTTCCCACTTGCATTTTCTATTTAGGTTTGCTATCAAGCTATATCGTCTTGGTCTCCTTAGTTGGTTCTCCTCTATTCCCAACTTTTCCTCTGGCTTAGTCTTGATAATGAAAACCTCTCCCTTAGTCAATACTTATAGGAAGCATGACCTTGCTTACCATTGGTCTCCTCAGCATATGCTAACTCTTGTTAGGGTAGGGAACTTAGCTTTCAGATACACTATGGAGGAGACCATTTTGAAGGCATTTTGGCTTGGTCTTCCTATTATGAAATTATAGGGAGACTACCAGTTAACCACCAAGAAGTCAATAAGCTGTTTAGTGATATTGTCATTAGCACCAAGCTCTATAAGGAAGGAAATTATCTCGACAACTTAGATAGGTTGGTTGTTGAAACCATTTAAGTCTTAGTTATACAACTTCAATTTTTCCTCGAGCTTTGGCTTCATTTGATCATACACTACTTTGAAAATGATGCCCACTAAGTTGTTGATGTAAATAAGCATTTTCTAAACTTTAAAACCACTAATCCGAGTTGATATGACAAGTGCATTGTCATGTGGACCTTGAATACCTTCTAAGTTTGCCTCTAAAAAGGAAATGAAGTTATCCACTCTATACCTTTTATTGTGTAAGATCATTACCTATCGGGGTTAGGCATAAGTTTAATTGTTGGAACTTGGTTGTCTGCCCTTTGAAGGTCCCTCAACAATTGTGTTGACTATGTTGTTGGGAGTCCTATTGGCTTGTTTGGGGGGTAGAATTGCCTAGTCTATTGTTTGGCTTAGCTTACCTCCTTTGTGTTGGCCTTTTAGCTTCGTTAAGATGGTTATTGATGTACTCGTGAAGGTACCCCCTTTTGATGGCATCCTCCAAAGCATTTTTTAATTGGACAAGATCCTTCGTGTTGTGTCCTACGTCTTTGTGAAACTTGCAGTACCTATTTGAGTTCCTTCTAGAGGGGGATCTCTTAAGTTTTTCAAGCCATGTAAGGATACCCCCATTGTGCACTTTAATGAGTATTTAGCCTTTGGGTTGGTTAATGGGGTGTGGTCCGTGTAGAATGGAATGGTGCACCTTCTACTGTGTTTACCGTTATTCCGCCTATGAGATGAATCTTCGTCATTTCAACTTGGTTTGGTCGATCTCCTTAGGAGCTCTGATATTATCCTCCATGGTAATGAATTTTGCAACTCGTTTACGGAATTCATCAAAGTTTTCTAGCTTATGTTTAGAAATGGATAGAAAGAAGTGACTTGAGGGTAGCACCCTCATTATGGCAACATTGAGGGTGATTTGCATATCGAGATTGGGAATCTTGAGCATGGTTGTTGTAAATCTGGACAAGTAGTCTCTAATGAACTCATCCTATTTCTAGCGAATGACATTAAGGCTAAAGAATCCTTCATTGGTATTTTATTGGCCAAGAAATGTTGATAAAACTGCTTGCTGAGGTCCTTAAAACTTGAGATAGAGCTCGACTTCAAATGGCTATGCTACGTCCAAGCCAACTTCTTTAGAGTACTAGGGAAAGCCTTGCAAGTGATTGCATCACTGCATCTTAAGAAGCGCATTTATGACATGAAGCAGTTGAGGTGATCCCCTAGATCGGTGGTACTATTATAAAATTCCAACATTGGGATACAAATGTGAGGGGGAAGCAGCTTGTTTTCGATCTCTTTCGTAAATGGAGATCGGGTGAACAAGTATTGATCCCATAAATTAGATTTCTTATTATTGCATAGGTCGAAAAACCTCTAAATCATGTATTTTAGCTCTCCTACATCGGCTTTGTGTAGAGAACGGGGGGAGTGTGCCTTAGATGGCTATGGTTGTTGAGGTGGGGTTGTTACTCCACTATGCGAGGCAACGAGATCTAGTACTAGTGGTAATATAGGTGGTGTTGCATTTTAGCATGAAGGTTGGTGACCATTTGCTCCAGAGGAGCCAACATATCTTCTCCACCCTAGGGGTTTTATTGTTATGAGTGTGATGGATTTATTTGGTAGAGTGTTTAGGAAGGTGAATTGTCAATGTTTTTTGATTTAGATATATTATGGTCATGATTCTCAAAAAGGTGGTGCCAAATGTTGTTTGTGGATTCAGTAGGGAAGTGAGTGAACTTATAAAACACCAGGAAATAATGAGCTATAGGGGTGTCAAGGTTGTTTAGTGTTGCTACTCCGATGCTCAAGTTGGAGTATTGAGTGAGAGTTAAGAGACAACTGGAAAAATAGCCAAGAGACTAAAAGGTTAAGATTCCTTTACTAATAGATAACTTTGGGTATTTATAGGCAGTATCGATGTGCGGTTATCCTTGGAGAATATGGGGCTCATCCATGGTTACACGTTCAAGGTGTTTAAGTAGTGGGAGAGTGGACGACTCAATCTACAATGAGTCCTATCTACGATTGACTAGGTCAAGGGGTTATGGGTAACAAGGTTGAGATTTCACTTAGGCTCATGACTAAGTTTCTTGGGTGAGATGGGCTAGAATTAAGTGTAGGCCCATAGCCGAAATGGCCTATCAACAACTTTATTTATGAATTATTTATTTCCAAAAACTTAAATTGCTTAAATAATTTTGAAATATTACATTAATTAATAATTCATGATGTGAAATTTAGGTAGCCCTTGAAAACACTTGTTCATTTGCTAAACATGGTGGGTATGTATGATACTTTACTCATATTCTATCATGTAAGGTATCAGTTCCTAAATTTTGTAACCGAAGCCTATCTTATAGCACCATAAAATTATCATGAAATTTGTACCTTATAGAATTTGCATTGTACATAATACCTTATGGAACTTGTAAATTTTTCATATATTCTCATAAATTTCAACTTTATATAATATTTAAAATGTAATCTATATAACCAGTAACAAAATGACTGATATAGAATATATATATATATATATAACTTTTTCTTTATCTTTGTTATTTTAAGTTTGTGTAATGTTAAATAAAACCTATGGAACCTATAGCAAATTGGAATGAATATTATCACATAGAGAAGTAGTAAACTTCATATTTAAGTTTTGTATTTAACTTAGGTTGTTATTTTTTTAACATAAATATAATATATTTTTTATTCTTTTCTTAACAAAAACAAATGTAAAGTTATTTTTCATTCATGGATATGTATTATATTATTTAATAAATTTTAAAATATGGGTAAGGGTAATTTGGAACTCATAACTTGTATATTTTATAGTATAGGTTCTAGGGTGAGTATAAGATATAAAGACATTATATCTGTACTCCACCCTGTTGAAGTAGGTTTCAAACAATTGCTACTTGGAATCTATTTTGCGATTCTCAATATTTATCCAGAACCTACTTGGTTAAGTAAGGTACAAGTGGGTGTCCTATACAGTAGGGTTACCCACAATTATAGATAACAATTAAAGGCTTATTCTCATATTAGTTATATTTTAATTTGACCCATTTATATCCTAACATTTCATCATAGTCAATTCTCATTTTAATGATGGTAGTGCTTGTATTCTAATTCATCCTTTTATATGTAATTATTCTTTTATACTAAAATACATAAAAACATTTTATGAGAGAGAGAGAGTTTTCTATGTGTTTTTATGTAATATGTTATAATATTCATTAGTAAATAAATTAAATATTTCATTAGTAAAAATAATTACATATTTCATTAATGTCCATTATGAATTAGATGTTTCATTATATAATATGTTTTTCTTTATAAGATATAAAACATTAAATTATTTTTACGTTTGTTGTTTTAAAAAAAAAATTATAATCACAATTCAAACTTTCATTTGCATATTGTGTGGACTCTTCAATTTTGGTGAAGTTATTTGTACCATTATTGTAGAAGCAAAGTTATCGATAATGACACAAAATTACTTTTATTTTATCCTATTCTATTTTTTCTTTCCCCATTATGAGAGCTTCTTATTACTATCCAAAGTGGAGATTATACATCAATATCATATATAAGAAGTTGATTTCTAATCCAAAAGAACTATTAGATAGAGTTCGTGTTTATAACAAACTACTTTAATGATATTTTTCTTTCTTTATAACTCAAGGTTTACAAAATCTAGATAGATTGTGTGTTTATAACTCTTTCTAAAATCTTTATTTAGGAAAGTTATAATGGTTCCACTAAGAGTTAAAGGTATTAAGTCCTCGTTTACTTGTATTAAAGTTTACCGTTAATAAAAAAATTTACCGATATTTCCTCTTTATGCATAGGTTTACCATAAAAAGGTTGATCTCAAAAACTAAAGAACTAATATATTAACAAAAGCTAGGAAGATACATGAGAGTATCATATGAACGAATTGTATCAAACTCTAACAAGTTAACCATACCATTATGTGGAAAATTACCCACTACTATTAGTCGAGAGGCTACCTATTCTATTGAGCATGTTGCCTCTGACCTTTGTTTGAGACCATAAACAAAACCTCTAGCTTCATACTCTAATCCTTGAATGATTACTAGCTTAGCTACAACTGCCTAACTATTAAGACAAAAACTTTAAACATATAGTATAGAAGAGCAATCAAAAGGTGCTTTGGTTGTTATTTCAATAGCACAAGTTGCCACTTGAAAACACTACATGAAAGATTTATCTCCTTTTTCTAAAGGTTCTCTAACCTCAACCTTGAGCACAAGGTTATGTCCTTAGAGGGGGAAAAATTGTTATGAACAAAAAGCACCTTAATGCCATAATATACTATACAATTTCTATGTTTAAAGTATAAGTTTACAAAGTAATAGCAATGATGTAACAACTACTATTTGTAATTGACTTTTATAACAAACTATAATTTGAGAGGAAAAATCACAATTGTAATATGTATTTAGCAAGTCTTAAGATAGATGATAAATGAAAAAGAAAAGCAGAAGGATTACTTTACTTTACAATCTAAATAGTGCCTCTTCTTCTTTACCCCTTTCCAAGAGTTTAGTTTAGCCTGTTTGAAAAGGCCTATTGTTCCTTTTCTCAATTATTACCTTATAAACTTGACATAAAGACACTTGGTTGTACTAGATAACGTGTCATGTTTTGCAGGGTACCCTAGTCGTAATAACCTGTCACAAATATATATGAGTTATGTAAATAAATAAATCTTATATATATATATACATATAAGATAAATAAATATTACATATGAGTTTTGTAACATAAGTCATTTAGTTCGATGGGTAGGTAAAACAAAAAAAGTAAATTGTTACAGTTTGGGCTTATAAAAAAAAAATCAAAAGTGGAGGTTACCAATCCTTCCGAATTCAAAAGTCTTCCATGTAATTCTAACTCTACTCACTCAACCTTACTATAACCATACCTTGCCTAGTGGAGTTGGTGAAATTTACCTTAACCCTTCCTCTAATAGTCGTGAGTATAATATGACCTGCAAAACTAATTACACTATAGGAAAATGAGCAAACTACTACTCAGTGAGATGAGAGTACAATATTCTTATTACTAAATAAGTACAAATAAGTTATCAATCTTACGTAATGCAAACACCACAAACGGTTTTCTAATAACTAACGTGGAATTTAGGGTTAGCGCCCCCCTTAACCTTGAGTTAGGGATTCTCATATACCATCAGTACCCAAGTCGTCAAAACTTCTCATATTTCACTTATATTCAAGGAACCTTCGATGCACTCTTGTAACTTAAATACCCAAAATAATAGGTGAGACCCTTCAATGGGCTCTGTCAAACGCATGGCAACCCTTAAGTCACTTAATTTGCAGATGGTAGAGCAATAGTCCATAAATGATTACTTCTCGTTAGTCATGTAGTAGTGATGACCTTTAACTCAAATGCAATATTTTGTACAATGCATGTCAAGTTTTAAATTAAGTTAATCTTTTAATTAGTTATTTAGGGATAACCAAACAAGATTTATTTTAACAAATCACAATTCAACTTTTCAAACATTCAATTATCAAGGCATCATAAAATAGTAATAAGCCACAATCAATAGCAACAACTCACTAATAATTTTCTTTTTGTTTCTCAATTAATCATGTAAGTATTTCTACTTTCTATTTCCACAGTTATGGCTAATAAATTCTACTAATGCTAATGGCTATACACTTTATTTTATTTATTTATTTATGTACATTTCATGTAATCTCGGCTATACCTATCCGACTTTAAGATGTGAGATCTAAGCTTATATATTTTTATTAATGCCAATCATAATTTATATATAAGAAATCCTCAACTCATGATTTGTGTGGATGACTTGTAAAACATGGAAGATTATAAATTTCCTAATTTTATGTAAAGGAGAGGGGTATTCTTTGAAAGAGAAAATAGAACACAAAATGAAACAAATATATATATATATATATAAAATGAAGTCTAATACCTACTAGCTAGTGCTTAAAGGTTTCTTACAATTTATTTTTCAACTTTGCAACAAGACATAAAGATAATCAAACACAATTCATATAACAACACAATTCTCTTCCCATTTCATCAAACAATCATCCTCAACTTCACATATCATTTCAACAAGTACTAAATTTATCAAATAACTAAGAATCAAGAGCGCATAGGATGTAGTAAATCCTTGAATTTCCCACTCACCTTGGCTTTATTAATTATGGCTCAAAATAGTTGTCAGGAAGTTGTGACTAGTCAAACTCCTCACCTAGAATCGAAGTCTAACAAGTTTACTAAGGATTGAACCAATTGAACTTACTAAAATTTCAATAAAATCAAACTTACAAATGGTTCTTTGAATAAAATTTCTTAAACGTTTTTACGTTTGTTTCAATCTAAAGTAAACTTTAAGCTTAACATTTACCTTTCAAGCCAAGTCTTATTGTGAAGTACTCTTCACAAGGATTACAAGAATACTTACAATTTTGGACTTAGATGTAGTATGAAAAAGTTATGAGTTCATAGAGATTAAAGAAAGTTTCGATATCACAAAGTATGATTTCGATGCACAATTTAGGTGAGGGGAAATTTCCAACTGAAATGAGTAGAGAGAGGGGTCTAGCCATTTAAAATTTATTAGAATCCTTCGCAATGAAGGTAATTTGAAAAGATTTTGAATTGATCTAATTACAAGTTCAATTGATACACATACTAATAATCTTATTAAATGATCTAAATTATAATATTTTTATATGAAATTTTAAGTATAAATTAAATAAAATGTCTTGAGTGTAAATATATACTCAAAAATCCTATTTAATTATCATAAATTTATAATTTTAATTTCTTTTATTGATTTCTTAAAGTTTACCAAGTGGTCCTATGAATTACCTATTTCCTGTATTTCAAAATTTTATTGAGATTTATAATGATGCTTTTATCTTAATTATTTCACTAATTTGATTCTAATTATTATCAAATTTGTGGAATTTTACATAACAAATGATAGAATATGTTCAAGAAATAGAGAGAGGATAATTACCTTTTCGAAAAATATGGTCTCTTTGGTATTTACATAGTTCTTAAGAAATGGAACAATTTCTTTGAAAAAAAAAGTGAACTCTTGCATTTTATCTTCTATTAGTAAATATTTACTTAGATGCTTGTGATAAAATATCAAAACAAGATCATTACAAGTTTACCAAATACTATTACTTTGTAGAAAATAATATAGATTAATACTTGTAAAAAATTAATGATAAAAGCATAGCTAGTAGGTTTTTCATAGAGTGAGGAAAAGAATGGTGATTAGATAAAATTAAAAAAAAATGCTATGCATAAAACATAACTAGTCCTACTAATTAAGGCAAGTGGTTCCATATGAGTAAGGTAAAAACTTCTATCCTAGACTCAATCCTTACATATAGGTTCAAAAATCTAAAATAGGACTATGACCTTGTAACTTTTATTCTATAAATTTATAAGTTTAGAGTACTTAAGGATTTACAAGTTTTTTCATTTTATTTGTTTATCATTTAAAACATTATAATCATTCATATACTAAATCATGATATTCAAAATGAAAGTTAATATCACTTTTAAATATAAATGACAACTATTATAGACATATTGAATTTCAATAAGAAAACAAAAACTAACAACAAAATAATATAATATATATATATATATATATATATATAATCCAACTTGAGTTGGTGATGTAATAAAGATTTTGTAATGCCCTGGTATCTAGAATATAACAACTTGCCATATGTTTATACCTCAACATGGGCACATAAAGGCTCATAACCACTATAAAACCACAAATTTACATATTAAGCTCAAACTTGACATCTTCACAATACATTTTCACTTTCACAATTGTTAATTCTACAAAATAAACCACTGAAATATTAAATACCTAATCATGTACTACAAGAATCTATTCGCTATTAGTTTTCTAACATTGATCTAACACTGAGCCTAACCCTAAATTCATTGACAAGATCTTTACAATTCTTTATCTGTTATACCTAAAAAAGATGTCCCACAAAGGAGTGAATTAGAGCCTAATATGTAACCGCCACAAGTATACATGTTTTACATGTAATACACAATGATATATAAACTTAAATCTAATGTAATAAGCTACCAAATAAGCAACTAGCTTAGTTTTAGTGTGCCAAGACTCGAAGTAATTCATGACTCCACTATAAACAAAGGTTCCCGTGTAGATACTCCCTACAACCCTATAAGTCTAAGAAACTCTAGTTACATCGTCCTAAAGGCTACTACGAGATTGGTCCTTGTCATACATAGGGCCGGTAATGTGGGCCGTCTGGGCCGGCCCGCCCCGACCCGCATCGGCCCGCGGGTCATCGCGGGTTGGCCCGCACTGGCCCGCAAGGCTGGCGGGTTAGAAAAGTCGACCCGCCCCGCCCCGCGGGCCAACCGCAATGACCCGCAATTTTTTTTTTCCCTTGTGCAAAATTTTTTTTTTAAAAAAACCTACAAACGGTCTCATACACGGCCGTGTATGGGGACCGTGTATGATTCTGTGGAAATCTTGATCGAATACACGGTCACGATGCACGGCCGTGTATGGAGACCGTGTATGATTCTGTGGAAGTCTACCCTACACGCCGTGTGTTCAGGCCGTGTGTCCCGTGTCTCTTGTGCCTTCATCATTTGTAAACAAAGTAAATTAGATTAGTTGACATTTAAGTTACTCTCTCTCTCTTTTTCTTACTATAAAAATGATGCTTGAATAGAGACTTCAATTTATATGTACTTAAAACGATAATCAAGCAATTAAGATAAAGTACTTTTCAGTTTTTACTAATTACATAGGAAAACAAATATAATAATGAAGCAAATAAAATTACATATATAAATCAATCATCACTATCATAATCATCAATAACTAAATTGGAGTCTCCTTTTGATGAAGTAGTCGCAGTCCCACCCACACTCCCATTGTCTTCTTCTTGATCTACAATTTATAAGATTACACATATAATTAGGAATATATTATATTAGGGTGAATACATTAAAAGAAATTATTGGAAATAGAACAAAAAAAAATTACCTTCACATGCTAAATCCTTGTAACCAATTTCGTGTACAAATGAGAGCTTCTACATTGGATGGAAGCATAGAACTGCGATACTTATTAAGTACATGAGCGCCGATATGAAAGCTGACTCCGACGCTACAGTAGTAATTGGAATGCTAAGCACATCGGAGGCCATGATAGATAAATCAGGATATCTCTGGCTTTGACTCTTCCAATGTTGTAACACATCCAATTATGAGTAGAAGTCCATATCCATTACTGGCTCATCTAGATAAATATCTAAAGAAGATTTACCAGAACTTTGTACTTCTACTTGACGGTATCGGAATTCCTACAATATTAAGAAAAAACTATTTACATACCAATATATATTACAAAAAAATTATTAAGGAAATAAAAAATTATTAAACTTACTACTAATGTAGCAAAATCAATCTCCAAGCCCTTTCCAGCTCTATGTGTTGCTGCTCCCTTACTACTGCTACCTCTAGATATGTCTTGTGTTTGAGGAGATGATCCAACCTGATTGCTTTCTGCTTCTAGATATGTGATCTGTTTTGCTCTTCTCATATTCTCCATAAAGTTTATATAACTTGCTTTTTATATGAGCCATCTTCTCTTCACAAGTGAGGGGATCAAGTTTGTTAAAACAAAAGCTCAAAAAATCAAATTTCATTCGAGGATCAAAGATTGCTCCAAATGCAAGGATAACACTATAATCACTCCAATACTTATCGAACTTCTGTTTCATTCTAATGGACATCTCCCTTATGATATGATCTTCACTATTTAAATTTTCATTGAGCAAGCATTCAATCCTCCATACTTGCAAAAAATAGTGGTTTGATGTTGGATATGATGATCCTGACATCAAATTGGTGATACTATGAAACGGGCTCAAAAACTTGCATATCTTTTATGCTCTTTCCCACTCATCAATGGTTGGACAGTATTTATAATGACGATCATTCAATTGAAAGCAAGAAAAAGCACGTCGATACCTGAGTGCGCTATCAAGCATAAGATAAGTGGAATTCCATCTAGTAGTTACATCCAAGCGCAAACCGATATTCGTATCAATGTTGCCAACCTGTTCAACACACTCCAAAAAGTGTTTCATTCTACTCTCAGAACCCTTCACATACTTCACACTTTCCCTTACTTTGTGCAATGCTTCACTACTTACATCCAATCCTTCTTTAACGATCAAGTGAAGAATATGAGCACAACATCTAATATGAAAAAACTCACCACTACATAACAAACTATGTTGTAAATTCAATTGCTCTTTCAGAAAATCTTGCATACAATCATTTGCAGATGCATTATCCAATGTAAGGGAGAATATCTTCCTATCTATGCCCCAATCTTTCAGAAATTCAAATACTTTTTTCGACAACTCAAACCCTGAGTGAGGAGGGGGCATTTTAGAAAAAGCAAGAATTTTATTATTCAATTTCCAATTGGCATCCACATAATGTGCAGTCAAACAAATATATCCCTCACTAGTAGAAGTAGTCTATAAATCAGAGGTCAAGCATACTTTCCCTGGAATTTTTTGCAAAATTTGTTTCAAATTCTCCTTCTGAGTCAAATATAAATTCCAAACATCTGATGTAGCAGTTTTTCTACTGATTGGCTTATAATCAGGATTATATAGCCTTATCAACTGTGTAATCCTCATATATTCAACAAATGAAAATGGCAGATCATGCTCAATAATAGCCATAGCCATGACCTCACGAGCAAATTTAGGATCAGGTTTTCTTGATCTTAACTTCCCCGCATGATCAATTATCATATCACCAACATCATGATATCTAGGAATTTGACTCAAACGACACTTCTCTATATGTCAACATAAAGATGAAGTTCCATGTGAATGTGTTCCAATCACATATTCCTTCCCACATACTTTACACTTAGCCCTATTTTTACCATCATTCCCAATACCAATTTTTGTAAATAATTCCCAAACTTCAGAAGAAGAGCTACCTACTCGAGCCTTCTTACCTACACGTTCTTCAGATTGAGAAGATCCTGGTTGTAGATTATCGTTATGCCCACCAACTTCAGATACATGATCCACATTAATAGGTTCCATTGGTTCCATTGCAGCCTCGTTACTTATAGGATCCATTCTGTAAATATAAAAAAAAATATTATTAGTAGTAGTTAAAGTATTTAAATTCAAGACGAATTGGAGATAAAAGCAAGTAAAAAGGGGAATGCTTTGAAGAAAGGAAGTTACACAGTTTTACAAACGGCCGTTTGAAGGAATCAGGAGACTACACGGTTAGGATACACGCTCGTGTATACGACCGTGTATCAGCGTAGAAGTCGGAAGAAGAGTTTGTAGGACAGATCAGTACACGGTTGGAATACACACCCGTGTAAAGCAACCGTGCATAGGAAGGAGGAGTGGAGGACACACGGTTGAGTTACACACCCGTGTAGTCAACCGTGTATGAGAACAAAGAAGGAAGCTAGAGGCATACACGGCTATTACAAACGGCCGTGTGGGCTATACACGCCCAGAGTTCACTGAGTCAGAGAGATACACGGTTTTTATACACGAACACCACACTACGCCACACGGCCACCCCACACGGCCACACCACACTACCACCACACCACACCACACCACACCACACCACACACAACCACACACAATACAGTAGAGGAAAATAGTAGAGAAAAGAGAATTGTTTTACCTTAATTAACGGCGTCTAAAAGGTGGCCGGCGGTGGTGGCACAACGTCGGTCTAGCTGCAGAGTATTGGGGGTGCACAGATGGTGGGGTCTGGGGTGGGCTGCCAGCTGCGTTAGACTTGGAACTTATACAACCTGGCCGTGTGGGCTGCTCTCGAGGTCAAGGTGGACGGAGCCACGGACGGACGATGACCTGTGGAGTGTGGACTGCTGTGGTGTGGTGTCTGGTGTGTGTGTGTGTTCGACTTCGACAGTTCGCTGTGGTGATTGGCATGGCGCGGGCGTGGCATGGCAATTTCAATCGCACCCGTCGGCTCGGCGGCGGCGGCGGTGCAGGGCATGGTCGTCATGTCGTCCTCGTCAGTCGTCACGTCCTGCAGCAGGTCGTCGTACGTGATGAACGTGCGTGTCATCTCAAGCCGAGGTTGCCGTGCCGTGCTGCCAGTGCTGCTGCCTACTGTGCAGTATCCGGCGGGTTGGCCCGCAGCCCGCGGGGATTGCCCGCCCCGCATATTTTTGCGGGCAGGGCGGGTCAACCCGCGGACCCGCCCCGCAATTCCCACGCCTAGTCATACAAGTCTACTATAGTTGTCCATACAATTACCTTATAGCCTAGGTAACAATTCATAACCTTGGTAGTCTCCTTAATCAGCAACCCATCGACCTTGTCAGTGCCTAATCTACCACATCCTTCATATGTGCAACTCCACTTAGGATACTGCCACATGCTAGTCAGTAGGTGCCTATTTGATCACCGATAGCTCTAAGTATCTTAATCTCAGCTAAGTACAAGAAGTAAGCAATCATGTACCTAGAGCTAGTGGCCAACAAAATATTTGAGATTCTTCAACCTTAAATCCTAATATAAAAGCATAAAAGTATGCAATATAGAATTTAATGCAGATTATTAATTAAGTTTCTTATATGTTCCTAGCTCATAGTTTAAGGTCTAACACTAATTAAGTTTCCTTAAGTGTTCCTTCATTCAACTAACTAAATTGTTTAGATCAACCAAATATTTGCTATTGTTAATTTGTTGTAGTTATGTGCGTTAAAGTTTGATTAAATGTTATAAAGTTATAGGAGTAATAAGTATGAATATAAATACAAAAATAGGTCATTTATAATGAAAAATCTCATTTTATTTAAAATGGTGTAAATTATTTTTTTAAGTGTTGTTGGATTGATTGAAATACAGTTAAACATGTGTAATAAGTGATTTTTAAATGATACAAGATAGTTTGGAAGAGATTGGATTAAAAAAGAAAGAGAGTTGAGGTTTATTTTGACTTTTGTAAGAATGCCCTAAGCCTTTTATAAAAATGTGTGTAGAAAGTGGGTGAGATGAAAACATTGCAAATGCTATGGACCTTTTGTAAAAGGTTCAGACCTTTTTGTAAATACACGCTTTTGTGAACATTTTGCTAAAAGATGCTTAGAGCCATTTACAAAGGATTCAAACCTTTTGTGACATAGTGCAAAATCTATGGTTCTCCCTTTGCAAAAACTTCTAGTTTGCTTCCCTAAATAAAAAAGCATTTCCTCTTACATCAATGGTCAATTTGACCTGACAATGCTACATTTTCTTCAACATCTTATTCTTCCACTGATTCATAAATCAACATGAAATCAAGTGACAACAAAGCAACTTTTTCTTTTTCTTGAATGTGGATCTTTTAAAGAATGATGGCACTTTTACTTGTGTTTAACGAACAAAAGCTTTAAATTTTCACAATCTTAAATCATAAAATATATGATGCTACAAAAATGAAAATGTTGAAACTCACCTACTAGACACCAAAAATTCCTCTACAACTCCTGCCTTTTTTACTTCTCAATACTAAGAAATCCAACTTTGAAGAAATTCTTTCCCAAAACTTTATTAAGAGTGACGAAGAAATGGATTGAATGGAGGAAAGGCAAAAAAAAAAAAAAGAAGTTACCTTAAGAATTTTGTGAGAGATGGTTAGAAGGAAGGTAAGGAAGAGAGTGCTATGTTGGTGTGAAAGAAATAACTGTGTTTAGAAGAAAAAGGGAGAAAAGAAGGATTCTTTAATGAATGGAGATGAAGACAAACGGTTTATTTCTTAATAAGGAACCTGAAGTGTAAATTATAAAAAAACCCTCAATTCATAATAAATAAATAATTATAAGAGGGACATAACAAGAATATATTAGAATATAAAGTAATAGAGAGTTGGGGTATTTCAGATTTAATTATCTTACTAACAGTTAGTCTGTAATGATAGGCTATAAGTTTGATCAACTTTTTTAGATGTTCATCTATAATAGCAGTGTTTTTCACATGATACATGGTAGCTTGTGCATATTAAAAAAATTACAATGTAATACACTACATGATTTAGGTAAGTTCTAAGATGGGTGGATGGTCATACTGTGTAACCTACCCTACGAGTACAGGTTTTGAGAATTTATTAGGACCATCCTATGACATCTAAATAATATCTACCTTGAAACACATCTCATCATGTGGATTGCAGGGTATATCAAGTTTTAGAGTTTCACAAGTTTTGATATTTAGCCCTTTTAATAAATAAATTTTAAGGGAAAGGAATCAATTTAGTCTTTTCATACGTTCTCATCCAATCTTAATAAAAATGGCATTTTTCTTATTCTTAAAGTCATATCAAATAGATTGCAACTATTTTGAGATTTTATTGTAGCTCATTTTTAGATTTTACCGTAGGTCCTTTTTAGAGTGTCCAAGCTCATTCAAGATAATATTATAATGACCCATGAAATTAGAGACAAATGCAGCATGAAAAGGTAATGAGTCATTTTCAATATCATCAAAATCACTTAGTCAATAGTATTATTATAAAAAGGAAAATGTGCAATCAATATCATCAAAATCACTTAGTCAATTGTATTATTATAAAAAGGAAAATGTGCAACTGTCAAATTAAAAAAAAAAACTCATTGAAGTCTATAATTAAATCCAAAAATGGAAAAAAGAGAAAATTATAGAAGTAATTGATATCTTTAAAATAAGTTACAAATAGAGAAATTTATAATTTTGAAATTGGGTTTGAATAAATTGAAAAATGAAATTTTTTTAATTATAAAAAGGGAGAATTTTTTATGTTTTTTTTTTTTGGAAACTACAAAATTTGATATAGCAAATAATTTTATCTACTACAAATAAAATTTCTTAAAATTTCAAATTTGAGTAAAAGATCACATTTCTTGAATGTTGTTAAAGTAATAGATGATAAGATGGATAAAAGAAAAGAAATCAATAGTTCACGAAAAAAAAAGCGTGAATATTGATACCAAATTATAATTAAATGATGCCATAAGAATCAACTCCTACCTTCATTGCAACATACAAGGTGAAGCTATTGTGGGATTTAGCCATGAGCATTAATTACAAATTGAATGCAACGTGCATGATGGGCTATTAACTCTTAAATATAAATTAGGCCTTTATTGTTTTAGCTATTCAACACAAACTTTCACAAGACAATAATAAATAATGGTTTGGTTAGAGGCAAATTTTATGGTGGTGGCCAGACCCCCTATGGACCCCCTCTAGGCCCATTGTACGAGATGTTTCATTTTCTTAATCTTTAAACAAATGGGAATAATGAATTGTTAGAGGCAAAAGATGTTTTCGATTATCTAGTAAATTGCATCATTGTCAATACATGAATTAATCAGATAATGAATTATGTTATATTAGTGTCAAACAATCTCATTGTTAATGGCTAGAGGAATTAGAGAAAGAGAGACTCCTTGTCTCCTTACTTATTTATATTGGCTGTTAAAACCTTATAAAAAATGTCCAAAAGTCAAATGATTTAGCATGGAAGCAAAATTAGGAGATCAAGTCCTATCCTTAATAAGTTATTTTTGCTGATAAATCTTTGTTCTTCTTAGAAGCTGATAGACATTTGAAATATCAAGGGCCCTTATTGATGAATCTTATGCTGTATAAGGGCAATAAGTCAATTAGAAAAAATTATCCTTGTATTTTTGTAGGTCCACTAGGCATGAAATAAGAAGAGATTGTTGTGAGTTATTTCAAATAAACCTAAGACATGAACTTGGCAAATACATAGATCTCCTAACAATTTGGAGTAGGTTTAAGTGTTAAGTGTGACTTTTTGTTAAAAAAAAAATTAATACAAGCTAAGAGGGTGGAAGGGAATTTGCTTTCTACATGAGGAAGGAAACAATGTTTAAATTCATAACTTATGCCATACCTATATATCTCATAATTGTCTTTAATTTCTAAAAAAAACGATGTGAAAAGGTCAACAATTTAATCTTATATTTCTAATGAGGTTAATCTAACTCATAAAATACATTGGAAAATTGGATGGCATTGTCTAAGACTAAGGATAAAGAGGATTAGGATTTAAAGACATTCAATCTTTTAATTTAGCTCCCACCGGGAAGCTAACTTAGAAAATACTACAAAACTCGAAGGCATTATAGGTTAAGCTCTTTAAGAGCATTTATTTCCCTAGTTCAAATGTTTTTCAATTTAAAAAATGTGGAGAGTATCTTGAGGATGGCAATGCATTCAACAAGGAAAGTAAGTTATTGCTATTGAGTTGTTGTGGGAAGGTATAAGAATTAAGTTTTGGAGTAATACATGGATTCCTAGTCATAAGGGATATACTCTTGCAAATAGAGACGTGAAGTTTTCTCTACACAATATTAATGTAAGTGGTGTTATTGACAAGGATTTTAAGACATGGAAGCTTGAAAGGGGCTAACACTTGACTACAACACGAGAAATTTTAGCATTATGGCAAATTCCCATTAGCACTTTCACTGTCGTAGATAGATCGATTTGGCTGAAGGAGGAGAGTGGAGTGTATTCGATTAAGAGTAATTATTATTGCATTGTTACTCAACAATGGGGTATTTAGAAGATTTCAGCAACTACCTCTCATTCTATTAATCAAAGAGTGTGGTAAACAATTTGGCATTATGCTAGGTTGCCAAAGAATAAGCATTATATGTAGAGATATGTACTAATTCTTTGACAATTGATTGCAAGTTGTTTTGCAACGAAATTGAAGCAAACCTTTTGTGTAGTTTTTATAATGAGATTGAAACCCGTAAACATCTTTCTTTCCCCTATATGCAGGGGTGAAATCCATTTTTTTTTATAAGATGTAATATTTGGATTCAAAATTGGTGAATTGCAAGGTAATTCCTAGTTTGAAGAGTTACAACATTTCCTTGAAATAGACTCTTGTTTAATCGAATATTTGTTTCCTGAGATTGAATTCATTTTATGGCATATTTGGAAACACTGTAAATATTGTATCCTTGAAAATGTAAGTCTTAATTCAAGTAGAGTTATATATGTAATTCTAAAGGACTTGATGTTGTTTCATGACAACTTAGCAAAAATGAAGACTCCTGAGTATCAAACTATGGATCTCGAGTGCAGCTCTTACTACATGGGCTCCATCACCTTTGGCATAAGTCAAAATCAATTTTAATGGAATAGCATGAAATAATCTAATGAGAGAAGGAATCGGCTCCATGTGCAGGGATGACGGTGGGAAATTGCTACAAACATCGACATTGCACACTTCTTCTATGGTTTTTGAAATAAAATAAAGTAAAAGCTACAAGAGAAGGAACACAAGCTGTTGTACAATGGGGTTGAAGGAAGGTAATTATTGAAATAGACTCTAGCATTGCTCATTAGGCAATCATAGGTAGAAGATATTTGTGTGCTGGTGATACTTTCCGGAAGGAAGCCAAGACCTGGAATGTTCGTGTCTTTGGTATGATTCAGAATAAGAAAAAGAGGCTTTAGGCTAAGCTGAGAGGGATTGAAAGAGTGCTAGCATATAGGCCAAATGATTACCTATTAGAGTTAGAAAAGAACTTAAAATGCCAGCTACAAGTATTGTTACATAGAGAAGAAATGCTATGCAAAAGCAAAGTGTGAGCATGCTAGATCAAAGATGAGGAGTGCAACACTAGGTATTATATACCTTGGTTATGGCTCGGCACTCCAGAAACCGTATTGTAGGTTTAGTTAAAAATGTAGGGGATAAAGAGATTCGCAAAAGTTAATTGTAGAAGAAAATGCTCAAATTGTTCATTGATAATTGTAGTATATAAAATACACTGTACATATATTCTTTTGTTGTTTGTTGTTATCACATTACATAAGATTAAGATTCAAATCTATTGTAGTAATCTTGCTGTTGATTTGGAATGATCTTGTTCACTATTGTTGCTATTGCATATGTCTTGATGTTGTTGTTGTTGCTGATCATTATTTCTGTTGCATATGTCCTGACGTTGTTGTTGTTGTTGATGAGTGTTTTTGTTGCTATTGCGGATGATGTTGTGTGCATCTGTTGTTTGTTGAAGATGTTGCTACTATTGGTTGTGTTGATCTTGTTGCTGGTGTTGATTGTGCTGATCTTGTTGCTGGTGTTTGTGTTGATCTTTATCATGCCCTTGCAAGATGGACGGTGGTAAGGTAAGTCCAATCTTGTTGAGGAGATGTTGAAAATGAGAGTAAGGAAGTGGTTTAGTGAGAGCATCTACTAGTTGATCCGAGGAAGAGATATGTGAAACTCGAAGTAGTCCAGTTTGAACTTGTTCACAGACGAAGTGGTAGTCAAGGGCAACATGTTTCATGTGTGTGTGAAAGACAGGATTGGAACATAGATTCATAGCTCCAACATTGTCACAATATATTACCGAAGGGTCATTAGTTGGTAGGCAAAGTTCTTGTAATAAGGAGAAAATCCATTGTAGTTCAGCTGCTATAGATGCCATCACCTGATACTCTACTTCAGTGGAGGACCTTGCAACTGTGAGTTGTTTCTTAGAGCTCCACGAGATGGGATTTCGACCTAGATAAATAATGTAAGCACTAGTAGATGTATAGTCATCTTTGTCTCCAACCCAATCAACGTTAGAGAAGGCATGAAGATCAAGTACGAAGGAGTTGCAAAGGGTGATTCAATGTTTTGAGGTGCCATAAAGATACTAGAGTAGTCGTTTTACTGCTTGCCAATGTGTTGTGGTGAGGCGATGCATGAACTGTGAAAGTTTGTTGACAATGTAGGCAATGTCTGGATGAGTGAGAGAGAGGTATTAGAGGTTGCCAACCACATGACGAAACTCAGTGGGACCGCTTAGGGCCGAGCCATCCTGGAGAACTAAAGGGGGCGTAACCGCAAGGGGTGTGGCGACAGGTTTAACATCAATTATATTGGTTCAATGAAGATCTACAATATATTTTCATTGATTGAGGAATAGACTAGCTAGACTCGGAAGGACTTCAATGCCAAGAAAGTAGTGGAGGGATCCCATGTCCTTGATGGAGAAACGGTAGGCAAGGGTGTGAATGCACGTAGTGACTGCGGAGGTGTCATTACCTGTAATTATGATATCATCAGCATAAACAAGAAGATAAATAATAATGTCGTGGGACTGAAGGATAAATAGGGAGGAATCAGCCATGGAGTTGCAGAAGCCAGATTAAAGTGAGTGTTGATGAAATCAATGATACCAAGCACGGGGAGCTTGTTTGAGAGCATAGATGGCTTTACGGAGTTTGCAAACGTGATGAGGATGATCAGGGTTAGTGAAGCTAGGAGGTTGAGACATGTATACTTCCTCTTGGAGGGTTCCTTGGAGGAAGGCATTGTTGACATCAAGTTGACGAAGTGGCCAGCCATTGCTCACAACCAAGCTGAGGACTAGATGGACAGTGACCGACTTGATGACAGGGCTGAAGGTTTTAGTATAGTCCACGTCAAGGCATTGATGGAAACTTTTGGCAACCAAGTGAGCTTTGTACCTGTTAAGAGAACTGTTAGGGAGAAATTTAGTACGAAAGATCCACTTGTAGCCGATGATGTTTTGACAGGGTTATAGGGTTATAAGTTCCCAAGTGCCATTACGGATGAGAGCATTGAACTCATCAGACATAGCAGCTCGCCACTTGGGATCCTTGAGGGCCTAAGTGATGGTTTGAGGTTTAAGAGGAGGAGGTGGAACAACTGTAAGGAGGTTGAGCTTTTGGATGGGTTTGCAGAAGTTATGTTTGGAGCGAATGATGATGGTACGTGGGGGGTGGGAGGCTGGGGAGGGATTGTGGAAGCAGTGGGAGTGGTATTAGGAGGGAACGGGGAAGGTTGAGGAGAGAAAGATGGCTCGGAGGTAAGGCAAAGCGAGCATTGGGAGGATGGCGGAAGGAGAGGAAGATGGCGAGAGCACCATTCCGTGGGGAGCACTAGGCTGTTGGTGGTAGCCGGGGATTGACTAAAGGGAAAGATAGACTCAACAAAGCGAACATAGCGAGAGACATAGATGCGACCAAAGGGTATGTGAAGGTAGAGGTAAGCACTTTGAGTAGAGGAGTAGCTAACTAACACACATGGTAATGATTGAGGTTCAAGTTTGTGCTTAGTGTATGGTCGGAGCCAAGGGTAACACAGACAGCCAAAGCTTCGAAGCTTATCATAATGAGGGGTGGTGCCAAAGAGTTTGGCAAATGGAGACAGGTTGTAGAGTGTTGGAGTGAGGAAGGCATATGTCCAGTAGATGAGAGGCATGGATGCATGCGAAAGGAGAGCGAAGCCGGTTTCAACAATGTGATGATGGTGGCGTTCCAAGTAGCCATTGTGCTCAGGTGTATGTGGAGGAGTTGTGAGATGAGAGATGCCACGAGTGGCGAGATAGGTTGATAGGGCGTGATATTCTCTACCATTGTTAGAGTAAAGCGTTTTAATGGCGTGATTGAGATGATGTTCTACAAGTGTCTTGAAGCGTATGAAGACATGTAGAACATCGGATTTGCGTTTAAGAGGGAAGAGCCATATGTATTTAGTGTAGTGATCGACAAAGATAACATAATATTTAAAGTTATTAATAAACATAAGAGGAGAGGTCCAGACATTAGTAAATATTAGTTCAAGGGGAGAGGAAGAAGTAAAAGTAGATGATGCAAAGGGTAACTTGTGACTTTTATTGCAATGACAAGAATTACAATCAAATGTAGAAGTTAATCTAGATACTGCTAAGTTGTTGGAGTGGAGGAGATGCTTAAGGACGGGTAGCGAGGGATGATCAAGATGATGGTGCCAGGTAGGGAGAGATGTGACAGTACTGGAGAAGGCAAGGAGTGGCGGTGTGGTAGAGGGCCAGATGTAGATGCCATCCTTAGTACGTCCACGGAGGAGAATGGTGCCTGTTTGAAGATCCTTCACATAAAACGAAGAAGGTAAGAATTCAATTGAGGTATTGTTAGACTTGCAAAATTGAGAAACGGAGATAAGATTGTGATGCATGGATGGAATACATAAGATATTAGTTAAGTTAAAGGAGCAGGAAAAGTTGGGCAGAGAAGTAGAACCGGTGTGTGTGATGGGGAGCCTTGAGCCATCGCCAATGAAGATTTTGTCTGTGCTATCATAGGGGTTGTGGAGAGCTAGATTGTGGAGATCGGTGGTGACATGATGAGAGGCACCACTATCCAGTAACCAGGAGGGAGTGGCAGGAGTTGAGAGAGCAGTATTGGCCTGTAATTGCTAAGGAAGAGAGGGGGGGGGGGGGGGGAGTGAATTGGGTGAATGGTGCGGAGGGTCTCGCATAAGGGTGTTGTTGACGGAAGAGAGGACAATGCGTGACAACATGCCCCTATTGGCGAAACCATTGACACCTGCCAAGGAAGGGCCATGGTGGGCGAGAGGTGGTGATAGGAGATGGTTGAGCAAGGAGGGTGGTTGTAGGGGCAGGGGAAGGAGAGTTGGGAGATGATCGAGGCAGACGATTGTGGGGAGGCCAGCTATTAGAACGAGCGTGTGAAATGTGAGCTGAGGCAGGAAGGACTGAGGTAAGGAGGGAGGTGTGAAGGAGAAAGAGCTCTTTGTTGATGAGTTTCTTATGGAGCTCATCAAAGGAGATGGGGTTGTCACAGCTGTTGACAGCATCGATGATGGGTTGATAGGTATCATATAGTCCATCAAGTATTTTCTTAATAAGGTCTTCATGATCAAAGGGTTTTCCAAGTGCTGCAAGTTCATCAACACGAATCTTGATGGATTGCATGTAATTAGTGATAGAGTTAGAGCCTTTGGTGATATATTTCAAACTATCTTTAAGTTGCTTGATGTGGCCACGAGTGGGTTTGGCATAGGTGTTGGCAAGAATCTACTAAGCTTGGAGAGAGGTGGTTGTGTGTGTGATAAGGGGAACAATGTTGGAAGATAGTGTGCCAACGAGTGCTCCGAATAGTAGCTTGTCTTGTCGTCGTTAGGTGAGGTAGGTTAAGTTGGGGGAGATGGTATCTTCCACTGCGATAGTGGCTAGTGGTGGTGGATGAGTGCCATTGATGAATTTAAATAGGTCATATCCTATGAGGATGGCTTCGATTTGGGTTTTCCAAGAGAGATAGTTAGAGTTGTTGAGTTTGGTTGAGTTGTGGATTGTTAGCATAATGATAGGTTGGGTTAGCTCTAGGTTGTTTTGAATGATTGTTGAAGTATCTTCTGAAGACATTTTTTCGAGAAGCTGATTAGTGGAGTAGCAAGTTTGGTTTAGATGTTGAGGAGGAGCTCTGATACCATAAAGAGATTTACAAAAGTTAATTGTAGAAGAAAATGCTCAAATTGTTCATTGATAATTATAGTATATAAAATACATTGTACATATATTCTTTTGTTGTTTGTTGTTATCACATTACATAAGATTAAGATTCAAATCTATTGTAGTAATCTTGTTATTGATTTGGAATGATCTTGTTCACTGTTGTTGTTGTTGCATATGTCTTGATGTTGTTGCTGTTATTGATCATTATTTTTGTTGCACATGTCCTAATGCTGTTGTTGTTGTTGATAAGTGTTCCTGTTGCTGTTGCGGATGATGTTGTGTGCATTTGTTGTTTGTTGAAGATGTTGCTGCTATTAGTTGTGCTGATCTTGTTGCTGTTGTTGATTGTGTTGATCTTGTTGCTGCTGTTTGTGTTGATCTTTATTAAGGGAGTGGGTATATGAGCCTGGATAAATTCAAACATTAGTATGCAATCATTTCGTTGCTTTATTTGCTTCAAGTAAGAAATATACCTAGCTTGTCAATCCTATCCCTCTAACCCTATACGATGGTCTTTTAGAGTCATAGAAAGCATGTTTATCAAACGCACTTGTACCTCCATAAATTGAACAAGTACTATGGAGTATAAATTCTTAGAAGGTGCTAGGTAAAGATAGACTGCATGCATTATTCTATGAAGAATGTTGGTTTATTGTCGGTCCCTTTGTAATCTCATTGGTTCAAAGTGTATCAACATAAGGCAGTCCCTCCTACATTAGGGCAAATCTTAGTTGTCTTAATTCCCAAAAAGTTGGGGGTTTCTACAAATTAGCCAGTATCAACCATAAGCTTATGCAATAATCTTTACAAATTGATAACCAAAATATTAGTAATGCTGGTTAAGACCTCTCCTGGATAAGCTCGTTTGCCCCATGTAAGGTAGTTTTGTATTGGCATAGCAAGCTTTAGATCACATCATTTTGATGCGAAAGGTGTTGCACAATTTCAGAACTAAGAAAGGTAATAAAGGATACATGTTAGTCAAGCTTGATATGGAGAAGGCATTTGATTGTCTAGAGTGGGATTTTATTTGTTAGTGCCTTCATGGTTTAAATTTTCCATGGGATTAAATAGACCTAATCATGGATTGTATCACATCTTCCAAAATTGAAGTAATACTAAATGGTTCTACCTTAGAACCCTTCTCTCCTATTACGAGGTTAGACAAGGAGATCCTTTGTTTCCATATCTTTTTATTTTGGCATTAGAATTCTTTAGTCGACTTATCAATCACCAAGAGAATAGAAAAAAGGTTAACCAATCAAACTATGAGGCACGCAGATGTCTTTGTCCCATGTTATGTTTACAAATGACATTGTCTTCTTTGCTAAAGCATTAACTCACATAGCTAGCACTATTAAGCACACTTTTGATCTCTTTGGAGCATGGTTGGGCCTTAAAGCCAATTTGAACAAATCTTCTATTATGTTCTCATCAAATATATCCTCTGCTCTCAAAGAAGCTATAACTCAGGGGATGGACATCAAAGAGGCTCACCACTTTGACAAATATCTTAGATTTTCGGTGGGAATGGCACAAAAATCGAATTCATCAAATTTCTGATTCTTGATTGAAAAAATGCAAAATAAATTACATGGTTAAAAAGGGAGGTTGTTGAGTTTTACGGGTTAATCAATCCTAAAAATTCAATTCTTGCATCTCTACCAATGTACTACATGAAGGCTGCAAAGCTGCCTCAAGCAACTATTGAGACTTTGGAAAAGATAACAAGGAAATTCTTATGGCAAGGGAGCAATAACGAGCATAAGATACATTGTGTGCCATGGAAAATAGTAGTCAAAATGACAAGTGAAGGAGGGCTGGTTGTCCATGACCTCCCTTTATGAAACAAAGCTTATGCCCTTAAGAGACTCGCCAACTTTCTTTGAAAAAAAAAATTGCTTTAGGCTAACTTATGCTCTCGAAGGTACAAAAGATTCAATGTTGGTGCCTCTTTTGTTAAAGTGAAAACTTCTCTCCTTTATGGATGGAATTAATAGAGGAACATCAATGGATGAGCGAAAAAAGAGTTAAAAGCTTAGGAAGTGGTGCAAATGCAAGCTTCTGGTTTGATCATTGGGGTGGGTCTTCCATGGTATGCCAACTTATAGTAGGGCCCATTTATATATTGATAGAGCCATTTTATACTCAATCTTTATAGTATAAATTGTGTTAAATTATTATTGATTTTATAGAAATCATAAGGAAATGGTACTTTAATTCTATCATCGTGATAAATTAGGTTAAATGGAGTCAAGGATGCTAATTCAAGTATTTTAGAGAAGTCATCTACAACTTGGATCAAGACAAGAAATTACACCACCGGAGGAAGCACGGTTTGAGGCACGACCAAGGTTCAAACCATGTTACACACTGGACAAGAAGGCGAAAATGAGGACTTTGAACAGAGAGAGACACGGCTTAAGGCACGGCCGTGGTGTAACCCGTGGGATAAACCGTGCTTGAAGCCGTGGTGGAAGATAGATGTGCCAAGGAGAAGAAAGTGTGGAACATCAACTAGATGAAGACACGGCTTGAAATCTAGCCGTGGGTGTAACCGTGCTACACACTGGACATGGATGAAGACTTGAAGATTATGCACAGACGAAGGCACGGCTTGAAATCTGGCCGTGTGTGTAACCGTGGTTCACACTGGGCGCGGTTGAAGACTTGAAGAATATGCACAGAGGATGGCACGGCTTAACCACGGCCGTGTGGTGGGGCGTGCCAGGCAGACGTATCTTCACTTCTCGAAATCTACTTGAAAAAGGAAAGATATTTTCGTATCTTGCTAGCAAAAGATCACATGCTATCCATCTAATAGTATAAATAGAGCCAACCCTAGAGGGTTAGGACAACTTTTGAACTTTTTAACTTTGGAATTTGGAATCACCTTGGAAACAAGAAGGAAACGAGGAGGCAGAGCAGGCAACACGGTTCATTATGTTTCTATCTTTTATTTTCGTTTTATTGATGAACATGTGTAGCTAAGCTACTTTTCTAGCCAAAGGGTCATAGATGTTTAATTCTCCACGAATTGTGAGGTCTAATTGACTTGTATTTATTCTATTCTTTGCTTTCGGGTATTCATATATCTTCTGATCGTTTTGTCATTATTATCTTTGTTGATTGGTATGAATAGAGCTCTTCTACTCAATTAGCAAGTTAATATATTGTCAACTAGCACGTCAAATCCGTAATTGTTTGATTGTTCTAGTCTTAGTGACGCAATAACATGTTTGGTTATAAAAGAGATGATCGAATTCATGTTATGGAGGTGTGTGATCATGTTTAAATAGGTTATCTTATAATCTACTGGCATGAATTGATAGTCTCTCTAGATCTTAATGCTATTGATAGATTAAATCCTAAGCGCTTGTCTAAGGGTTGTTTAATCAATAAGAGAAATAATTCAAAGCGCTTGTCCGAGGTTATCGAGGAAGTAAGGAGAGATAGGTTGTTAGAGCTTGTTAATAACCATAACCAATTTATCTAGAACAAGAATAGAGAACATTTGCATCGATGATCAATTCCTAGAATTAAACCATCTTGATTCCTTGGCTAGGCTTTTACCAATATCTGATTTTCTTACCTTGTTTTACTTTATTTGATTCACAAACAAACCCCCCCCCCCATTTTCCTTTTTCTTATTGTTCTCTTTGAATAGAAATATCTTTACCAATCCCTGTGGATTCGACCCTACTCACCACTATATGCAAATCATATAATTGTCTAGGAGTAGGTTTTATTTTTGTTGGATTCGACACCCATCATATATCTTCACAACACTTGATAATGAAATATTATAGGGTGACAAGACTTCATGGGATGAACATAAAATGGGATTTGCCATTTTTGATCTGATCTTGCAGTACTATGAACCAGTTGTCTTTTCCCTAAATAGAGATGATAATTAGATACTGTTAGCATCGCGGCTTGCTGCCTCGTGTTGGGTCCATAGGAATCGCTAGTCACTACTTTAGCTATGGACCCAGGCTTGCATCCTAACTTTCCTTTGGTGAATTAGTTGTTTTAGGCTCGTTAAGAGAGAACCTAGGATTTTAGGGAATTTGAACTTGATAATTTTTCCAAATGTCATTTTTGTCCTTTTGCGTACATATATATAATCAAGCGGAGATCCCTAGCAGTTACATATTACCCCCCTTTTCCCTAGCATACATGCGGATCCTCTACCCTTCCCACTACCCCACTACTCTGCCTCCTCGAGGAACCTCTCCACAATCTTCTTGTTGATGTCATGACCTCCACTCTCTACATTTGCCGGGTTGCTGTCACGCCCTCCACTCCCCTTGGCCTTGGCTCTACGTCTCTAATACACACGTTCAAATGGAGTGAACCCTAGTAGTAGTGGTGCCGATGCTGCCAACGGGAAGGTAACATCATACCCCCCTTTGACGTGGTGCATCACCTTATGTGCCTTTGTTAGATATCGGCTTCCCATCATCCTTACCTCTTTCTAGCTGGCTTTCCTTGACTTCCTCCTCCCTACCTTCCAAGTTGGTCGTGTCCTCCCACTCCAGCCAGAACAATTTCTTACACTTATGGCCAACTGTGAAGGTTCATCACAGTTAAAACATAGCCTCTTGCTCCGTCTTTCTTCCATCTTAGCTTAGCTCAGCTTCTTGGCAAATGAGGGTCTCGGAGGAACCTCGATAGTTGTCGCCTGTCGCCTTTTGATCTCTCCTTCATCTCGTGGTCCTACAATCCTTTTTTCATAGAGTCTCGTGAAACTCATGGCCCGGGTCAAGTTGGTGGGATGGTGGAGTTCCACCTCGATTGCTATTGCCTCCTTAAGGCCGCTAATAAAAATGGCCACTTCGTGTTTGGGTGCAAAATCCACCACTTAGGCGGCTAATTGCTCAAACTGGCGCTAGTAGTTCTCCACCGTGCTTAGTTGACGAAGCTTGGACAATTTGCCCACCTTGTTGCTCCGAATGGGGGGGGGGGGGGGGGGGGGGGGGGGAATTGGAGATCACAAAGGTGTTTGAATTCAGGCTATGCCAAATAGGGATGTTCCCGTTTCATCTTGAGGAACCATAATTTCCTGTCTCTTTCCAAATGGAAGGCAGCCACCTTGACCTTCTCCTCCTTTGCCACGAGTTGGCATTCGAAGAATTGTTCGCACGATTGAACCACCCCAGCGGGTCTCCACTTCCATTATACTTGGGAAAATCCCACCGAACAAGCAGGGTAGGGTACCACCTTAGTCGGACTACCCACTCTCTAATTGGTTCTTACCCATTTCTTCCTTCTTAGCTCCTTGCTCTCTTGGTTGCATCGTTTCCTTCGTTAGGCTTTCCAACTGGTTGGCAAAACGGTCTTACCATGCCTCCATCCGTTTCAGGCGAGCTCGATCATCCTGATGTATCGCTAGCAAGGTTTCTAGCTATTGGTGAACTTTGGCCCAATCAGCTATCCTCTCCTGCTCTAATACCAAAATGTTAATAGCTGCAGCTTACTGCCTCGTCTTGGGTCTATGGGAATCGCTAGTCGCTACCTTAGCCGTGGACTCAGCCTTGCGTCCTAACTTTCCTATGGTGAATTAGTTATTTTAGGCTCATTAAGAGAGAACCTAGGATCTCAGGGAATTTAAACTTGATAATTTTTCCAGATGTCATTTCATTCCTTTTGCGTACATATAGATAATCAAGCAAAGATCCCTAACAGTTACATATTACCCCCCTTTTCCCTAGCATACATGCGGATCCTCTACCCTTCCCACTACCCCACTACTTTGCCTCCTCGAGGGATCTCTCCACGATCTTCTTGTTGATGTCACGACCTCCACTCCCTACGTTCTCCCGGTTGCTGTCACACCCTCTACTCCCCTTGGCCTTGGCTCCACATCTCTGATACACACGTGCGAATGGAGTGACCTCTGGTAATGATGGTGTCGGTGCTGCCAGCGGGAAGGTAACAGATACTAACTACTAACAATCATAGATAGCCATCTATTAGGGAATTATATATGTTTCTCATATCAAACAAGGATAGTAAAGAGCAAAATTGGAGTTGGTTATGGAAAGCTATTCTCAAATCGAAAGTTAGAATTTTCTTGTGGAGATTGTTGCATGGGGGGATGCCAATAGGTGATAAGCTGAAGAAGATTTATCCCAATGGAAACTTTCCATGTCATGGCTGTGGAGTTGAAGAGGAAGGCCTTAAGCATGCTTTCTGGTATTGTCCAGTATTGTAGGAGCTTTGGAGGTCATTGGGCTTTATAGATCAATTTTCTTCACAACAACATCTGACCTTCCAGGAATAGGTGTATGTTAATAATAAACAGAGTACAACTCTGAAAGCAATGAAAGAACCCCATAGGCAAGTGTTGTTTGCATTTGTGCTTTAAAGTATTTGGCTTCAGCATATTAGTATAATATTCACCCAGCCAACTCAAAATGCTAGGAGAAATGGGGCTGTAGAATCAGACGTGGAGCCATGGCATCGTATTTACATGAGGTTGCATGAATTTTGGATCTATAATTGCAATAAGAGAAGGCTAAAAATCATAAGACCAATGTCTATTAAATGGGATCTACTAATGGAAGGGTAGTTGAAAATTAACACAAATGCCACAAAAATGCATCAAGCACAAAAGGTCGTAGCTGTGAGTGTCATTAGAGATAATGAAGGTAGATGGATACTAGGATTTGGCTACAAAATCGGGGATGTGGATATCCTATTAGCTAAAATTTAAGGTATATATTGGGGCATAATGGCTATAAAATCCAAGCGAAGAGAGTGGAGTTGCACAAATTCACATATTACTGCTTATATGATTAATACCTCTGATAATCTTAATTTGCAATGGAAATATGCTAACTTGTTGGTTGCTTGTAGGCATGTTATCGAGCGATTTGAGCAAAGTCAAGGTTATCTATATATTGTGAGAGACTAATTTTGTAGTGGATTATCTAGTTGAATTTGCTAGCAGCATAAAAGAAGATGGATTTCTTGCTTTTGTCCTACCTTCTAGTGTGATAAAAGCTTATAAATATAGCCTATGAGTTTACCTACGGGAAGTAGTAGATCTAAAGTAGGTAGCTGTTGTAATAGATGCTGGATAATTTTGTATGTATTACTATGTGTAGAAGGCTAAATCTAATTCATGAGCTCATAGCCTGTAAACTTAAATGGATTTAACTTTTTGAGCCGATGTGATAGGGTTTAGAAAGTGAAGTTCATGTATTAAAATGATTAAGGAAGATTTGGTATAATGGGCTTATGGTAGGACCCATTGGATCGGTTAGTCTTATCTAACTTTTCTCAATAAGGCTTATACACACTAAAGGCCTTAAATGAGCCTAGAACCATACAGAGCCCATATAGAAGCTCATTCACTCAAAACTATTGATCATCGTCGTTATCCGATGAATGAAATCCATTCTAGATACTATAAATACCCCATATCTCCTCATTGATAAGGGGGACTTCCATGGAAAAAATGTAGTCACTCTATTGGATTTTCCTCAAAAAAATCAAAACCTAAAGCTACCTCTATATACACGTCTATCACCAAAGTGTTCAACCTCATTTAGGATTGCCTACTCTTCTTCCCCATCTCATTTAACCCCAATTGTCCTCATATATATCACTTCCCTTATTAGGCTACGTGTAGCGCATTCCCATGTAGCACATGTGCGACCCTCGCATTCAAACCCATACACTTACATTTTGGCAACTTGGTTAAATAGGGAAGTTGACAACCTTGTGATGGCACCCCCAAAGAGAAAGATTCTTAATCCCAATGATAACATTAATCAAGGCCATGATGTAAACCTTGAAGTTACCGAACAACTACTCTTACCTAAAAACACCGATATTACCAATACTACTCAGGAGTCTCATCTTAGCAATGCCCAAGTGGTACATGTCGTCCAAGAAAATACCAAAATGATGAAACAATTCATGATGATGCTTGCCTAGTGTATGCTTGGTATGGCGAGCTTTGCTGCTACATAACAAGGAGCAACTTTACCAAATCCTATAATTGTCATGCAGCAAGCTGCCCCCTAGGTACCCCAATCCTCTAACCCAACTCCTATCAATTAAGAAACTGCCCCAAGGACTAAAGAGCAACATCCTACAATAGAGTCTGTAGCTACCCACCATCTCGTACTTGAGGTGAGGAGCCAAGGAATCCATATCGATGGACCTTCTTTGTCTTCATGCGTTATCCCAAGGTGTTATTGGAGGATCTACAACTCATCCTAAACTTACTCTTATTACTCCTGCAGAAGCTACAGCGCCTACCCCTAGAAGCACATTTGTTACTAAAGAAGGATCTAGATATATATCTAAAGGAGATACGGACAAAGTCCAATGTGGGGGTATTAGATCTCAAGCTTCCTTACAACTAACGCATTGTAGCAAAACCTTATCCTAAGGATTATATGATACCTAAGTTCATGCTTTTCAATGGGAAGAAAGGGAGCGTTAAGGAACACCTACTGAAATTTATTGAAATGTTGGAGGTATATGGGTTAGATGATGATTTAAAGCTTAAAAAATTTTCTAAATCTCTCACGGAGAGAGCATACATGTGGTATGTCAATCTTCCACCAGGCTTAGTAGATTCATGGGGTAGTATATGCAAGATATTCCTAGAAAAGTTTTTCTCTACTTAAGAGAGAGTTACTTTGACCGACATGGGGTGAACTCGATAGCAGCCTAGGGAAGACCTGATGAAATATATTGAATGTTTTAGAGAATGCTCTCTAGACATTCAAAACATTTGTGAAAAAAATTTTAGTAAAGATTTGTATCTAAAGGATGTTCACTGAATACGCAATACATTTGGAGAATCTACCTTTGGTGTCATTCATTGCATTAGTTGAAAATACATGAAGAACTAACATTTCTATTGCAAAGCAAAGAGGAGAAGGTCCTAAGCTTAACAAATGGGCCCTATAATTAGCCCAAGGAGAAGGATCCAAAGGAGGGAAGAAACTTAGGGCTAGGAAACTTGGAATTGAGACTACAAGGGGCTCTACATCAACATTAACATATCCATCCCCCAGGGGGAAGGTATATGCTATGGTTGACATATGATTGAGAGACGGGAATATCAAACTCCCAAGAGTTGAACGCCTCCCTACTGAGGAAGAAAGGAATGATCTTAGATTTTGTAGATTTCATAAAAGTGTGAGGCATTCTACCAAAGATTGCTTCGCTTTAAAAAAGATTTTCAATGAGAGGGTACGAAATGAGGAGCTTATTATCGAAAATAATTATGTTAAGCACAATCCACTCCCAACCCATAATAATAATCAACACTGGGCCATGAATGCTATTACTCATGACCTCACTACTATCGATGTTGATGAAATGCCACCTGTTGAAACACGTAAAGGAAAAGAAACATTGAATGAAGATGAAGGTGGCGAATGCTCACCCGTCATTGCAGGATTATTGAAGGCTTCCAATTTCAAGAATTTCCTTGACCTCCTTGGATTTGATGACAAAGCGAGGCTCATGGCAACTACACCTGCACAAATTTTAGATGGACAATATGCTGAGTGTAACGCAGCACAACCTGTGAAGAGAACGACTTATGCTCATGAGAATGTGATTTTGTTCACAGATGTTGACATGTGTATGAAGAACCTAAATCACAATTGTCCATTGTATGTGGAAGGAGTGCTTAATGGATACTTGGTGAAGAGGACATTTATAGACATTGGGTCCTCTTTGAACATCATGTCAAAGACCACATTTGAAGCTGCCAGAATTGATCCATGGCTTGTCATAAATCTGTGTGTGGGAATAGGAAATCTAACCAACTAGCAAGGATCTTTAGGAAGTCAAAATATCCCACAATGAAGAATGAACTCAAGTCGCATGGTTTAATACAACCATCACAGTCATTCTAATAATACAGTCATCACAGTCATTCTATGTTGCTACGCGAACAAAAATGTCTCGTAATGAAGAATAAACATAAAAGACATGGCTCGATGCAACCATTGCAACCATTCCATGCTGCTAACCAAGATAGAGTTGATTGAGCAAATAATATATATATATATTTGAGAAAAGGAACATACAAAATGAAGAACACAAAGACTATTGTGTTCCCACTCCTATACAAAAGAAGATCTATGCTCTTATTATACTAAAATACCATTGGACCCTATAAGAATATGTCAAGCACAAATCATAAGGCAATCTCGTTTACAATTTTTTTCTCATACAATTCTAATGCATACGTATAACATGCTTCTGCATAAAACAAAGCTGGCTTTAGCCGTACATGGTTTACCCAACCCTTATTGAAGTGCTAATTTAGGGGTGCAACATTTAAAGCAGTAAAAGCCTCTTCATTATACAAATTAACCTGCCGCGAGATATTGACACAATCACCGGGAGTACTCCCTTTAGCAATAGAGTTCTCAAAAACACACTCCTGAGGCTGAGTCAACATCAACCTCTCAAGCATCCCAGCACACTCCACTGACATATCAAGCATAGTGGAACTCCTCATGGATGCTTTAGTAGCCGCGTTATCTCGCAAATAAACAAATGCACTGGCGGCCCCTAACGAATGCCTGAATAGCCCATCTCCTTCCATCCACGATAGTTTTATCATAATCCAAACCAATTTGATTAAAGATAATAACATAATGGAGCTCAAATTTTAATTATCCATAAATTAAAATATATATATATATATACGCATTGCACATTTTGTAGGATCCAACCCAGGATCATTGGAGCCATTGTTGCGCACAATTGCAAGGACTAAAAAACAAAACGAATTTCACGTCAAACCAACAAAACAGCTATTCCCAACACACGAGAGAGGTTTTTGTGAGGTTAGATGATCTGAATTCTAGAATATCGTTAGCTTCAGATATAGGGATGAAGAAATGTGGATTCAGCATTGACGAAGAAATGATTTGGCCAGTATATTAAAAAAAATATCATAGCCAAACCTGATTGTGTGCTCCTTTAACCATCCATGGAGCATTGAGGAACATAAGCACAAGATCTGATCTGATCCATGTTTTTAAGCCCACGTATAGATAGCTATCAACGCAAAAAAAAAAAAAAAAAAAAAAAAAAGAAGAGGAATCACGAAAGAAGATTCAAAAGCCAAGAGTTTCAGAAATTAAAAAAAAAAAAAAAATCGTAGCCAAGCCTGATTTTGTACTCCTTTGAAGATCAATGAGGAGGTATGGGAATGAGGAAATTTGCCCAGGATTATCCTTCAACATGCTCAACGATGGAACGAAGGCATGTGTCTCTTGATAGCAATGGAATGTAATGAATGGCAAGGTATAGAAAAGGAAAGAGAATAAATGAATGATTGATTAAATTCATTGAGGGCTGAAACGTTGAAACGAAGGAGGGGGAGCAACGCAAAATAATAATAATAATAATTATGAAGACTTACAGACGCAAGACATAACTCGGGTCTCTCCTGCAACATGCATGTCTTTCCATTAAACCATTCGCATGTACCTTGTAATTAAAGGTCTCTTTTTATTTTATGGTTTGTACTTTGATTAAAAAAACATGTACCGTACTGCAGGAGTGTTGCCCCCGCTCCCCTAAGCTATCTCGACATACCCTAATATAACTTTTCGAAATCCTTTAAAAGGTAATGAGGTGAAGTACTAACAAATAAGTACATAATAAAAAATTAGATAAAAATAGATAGTTGCAATTTCTTGATTTCTAAACCTTATTTCGAAAAAAACAAGTTAACTTAAAAAAAGTTAGTATCTTTGATGTTAAGCTATGCTATTTTTATGCAAATTCCTTCGTTTCATTTGTGGCATTACATTTGTCTTTTAATTTACATCATATCCTTCAGTTTTAGACATTTCCATTTTTGGTAGTTTTTATTAGGCGTTTCTATTTTTGAAAAATTTTTATGTTTTATTTTTAGCAATTTTATGCTTACTATTATTTGTATGCCTTAGGACATTAAATAGAGGATTTCATTGAGTATTATTAGAATTTTGGAGCCATCTTTACTCTATTTTCTTTCCAAATTTTCGAATTTCATATAATTGTCAAATTTGGATGTCAAATACCTAGGAATTCATATAATCAATTAGTATTTGAAAGTCGCACTTAAGATGTTCGTAGAATTAATGATTTGTGATAACATCCTATTCTAATTTTACGAGTTACATTGCATCAAAAGGGCAGATCATGTCACAAAGCTCTCACTCCGCTTTGGAGCTACATCCGCACTCCACAATAAGATCTACTCACTTACCACTATATATAAGAGCTAATCACAACTCTTTTACTAAAAATCAAAATCAAAATCACATATTGAGTACTTAGTTGAGTTAAATCATCACTTCAAAAATTCTGAGTACTCATTGATAGCATGAGAAACCTTTTGTTGCAAAAGAAAAAAATGGTTAAGAGCATGGTTATCAAAATCATGATTTTACGTAGAATCGCTAGGGGGTTCATAGAATCGGAACGTAGAAACAGAATATAAAAACGTAAGTTTTTATAACCTTTATAAAATAACCTTTAAATATTAAAAATTTACTTACAGTAGTCATTAAAAAATATAATGGATAATATAAATTAAAAATCTCAACATAGAATTGGGTCATAAATCACAATAAAAGTCATAATATAGATAATCAAACATAAGTTGTATAATATAAATAATCAATCATAAAAATAATCAACCAAAAGTCTCAATAAAAGTTATGAAATCATAAATCATATTACAAAACATGATGTGAAAAAACTTACCAATAATAAATATAACAAGTTTAAGGGCCTCAATGAGGCAATTTCCTAACTTCCTCCTCTTATCTGGAGACTCTCCTATAGAGGAAAAGATTCATATTCAGGATTTTAAACAAGTGCAGTGCATAGTCAAGTGCCTATTCGATTATCCAACAACGGTATTTTTATCCACAAGAAAATAGCAACATTGGTATGATTAAGACAGCAAATTCGGAAAAGCAAACTTCCATCATAGACGGCCTGCATCTCTAAGCTAATTGTCCATTGTGTTGTGCATCATTCAAGGTTATAGAAAGAAGTAAGAACATATTATTAATTTCCAGAACTTCACATGATAGAGTAGTTTAGGTAATAGTATCCCGATCAAAGAGCTTACAAAGGGGATGAGCGGAATAGGGAGTCTACTGGATGGGGTTCAACTAGCGGAATTCCATTACTTAGCCTTAGGAGCGGAACATATTCCACTTTCAAACTCAAAGATTAAATAGCTAGCTTACTTAAAAAATTTTAACAGCGAAAGTCTTTATATAAGTACCTGATAAGTACAAATTAACACTTGTATTTCTGATGAATTCTAGTGGTATATGTAATAAATTGATGTTATTTTGAAGAGTTTTGATGCTTAAAAGAAAAAAATATTTTAATTTCAAGACTGAGGACCACTATTTTGAGAGAAGATATCAACTTGGATTGAGATCAGATAAGAAAACACGAAGAAAAATGCTTTCTTTGGAAAGAATAGGGGAAGAGTACGGCCGGTTAATTAAATTGCACGGCCGAGTGTCAAGGAAACACGCCTACAGAAGCACACAAGGTTGAACACACAGTTGAAGGCACGGCCATGTGTTGAGCTTGGAAAATCCACAGAAGCACACACGGTTGAGTACACGGTTTGAGACACGGCCGTGTGTTATTTGCGTGGAAGCCTGTAGTTGTAAATATTTGTGGAATCGGTTGAAAAAGGATAGAATCGCGATTTTGAACGATTTTACTGTTCAAAATCGCTATTTTATTACAATTTTGCTTTTCTTTTATTTTGTGTGCGAGTTAACTAGAAATATATATACAAACTCGTAAAATTGTTGAATCGTATAAGTTAAATCGCGATTTTGACAACAATGGTTAAGAGATTGCAATCTATCAAACTCATATCATAGACGCTACTTGATGTTATAGAGGCAATATCCATCTTCGATTGACTAAAGGCAACATGCGCAATTCAATGGTGCTACAAGCTTGTGCATCGAGAGAAGAATCCAAATTATATGCTGTGTTGGCATTAGATTCTTGTAATACAAATTGTGCAAACGTATATATGGTAGTTGTGCTGCTATTCCATAAGCGCCCATGTACCAAGCAACTTCATAGCTATTAGAAAAGGCTTATTTAATGCCTAAACCTTTTAAATTTTGTTTAAAGGACTTTGATCAAGGGGCAGAATATAAAAGGTTAAATCTAATTTATGAGCTTGTGATCTATTACTTTAATGAATTTAACTTTTTGGGCTGAGGTGATAAGGTCTAGAAAGTGAAGTCCATATATTAAAATGATTAAGAAAGGTTTGGCATATAAGCTTGGAGTAGGATTCATTGGATCAATTAGTCAGATTTAACCTTCTTCAATAAGGCTTACTAGAGGTGTCAAATGAGCTTAGAACCATATAATGCTCATATAGGACTCATTTGCTCAAGATTATTAATCGTTGTTGTTATCTAACAAACGAGATTTATGATCAGATACTATAAATATCCCATATTTCCTCATTGACAAGAAGGATTTTTGTGGAAAAAAACATGGTTACTTTATTAATTTTTTTTTTCAAAAAGATCAAAACCAAAATTTATCTCTACTTGCACATCTATCACTAAAGTATTATTAGACTATGTGTAGTATGTTTCTATGCAGCATACACGTGGTTTTCGCATTCAAACTTATACACTTACGCTATGCATACCTTGAAGTGTAGTTGCAGTTAAATATAAATAAAATCTTACTTTACAAAAAAAAAAAAAAAGTCCTTAATATATATATTTACTTGCTTTGCTTGTCTGCTTGTTACCTTTAATTTTCTTCTCCTTTCCTTTTCGCCCCTCTCTCTTACTTTCTCTCTTCTTTCCCACAAAGAATACTCCATTCTTACAGCTCCCAGAAGACCCAAAACAATGCCGTCCTCAACCAACATCCACATAACAGCCCTTGACGCCATAGTCAACGTAAACTCACTCTTTACACTCGCAGTCTTCTTGGGTCTCACATGGAACCCTTACGACCCAACAACACCTCTTTCCGTACCCCCACAGTGCACTCCTGGTGCCACTACATATCGAAACCTAATCTCCTTCCATGTCTTCTCTTTCAGCTGCTTCCTTTTTTCCTCCATCATCGCACTTGCCTTAAAGCAAACCATAAAATTACGACGCTCTCTCTCCCACACGACTAACAGTAATCATCGTGATGATGGTGATGGGTATATTTTCCACAGGAGGATAAGGGTGGAAGTGTTGACTAGTGTGATAAATAGGACTGGGTTGAGAGTTGGGATGTTGGTTTCGGGTTGTGGGTCGGTTTTTGGATGTGGGTTTTTGATGTTGGCTTTGGTGAATTTGGTTCAAGTTAAATTGGGAAGGTTAGGATGCGGTAGTAGTGGGTTTGGTTATGCTGCGGTTGTGCCGTTAGTGATTTTGGTTCCTGTTGGGCTTTTGATTTATGTTGGTGTTGTTTTGTATGCTTTTACCAGGTAGATTGAGACGCCTTTTTTCAGGGTTTCGTGGACTACATAGTATTACTAGTGATTTTGTTGATCATCTGATTAATGCAACATGATCTCGCGTTATCAAGATTTTTTTTTTAATGGGGTATGTCATATGTGTTGTTTCCTGTGAATACAAGACAAAGTTGATGATCGATGTGATGTAGTGGCAATATGATCTGGATTTGATTATCCAAAAAAAATATGATCTGGAGTTAGCATGATTTGGTTTTTAATGGCGTATGTGTTGTTTTCGACGTCTTAAGGCCAGCTCTTGGGGTGTCAAGTCTATATAGTATTAGCGTAAAGTTGATGGTCATGTGGTGTAATGGCAATATGATATGGAGTTAACTAGTTTCGGTTTCGAATGGTGTATGTGTTGTTTCATGTGCATTGAAGCCAGTTATCAGGTTGTCGAGACTGTAGTGTTAGTGTAGAGTTGATGATGGGATGCAATGCAATGTGAAATCAGCATGATGGGATTTTTAGGGTTTATGTATTAGTCCCATGAAATTGCTGATCGATAAAAGTTATGACATTGTACTATTTCCAGCATTTGATATATATATTATGGAAAAATGCATTTGTGTTTCACATGGAAGAATGGATGATTTATATTTTTTTTGAACCGTGATATAGTTTGAAATTTCATGAATGAATATGCCAAATATGGATCAATAGTTGAGATGGTATATCTTGTGGTTGGGCGCATTCAGTCCCTTCTAGATACTGATGGGTACATTTAAATGCACTAGACTAGAACAAGAGTGACTTTGAGCTAGAGAGGTATACTTCTATCAGTAACTATGACAAAGATCCATGAAGTAGTCTATATAGTAGGGTAGAAAGGCGTGATATATTTGATTATAACATGTGAACTTACCATCTTATCTTTTTGTCCTTGAGTAGGCTGTTAAATTTGAGCCCATCCTGCATTTCCTAAATTGAACAAATGTTTCTTGCCATAAGGTTCCTGCAGTCTATTAATGCTCATATCAACTATAGGTTCCTGTATTAGAGCAATGTGATTAACAAAATAAAATTGAGTGAATTGTTGCAATAGATATCTAGAGTGAGATAGAAGCTGCAATGGTGATTTTGGGATATGGAAGACTGGAAGATGAATGCCATAGTTTGAGGGAACAACATACCTTTTGAAACTAGAGGAAAACCTCCATCACTGGAGGCTTTCTAGGAACAAATTTTGGCTAAACAAAGAAATTCTTTTCTTTATAATATGCATGTACTGAAATCTATGCATCTATTTTTCTGCAGCTTGTGAGCTTGTAGAGTTATTGTTGTGAAGAAAGATGGCATAAACATTGTACGATTTTCAAATTTACTTTTCTGGTTGAATTGAATATAAGATTTCAGAATTTGGAAAAAAATTATATATATATATAGTATGTATGTATGTATAAGATTGTGTGATCTGAGTTTAGACAGATCTGTGGCAAAAAGAAATGAGAAATGGATGTCCTAATGTAAACAGGAAACTAGCATCTATGCTATCCTAAACCCTTAAAACATTTCCTACTTAGAACTTGCTTTTCTCAAAATATTTCTTTGGTGATATTTGTTCAATAACGCAAGCATCCAATGTACTGCATCCAAGATCAGAACAAGCTTGCCGGTGGACCACTGCCATCTCATTCTTGAGTACATGATTCTAATGAATGTTTCAGCTCCTTTTATTGTTTAGGTCGAAATATAAATTATTCAGATTCCTTACTTTCTCCTGCCATACCATGTTATTCTCTTTACTTTTCCCTAGTTTCGAAGAGACTAATATGGATTCTAAATGGAAAGTAAAGAATCCAAACAAAAGAGATTGAAATTGAGCATCAGGGCATCACATAGCTCCTCTAGGCTGCTTGTGTACTGGTTCTCACTAATTTAGTCATGATCATCCTCACCAATCTATTAAATTTTATGTTTCTGTTTGTTGGCTTATGATGAAAGAAAAGAAGATTCTTTATTTATGTAATCAGCATTTTGTAGTGACAAAAACTTGTCACAATGTTTTTGGGTTTCTTTTTGTATATTGATTGCAGAACAACAGCAAAAGGTATAGGTTCAACATTTGAGATTGAAGGAAATGGAATCTAGTTCTACCTTTTGCAAAATGAGTTCCATATACTTTCTGACTGATCTGAGCTTATGAAGATAAGGTAAAGGGTCAATGTATGAGATTGAAGATAATGGAATAATATAGTTCTACCTATTGGGAAATGAGTCCCATGTACTTGCTGATTGATCTGAGCTTATGGAGATACATGATTTTTAACACTTCTTATGAGATGTATTGTATGTTATGGAAAAGTGTGATCATACTTTGAACGATTTGTAAATGATTTGGTTCTTATTGAATTGTCATTCATTTGGCCATGGGTACATCTAGTAGATTGGAGCAAGAATGCTGTTGAGCACATGATACAGGGTTCTAGATACATTGATCTTTAGCTGTCTTTTACAGTATTACATCTTCTATCAGCAACAGTAAAAACAAGTGACAAGAAATTCACGTAGTAGAACTCAGGTAAGTTAAAATATGTATGATAAATGTGAATGTGATCGGTGAATTTAAACCTCTCTTTGTGTTCTTGATTATGCTGTTAGACTGGAGCTCATGCTGTTCCTGCATTTCCCATGTTGAGCAAATGCTTCCCATAAGGCATTATCTATCTTTAATGTCCTTTGGAAGAAAAATATGCTGTTATCTTCAAATATAGTTTTACCCTTTTACTGTGTTAATGTGGTTGCGAAGCAAAACTTGATGCTTGTTCTAGTATATCTAATTATATGACAAATCCCTTTTATTTTCCTATCAATATTATTATTAATGGAGGGACATGGCCATATAATAGGACTGGCTACCTTTGGGCATGTAAATTGCCTTGCAAACTCATGAACCTTTCAAGTACTGCTTGTGGCATGCAGGCAGTCCTAACTCCTAAGAAGTTTCATTTTTTGAGTTTTGAATCAAGGATCTCATGCATTCTGTTATTAGAGTTCCTAAATCTTTTAACCATTAGGCCAATGCCTTTGGGTTAATTATTAGACAACTTAACTTGCCTGCTATGCTGAGTTAGTTTTTATGGAACGTCTTGATGTGAGTGAAAAGTGGGAAGAAGTGTTTGAAATGATGAATCTACCTATGAATTCATGTGTTGTTTTTGCAAAATGTGACAGTTTAGAGACATACTTTTAGGAACTAGATGAAACCCACAAGTAAATGCATTTAGGACTCAGGAGCAAATTTGGTAAGGAAAAAGTATTCTTTTGTAAAAAGGTACATGCTCTCTAATTTGTGCATCTATTGCTTGCTCAGGTGGCTAAGAGCGTATGTAGCTACTGTAGCAAGGAAAACAGTATGAAGAGCCATATGGTCATTTGGTTATTTCCCTTGCTAGTTGAGTTGAAGAGCCATATGACATTAGTAATGTATGTCCTAATCTGGTCAATATACTAGAATTTTATCAATCCTCGACTCAAAAGCACTTTTCCTGTTTCAAACTATCTGACATCTGATCACTACTTTTTTCTGATTTCTTGGTTACTTGTTTCTTCTTGTTGATACTCATTCAAAACTACAGTCTCTCACATGATGCTGGTGACTGTTTGGTTCAAAATGAGCATCAAGCATCCATGTCCTACTCTCTTCCTTGCTGGTTGCTGGATAAGTACCAGTATAAGTAATATAATTATGAAAAATATCAGCGACATCACTAAATTGGTTAACTTTATCTTTTGGTAGATCGGGGTGTGCTACTATTTGTAGTAGTGGTCTTTCTATATCGTATGAAGAATCAAAATAGGGTTGAAAGAAGAAATCTCTATTTGATAGGGCTTCTTCCTATACCTATGAATTCTATTGGGCCCATAAGTGATATGTTAAAAGAATCTTTTGGGTCTTCCAATATCAATAATGATGGGAGTCAAATCACATCCATTACAAATTTTTTTGATGAAGGAATCAAATTACAAGTGCCGGAGGAGGACACATTTAGGTCGGCAGCTTACCCTTTAGGCCGGCCCTCAAGGCCAGCGGTGTTGGAGATAGGTTAGCCACCAAGGCTGGTGGCTTTGCCTCTTAGGCCAGCCCTCAAGGCCGGCGGCCTTCCCTCCCTAAAGCCGGTGGCTTACTTGCTTAAGTTGGTTTAGTTTGTGAATGTTTCGAGTTTTGTTTTCCTTTTCCTATAAATAGCTTGGTATTGTAAGAATGAGGGACTTTTGGACATTTTGAGAATTTTATATAGTGAAGTTTGTCTTCATATACTCTTATCAATCATGTGGATTGTAGCGAGTGACGGTATCGGATTGTTGTGCGTTATATCAACTAATTCGTACTAAGACTACTCTCTTGCTGGTGCATTATTTCCAGTACGGGTTTAGGGTTATCTTTTGTTATTGTTCGTTATTTTGATTGATTGGACTCGATTGTTATTGATTATTGGCTAGGATTTGGAATTACGTGATTCTATTATAGAAATAGGCACATCTTTTAGTATCAAAGCTCCGGTTGAGAAAAGGGATTGTGACTGTTGAACTTCCATCAAAAGAAATTAGGGTTCTAATATTGTGCGTTGTGTTGTGATTGGTTGAGGTTGAATTGGGGTTGTACGCGGGTAGTTGATTGGGTTGTGTTGCTGCTGTGTGTGATTGAATTAGGGCTTGTTCTTTGGTATTGATAGTAGATTGAAAAATTAGGGTTTTATTTTGCGGTGTTTGTTGTGGATTGTGTGATTCTATTGTTGTGGGTTGAGTGATTGGATTAGGGCTGGCTGTTGTTATTGTTTGTGTGTATCCGATAGGATTGTATTGTCATTGTGCTGGGTTTTGAATTAGAGATTGAGCGGAGGTTGAAGTTGGAATTGTGTTAATTGGGGATTATTGCAGTGTGTGGTTGTGACTTTTGAATTCCTGTATTGAGGTTGCAATTTCTGTGAAACATGTCGAACGACAATGTTAATGGAGGAATTGGGAATGAGACCAACAATTAGGTTGGAGGAGGAGGTTAGGGACGTCGTGTTATAGGTGGTAAGAGAACTTTGGAAGAACAATTGCAGGATCTAACCACTGTGGTTGCTAACCTAGCAACTTGGGTCGATTAGATGACGTTACCCCAATATCCAGTGGCAAATCCATAGGCACCCCCACCTCAGGTAGCCATTAATGCAGTGGGTAGAGAAGGAGCATTAAGAGGAAATAGAGGCGGACAAGTTGAAAGAGAGTATCATGCTTACCGGGAGGAAAAGGATGATAACTTTGAGGATGAACTTTATCCTAACCATGAATTTAGGCTGTCTAGGGTTTGGAATATATAAAATTGTAGATGCTTTCATTTGCTGGAAGGGGGTTTGCAGAGGATTATTTTGACTAGGAAGATAAGGTGGAATGACTTTTTGAATGTTATGAGATTAATTACCATACTCTAGTTCGTCTGGCAGCAGTTGAGTTTATAGGGTATGCCGCCTTATGGTGGAAGAACCTTGTGGCCAATAGGAGGAGAGATGATGATGCTAAGATTCGTACTTGGCAGGAGATAAAAAAAGTTTTGAGGAAGAGGTTTGTTTCAGAGCATTACAAGTATGAACTATTCATGCTCCTCCAAACCTTGAGACAAGGACGTAAGATTGTGGACGAATATGTCCAAGAATTTGAAGCGTTTATGACTCGCTATGGAGCCATTAAACATCTTGAATAGACTATGACACAATTTGTGTTTGGTTTGAAATATAAGATTGCTTGTATAGTGGAGCTGCAGCAGTATGACACCCTTGGTGAGGCCATCCAGTTGGCTTTAAAAGTTGAAAGATAGAAGTGTTCTAATCCATATAGAGTAGCGAGTAATAGGTATGGATCTATTGCTAAGTTATATGGGTCAGATAGTTAGCAGGTTGATAAAAGGGGGATTGATAAGATTGTGGAAGTGAATGTAGTTGTTACTAATGTTGGAAGGGAGAAGGAATTTTCTGGAAAAGGGAAAGCAATTGCTAGGGTAGACATGAGACAAATAGTGCTAGGGTCATCAGGTGGGAAGACTCATCAAATTCAATGCTTCAAATGTATGAGCTTTGGACACATGACTGCTCAATGTCCTAACAAAAGAGTGACGATTGCTGTGGAGGTGGAAATTAAGGATGGAGAGGAAGAGATACTTGAACCAACAGATTTATCGGCAGTGTTATAAGAGTATTATGAGGACCCAGATAATGAGGTATATGAAGACAAGGGAAATGATCAATATCTGGCTATTAATGTATTGCGTAGGGTAATTACAACATCTCTAGATATTGAGGATGTATAGAGGAAAAACCTATTCCATATTCCTTGCAGGATTTAAGGTAATCTTTGTGCTTTTCTTATTGATGGTGATAGTTGCACCAATGTAGTAGCTGCTGCACTAGTAAATAAATTGTAACTAGTCGCTATCCCATATTCTAAGCCTTATGAATTGCACTGGTTGAGTGAACAAGACAGTTTGCAAGTTACTCAAAGGGTTAAGGTTCCACTTAGCATAGGGAAAAGTACCGGGATGAAGTTGATTGTGATGTTTTTGCTATCTACGCATCACATATACTACTGGATAGACCTTGGATATTTGGTAGGAGAGTGTTGTATGATGGGTTTAGGAACACCTATGTATTTCAGAATGGTAGTGAACGGGTTGTTTTGAATCCTATGTCACCAACTGAAGTGCATGAAGCTCAGGAATAGATCAATAAAACCATTGAAAAGAAGTCCTTAGTAGTGAGGTGGAAGGAATTGGAAAACAATTTGAATATAGTGAAACGGTCATAGGAAATTCAGAAGTTTTATCAAAAGACTTATGAACGTCTCAAGAAGACCCAAGGGCATCTACGACTTCAGGGCAACAAACATTTGCAAACCAAAATTTTCAATCTAGGTGATTCTTAGAAATTTGCATCTAAAACAGGATAACCATTAGATTTGAAAGCAAATCTTTCACAGGTCTGAGGAGATAATGGGAGTCAAATCACATCTATTACAAATTTCTTTGATGAAGGAATTAAATCATAAGAGCTAGAGGAGGATACATTTAGGCTGGCCATAAAGGCTGGCGACTTACCCTTTAGGTTGATCCTCAAGGCCGGCAGCCTTCCCTCCCCAAAGCCAGTGGCCTTCCTTCCCAAAACCAGCGGCTTACTTGCTTAAGTCGATTTAGTTTGTGAATGTTTTGAGTTTTGCTTTTCTTTTCCTATAAATAGCTTGGTATTGTAAGAATGAGGGATTTTTGGACAATTTGAGAATTTTATAAAGTGAAGTTTGTCTTCATATACTCTTATCAATCTTGTGGATTGTGGTGAGTGACGATATCGGATTATTGTACGTTATATCAACTAATCCGTATTAGGACTACTTTCTTCTTGGTGCGTCATATCCGGTAAGGGTTTAGGGTTATCTTTTGTTATTGTTCGTTATTTTGATTGATTGGACTCAATTGTTGTTGATTATTGGCTGAGATTTGGAATTACGTGATTCTATTATAGAAATAGGCACATCAAATAAGTTGATTGTTTCTCTCCTATATCTACCAAAAGGAAAAAAGATCTCCAAGAGCTCTTTCCTGGATCTTAAAGAGTACTAGGGTTCTCTCAATAACTAAAAAGTTTATCATGCTTGTAAGTTCATTCTTAGTGATACCACAAAGATGAATGCATCGTTATCTTGCTCATCACTTATTGGTTAAGTCTTATGTTTCTGCATGCCAGCAGCTGAGAAGAAAAACCCCTTTTTCTATGTATGAATCTGTTGTATAGTAGCAAAGATCTGTCAATATGTTGCTAGGATTTTCTTTAGAGTTCCATAGCTAAACTGTAGTAACAGACACAGTGGTAAATAGTAATTAAGTTGTGTCATGAATAGCTAATTGGCTACCAGTAAACTTGCAAAGTGGAGTTCATACTTTTGATTTGTGTATAGCTGATTATGGTTGACTTACCCAGAAGAGGGACTCTAATAAATATGGTGCAAAGTGGATTGCCGTATGCCAATTGTTAGCAAAAGTCCAGAAAGTTCAGATAAAATACCAGGGTAGAGAGTTGGTATTATGTGTACCTGAATTTCATGGAGATACCAAAAAAAAAAAAGAACACCAAACCTCTTAAGAATACTGATTCGCCTGAATTCATTCCATAGATAAGGATTTACTGCATGGAATTGGAAGTTTACTGCAACGGATATATGTTCTGTTGAAGTTGATTCAGGCAAATGGGACTGTGCTTCTAAGCACGACCTTAGCATGAAGTCGCTTGAAGAAATTTTACATTGCAATAACAGCGTATGTGATGAATGATGCTGCCATAGATTAATTGTGAGCCTTTTCCATTATCTTGAAATGAATCAGCAATGTCTAGATTCATTTGTGCTGCTTTCTTATCATGCCTGATTTAAGCCGGTACCCTCGGATCATGCAGCTCTGCATCTGCTGATGCAGTCCATTGGTTTTGGCTTCAGGTCACTTGCTGTTATGGATAGACAATGCTACCGACACTTAGCCCTTTTTACTAACAATGGATGCAAAAATAATATATTACTGCTGCATCTATGATTTTTAAGACTAATTTTATAGCCAAATCATTTAGCATGATTTCAAAATCTGAAGGCGCCTCATATGAAGAGTGTATCATTTGAGGAAGCTAGATGTATTCTTCTTGTTCCTGCAATTGCAAACAATTCACTGAAGTCAAGCCTTAGTGATGCTTTCAAGTGAGTTGTTAATTTTATTGGTGCATGAAATTATGCTGTGCAATAGCAGTTATTATATCATATCCTATTTCTTTTCTGCCGAAAGATAATTTCCTGATTTAGTTAACTGGTGCTGCAAAAAATGTTTTCCATGGACCCGGGAGCATGTGTGAGGCACCATAATGAAGGCTAGTCACTAGTGAAAAGTTCTGTGCTATTGCTGATAAAAGATTCTCAAACTTAATGTGACGGTGACAGAAAATTCAATTAAGTTTAGTGATAAATTAATTTGATTGATTTAGGGTAAGACACATAATCTCTTATCTTGTATCTGCATTAGTATGTGGTGCAATCAACAAAATACTCCTTAGTTCTTTCTCCACTATGATTTGTGGCTTCCTTATGTGAGATCCATTTAGGCTTATTTTTTTTCTTTATATAGCTTGCAATGCTCAAGTATTTCCTCATTGCATTAACGACAGGGGGCTACCAATGAAGCACATTACTCTAGTGATGCTCATGTCAGTTCTTAGTATTTATGCTTTCGATTTGGTTGATGGGGCTGGCAAGTGCCCAAGATCTACCTGAGACAGGGAGGCATTTAAGCTGGCACCTTGCATGTCGGCTACACGATGCAATGTGCCTGTTTCAAGAAGCTGCTGCAATCAAGTGAAGAAAATTGGACAGAACCCAAGCTGCCTTTGCGCTGCTATGCTTTCAAATACAGCTAAAAGTGCAGGAGCTAAGCCAGAAGTTGCAGTTACCATTCCGAAGAGCTGCAACCTTGCTAACTGGCCTGTTGGTTACAAGTGTGGAGGTTTGCAATTTTGGTTTTCAAGTACTCTCTCTTCTGTACATTTTTTTAGTATTGTTCTTAGATTAGTGTTGAGAATAATTTCCTTTTTCACTTTGATATCTTGCAGCTTACACCGTGCCCTGAGAGGTCGAGGCGGCAAAAACATGTGCTTGCTGAATTCAATGGACCCTAGCATTTAAATGTGGCTAATCTTGTGCTGTGTTCAAATGTCTTACGCACTGTCTTTCATGCCCTCCAGAAAAGGGGTCTTCTGCATATTGTACTTGTTAATCTCAACTTTTGCATCTAATATCTTCAAATGGAATAAATTAGTAACTACCAACCGCTACTGTCATGCATCTCCACCTTCTTTTATCAAATGCTACTTAGTTAAGTTGGCAGCTTCTAATTATTGCCGTAGTATATCAGCATTATAATACATGATGCTTCACGTCTGAGTTCAAATGGGCTTGTGTGTTGTAGGGGGTTAAATCAAATTATGGGCTCTAAGCTCAATAAATTAAGTAGATTTGACTCTTGAGGTTAAAATGAGGGTTCGAAGAGTCAAACTTATATATTTTAGGATGATCAGAAAAGACTTGGCATGATAAGCTTGAAGTAGAATTCGTTTGATTAGTTGGTCTGATCTAACTTTTTTTAATAAGACTAGTGCATTAAAGACTTTTAATAGGCTTGGATTCATGAAAGATCCATATGAGGGCTTATGTGCTTGTGATTATCGATTGTTGTTATCATCCGACAGACAAGATTCATAAGTAGACTATATAAATATTTAAGATATCATCATTTAAAGGGGAGACTTTGAAGAGTGAAATGCCATTATTTTATTGAATTATTTTTTCAAAAGATCAAATCATAGTTTAATAAAAATATTCATATGTTACAAAGTGCTTGAACCTTATTTAAGACTGCTTATTCTTCTTTTCTATCCCATTTGATCCTAATCACCCTTATATGCATTGTTTCGCTCATTATGCCATATGTCATGTACTTGCACATGGTATACATGTGATGAGGTGGAGGTATTAGTAAATAGGTACATGGCGAAATGGGATAAAATTGGGTCGGTCGTGATTTCTTGATCTCTAAACCTTAGTTTGAAGGAAATAAGCTAATTTAAAGAAGTTAGTATCTTTGGTACTGAGTTATACCATTTTTAGGGCAAATTTCTTCATTTAGTTCCTTTAATAATCAAATTTGTTATTTTTGGTAAATTTTTATATTAGCTATAACTTTTCATAGATACTTCTGTTTTAAGTATCATTTGTGGCGTTATATTTGTTTTCTAGTTTTCTAAGTATTCTTAAGTTTTAGGCATTTCTATTTTTGGTAAGTTTTAGACGTTTTCATTTTTGGAAACTTCTTATATTCTATTTTTAGCAGTCTTGTGACGGCTATTATTTGTACGCCCTAGGGTATTGGGCAAACATTATCATTGAGTATTATTGAAATATTGTGCCGTCAATGCTCTATTTTTCCTCGCAAATTTCGGAATTCAATTGATATTTGAAGATCGCATACCAAGTATTCACAAAATCAATGGTTTGTGATAAAATTCTTATTATTTTCATATGTTTACGCTATGTCAACATGTAACTTTCGCACTTAGATCCAAACCCCACCTCTACAAGTGTAAAAACCTAAACTCCTAATCAACCCTTTTAATAAAGGTGCTTTATGGATAGAATCCGTAGGCCTACCAATTCTAGGAACTATCATGGAATCATGGGAAGCAATTTCAGTTCTAGTTCCACAAATCTAGAATCAGGATCTATTGGCATAACGTATCTAGTTCTAAGCTTAGGTAATATATGCTTGTGATGCATCTAGTTCTAAGCTTAGGTAACATATGCCTTATGTTGTTATAGATTGAATACCCTGTAAAATTTATATATATATATTATATTTTTTAAATAATATGATAATTTTACTATATACACTACAATTATCTCCCTAAAAAAAGAAAAAGAAAAAGAAAAAAGTTTAAATATGATATCTAGTTTATCATCAAATTTAATAACCTAGACAATATAAATTCAACATCAACTAAAAGTAAACTAAACCTCAAATTCAATCAATCAGGTGTTATCCTTCTGAGGTTTTGTTTGAAGATTGTGTAATATACCACAACTAGATGATCTAATGTGGCTCAAATTATTGGAATTTGGAACCTATGCAAGGTAATGGGTTACTCCATTAATCCCATCCAGTAAATTACAAAAATTTAGAAAACTTACTAGAATATACTCAAGCCTCTTTAACCATGCAGGGTTTTACAAGGTTTATATAGGTTTCAGGCCTCACTGGGCTCAAATGAACATCCCTATAAGATTAAGACCTAAAATATGTATTGATTTAATCATATTTCATTTTAGAAGTTTTTATAGGTTTGTGGAGAGGATGTCAAATACACGATTGCGAAACAGTTGATGTAGGTTATGAAAAGTTGAAAATAGAATTTATTCTATAATCTCAAATATCTACCTTGGGACTTACTTTGATGCGGGCATTGTAGCTGACACGGGTTGATCGGGCATGTCTCTTACAAGGCACGGTTGTGTAATGTGTCTGGAAGCTTCCAGAAACATACACGGCCTTATGCACGGCCAGAAGGCACGACCGTGTGTTGTGTCAGGAAAATCTACAGAAGCCTACACAGCCGTGTGTTGTATCAGGAGTGTCCACAGAAGCCTACACGGTCTTATATACGGCCGTGTATAATCTAGACAATGGACTTGTATATGTATATTTATTCCACGTGTACATATTTATTTCCCTAAGGGATATAAATAGCCTTTAGGCCATTCTAGGGTTAGTTTTTTGAATCTTTGTCAGATATACACTTTTAGAGAAGAGTTTTCTCTACTTTCTCGATTGTGCGCAATTGAGGTTTTCAAGGAATAAACTCAGATTTATTCTTTGTTTATTCGTGAGGTCCAATCCTAGAACTGGTTTCGTGTTTGTACGCTTCCCACGCTGCGTCAGTTGGTATCAGAGCAAGGCAATTTCCTACGGAGATTTTGGCTAAAGACGGTGTTGACGGCGGTCGCGTTCTCGACCTAGATCGGGATGCGGAAGTTAATGAGTCAATCAATGGACTCCAAGGACAGTGGTCGAAGCCATGGAACAGAGGCTCGGGCGCGTAGAGCAGCGCTTGGGAGACCTGATTATGCGTTTCGACGCCATGGCGATGGGCCACAACGGAAATAGGGATGTTGATGGAGATCGACCAAGAGTAGCAGTCGCTCGTGGCGGTCCTATCAATCAACCTGCAGCCGCGAATCAGTGGAATCAAAGGCTAGACAAGAGTTCCTTTGAGGAAGAGGGTGAATTCCTGCAGAGGAGGGGACAACCACTGAGGAGAGGCGGTGTTGGTGGTGGCAGATACCGCAGGGTCGATGACCAGATTGATCAAGAGTATGGTGGCGAATATCGAAGAAACCACCAGGGATATGATCATACAGATGGCGGTGATTTCCGTCTCAAGGTAGATATTCCATCCTTTAATGGTAATCTTAATATAGAAGATTTTCTGGATTGGCTTGCAGAAGTCGATAGATTTTTCGACTATATGGAGGTACCCGAGGATAGGAGAGTATGATTGGTTGCTTGTAGGTTGAAAGGAAGAGCATCTGCATGGTGGGATCGTCTGTAGAACTGGAGATAGAGAGAGGGAAAGCAACCTATAAGGACATGGTACCGCATGAAGAATCTGTTGTAGAGGGATTTTCTACCACCCGACTATGAGTAGATCCTCTTCCAACAGTACCAACGATGTCGTTAGGGACAGAGGACCGTGCATGAATACACCGACGAGTTTATGAGGCTGTCGGAGAGGAATGATCTGAGGGAGACCGAGGGTCAGCAGGTAGCGCGATTTGTGGATGGATTGAAGCCCTAGATTAGGGATAAAATCGGGGTGACGGTGTTCAGAACTGTTAATGAGGCAAAGAATTTGGCCCTTAGAGCTGAGATGATGATTTAAGAGCAGAGTGCGAGGCTTGGTGGGGGCAAAAGGAACTATGTGTATGATAGTATTGGCAGTGGCAGCCGGGTGATTGGTGAAAGGGTTAGAGGAGTAGCCGAGAAACCAGCTGGGAGTACGGAGAAGAAAGAAGACAAGGTTGAGGGAAAGAAGCCTCTTGAGAGCAAAGAGACCCCAAGGAAAAGTAATCCGTATGCTAAACCGATTATGGGGAAGTGCTATAGGTGTAATCAACCGGGGCACCGATCCAACAAATGCCCGAATCGACATGCTATAAACATTGTCGAAAGGGAGGAAGAGGAGGAAGTGTGCTGTGAACCGAATGGTGAGGATGAATATTATGATGAGGCTGATGATGGAGTGGAACCGAGCTATGTGATCAGAAGAATGATGCTAGCACCAAAACAGAGGGTAGTTCGCAACGATACCAGCTGTTCTGCACTAGGTGCACAATTGGTGGGAGAGTGTTCGACTTGATTGTTGACAGTGGGAGTTGTGAGAACATAATCGGGAGAGAGGTTGTGAAACGACTCCAACTGCCAGTAGAGAAACATTCGAACCCCTACACCATAGGGTGGATTAAGGTGGCAGAGCGAATTGAGGTGAAGGAGAGGTGTCGGGTTCCCTTCTCGATAGGCAAATATCGGGATGAAGTCTATTGCGATATCGTTTATATGGATGCCTGCCACTTGTTATTCGGACGACCTTGGCAGTTTGACGTGGATGCCCAACATGCCGGGAAAGAAAATAAATATAGGTTGGAGAGAGGGGGCGTGAAATATACATTACTGCCATTGATGGATAAATGACCCAAGACACACAGGGCGGAAGGGAAATCCTTTCTAACAATCACTCAGTTAGAAAAGGAGATGACCGAGGACATCAAAGAATCCCGATTGATGCATGCTCTTGTTGTGAAAAATACGGGAGAAGGCGTAGGTAGTGAAGAGGTTCCGGAAGAAGTAAAGGGGGTATTTGATACCGGAAACCACCACAGTTGCGTTTGACAACCCCTTTGGCTATTACGGACCCCCACAACAACTATCAGTGGGTTTTCGTGTTGTTGCTGTGGGGGTCCGTAATAGCCAAAGGGGTTCTCAAGCGCAACTGCGGTGGTTTCCGGTATCAGTATTAGAAGAGTTCAAAGAGGTAGTGCCGGAAGATTTACCAGAAGGGTTGCCTCCATTGCGAGACATCCAACACCACATTAACTTGGTGCCTGGGGCTAGCCTTCCTAATCTCCCTCATTATAGGATGAGTCCTAAAGAGACGAAAGTCCTACAGGAGAAGGTCCAGGAATTACTGGATAAAGGATTCATCAGGGATAGCATGAGCTCATGTGCCGTTCCGGCGCTATTGACGCCCAAGAAGGATGGTAGTTGGAGGATGTGTGTGGACAGCCGTGCGATCAACAAGATCACAATTGGGTATAAATTCCCAATTCCTCGCATTGAAGACATGTTGGATAGGCTGAGTGGAGTGGTAATATTTTTGAAGGTGGATCTTAGGAGTGGGTATCATCAAATTTGGGTCAAACCTGAGGATGAATGGAAAATTGCTTTCAAGACGAAGAAGGGTTGTACGAATGGTTGGTTATGCCATTCGGCCTCAGCAATGCACCTAGTACCTTCATGCGCGTAATGAATCAGGTACTTAAACCTTTCATTGGTAGGTTTGTGGTAGTATACTTTGATGATATCTTAATATATAGCAAGACTGAGGATGAACATTTAGTGCATTTGAGAAGTGTATTAACCGTGTTAAAAGAGAATAAGCTTTATGCCAATCTCAAGAAGTGCACATTCCTATTGAAAAGGTTGCTGTTCTTGGGTTTTGTAGTGAGTAGTGAGGGCATAACGGTAGATGAGGACAAGGTAAGGGCCATTAGAGATTGGCCCACTCCCAAAATAATCACTGAGTTGAGGAGCTTTCTGAGGTTGGCAGGGTTTTATAGGCGCTTTATACGGCATTTCAGTACCGTCGCTGCCCCATTAACTGAGTGCCTGAAGAAAGGAAGGTTTCAATGGGGTGAGGAGGCTGAGTCTGGGTTTGCTGGATCCAATTTCTGCAAAAGTTTCCATTCCGCCTGATGCACAAATCCGGGGTCCAAAATAAGGTGGTAGACGCATTAAGTAGGAAAGCGGATTTATTGGTCACCATAAGGGCTGAGGTGGTAGGTTTTGAGCAGCTGAAGGAACTATATGAAAAGGATGTGGATTTCGGGACTATATGGAGAAAATGTATCAATCAGGAACCTAATGACAGTTACTATATCTTGGAGGGTTACTTAATGAGGGGCAATCAACTCTGTATTCCTGAATCATGTTTGAGGGAAAAATTGATTAGGAACCTACATGGAGGGGGACTAGCCGGACATCTAGGGCGCGATAAGACTCTAGTGGCAGTGGCTGCAAGATATCATTGGCCTCAGTTGAGAAGACATGTAGGGAGGATCGTGCAAAGGTGTTACGTTTGTCAGACATCTAAAGGACATTATCAGAATACTGGGTTATACACTCCGCTACTGGTACTTGAGAATATCTGGGAGGATCTATCTATGGACTTCGTGTTAGATTTGCCTCGTACCCAACGAGGTGCTGACACTGTTTTTGTGGTTGTAGACAGGTTCTCCAAGATGGCTCACTTCATTCCCTATAGGAAGACGACTGATGCACAGGGTGTTGCCAAGTTATTCTTTAAGGAGGTGGTCAGGTTGCACGGGGCTCCCAAGTCAATTACGTCTAATAGAGATACCCGGTTTCTTAGCTACTTTTGGAGGACGCTATGGTACATGTTCAATTCCTTACTCAAATTTAGTAGCACAGCCTATCTTCAAACTGATGGGTAGACGGAGGTGACGAACATGACCCTTGGCAACTTAATACGAAGTATTTGTGGAGAGAAGCCAAGACAATAGGATTTGGCACTTTCTCAAGCCGAATTCGCTTACAACAATTCCATCCATAGAACTACTGGGAAATCTCCTTTTTCAGTGGTCTATACAAAAGCGCTATCTCATGCATTGGACTTAGCTCTTTTGCCTAAGGGTGTAGAATCCAATGTAGCTGCTAAGCTCCGACGGAACAATTCCAAATTGTGGCATCTGAAGTGAAAGAGAGGATCGAGAGGGTTAATGAGAAGTATAAGAAAGCCGCAGACAAGCATCGGAAGAAGAAACTGTTTGAAGTGGGAGATCAAATGATGGTGTTCTTAAGGAAGGAACGCTTTCCCGTGGGCGCTTATAGCAAATGGCAACTAAAGAAGTACGGTCTTTACAATATTGTCGCCAAGATAAATGATAATGCATATGTGGTCGGACTTCCTGAAAGCATGAAGATCTCAAAAACCTTCAATATAGCTGACTTATCTCCATTCTACTCGGATGACACCCTCTATATCCGGAAGAGAACTCGGGGTCGAGTTCTTCATTGGTGGGAGAGAATGATGCGGGCATCGTAGCTGACATGGGTTGATCAGGCGTGTCTCTTACAAGGCACAGTCGTGTAATGTGTCTAGAAGCTTCCAGAAACATACACAGCCTCATGCACGGCCAGAAGGCACGGCCGTGTGTTATGTCAGAACGATTCCCAGAAACATACATGGCCAGAAGGCACGACTGTGTGTTGTGTCAGGAAAATCCACAGAAGCCTACACGGCCAGAAGGTATGGCCGTGTGTTGTATCAGGAGTGTCCACAGAAGCCTACACGGTCTTATACACTGCCGTGTATAATCCAGATGACGGACGTGTATATGTATATTTATTCCCACGTGTATATATTTATTTCCCTAAGGGATATAAATAGCCTTTAGGCCATTCTAGGGTTAGTTTTTTGAATCTTTGTCAGATATACACTTTTAGAGAAGAGTTTTATCTATTTTCTCGATTGTGCGCAATTGAGGTTTTCAAGGAATAAACTCAGATTTATTTTTTGTTTATTCGTGAGGTCCAATCTTAGAATTGGTCTCGTGTTTGTATGCTTCCCGCGCTGCATCATACTTAATAGTACAAAATGATTTCCTTATATAATCTAAAGCTTTTACGAATATCATGATAATAAAAATTCAATGCAGTACTTTTTATGGAAGACGAGGATCCTTTTGCTCAGGGTAGCGATCATGGTGATCATTTGCTTTACATGTTTATTTAATGAATAAAAAGAAATCATATTGCTACCAAGTTTTGATTGTCCGACTATTTTTGGGAAGATTGGGTTTTTATTTTATTGTATAACCGACGAAGCCAAACTTAAAAACTTAAATACTAAGAAATTTACTTCAATTATAATTTTCGCTATGTGCTTATTGTTGAAGTTTTTCTAGCACCACACCTTGGATTTAAAGGTGTAAATGAATCACATCTACTTAAAATTACTTAAGTTCAAACTTATTAGATGGGATTTATCATTTAGATTGAGTTCGATATTGCACCGGCAGGCGAAAGCATACTCGTCGTTGCAAACGTGCATGACAAATTGAGAAATAAGAGCTTTCTTTTCTATAAAATGGGGGTTCCGAGGACTTGGACTGGGAGAGATCAAGTCTTAGCGTATGTACAGGTTCAGCATGATTGCGAAGAGGACCAAAACGCTTTACGGAGAAATTCTTGGCCATTGTGGGACTGGAATCCAATCAAATGATGCCCGAAATAGATACGTAAATGAGAAGAAAATGCCTGGATTTATAAGGTATGTGTAACATTTAGAATGGGATGTGAGCTTGCGTGCCCACACGACATATCTCAATTTATACAATTTTAAAAGCTAAATCACCAATGTTAATTCTTTACGCGTTTCCATTAATTACAGACAACGTAATTGCAACTAAACTCATTAATAAGCCTTAGAATAGCAATATACTTCAACTCTTTACAAGTGTAGCTGAAAACAATATCCTAAATTTTGATTCCTAAATTGAAGTATGTATCACTAATAATGTATTATAATAGGCAATTGTTTTGTGGAAATAAGCTTAAGACTTCTATGATTATGTTGATGGGATCATCCCGTTCATTATCTAATTATTGAGATGATTATAAAAGTTAATATAATGGCAAGTAGAGTAGAAGGTTTAGTTGATAGAATCATCTAATTTATAATCAATTATTGAGATGATTATAAAAGTCAACACAATAGTGATTTTAATGGTTAGATAATAAGAGCCACCAAGACCATAGAGGAACCTAAGTAACTTTCAGTGTTGATTGCTTAATTGAAAGATAATTGATGCATAAGATTAACGCAAAATAAATAAATAGTTGTGGCTAATTTATGTGCATAGAGCATAATTTTAAATAGTGTGCAAAAACTATTTTTAGTAAATTTGCTGAGAGAAGGAAAAATCACTTAAGGAAAGCAAGTAAAATATTCATCTTAAACTAGACATTTTATTTTACAAAATCAAATCACTTTGAGATAAATTTATTGGCAGTATATTATTATACAAACAATACCATTGGTGCATTTTTTGAATCAAATTTAGAAAATTACTAATAGAGAAATTAATGTTTAGGGTCAAGTTCAAATAAATAATTAAGTTTTTAAGTGGTTAAAATGATTAATATTTTGTTAAATGGTTCAAATAGAGGATTTCGTTTACTATAGTATTATAACATCGTCAAATTGAAATAATGTGGCATATTTATAAACTAGTGACAGAGTTATCTATTTAAATTATTTAGTATAATGTTAATAAGTTATTTTAATCATTTAGAAGTTCGATCATTTATTGGAATTTAACTTTAAACATTTAATTTTTTGCTTAAAATGTTCCCAAATCAAATTTGAAAGTTATGGTTGGCTAAATTTAAGGTTAATATATGAAAGCTAATTTACTACTTTTACGGAGATTGTTTATGTTTATGTGCAAAGCTATCTAAAAATAAAATTTGTTATATTAGATTGATCACAGGCTTTTTCTTTTCATTTTTTTATAATCGCTCATAACAATGCACGTTAAGCCATGTAATAATGAGTAATATTATGGAATTCCACTTTAAAAATAGAGATCGCCAGAAATGCAGTTTTTAAAAATATAGATCCTAAAATGTATGTTCATAATATATTAACCCCCATAATATGTAGTAACTTACAAATCTTCTTTTTTTCTTTTTTCTTTTTTACGTTGGCAAAACGTCAGATTATAATGAAAGTACCGTGTCCGAAAATCTTTATTTCTACGAAACTAACCTTAAACACATGCTTAAAAACATAAATCTTATAATACGCGTATGCCTTTTAATTGCATTTGTCCTATTAAATATGTACGGATTATATATAAGTCAGTCCATATGTGCACGTAATATTTAATTTATTAAGAAACCACATAACTCAGTGAAAACACAATGCATACGCGCAATATATTTATGCGTATATTATACATGAAGTTAACGTTTCAAAAGTAAAGAATTCCTTTCAATTGGGCAACTATTTGTTTATTTATTTATTTACTAATTCAGAGTCAATTCAATACAATCCAATTCAATTGAACTTGTATTTTACGTTATTGTGATTATTCTTTCTTTCTTAACTTATTTATTTCTTTCTTTTCTTTCAAGTTCCCCATGTTATCTTGTCAAAGAGAGTTCAACACGTATTCACGTTATTTTCAGTAGTGATAGCAAAATCAAGGTTGTATTTATAGTAAACTGCGGTGAAATTTCAGCATTTTACTATTTTGGTTTGATTGGGGGTAGTACACAAGTTGAGTTAAGATAATACAATATCATGTTTGAAATTAATTCAACTTGAAATTTTAAAATTCAAACTTTACTCACAAATCACAATGATGTTGAACGAACTCGAACTTAATTTAATTAAATTCGTTTTAATTCAATTATCCAAAAAAATTATTATTTTTTAACTTAACATAATATGGATATTGAACTTGACTAGCATGTCAGTTTTACTCAAACTTGATTAAGCTAACAAACTAATCATGCCAAACATTATAAAACTCAAACTCGACATAATAAATTAGTCAAATAGTTTAAACTTGAACTGGATTCAATAATATATAATTATGGAGCCATATTTGAATAGTTTGGAGTATGTTTACTTCATTTATGCCCCTATGTTTGACCCTACTTATATAACTAGTGAATATGAATGAGATGATTTTTTTTTTAGTTCCACTATACTTAGTCCAATCAAAATACTTTTATTTTTTTTTTTGGTAGAAAAGGGGGATTATATTATCATATATGAGATATAAAGATACATTAGAAAAGTTTAGCAAGTTATAGATACTTGCTAATATGCATCTTACATAACTACATACTCAATAACTTGAGCTTAAAGTCCTTCACTTTACAACATTTGGAGCATAATATTATCATGTCGTTAACAAAACATTCCAAAACTTAGTTAGGGGGCATAAAATACTCAAAACATTGTTGTTGGTATACCATTAGAGTGAGTCTATCTACCACTTGATTTAATTCCCTTGGTTGGTAAGCAATCTTAATGTTCTTGAACTTGGATATTTTTTCCTTACAAGCATGCAAACATTAAGGTGTTTGAAAGAAACATTTGCATGATTGTTTAGCATAAAAAATGTAGCTTTTGAGTCCATATTAACTTCAACATTCAATATATTGATTTTTAAACAATAAGAAAGTCCCTAATAAAGAGCCTAAAGTTCGGTTGTTAATGTATTTTCTTTTTTGTCCAATTCTTCTTATGAAACCCAAGATCCACCATCCTTAGTCATCCTAGATAACCTCTCCCTACCCCCAACAATGGCTTTTCCTGATGATTCAATTGCTTCACTAGTATTTAGTTTTACCCATAGTTGTCAAAATCGCGGGTTAACTCATACGTTTCTACGATTTTACGAGTTGGTGAGCACATTCCTAGTTAACTCGCATGTAAAAATATTTTTGAGGTAAAATCGTAGTAAAATTGCGATTTTGAATAGTAAAATCGTCAAAATCGCGATTTTACTACGTTTCCAGCGGGACCCTCGTGCTTTCCTGTCGTAGGGGAGTATGAGTCATACCCCAACATGTTCGTTGGTCATTACTCCTCTCTTGTCATTGTCTGTTTAAAGTCTTTGTGTTTGTGTTTTTGTCGATTGTTAATCTTCTTGTTCCTATTTGTGATCATGTTCGTATTAAAGCACTCGTGTTTGATTACTCAACTTTCCTTATTTTAACTAATATTTTTGTAATAGTAAATAAAATAAATTGTAGATAACTTTAACTTTATAAGAATTTTTTAGATTTTTAATTTTATAGGAAAGGTATAAATGTATTTATATTTCTATCTTTTCAATATATCATTCTCATAGTTAAGTAAATATGAGATATTGTTAAGTAAATATATTTTGAATTAATAATCACGAATAGTGCAAAAATTTACCTAGTAATATATAATTTTGAAGGTTTTTGTTGTTATAATATCTTCTTTATTATGTACTTTTGGTTAGTAGTTATTTGTCATTTTTTAATATTACTCCTTTCTAATGGTATATCTTTGTTATCAATTTTTATTTATTAGTAATTTCTTAAAATCACAATTGATTTTTAAATTTTATCTATTATCTTTTAGCTTTTGTATATATAACTAGGTGAAACTTGTTTTATACATGATTTATCATTTTAGAAATAAAATATCTATATTATACAACTTATGCTCGATTATCTATATACTTTTATTGCAAATTTGCAATTTATGGCTAAAATAAATACTCAATTTCCTTATTTCTATTATTTATTATATTTTTTAATGACTATTGTAAGTAAATTTATAATATTTGGAAGGTATTTTACATAGGTTGTAGAAACTTACGTTTCTATGTTCCGATTCTACGGATCCCTTAGCAATTCTACGTAAAATCGTGATTTTAACAACCTTGGTGTTACCCATTTTTGTGGTGGAAGTGACCATGATAGTGCTTGTATTTGTATTTCATACACAACCCTTTCTCTTTTTGTATGCCTCCAATATTCATGAGCTTTGGCTTAAAACTTCTATTCTAGAGAAAAAGAATTAGTGCTAGTGCGAAATAAAATTTTATTTCTATCATACCATGTTAGCCATAGTTAATAAATAAAATATAGAGATTTTGGTATTCTAAAGAAGTTCATAAATCCTTAACCATACTGCCATCTAATTGAAAGACGCTTGAGACATTTTGAAATTTGGTTCCCATCTTGTGATAGTTAGAAAATAACGATTCATGAACCATGGGCCTTTCTTAATAACTCTTCTAAAATCTTCCTCTATTTGGAAAGAAATTGTGTAGAAATCAACTCCCAAACTAATCGTTGAGAAATTTGAACAAAAGTTCCAAATTTGTTTAAGTCTTTAGGATAGCATCTTAAAGCCGAGAGATGGTCCATAAATTTTAATAATAATGGACCATTTCCAAGAACTATGTAGCATCTATTTTTCTTTTTTTCTTTTTTGAAAAGAGATTGTAAGTGTACCTAGTGTTTCTTCAACAACCTCTATTTCATCTACTTCTGCATTTCTTCGATTGTTCTCTTCCTTTTTCATTTCATCTTGTGTTTTAAGCTTGAAAACCTATTCATATACATTTGGTACATTCAAGGAAGCAGATTCCTTATATAATAATTTCTTATCAATGTTGTTTTTGCTTCCTAGAAAAAACTTTGTGTTTGCCAAAGTACGTTCGTTAACCAGAGAGGAATTGTTTGACGGAGTTGAAATCTTGGCATTTTTTGCTTTCAAATGTGATAAAAAGAGATCTAGGTATGAATCTAGATCAATTTTATGTCTCTTCTTCCTTTGAAGAGCTAAAAGAGTTGCAAGGTTTGGAGTAAGGAAAGGATCGTCTCTCATTGACATACTCTGGTTTTCATTAGAAAGATCATGTCTAATTGAAATAGTTACAACATGGATAATCCAAATTTAAAATATAGAAAAATTAAATAAAATAATATTTAAAAGGAGGGGCATTTAAGTAATTAAGCACTTTAAAGGAGGGTATTTTGGTCTTTTTGACAATAGGCTATATAAGCTAAAAGAAAACCCTAACTAACCTTTTCTTGTCAGTTGCTGATGTGGATTTCCGTGCTATAGACAAACCCTAACTCATCCTAAGTCGCACTTCAACTACAAAATGATTTTCGAGGTGAAGTGTGATTGCAGAGTTAAGTATGTTTATCAAATTAAGGATTTTACATATTATTTGTGTTAAAGGGGATGACTCCACTAAAACTAACGTTGGAGAAATTAGGGTTCTTGGACATTCCGATTTGGATGTCAAAGCAGTTAGATCAAACACGTTTCAAATCGTAGATTTAAATCGAGACAAAGTAGCTATTGCAATTGCACATAAATTCATGAATTAAGTATAGTTTGTGTAGGAACTAAAGTGTTTAGTTGATTAATGAGAGATGAAATGGAGAAGGTTTCAATTGGGGATGAAATCAAAGAAATTTGTGAAGTTCACAGGGATACATGGCCATGGTACATGTTCATGTACTTACCTATGAAAAACAAGAAGAACAAATGGTGAAATGGAGATACACAACACGTTACATAGGTGTGTACTCACTTGTGTTGAAGTAGATGGCCAAGTACATAATTATGTACTTGGGCATGCTAATTGGACTTGGTATACAAAAAGGTACATGGCCATATTTCTACCCGTGTTCTTTTACACAACCATATATACAACCGTGTTGTCTAAGAGCATGTCTTTAACTTTTATATTTTGATTTTATTCAAAATTTGAGTTGGTATTATGTATGATATAGCTTGGGAAAGGGGAAATAGGTGACTAATTCTTAGTTAAATGATTAGGTCATATTGTAAAGTAGAACTAAAATTCAAATATTGTTTATTGACAGGCTTTGAGAAACTCAATAATTTTAGACAAGTAGAACCGAAACTGTTCTTCCAAGTACATGTTTACCATGCTTGTTAATTGTGGTTGTTAGTTACAGTAAGTGAATGAATCTAATGAAAACTTAGTAAATGCCTTACTTGTTGCTTATAAGTGGCCCAGCCTAGGAGTTGGAGGTGGCAAATCCATTGGGAGCACCATAATGATTGATATATGGCGTTATCCCTAGTGGAGTTTTATACCAAAATGATTTGGGGTAGATTTTAAAGGTATTAGGGCCGAAAGTGGTAGTTCCTGATACCAGTAGAAATTTGGGGCCAAAGGTGGCAGTTCTCAACCTAGGTTTAAGATACTTAAGTTAAATAGGAAAGAGAATGGTGGGATCATAAGTATTCTTATGTTGCTTGCTGATTAACCTGAAGATAAGTAAGTGGTTAATTGTTGATTATGTATTGCATTATGTATGTTTGTAACATGTATAGTTGTGACATGTGCATGTGTTTGGATATTCATGTACTGAGCTTAGGTTCACTCTATTATTTTTCAGTTGTAGGTGGGTACGACAAGTATGTTGAATATGGTGAGTATGAAAATGTAGTATACTATTTTCAAGATGAGAATGAGGGAGATTATCACTACTATTATGGAGACGAGTAATGTGAAAGTGTATGAAGCATTTGTTTGTAGAAGTTAGGATGTTTGAGTGAATAGCTAAAGATTGTTTACAAGTTAAGACACATGTCATTAAAGGAGGATATACATTTGATTAATTATCAGTGATTGGAATGATTCACCTATGATTCATTCATTTATGTTATTAGAGTTATAGTTATTTTAACGAATGGTGAAATTAGACAAGTTTGAAATTGCAAGTGAGATAAAGAGCCTTAGCATGTTGCTATTAAGTAGTAACACGTAGTGAGCTATAGCGTTTTAGGATGTTATAGCTTAAGTGGTATCAAAGCTTAGGTTTGATCAATAGAGTATAGGTGGTGATCCATAGAACTTAGCTTTGAAGATCTTTAAGAACTAGGTTGATGATCAATAGGTATAGGTTTCAATTAGTAAAAAGTAAGTTGTGATCTTTAGATAAATTGGGCATTGGTTTTGTAGGATGGTGAGATATGAAGAGAGTGGGTATGTGTGTGTGTGTGTTGTGTGTGTGTGTGTGTGTGTGTGTAGACATAGGTATACTTAGATATATACCATCATTAACTTTTTACACTAACTCTAACTCTTTGGTCTATTCGGTTGTCTCATCTCAAGTAGAATGCCTCTCAAAATGATTACAAGAATTAGCTCTTCTAGTGCTAGATAGGATAAAGATGCTCCAAATGAAAAGTATTAGGGAGCTCCAACTTAGGCCACCAACATGACTGCTCAATTGCTAAAAACTGTGAATGCCCTAGTAAGGATGATAGCACAACAGTAGCAATAGGCCATGAAACTTGCTAGGCTTGTAGAGGACCAATTTGGACTGGACAAGTTTGTTCAATTGGTAAAGGAATTCAACCTACAAGTTAAAAATCCGATAGAAGCTAAACATTAAATAATAGATATTGAAAAGACGTTTGTTGCGTTCAGGGTGCTAGAGGATAGAATAGTGAATTTTGCAACCTTCATGCTACAAGGATTGGCTGTAGACTAATGGGCTAGTGTGTCTAGATTAATAGGAGCACTTGTCCATTGGCAAAGGTTCAGGGAGTTATTTTATGAACAATACTTCCTTAGTAGCATCAAAGAGAGAATGGAGGCAACGTACTATAACTACTAATAGGATAATCATACGATAGAAGAGTATGAAGCAAAGTTAAACAAGTTGATAAAATTTTTGCCTGAAGCAGTCTATATAGATGATGCCTTTAGGGCTAGAAGGTTTGTGAGAGGTTTCGAGCCTAATCTCTAGCATGAGGTGAGGTCCTTCCAACTACCTACTTATGTAAAGGTCATTGATAAAGCCAAAATTTATGGAGTAAAGCCAGAAGAAACAGAGGAATAGCTGTCTTGTAGGTCGAGAATTGCTTTGGGAAAAAGACCTACCTCAAGTATTTAATATGCAGAGAAAGGAAAAAGGCTAGCAATTTATCAAGCAAGACCTATGGCTTTCATGCCTATACCTATTCAAACTGGGCCAGTGCCTCTAGCATCGCCTCCACCACCACAAGCAGGTCTAAGGAGAGGATGTCTCAAATGTTTGGGACCACATTAGCTAGAAGGGGCATGCTTTACTTGTGGTAAGATAGGACATCCTAATAGAAATTGTACAGAGAAATATATTCCTTAAACTTTTTGCTACAACTATAAGCAAAGGGGTCATAGGGCTTTTAAATGCAGAACCATAGGGGCTCAAGCAGCTGCAACAGCCCAACCAATATAGGTACCATAAGCAATGCGACCCCAAGGGTGAGCATAGGTAGGCGAACCCTATAATACTGGTCCTAGGCTCTGACTCGTGTATTTACTCTTCATCAATAAAAAAACTAAGATACTATAGATCGGGATACAGTGGTAGGTATGCTCCTAGTAAATGATACTAGCGCATATGTACTATTTGATACTGGTGCGACACATTCTTGTATATCTAAGGTGCTTGTAAATAAGTGTGGACTAATATTTGAAAATGTAGAGGACCCTTTGAATGTAAGTACTCCATTAAGAGTAGTAGAAGAATTAAGGAAAATATATAGGAATGTCAAGGTTGAAATTCAAGGATAAGTGATGCTCGCCGATCCATATGTTTTGGATATACTTGATTTTGATGTAATTCTGGGAGTGAATTGGTTGTTAAAGTTTCATGCTACCATAGATTGTTATAATTTGATGGTTTATTTCATTTTCCCTGATGAAGATCCTATCAATCTTAAGTTAGAGGTGCAAAGACTTATGATTCTACTAACATATGAGTTATGGAGTAGGAATAGATTGGCAATCATAACAACATAAGCCAGTAGGGAAGTGAAGCTTAAAGAGGTGCCAATAGTAAATATGTATGCTGTTGCATTTCTTAATGATTTTATCGGGGTTATCGCCAGATAGAGAAATCAATTTTTGTATAGACTTAGTGCCAGGCATGACCCCTATATCTAAAGCTCTATATAGGATGACACCTACAAAATTAATAGAATTGAAGGTTCAAATACAAGAGCTATTGGATAAGAAGTTCATTAGACCTAATGTGTCACCATGGAGAGCTCCCATCTTATTTGTAAAGAAGAAAGATGGTAGCATGAGAATGTATATCGACTATAGGGAGTTGAATAAGGCTACTATCAAAAACAAATATCTGCTCCTTAGGATAGATGACTTTTTTTATCAACTACAAGGGGTTCAAGTATTCTCAAAGATTGGTTTAAGGTTGAGCTTCCATTAATTGAAGATAAAGGAAGAAGATATCCAAAAGATTACATTCAGAACTTGATATGGACATTATGAATTCCTAGTAATACCCTTTGGTTTAATGAATGCTCCAGCTGCCTTCATGGATTTGATGAATAGGGTGTTCATGGATTTCTTGGATCAATTTGTAGCAGTGTTTATTGATGATATCCTGATATATTCAAAAAGAAAAGAAGAGCATGAAGAGCACCTGAGTGTTGTAGTGGAGACATTATAAGTCAAAAAGTTGTATGCAAAATTTAAGAAATGCGAATTCTAGTTAGAGTAGGTTTCTTTTCTAGGACACATAGTTAACAAGGATGATATTGCAATGGATCCCGAGAAAGTAAAGGTAGTGGTAGATTGGCCAAGACCTAAGACAATGATTGAAATTATGAGCTTTTTAGGATTAGCAGGCTATTACTAGCATTTTGTAAAGGAATTTTCTAAGATAGCCACACCGTTGACTAGATTAACTTAAAAGGGAGTGAGGCTTAAGTGGGATGACCAATGTGAAGACAGTTTCATAAAGTTGAAAGAAAGATTAATCTTAGCACTAGTCCTAACTTTACTAGAAAATGGAAAGGAGCATAAAATATTCAGTGATGATTCTAGCTAAGTTTTAAGATGTATCCTTATACAAAATGGGAAGGTTATTGTTTATGCTTCTTGCTAGTTGAAGTCGTATGAGAGAAACTGCCTTACACATGATTTGGAATTGGCAGCAATAGTCTTAGTAATGAAACTTTGGAGATATTATCTATATGGATAAAAATGCAAGGTATTCACATATTACAAGAGCTTGAAGTACTTGCTCACTTAGAAGGACTTAAATATGAGATAAAAGAGATGGTTAGAATTAATTAAAGACTATGATTTAGAAATACTGCATCATTCGAGACAAGCAAATATGGTGGCAAATGCTCTCGGCAAAAAGAGGTAGGGTAACTTAGCTACATTGCTTACTTCACATAAACCATTTCTTGAAGAAATGCAAAGGTTGGAGTTGGAAGTAGTTACCCAAGATGTAGGAGCAAGACTCACTAGTTTGCATATCCAACCAATTGTAGTAGATAAAATCAAAGTAGCTTAGTTAGAAGATAAAGGTATGTTGGAAATTAAGGATAAGATGGAATAAGGGAAGGCACTTGAATTCATAATTGATTAAGAGGGACTTTTGTAGTATGGAAACAGGATATGTGTACTAGAGTTAATAGAGTTGAAGAATGAGATTTTAAGGGAAGCACATCACTCCGGTACTCAATCTACCTTGAGAGTACTAAAATGTACTAGGATTTAAAAGCTCGTTATTGGTAGAAGAATATGAAGTGGTAGATAGCAGATTTTGTTTCCAAGTGTTTTAGATGCCAACATATCAAAATAGAACATTAGAGGCTGGCAAGTGAACTACAACCCTTACCCGTATCAGAATGGAAGTGGGAGTATGTAATTATGGATTTTGTTACTGCACTTCCTAAAACCAAAGAAAAACACGATACTGTATGGGTAGTAGTGGATAGATTAACTAAGTTAGCACATTTTATACCCATCAGTATTAATTGTACACTAGGCAAATTGGCATAGTTGTAAATTAAAGAAATAGTTAGGCTTCATGGAATTCTAGTGACAATCGTTTCAAATTGGGATACTAGATTTGTAGGTAGATTTTGGAGAAGCCTACATAGAGCTTTGTGCACCAAGTTACAATTTAGCATAACTTACCATCCTTAAATAGATAGGTAGTTAAAGCAAACTATCCGGATTCCAAAAGATTTGTTGAAGGCTTGCATTTTGGATTTTTGAGGAAATTAGGATGAACACTTACCTCTAGTTGAATTTTTTTACAATAATAGCTACTGGCAACAATTCAAATGCACACCATATGAAACTTTATATGGAAGGAAATGTAGGTCGCCTTTGCACTAGGATGAGGTAGGCGAAGGAAAAGTGTTGAGACTTGAATTGGTGTAGGAGGTAGTAAATAAGGTGAAGTTAATTAGATAAAAGATACTAATGGTTCAAAATCATCAGAAGAGTTATATTGATAAGAGGTGACAACCACTGGAATTTGAAGTAGGGGATCATATGTTACTAAGAATATCACCAACTAAAGGTGTTATTCGATTTGGTTTGAGAGAAAAACTAAATCCTAAGTTTGTTAGTCCTTTTAAGATGTTGGAGAAAATTGGTGACATTGCCTACAGGTTAGCCTTACTACCTAAAATGCGAGAGTACTTGATTTTTTTATGTATCTATGTTACAGAAATTTGTAGTAAACTCAAACCAAGTCACAACCCTTGAACCTTTGGATATACAACAAAATCTCACTATTGTGGAATAATCCATCCATATTGTAGACACTAAGGAGTAGACATTAAGGTGAGGGATAATCCCTTATGTTAAGGTATAGTTGAGTAACCAGACATAATGTGAAGCAACTAGGGAACTAGAAAAAGAGATGAGAAGAAGATATTCAGAACTCTTCCTAGATACATGTAACTTTTGAAGATGAAAGTTTTTATAAGGGATGATGTAAAATATAGAAAAAATTAAATAAAACAAAGTTTAAAAAGAGGGGTATTTAAGTAATTAAGCACTTTAAAAGGGGGGTATTTGGGTCTTTTCAACAACAGGCAATATAAGCCAAAAGAAAACCCTAATTAAGCTTATTCTGCCAGTTGTCACCGTGGATTTCTGTGCTACATACAAAACCTAACTCATCCTAATTTTCACTTTAACTATAGAAGGATTTTCGAGGTGAAGTGTGATGGCGGAGGTAAGTACGTTTATCAAATTAAGGGTTTCACATGTTATCTATGCTAAAGGGGACTTGACTAAGACTAACGTTGGAGGAATTAGGGTTCCTAGACATTCTAATTTGGACATTAAAGTAGCCAGATCAAACACATTTTGATGAGATCCGGGATGAGAGCCAAGCCGGAAGAAGAAACGTGGATCCTCTTAAAGTGCCACCTGGACCGATCATAAGAAATCGAGCAAAACGATTCAAGGAAGCACTTAACGGGTTGATAAAGGTTGTCCATGAAGCCGAAAAGGATTGGAGCAATCATGAAGTTGGAATGGATTGGAACAACCATTGGAAGACCCTTGCTTTTGTACAAGTTATACTGGATACGGGTTGAAGAGGGCGTGTACTTTCAAGGCACGGCCGTGTAGGACTCTCAAGATTGCCTAGAATCATACACGGCTAGATACACGGTTAAAAGGCACGGCCGTGTATGGAGTCAAGCAAATCCACAGACAGATACACGGTCAAAGTACACGGGCGTGTATGTTGCCAGAAGTTGCACAGACAAGTACACGGCCAAAGTACACGGGCGTGTACACAGGTCGTGTATCCCCTGTCGGCCAGCTTGTTCTGTTTCGCGTTTTTATGTCACTTAACTAAACTACGTCGTTTTAGACTTGTTTTTTACACGAATTATAACCCTAGTATAAAAGCTCCTAGGGTTTAGAACATTAGAGATTAGACATCATTGAACATTAAACACTTTTGAGAGGCACCTCTCTTGGTTCTTCAAGAACTTAATTCGAACTTATCGGATTGATTTCCGTGGCGTTCATCCCGACTTATCAATCGGTTTTCCATCCCGATTGTGGCGTCTTCACTTTTATACCAAGGTTCTTGTCTCGCTTATAGACAACGGGTCGCGGTTTTCCACTTTAGGTGTTTGGGCGTCTTAGGCAACGAATTTCCGAACGTATTGGTATTGGGTTTCGTCACGAGTTGGCGTGGTTCGTATCAGTTTGGTATCAGAGCTTAGGTTTGTCAAAACATCAAGTTCGGTTGAGGAAGGTAATATCAAAAAACCCTAACTCCAATCGTTCATATCAATTATCGTGTTCAATTCCGCAATATTAATTGTCTTTTGATAGTGTAGTATTTACTAGTTGATTGTAAAAAAAAAAAAAAAAGAGTAAAAATCACGACCAAAAAAACAAAGAAGGGAAAAGAAAAGAAAAGAGAAACGTGATCAAAAGCCAAAAAAAAAAAAAACAGAGATAAAAAAAAAATTCGGATAGAAAAATAGAGGAAAATTTTACGAACCCTAGAGTTGGTTTTGAATTCTACGGAAGGAAATTGATGTAGTTCGGGTTAGTTCCAAGAGAATTGAGAAGAGGAAATTGGTGAGTGATATCATCGTTGTTTGTGAGAATACACGAGTGACTGTGTGATATCATCATTTGAGCGAAACACGTAAGGGAGTGTATCGTGAGGTTTGATCATATATATATTTGTGTTGTACTAATCTTTTCTGCAGGAACTATGTCGAGACAACATTCTCCGGAAGGTGAGAGAGGAAGGTTTGATGCTAGGTTAGTAATTGAGGCGTTGAGGGGAGAAATGAAGAGGATGTTCCAAGAAGGAATGGAACAAATTCATGAGACGGTGGAGCAAAGACTAGAGCAATCCACAAACGTATTCCAAGGGCATAAGAGGGAGAGTCGTTCTAGGAGAGTACCGAGGGGTGGAGATGAAATGTCGGGTGATGACTTTGATGAGCCTTTTGTTGGGAGTTATAGAGGTTATAGTGGTCGGAATAGAGGGACTAGAGATTGGGAAGATAGAGGAGATAGGAATAGAGAGGATGATCAATTGAGTAGCATAAAGATGAAGATTCCTCCTTTCCAAGGGAAGAATGATCCCGAGGCATATTTAGAATGGGAGAAAAAGGTGGAGATGGTGTTTGATTGTCACAACTATAGTGGGAGAAAGAAGGTGAAAACTTGTTGCCATTGAATTTTCAGATTTTGCGATAGTGTGGTGGGATCAATTAATGTTGAATAGAAGAAGGAGTGGCGAGCCACTTATTGAGTCTTGGGAAGAGATGAAAAGAGTAATGAGAAAGCGGTTTATACCTGCGTATTACTATCGTGAATTGCACAACAAGTTGCAAACTCTGAGGCAGGGAAGCCGAAGTGTAGATGAGTACTTCAAGGAGATGGAAGTCACTATGATTAGGGCGAATGTAGAAGAGGATAGAGAGGCTACAATGGCTAGATTCCTTGCTGGGTTGAATAGAGAAATCCAAAATGTGGTTGAATTGCAGCATTATGTAGAATTGGAGGATATGGTTCACATGGCTATAAAGGTTGAGAACCAGCACAAGCGGAAGGGTAGTAGTAGTGCACGATTTCAACAGGGTAATGGTTCATCCACTTAGAAGACTAATCAATGGAAGAAGGAAGAAAAGCCTTTACCTACCAAACTAAAAGGGGAGCTGAGGCAAGCGGGTTCTACTCCTAGTAATCAAGGTAACCCTGAATCTTCTACTTCTAGAAATCGTGACATTAGATGCTTTAAATGTCAAGGTAGAGGCCATATTGCTAGTCAATGTCTAAATAGGCATGTGATGATTTTGCGTGATGATGGTGAGTATGAGACTGAGGGGGATAGTGAAGAAGATGATATGCCACCATTAAAGGATGTTAGTGATGATGAGGAGCCTGCAATGGGAAGGCTAGTGGCAGTAGTGAAGCGAGCGTTGAATGTGCAGGTGAAGGAAGAAGAGGAGGTGCAAAGAGAAAATATATTTCATACTAGATGTTATTTAGGAGATCACATTTGTAGTTTGATCATTGATGGAGGGAGTTGCACCAATGTAGTGAGCAATTTTATTGTTGAGAGGCTGGGGCTCAAAACTGTTAGACACCCTAGTCCATATAAATTGCAGTGGTTGAATGATAGTGGTGAGACTAAGGTGAGTAAGCAAGCCTTGATTGGTTTTCGCATTGGTAGGTATGAGGATGAGGTGTTATGTGATGTAGTGCCAATGCAAGCATGTCATGTGTTGTTGGGGAGGCCATGGCAATTTGATAGGAAGGTTGTTCATGATGGCTTTTCTAACAAGTATACGCTTGTTCACCAAGGAAAAACTTTTAACCTTAAACCTTTAACACCTAAACAAGTGTATGAGGACCAATTGCAGCTACAACAGTCTTTTGCAAAACATAAGGTGAGTGAAAAGCAGAGTGAGAGTGAGAGAGCAAAAGACAATGAGAAGAAAAAGGAATATAAAAGTCAAGATCAAAAGGAAAAAGAGAGGAAGGCTGGAAAGAGTGTGAGAGGCCAAGTTGAAGGGGGATCAACTTTGGTGGTGAGTGAAAAGGAGAGGGCAGCCTTGCAAAAGGAGAGTTGTGTGGCAAGAGCGAGTGTAGTAAGGAGAGCGTTAGTGATGAGGTAACCTATGTTGTTGCTGGTTTTCAAGGAAACATATTTGATTACTAACGAATTATCTAATGCTTTGCCTAGTGTGGTTGTGTCTCTTGTGCAGGACTTTGAAGATGTCTTTCCGAAGGAACTCCAAAGGCCGTTTGATGAATTAATGGAGAAGGGATATGTGAGAGAAGGCATGAGTCCATGTGCAGTGCCTGTGATTTTGGTGCCTAAGAAGGATGGATCATGGAGAATGTGTGTTGACTGCCGCGCCATCAACAACATCACGGTAAAGTATCGTCATCCCATTCATCATTTAGATGACTTCTTAGATTGGTTATATGAGTATAGTGTCATTCCTCATGAGCCTTGGATAGATATTTCCATAGATTTTGTGTTAGGATTATCTAGGCCTAAGCATGGTCGAGATTCTAATTTTGTGATTGTGGATAGGATTTTTAAAATGGTTCATTTCATTCCTAGTCATAAAACTGATGATGCTATACACATTGTTGAATTGTTCTTTAGAAAGGTATTGCGTCTGCATGGTATACCTAGTAACATTGTTAGTGATCGGGATGTAAAGATTTCGAGTCATTATTGGAGAGTATTGTGGGAAAAGTTTGGAACTAAATGGATGTTTTCAACTATCTGTCACCTACAAACTGATGGGTAAATTGATGTGGTTAACAGGACATTAATTCAATTGTTAGGGGCAATCATAGAGAAGAACATTAGGACTTGGAAGGATTGCCTACCATTTGCGGAGTTTGCATGTAATAGGGCTTTAAATAGCATTATTCATTGTTCACCATATGAGATTGTGTATGGTTTTAATCCATTGGTTACTATTTATTTATTGCCATTGCAACTTAACAAGTTTGTGAGTTTTGATGTTGATTTTAAGATAGATGTTGTGAGAAGGATAAACATTGAGCAAAGAACTAAGCAGTATGTGAAACAAGCCAACAAGGACTGTCAACAAGCTGTTTCTGAACCTGGAGATTGGATTTGGGTTCACATGCGCAAAGAGCAGATTCCCGTACAGCGTAGATCTAAATTACTTCCTAGAAGCGATGGACCAATTCAAATTCTTGAGTACATCCATGATATAGTATACAAGAAAGATTTACCAGGTAAGTATCCAGTAAGTGTCACGTTTAATGTTACTGATCTGAGTCCATTTGATGCAGTAAATGATTTGAGGACAAATCCTTTTTCAAGAGGAGGGGAATGATGAGATCTGGGATGAGAGCCAAGCCGGAAGAAGAAACGTGGATCCTCTTAAAGTGCCACCTGGACCGATCATAAGAAATCGAGCAAAACGATTCAAGGAAGCACTTAACGGGTTGATAAAGGTTGTCCATGAAGCCGGAAAGGATTGGAGCAATCATGAAGTTGGAACGGATTGGAACAACCATTGGAAGACCCTTGCTTTTGTACAAGTTATACTGGACACGGGTTGAAGAGGGCGTGTACTTTCAAGGCACGGCCGTGTAGGACTCTCAAGATTGCCTAGAATCATACACGGCTAGACACACGGTTAAAAGGCACGGCCGTGTATGGAGTCAAGCAAATCCACAGATAGATACACGGTCAAAGTACACGGGCGTGTATGTTGCCAGAAGTTGCACAGACAAGTACACGGCCAAAGTACACGGGCGTGTACACAGGCCGTGTATCCCCTGTCGGCCAGCTTGTTCTGTTTCGCGTTTTTATGTCACTTAACTAAACTACGTCGTTTTGGACTTGTTTTTTACACGAATTGTAACCCCAGTATAAAAGCTCCTAGGGTTTAGAACATTAGAGATTAGACATCATTGAACATTAAACACTTTTGAGAGGCACCTCTCTTGGTTCTTTAAGAACTTAATTCGAACTTATCGGATTGATTTCCGTGGCGTTCATCCCGACTTATCAATCGGTTTTCCATCCCGATTGTGGCGTCTTCACTTTTATACCAAGGTTCTTGTCTCGCTTATAGACAACGGGTCGCGGTTTTCTACTTTAGGTGTTTGGGCGTCTTAGGCAACGAATTTCTGAACGTATTGGTATTGGGTTTCGTCACGAGTTGGCGTGGTTCGTATCACATTTCAAATTGTAGATTGAAATCGAGACAAGTAAGTATTGCAATTACACATAAATTTATGAAATTAAGTATAGTTTGTGTAGGAAATAGAGTGTTTAGTTGATTAATGAGAGAGAATGGAGAAGGGTTCGATTGGGGATGAAATTAGAGAAATTCATGAAGTTTAGAGGGGTATACAACCATAGTGCATGGTTGTGTACTTACCTATTAAGAACATGAAGAACAAATTGGTGAAACAGGGATATACAACATGTTAAGCGGGTGTATACCTACCTATATTGAAGTACACGTCCAAGTACATAACCATGTACTTAGGCTTGTTGATTGGGCTTGGTGTATAGAAAAGTACACAATTGTGTGTTTTACTTGTGTTTTTTTATACAGCCATATACATGGTTGTATTGTCTAAGAACATGTTTTTAACTTTTCTATTTCGATTTCATTCAAATTTTAAGTCAGTATTACGTATGATATAGCTTAGGAAAGGAGAAATAGGCAACTAATTTTTAGTTGAATGATCTAGTGATGATTAGATTTTATTTTAGAGTAAAATTGAAAGCTATATACTATTTATTGATAGGCTTTGAGGAACTTGATAATTTTAGATAAGTAGAAACTGAAATTGCTCTTTGAGATAAGTGTTTACCATATTTGTTGGTTATGTTTGCTAATTATAGTAAATGAATGAGTCTAATGAAAACTTGGTAATTGCCTTGCTTGTTGCTTATGAGTGGCTTAACTTAGGGATCAAAGGTGGTAGATCATTAGGGGGCACCTTAATGATCAGTATACATCATTGTCTTTGGTAGGGTTTTATATTGAAATGATCTGGTACAAATTTTAGGGGTATTAGGGCCGAAGGTAGTAGTTTTCGATGCCAATAGAAAGTTAGCGTTAGAGGTGACGGTTTCGAACTTAGGTCTAAGATACTTAAATTAAATAAGAAAGAGAATGGTGGGGTCATGTGTATCCCTGTGTTGCATGCTGATTAACCTGGATTAAAGTAATTGGTGGACTGTTGATTATGTACTACATTATGTATGTGTGTAACATGTATGGTTGTGACATGCACATGTGTTTGAGTATTTATGTACTGGGCTTAGGCTCACTTTATTATTTTTCAATTGTAGGTGGGTACGACGAGTATGTTGAGTATGATGAGTATGAAGATGTAGTCTATTGTTTTTAGGACGATAGTGAGGAAGATTATCACTCCTATTATGGAGATGAGTTAAGTAGAAGGGTATGAAGGATTTGTTTGTAGAAGTTAGGATGTTTGAGCGAATAGCTAAAGATTGTTTATAAGTTAAGACACATGTTATTAAAGGAGGATGTACAATTGATTAATTATCAATGATTAAAATGATTCGCCTATAAGTTATTCATTTATGTTATTATAGTTACAATTATTTTAATGATTAGTGGAATTGAACAAGTTTAAAGTTGTAAGTGCGATAGAAAGCCTTAGCATGTCATTTTTCAGTAATGACATATGATGGATTGGAACGTTTCAAGTTTTAGGACGTTACACCAAATTTCAACATAAAGAAAATAAGATATTTAGTTCTTAACTCTATTATTAATTATTATACATAGGCACTTTACTAATGAGTAGTTAGGAGAACTAAGTTCCATATATCTTTTGGAAATTGAGTGTAATGCTCTGGAATCCTTAATCGATTGATGTGTGGACTCATTATATGGCCATTTTTACATTTCAAATTTCATAAAATGACATCGACTGTGTATATTGTTAAAAATAACTACAACAAATATATTAGAAAAAATCTATGTTATTATTATTTTTTTTTTGGCCAAAAGAAAACTATGTTATTTAAGTTGTGTTGAAATGATTGACCTTCTAAGATAGTTCAAATATTATAACTTGTTAAAAAAATTTAAGGAAGAAGAAACATTCACTTCTCACATAATCTTGCACCCCTCTTAGCATATAGACAATAAAAGCTCATTCACTTCATATAATGGAAAAAGGGAGAATTAAATTGTAATTTAATAAAAATTTAATAGCCGTTATATGGCAGTTACTTTATGTTATATTCTCAAATCTATATCCTTCTTTACTTTTTATAATAATTGTAGATTTAACACAACTTATCGGTATTTATAACAAATATAGTAATTTAGTTATTGAATAGTAATTTATGAGTTAAAAAGATAGATTGTTTTTTTTTTTTTTTAATATTTTGAATAATTACTCTTTGATAAACTAAATACCATTGCGGCCATTGGTGAATAGTACACAGAGAGGTAAGTCTCCAACTCGTACCCCGAAATACAATAAGGATGCCTTAAACTTTGTTTCGGACTCTTTATCGTCTATTCATAAATCATGGTCCGTCTCAAATCACCATTGTTGGATCCTTCACATCATTTAAAGAGTATTGTATAAAATCCAGCTTTCAATGCTATGGCTTTAAAAGCCTTTAGAGAACTTCCAAAGTTTTGTGATTTGAACCGATGTGGAAGGTACGATCCTTCAAAGATCTTCCAAATGTTCTCCATATGATCTCATTTTTCCACTCAAGGTTGCCCCACCCCCCAACCACCCCCTCACCCCACGCCCCCTTTTTTCTTTATTTTTTTTATTTAGAAAAACTTATGGTATGAATTCCTTTTCAAAGTTTTCTAAGAAAATTCTATTGAGTTGAATGTGTTCTTCCACCGACTCAATCTTCATTTCTTCTTAATTCTCCTTGGCGAAGAAATTATTAGCATATGTATTTTGAAAGCTTCTGATAACTTAAATTTATAAGAGATTTTGTGGCTTTATTTCTTTTAACTTGCATGAATTTGTTGGTTCTCTTCATCACAACCTTTGGTTTCTTTATTTCCATCCCGTTTGAGTCGCTTTCTCTTTCAATTTTGCAAAAAGAATGTATTAGTGTTGATGAAGTTAGTATAGAATTTCTTTTTTTTTTATAGTATTTAGGTTTTCAAATACTATTTTCATTTTTTTTTATTATTGGTTTGATAGAGTTTGTCAACTAAAACTTAATTATATACTTTTTGATAAATGATAATAGTGGAGACATCAAACATATAAAGTTTCTTGCCAAAGGAAAAAGTATAGGCTTATTTTAAAGTTCCACTCACAGCAGGGTAAATGCAGCTTATCCATACAACTATGCCAAGTGGTGTCCTTAAAAATCTTTTAAAAAATCGTAATTAAAGTTCCCCTTTGTTTAGGTAGTAGCATTGTCGAATATATATTGTGGTGTGCCAGGGAGAAGAAAACTAGTTTACAAGCTTTTGAAAAATCTAATAATTGAATTAAAGCAATAAATATTTCAAAATAGTTTGATAAATATTTTAAAATCTATCGATCATTCAATTTTCTTTTTTTTTTTGTTATTTCGAGATTTGATTCAAACCATTAGTGAACAGCATTTATTACTAAAGTACAAGAGTCTTAAACCTTCTTCATATCTAAAATGCATATAATTAAAAATAAATTTTATATCACATTTTCTTACAAAAGTAAAAAAATAATTGAGTTGTTATTATTTTATTTTATTTTAAATTTCTTGAAGTATCATATAATATAAATTAATTAAAATAACTTAAAAGCAATATCATCACTCTTGAGTCATCCCTAGCAACAACAAAATAATGAGTTAAGTAAAACAAAGTGTATAATTTAAATTAAATTGAAATAAAATAATTCGCCACTAAGCCATTGAGGATATTCGATATCCCACACCAAACTTTCGTCAGATATTCGGCGACCGACTTAAGGTCCCATCTCTTGTGTCCAACAGCTCTATCGAAACACCAATCTCCACCTCTCCATCAAATCCGTAAGATTTCATTACCTGTCATCTTTCTCACAAAAGTCCACACAATCAACGGATAATGTTAACCAACACACTTTATTAATCTAGAGATTGCACCACTAGATCTAGTTTTGATACTGCCACGTCTCCCAAACCCTGACACTAGGCTTACTCCATTTAAAAACAACTACGTCGTTTTAATTATAAAAATGCTTAGAAAAACAGCGTCGTTTCGACCGAGTCAGTATACTACCGGTCTTTCTTCTTCTTCTGCTTCGTCTTTTTCCTTGTTCTTCCCGTTCAATTTACGCGAAACAAGCTGCGAGAGAAATTGAAGGAAAAAAAAAAAAGTAGATGAAATTAAAAATCGGAGAAAATTCATTGGAGACTTTGAACTAGTATTCACATGAAGAAGTCTTCATACTCTGATGCCTCTATATATTTACGGATTATTAGGGTTTGGGGGGGGTGAAGTAGAGCTTTGGTTCATTTTAGGGCTTTTTGAGGGTACTTCGGTGTCATTTTGAGGAGAGAGATTCGATTTTGGAGATGCAGACAGAAGCTAGAGTTGGAGTTGTTGTAGAAGGAGGTCAGAGAGCGATAAGTACAGGTCATGAGCGTAAGATGAGACAGCAACAGCAGTCTCAGATCGGAACTGTGTCACAGCTTCTCGCCGGTGGTGTCGCCGGCGCCGTTAGTAAGACTTGTACTGCGCCGTTGGCGAGGCTAACGATTCTCTTCCAGGTTCGCCTTTTTGAATTTTCATTATTATTATTTTTTTTTGAGGTTAGTCTGTTAGGTTTTTGAGTTTGTGGGTTGAATCGTTATGTTAGGTTTAGTTGTGGGGATGCGGATAAGGTGTGATTGTTTTGTTTCGGTATTATGGTGCCTTTTCCTCGAGTGTGTAGATTCTGGTGATGTTAGGATAAAGGTACGGAATGTTAAGTTCCACAGGGCTCGAAATGGCGGTCTGTTTCCCTTTATAAGTGGCAGCATGTGAGTGGAGGTGATGTAGAAGTGGACACCCGAGACTTCGTCGGCAGTAAGCTGGCTAGTGAGGGCAAAATAGGGAGTGGAGTAGTCATGGTTCGTTTGAAGACCCGGGTCAGTTCTCCAATCTCCAAGACGAAACAGGTTGGCCTGTGGTGTAGGGTTAACTTCCCCCAGGAGGAGTGGTGGGTGCAAGTGCCTTGCTTCCTCTGGTCCCCGAGTTAAATTGAAAAAAGTAATTAAGTAATAGTTCGACAAATGTTTGGCAATTTGTTATCAATTGAAACTTGGTGGTTGGTCAAGCGGCTAGCTCCATTGTATATGTGGATGTATGTAAGGTTTTACATTGTCTCATCAGACACATGATCGAGGTTAGTAGTTTGGGTACTACGTAATAAAATTGTAATGGCACAAATTTCTTGGGTCAATTCTTTGATGCTATTCTTGGAGTGAGATAAACTGTCATTCATAAGATAGCTGGTCCATCTGTAGTTTGTCCCTCCATTAAACATATGAATCATTTGGAAAATGGGCAGAGCGTTTAAAACTCAATCTGCTTTCTTGAATTCTTCTTGCAATTGCTTATGTGGGTCAGTTTCTGGTAAATCATTTGTCATGGGGTTGTCAATAGTGATCTTAGGTGCTGTCACGTTTTCTTATCTTTTCAGTTCCTTTTTTAACCTACAATTCTATCTGAACGAGAGAGGGGGAAAAACCTTTCTTCTGTGTTGCTTTTTAACCGACATAATTCCCATGCTTGAAGAAGTTTCAGCTGAGTTGTGCATTGTTCTTGCTTGACCTGTCGATGCTTTTCTTCTGTAATTTTTTTGAAGGATTTGACTCATGGAGGTAATTTTATAGGTCCAAGGTATGCTTGCAGATGCAGCAACACTAAAGGAGACAAGCATATTGCGCGAAGCTTCACGAATTGTTCGTGAAGAAGGAATTCAAGCCTTTTGGAAAGGGAACCTCGTTACCATTGCACACCGGTTGCCATATTCTTCTATAAATTTCTATGCATATGAGCGGTACAAAATGGTAATATAAATTATTTTTGGGTTCAATGCTGTTAGTTGCTTGGAGGTTTTGTATACAGTATATATAATCGAGTGAATCTGGTTATTCTTCAGTGATATAAAAAGTGATCGAATTTTCTATGCAGCTATTGCATATGGCTCCAGGAATGGATAGCTACCGAGAGAATATGACTGCAGACCTTTGTGTACATTTCGTTGCTGGTGGTTTGGCTGGAATGACAGCTGCTACAGCTACATACCCATTAGATCTTGTTAGGACACGACTTGCTGCGCAGGTAAAGCTATTATTATGCTTGGTGCATGAAGGTCAATTGAAAACTGTATTTGATCAAAATTTTTGGATAAGTAATATTTGATCAAATTGTTTGTTTCATACATATAAAAGCATGCTAGGTCTATTTGCTTATGTTATGTTAGATTGAATGTTATGGAGTTAAATTCTATATGGTATTAGAGTTGGATGTATTTTATTTAAAGCAATCCAGAATTATTTAGTTATTTTACTTTAGTTTGTGAGATTTGAGGATTCTTTCTAAGGAGTCCTCAATAAGCGATCCAGGAGTTCCCTTTGACAAGCACTCAATTATTTCTTTATATGTTTCACCCTAAACTAGATCGAATGCCCAAGCTCATAACAACTTCTTGTAAAAGTGATTCCTTGCATCTATTTCATTGCGTTTGTCCAAAAATATGTGAATATTTTGAGAAGGTTGAAGCTGGCAGTCGTGCCCTTGCCACCCAGCAGGTAGAAGTGACTTGGAAAACATAGCAGTGTCAGCGAGGGGGAGTGGCCAAGTCCATTTGCTAGCTAACAGCTCAAACAAGCCAATAACCTATTGCACCTGTATTGAGCGCAACATGGCCCACGGTCAAAACACACAGAACCCATATTTATATCCACTAGCATGTAATGATTGCCATGAGTTGCTGGTCAGTGAATCCATTTCTGACAATATGGTCATGCTGATCCAGAGTGCATTCCATGATGTGCCTAGTACGAGGCAACCGATCAACCTCCCATTCTAGTTTCTTGTGGAAGCTTCAGATAGTGCATCTCCCTACTAATAAAGCAATTTATCTCTGGCTCATTTGGATGCCAAAAAACATGCTATACACAATTAGGTTACCACTGTCAAAGTTTCCCATTTGATGAACTCCTTTGCTATGTGTCTGAGGTCGAGCTACTGACTCCAAACAAGAGCAATTTGCTGGTTTGCTCATGACTAATAGTTTGTCCCTTTTAATAGAAATGACCTTCCCCAGCTTGGCCGTAGGGAATCACCATTATATACAAACGAATTCTGTATGTGTTTAAATTTGCTGACCTATTCCAAGAAAGATTGATGTGTAGGATTGAATGTTAAATAAGTCTTCATTTTGCAGACAAATGTTATATATTACCGTGGTATCTGGCATGCATTACGAACCATCAGCAAAGAGGAGGGACTTTTGGGGGTTTACAAGGGTCTTGGAGCAACGCTTCTGGTATGTTCCATCAATTCTGCTGTTTTCTTATGATTCACACTCAAAATTTATTTATTTATTTATTTTATTATTTTTTTGGGGATTAATCAAATATTCAAATTCTGAAGCCCTGACTCTTTCATGGGAATCGATGCAGGGTGTTGGGCCTAGTATAGCTATCAGTTTTTCCGTGTATGAATCCTTGAGATCTTTCTGGCTGTCAAAGAGGTGATTATCATGCTAAATGCTAATCATTCTCCACTGATCATCACGTTCATGTTTAGGCTATCATTTCATATGTTACATAACTTCTTGTTTGTTATATTTTCGTCAGGCCCAGTGATTCTAGTGTTGCAGTTAGCCTTGCATGTGGCAGTCTCTCTGGTATTGCATCTTCAACAGGTGAGTAATCTGAACATTCACAGCAATTACTACATGTGTTTTGGCTGTTATCAGTGATTGATTTTATTTTTTTATTTTTATTTTTTGTTGTTGGTTTATAAGCATCCTGGTAGACTAATGGCTGCAATGATGGTATCTTTTTGGGCTTTCTAGTAGAGAACTTGGTTGGAGAACATTTTTAGAATTAGTAAACCATATTGACACTCCACGAAGATGTTAATACATGTAGCTTTTTTATCATGCTTTTGATGCAGAGAAACAGGGTGTGGTCCAGGCTCTGCACTAAGTATCTAACCTGACTGACCCTGTAACCAGAGACTCAGAGTGGAGTTGTTTTTATGTGGCTTTTGACAATTTAGTAAGAAGTCATCAAAATATATTTTTTTTCTTGTCTAATTTTAGTCTTATATTCAAGAGCTTAGTGTTGATTAATCTCATCTCAACATTTTCTCGGTTAAATTATCTTCCCGAGCATGCAGTATATTTCAACACGGGTTGCACAACATTCGGGGGAACCTATTTTGTTCTCCAGTTGTCAAATGTGAGAGGTGTCCTCATTGAGGTATGCTTCTCACTTAGGCTTTGCTTCGCCGGGTGCTTGATGGATTAGAAGGATTGTGGGCAAAGTATCCTTCTAGCATCAATGTTTTTCTAAGTTGCAGTCAACTTTGTATTCTTACTAAAAGATCAATTCTTTCCATATGCACTTCAGCAATGCTGGGAAGTGCAGCATATAAATAACTGAAGATTTTCTTTAGATGCCACAATTGATATTACCCAAAATGAAAGAATCAGAGTTCAAGGGCTAGTCAGTCAGAATGATGGAGTACGTTCTCTTATTTATTGCAGATTGCTTCATTGTAAGTTCTGTGCATTAAATAATGTCAACTTGTCTGCTGCCTTTTTACAAGAATCATCATTGAGCATGTCAGGTCTTAAAATGACATCTTGATTTAGAAGCAGGACTGTTAAGATGATTTTGTCAAAAGGCTGTTTGTGCATGAAACTTTCATTGCAAAGTTTGTAATGCTTGTGTTTCAAGGACCTAAGAAATATTAATTTTTCTTCTAGACACACAAATGCTATTTCCTTGTACCTACATGATAATAATGTTTGATTCACATTCATTCATCTGTCCAAATGAATTGTATTGGTAGCCATTTAGCGTAACTTTAGCATAATACATATGGGTATGAGGTGATGGTGTTCACTATGACTTCCATGTATGTCATGAAGTCAGCTATGTCAAGTACATTTTAATGGTCCAAGCAAGAGTGCGAGTGAACATGTGTTGAGTTGAGGACATGTTGAGAGATTATATGTTGTCAACATGTGAATGCATACTACTTTAGAGGCCTAAACTTTGTAATCGTGTATTGTGATATGCAGCTACATTTCCATTGGATCTGGTGAGGCGACGGAAGCAGTTGGAAGGTGCAGGTGGCCGGGCTCGTGTTTATCAGGCCGGTCTTTTTGGTACCTTTAAGCACATAGTCAAGGAGGAAGGTTTTCGTGGTTTGTACAGAGGAATCCTGCCTGAATACTACAAGGTGGTACCGAGTGTAGGTATCTGTTTTATGACCTACGAGACTCTGAAAACAATACTAGGGGATATCACTGCTCGTCTATAATGGTCATTGGTCTTAATGGAGGAGGTCATTGGTGCAGTTAATTTAGAAGCTATGAATTGTTGGTGGTTTGAATATAGGGATATGATATTGGTTCGAATTGATTTGTATCAGCTCGTATAGTTCTGTTGCCTGGTTTTCCTGGCAGTGAATAAATTGACCTTACTGCTGAGATGAGAGGCTATACTTGTATGTACAGTGAAATAGGTCCCCCGAAGGAGGCGTTCTCATTTTTATCATTGCATAAAGTTCCCCGCTGGGAATATTTTTGCTGAACGAAATAGTGTTTCTAAATGTATCCATAAGTCCCTCTCTCTCTCTCTCTCTCTCTTTTTTCTAGTTCTTCTTCAACTGTAATGTAATATTTACCTCTGCTTTCTTCTAAATCGAGTATCAATTGTTCTGGAGAATAGCCCGTAGCGTTTGGTCGAAAAAAACCTGATATTAGGCTTATGGGCTGTTTTTCCTCCCCTTTCTCCGCCGTACTATGGATTTCTATTTTCTGGGGTTGAAGGGTGTTTACAGCCGACACTATTAGCCCTGCTCTGGGAACTTCATGGAGGGTGAGTACATGTGGCTCTGTTCATGTATCCGGTTTCTATGAGCCATGAACCGGATCTGAAAGTTTGAATCGAATTGGGTTATGATGCTTCTTTTTGAAGTTAACACGATTGAAGGTAAATATGTAAGAGAAGAATAAAGGAAGATAAAATGCTAAAAAAAAAAAAACTTCAGCTGGAGCTGTATCTGGAAGATGGGATCCTGTAATAATTTGGTGAAGACATGGAGTGGGTTTCGATTTGATTAAAGTCATATTAATCTCATGCGTAAGATTTGAAAGAAATAGGAAGCTAAAAGTGCAATTGTACCTCTTTATTATTTTCTCAGTTTCCTTGGGTTTCGGTTTTTCAATCTTAATAATCTTAAAAGAACATGTAATTGAAATCATTGTTGTCCTCAGTCATGAACCTAGATTTTGTCAAGTTGGATAAATTTGACACACAAATTTTCAATCGACAGGGGGACAATGATGACCGTGCCTTCTTGACATTGCATGTGTGCTTGACTTAAATACTCAACCTATTCAAGATATATGCAAGCTTGCTTGAGAAGACAAAAGTGGAGAATGCGAAAAAGAAACGTGTTGACGATGAATTTGCTTATGGAGGCTATATACTTAGTACTCTATTGAACAATCTTTATAATGTTATACGTTGATCAAATCTTTGATAGAAATTTAGAAACCCCTTAAGGAGAAATACAAGATTGAGTGACAAGGCACTTTAAACTTCTCATGCTGAAGTATTTTAAATTCAATATGTTCGGTAATATTCCTATTATAAATCAAGTTTATGAGGTACATGTGTTAGTTGACTGAGTTCCTGACCGACTTCAATGATATGAATGGTTATAGCAATGCAAATGGAATTGAAACATGAATTATGTTAGGGTTCTAAAGTGTTTTGATGCTAACAAAATGATATAAATGATTCTAATTGAGTTATTGAGTCTACAAGAGATATATTTATAGTTTAACTAAAAGTTAGAAAATCAATGGATAAATAAAGTTAAATCAAGTGGTTCTTAACAATTCATAGGTTAAGTCAAAAGGAGTTGTTTTTAAGGAATAAGAGGAACTTAGAGGATAAGTCAGAAAGTGCAACTGCTACAAGGATAAATGAATAGAATAGTATTCATACATATTTTAAATTAGATAATTATCAATTTTGAAGGCCTAACTTCACTTATTAAACGCATTTAGGTAATATTCTCAATGTGTTCCACTAAAGTAGGACACATATCCATGATGATCTTAGTGATTAATTCTTAGAATAAAAAGATTTATTCTATATGTGATCAAGTTCATAATTAATTTTGAAGATTTGTTTCGAAATTAGGATTAAAAGGATTATATAAGCTATTATAAAAAGAAACATGTGTTTGGAATTCAAATTTGAAATAATGGAGAGGAAAGGAAGTTGTTGATTACTCCACAAAATCAATGGGAAGTTAAAAGATTATTCAAAGTAAATTTGAACTCAGTAGATTTTTTTTTGGAGATAGTGTATATCATGATGTGGGAATGAATCTATACTTTTATCTACAATAATTCAACTTCATTCACATGCCATTATTGAAGAATTTTGAAGGGATCAGAATTAAAATTCAAATTTGATTTCCAATGTTCATATGGAGGATTTTGTGCAATCGAATATTCAACTTGAAGTCTAATATATTGAGATAATCTTATCAGTTTAATTTAGATCAGCTAAGTAGCCGTCGGTCATTAGAAGATCATAAACACAACATCAGCTCAAAAATTTGAGAAAGAAAAAGAGTAATATCTAGCTATTGAAAAAACATCTTGAGAATTTAAAGACTAACTCAAAAGCCACTCTATTTTTTTTTTTTTATTTCCATTTTACATTCGAATTGAAATATAAAGGATACAAATTCTTATTTTCTCAACTTCTTTTAATATTTCTTGAGAATTTAAGACTTGTGTTAGTAAGAGATTACTTGTATTTCTATAGATTTGTATATAGTCATAGGGGTAGGTTAGATAGGCAGAGTAGAGTGTTTAAAGCCAAGATGTTGATAGATTGACTATAATTTCTTATTTTATTTTTATTGGATTAGTAAAACGATACTAGTGTGGAAGATCGAATCCCCAACAATGGAGTTGGAAGAGATGGATTGATACTCAAGGTAGAACCAATATAAATAGCTTGCTTGATTTTCTGCTCTTTACTTTTTATCTACTATATTTTTATTTGCTTGTATTCATGTTAAGTGATCAAAAGGGGTAGTTTTATTTACAAAAAATAAAATTTTTTACAAGTAATCAATTCAACCCTCTCCTCTTGATTACTTAAACCAGGACTAACATTTAATATTAGAGTAGGGCTCTAATTCGAGCTTAAGATCCTATGGTTGAAAACAGTGTTTCCACCTCCACCAATTATGCTCCATACTTTGATGGTACTAATTTTGGCTATTGGAAATTTAGGATGGAAGAGTATATCAAGGTGATGGACTTTGACTCATGAGAGGTAATACAATATGGAGATGAAATTGCTATAGAAGATGGAGATCTAATTCGCATAGAAGCTAATAAGAGAAAGCTTGAAAAGAATCATCATGTTAAGAACTTGTTACTTGCTACAATAACTCATTTTGAATATTATTTAATTTCTTCTTACAAGACTGCAAAGGAAATCTAGAACACACTTTGTGAAACTCATGAAGGAACATCAACAATCAAAGACACTAGGATTAACTCTTTAATATAGGAATATGAGTTGTTTCAGTTTAAACTTGCTGAAAATATCAAGGATTCTTTCAATTGTTTTATTGCAATTACAAATCAATTATCTTTACTTGTCATAAATTGAAAAATACCGACCTTGTGTGAAAGATTTTGAGAATTTTACTTAGGTCTTGGGATGTTAAAAAGACTACAATAAAAGAAATTCAAGATTTGAACAAGCTAACATTAAGCTACTCGAGAGAAAAATTAATGGCATATGAATCACATATCAAGCACACGTCTAATTAGGACAATAACAAAAAGAAAATAACATTCAAAGTTAAGGAAGTAGATGTTGACTCTGATTTATAAACCAATAGTGAAGAGGAAGAAGATAGAAATTTACTGGCTAAAAGTCTTGTATGGCTTCTCAAAAGAAGAGGTAAGAGATCAACGGTTAGTAAAAGAAGAAGCTCTAACCATGGAATATTTGATGCAAGAAAAAGTTATAAAGAAAAGGAAGAAAAGGAAAGAGAAAAAAAAGAAAGAAATTGATATGCTATAAGTGCAAGAAATCGAGTTATATAAAGTATGAGTGTCTTGTACTTAAAAAAAAAACTTGAAAAGTGCAAGAAGAAATGTAAGGTATTGTTGTCAACTTGGAGTGACCTAGATGACTTAGAGACTAATGTAGAGGTTTTGAGGATAAAGATGAGGAAGTGAATGTGTCTCATGTTAACGTATGAGGTACGTTCTAATTCTAAGCTAGAAGAGGATTTACTAGATGGTGTTTATGATGAGATTAAAAAATTGCTAATTGCATTATCTAAGGTAGATGCTAAAATTAATAAACTTAGTTTAGAGAATAAAGCCTTAAATGATGAAAAATATGCATTGAGTCAAATGGATGCACTCTTAGCTAATGAAATTTATTTATTAAAAACTGATTATGAAGTGCTACAAATACATAATGATAATCCACGCATGGCTAAGGATGCTTTAATTGATGAGAATGTTCTATTAAGAAAAGAGACTAAAGTTCTTAAGGTTAGAATAGATGAACTTTCTCAAACAATTGATAGCACTTTTAATAAATTTAATGAGAGTGATAAAAAATTATGAATACTCATTTCTACTTAAAGAGTTGATAATTCAAAATATGGATTAGGGTATGATAAGGAAAAAAGTTTTAATACGTAAAGAAAACTATCTTTGTTAAATTAAATGAAACACCAATTCAAAAGAATGTTGGAAATAATAAAAATAAGGACAAAGGCAAAGCTATTATGCAAGATAGAAGGCACATTAGAAGGAACCGAGAGTAAATAGAAGGTGTCCAATCGGGGAATACAACAGGAGACCAATCAGAAGGTATGTCAGAAGATACCTTGATCATTACCAATTAAGATAGGTATAATACAACTAACACTTATGCTTGTTTCTTTTGCAACAAGTTAGGGCATATTGAAAATTATTGTTATTATAAAAATAACAAGCTTAGTCCATATCAGGTGAATTAATTTAACAATGTGAGCTTGAATTTTAGAGGACCTAAGGTTGTTTGGGTTCCTAAAAGGGTATGATCTTCTTCTTCTTCTTCTTTGTTTTTTTTATGCTTGTAGGAACACGGAGCAAGACTAAAAGGTATGTGGTATCTTGACAGCTGCTCACGTCACATGACCAATAATGCTTTAGATAATGTAGATGAAGTTGAACAAGATAAGAAGAATAGAAAAGGGGGAGAACCAATAAACTTGGAAAAGAAAAGAAAAAGGAATAGTCTGTTGCCCATGATTGGAGGAAAGTTTTAGATAAGAGAAGGATATAAAGCTAGGATTGAGTCTAATTCTGACTTAGAGGATATAGTGTTGAAGGATAAAAGATCAGATGGCGCTTCAACTAGTTCTGATTTTAAGATGTTTAAGTAGAATTTGAAAAGATGATAGATGAAATGTTGGAAATCTTTACAAAAAACCAAAACTCAATTTTGATAGATAAATCGGAAGACATTTCACTTATTGTGCCAATGAAACTTGAGAGGTTCTTTAATATGTCTGATAGAGGTTTTCAAACACAATTACAATCCGTTCCTTCTCGTAAAAACATCCTCATTTAGAACTTGATCTTTCTTCACTCCAACCTGAAAATAAAGCAACCAAATCTTCAATTGCTAATCAACCTTAATCTCTCATAAATCTTCAAATGGCTTAACAACAATCTCCATCCCAATCATCTGAACCTAGAGATGTTGCAGAACTAGGAATTCAAACTAAGACAGACCCAATTGAAGGATGAGTCATTCCTTTACACCCTTTTCAAGAAGATTCCAAAAGCAAAACTTCAACACTTTTTTTCTAAGATCTCATAGAAGATACAAAAGAAGTGTAAGAAAAAAGAGTTTTTTTTTTTTTTTTTGTTCTGTTAATATTACATAGTTATTTTTTTAATAAAAATTAGGAATTTCTTTACTTTTAAGTTGTGTTATGATGACTTTATCATAATTTCCTGTCATTTCTGTTTTGTTACTTTACTTTTGTTTTTTGATGAAATGCAATGAGCTTTTGTTGAGGGGGAAGCATTGCTACATGATGATAACAAAAAGGGAGAGTATAAGAGAAAAAAAAAATAGTATACTATGAATGCTGATATGTTTGTGGACTATAAACAAGTGACATAGGAAATATATCATGTGAATGTTGAATGTTATGATATTTGTTTTTATGGAACTAATATGTAGAAATTAGATTTAAATGTTTTTGTTTTTGAGAAAGGGTTTTGTTATCATAAAAAAGAGAAGGGGGGAGGTGCGTGGGGTGGTGGGGTTGAGAATATTAGGATTCTAAAGTGTCTTGATGATAACAAAATGACCTAAATGATTCTAATTGAGTTATTAGGTGTATAGGAGATAATCATATTTGTAATTTGACTAAAAGTTAGAAAATCAATGGATAAAAAAAGTTAAATTAAGTGAGTCTTGGCAACTAAGAAGTTAAGTCAAAAGGAGTTGTTTTTAAGGAATAATGAGAACTTAGAGGATAAGTTAGAATTTGCAATTGGTATGAGGATAAATGAATAGAACGGTATTCATATTTGAAGGCTCAGCTCTACTTATTGGACATATATGAGTAATATGTTCAATGTGTTCCACTAAAGTAAGACAAATATCTATAGGAATCTTAGTGATTAATTCTCAGAATAAAAAGATTTATTCTAAAAATAATCAAGTTTATAATTACTGCTAAAGATTTGTTTTGAAGTTGTGATTAAAAGGATTATATAAGATATTATTAAAGAATCATGTGTTTGGAATTCAAATTCGAAATAATGGATAAGAAAGGAAGTTGTTGATCACTCCACAAACTTAGTGGGAAGTTGGAGATATGAGGATGATCTAGACTTTTATCTATAATAATTCGACTTCTTTTGCATGCCATTACTGAAGAACTTTGAAGGATTAGAATTAAAATTCAAAATTGATTTCCAATGTTCATATGGAGGATTTTGTGCAACCAATTATTTAACTTTAAGTCTAATATATTGGGATGATCTTATTAGTTTAATCTAGATTAGCTAAGAAGCCGTTAGTCATCAAAAGATCATAAATACAACATTAGTTAAAAAATTCGAGAGAGAAAAAGAATGATATCTAGCTATTGAAATAACATCTTCAGAATTCATACACTAACTCAAAAGCTACTTTATTTATTTTTTAATTTCCATTTTACATTAGAATTGAAATATAGAGGGTAAAAATTCTTATTTCCTCAACTTCTTTTAATATTTATTAAGAGCTTAAGACTTGTGTTAGTAAGAGGTTACTTGATATGCCGAATTCAGCTAATGATCAAACACATATAAAATTCCATGACAATTGAACAATCCCAAATTGAAATGACCTAAATTTCATGCTAAGAACAAAAGGAGATCCAATTTCTTCACTAGATATTACGCACTAGTAAAAGAAGGATCAAGCTTGGTGTTGTTGATATAATGCACAACAATCTCTAGCTTTTTAACTCACCACAATCACACAAAGATTGATAAGAGTTGGATGAAAATGAGGAGCCTCACTCTCATGTATTTTTCTCTCTTTTTGACCGAAAATAAAAAGTGTGTCTTTTTGTGTTCCCTTAACAAGTATTTATAATAGCCTCTTATAGAAATAAATGTGAAGACAAATAAAGGGAAAACATAAAGCAAGTAGCTAGCTCCAAATAGATTATTTCAATTTAAAGGTGGGCTAGAGCCATTAATTTATTTACTTGGTTGTCACTTCGAAGCATTGACAATTGCACTTGATTAAATGTAAGACAATCATGTAAAAGGAATGAAGATACTATGTGAGTGTCTTAGGGTTTCATCTGGTCAAATATGACTCTCAATGTAAGACTATGTAGTCCTTTGGCTTTAGCTTAGGTAATGGGTCCTATTACTGAAATGGTTTGATTCCTATCATTACTTGTATCTCTATAGATCTATATATAGTCTTAGGGGTAGGCTAGATAGGCAAAGTAGAGTATTTGAAGTCGAGGTGTTGACGGATTGACTGTAATTTCTCATTTTTATTAGATTAGTAAAACAATATTGCTATCGAAGACTGGGTCTCTAGCAGTAGAGCTAGAAGAGAGGATTGATGCTCAAGGCAGACTCTCTATAAATAGCTTGCTTGATTTTATTCTTTTTACTTTTTATCTACTGTATTTTTATTTGTTTGTTTTCACACCATATTTAAGTTAAGTGATCAAAAGGGGCAGTTTTATTTGCAAAAATTTGAAAATTTTACAAGTAATCAATTCACCCTTTCCTCTTGATTACTTAAATTGGGACCAACAAATTAATGAGAAGTATGCATTCAAGCCAAAATCAACTAAAAGTCTTTTCCTCAAGTTGAAAGAAAAACCAAAATTTTAGAATAAATTCATTCAAACATATGTAAATTAAATGTAATTTAGACAAATGGAGAAAAATGATATTTAATAACGTTAGTGGATGATTATTCACTTTATGCTTATGTTTATTTATTGAAATATAAACAATACATTTGAATGTTATAAAATGAAAGTTGAAAATTTGCATGACAAGAAAATTAAGTTTTTACATAGCGATAGAGGTGTTGAATACTTACTTGAAGAGTTTCATCAATTTTGTGAACAATATGACATAAAAAGCAACAAATAGATCAACGAAGCATACATAATGAATATTAATGGATTTGGTTAATCCCATTACTGAAGATCCTCAATAAATGTTACAAGTTAGGAAGTTCAAAAAAAGGGCCTAATAATGATGCAATTATAGATGAGAGAAGTACATTTTTAGTCCTAAACGTTTATATGCTTTTCTATTTAAGTTCTCAATTTTTTATTTTATTTTTTACTTTAGTTCTCAACGTTTTCAAAACCTTGTAAAAATAAGATTTTTATTAAATACGTTAATTTTTTTATCCATCTTAAGCATATATTTAGTTTCGATTAACCTTAGACTAGTTAATTAAAGTGGTTAGGATATGCACATATTTTTCCAAACCATTTTCTTGCTTTTAATCATTATTTTGTCTATTTTTCATTTTTATATTGTATTATATATATTCAATATTATTTTTATTATATTATGTAAATAAATATATTTAATGCTATCATTTTGTTAATTTAATTTTTTGAACCAATTTGAAGTTAATACACACTACAAATAGATGGAAAACTTAATAGATTGATGAAAGTTCTTTTTTTTTTTTAAGTTTTTAAAAAATTGAAGATTCAAATAAAAGAAAAAAAAAGATTGAGAACTTAAATAGAAAAGTAAGTAAATAGTGAGGACTAAAAATATACTTTTCACATTATATGTATTAAAAGAAGCATAAGAGCTATAAAGAATAAGGATTTAAGCCTAAGTTTTATTGACTCTCAAGTTCTTAGTTTCTTAGTGGAAGGGAGTAAAGATTTTGTAATCTACAAACTTTCAATACTATGAACTGCTATTGGTGATCCAAAAATGCATAGTGAAGCAATTTCTTCTAAAGATGTGGCTTTTAAGAAGGATGTAGTAAATGATGAAATGGACTCTTTGTTGTCAAATAATACACTAGTTCAAATTTACCTCAAGGATTTAAGAGAGTAGGTTGCAAATTGGTATTTAAATAGGAGTATAATGCTAATGATAGTTTGAAAACTTTTATTGCATGTTCACTTGGGGGGAATAGTTATTCCATTTCCCTTATTCCATACTAAATAGCTATTATAATGTTTAGTTACATTTTAAACACTGAATAGTCATTCGATATGAATTGTTATTAAGCAAAATATTGAATTGATCCCACCATCACATAAATGCCCTTATCGTCAAAACATTACCACGATAAAAGATAGTTTGCTCACAACTACCTCCTAAGGATGAGGTTTCTTGGAAGGAGTAAAATTAATAGCATACTTTTATCCCATATAATTATTTATATTATTTTTATGTAAACTAAATAATGTAATAGGTATATAATAGTTATTATGTGTTTATTTCATTTCGATTAAATTTCAATTCAATTTCCCCTCTATTCCATTTAGTTAAGTGAATGGGCCATTAAGAAAAAAATAGTGATCAAAGGGTTTAAGCAATGTGAAGGGATTGATTATTTCAATTCATGTGCTCTTATTGCTAGGATGATTTCAATAAGAGTGTTAATTGCTTTTGCATCCATATGTAAGATGTACCAAAAAATGAAAAGAAAGTTTACAAGTTGATAGAGTTCTATTGAGAATGATATCGTGATATTGTATTATATAATTTTAGGCAGTAAATATTATTAGTTATTTGGGTCAAAGATTGTTTCTTATTTTCAAGAGGTTGTTTAGGATAGTTAGTGATTTGTTGCCTAAAGTTGGAATTTCCTCTCTTGTATATAGTAGCCGTGTAAATCAAAGAAAGGGAGGCAGAAAATCTTCCACCAAAATTAATCTCTTGCTTTGTTGAGTTTGTCATGGTATCAAAGCCATAGCCTCAAATACACATAACCAAAAGCTCATGGCTGGCGGTGATGTTGGTGTGATCGGAGAAGGAACTCCACAACAGAAGACAATCTCACCTTATGATGTAACTTCACTTGATGACCCAGGTTTTTTAATTAGCCAGGTACAATTGAGAGGAGAGAATTATGATGAATGGGTGCGTTCGTTTAGGATCGCTTTGAGGGCCTAGAAGAAATTTAGGTTCATTGACGGAACATTAAACAACCAGACGAAAAGTCAAGAGATCTCGAAAACTGGTGGACTATTAACTCATTATTGGTGTCCTGGATTCGTAACACTATCGAACCTACGTTACGTTCCACCATAACCCATGTGGAAATAGCTAAGGATCTCTAGAACGATATTAAAGATCGTTTCTCCATCACCAATGGATTGCGAATTTAGCAACTAAGATCAGACCTTAGAAAATGCAAACAGAAGGGAAAGACCATAGTAGACTACTATGGGCAGCTCAAGCAACTTTGGGACGAATTGGAGAATTATGAACAACTACTGACGTGCAAGTGCGGGAAGTGTACTTGCAATCTTGGATTAGTTTTGGAAAAGAAATGAGAAGATGAAAAGTTTTACCTTTTTCTTATGGGACTGGATGACAATGTAAATGGCACGGTGTGATCCAATATTCTGGCTCAAGACCCGTTACCAAACATAAACAAGGTTTACTCACTTCTTATTCAGGAGGAGCGAGTCAAAGCAATTTCTCGTGGCAATGAAGAACGGGGAGATGTCATGGCTCTTGTAATAAAGGCTTGGGTCGATGGAAGAGACAACACCCTGGTGTGCTCACATTGCAAGAAGATGGGACACAAATTTGAAAATTGTTTTGCTTTGATCAGATATTTAGAATGGTGGGGAGACAGACCTCGAAATGATAACAAAGGTAGAGGGCATGGCCGAGGACAGACAAGTGGTCGTGGGGGCAGAGGCCATGCTCAGGCATATGTGATTGAAACCAGACCTACTGTGCTAAGTGGTTTGACAAGCATAGAAACCGAGACCACTCTTCTAAACCCAGACTAGTGGTAGACTTTGTTGCAAATGTTGAGTGGGTCGAAGCCCGCAACGATTGAAAAGATGACCAGTAAGCCTTGGATTATTGATACAGGGGCCTCGGAGCACATGACGGGTACAATTTGGGATCTTCATGATGTAAAGGAGATCACTCAATGTCTCGTAGACTTACCAGATGGAAGTAGCGCCACAACTATCAAGGAGGGATCGATAATCCTTGCCGGAAATTTATGTTTAAAACATGTTCTTTATGTGCCAGAGCTTGCAATTTAATCTCGGTATCACAGTTCACTGATCACTATGATTGTCTTGTCAAATTCACTAACAACTTGTGTGTTATACAGGATCGCATTACGAGGATGCTGATTGGTGTGGGTGAAACACAAGATGGACTCTAATACTTCAGATGAATGACACGTGTTCATGCTATGAAGGCTACCGGTGGAGTATCTCTTGATATGTGGCACAAACGTTTGGGTCATCCGTCTCTGAAAGTGACAAAGTTAGTGCCGGTGTTAATGTTAAAAAAAAAATAAAAGTAGGTTAGAAAAGCATTGTGATGTTTGTCAAAGAGCAAAGTAGACTAGGAATAAATTTCCTATTAATGAGCATAAAGCTTTGTCTATTTTTGAACTCATTCATTGTGATTTATGGGGACCTTATAACACTCCTTCCTCTTTTGGTGCTTCCTATTTTTTGACAATTGTTGACGATTATTCTCATGCTGTGTGGATATATCTGCTTGTTGATAAGGCGGAGGTTTCTAATAGTATGAAAATGTTTTTTTCTTTGGTTGAGAGACAATTTGATAAACAAATTAAGTTAATTGGAAGTGATAATGGAACTGAATTTACTTATATGAAGCAATACTTTCTTGATCATGGCATAGTTTTTTAAAGCTCATGTGTGGGTACCCCCCAACAAAATGGGCGGGTCGAAAGGAAACATCAACATATTCTAAACGTGGCTAGGGCGCTACATTTTCAAGGAAGTCTTCCCATTAAATTTTGGGGTGAATGTGTGTTGTTGGCTAGGTACTTAATTAATAGAACCCCATCTTTGGTCTTAAATGGAAAAACACCTTATAGTGTATTGTCTGGTAGAGAACCTACTTATGATCATTTGCAGATATTAGGTTCTTTGTGCTATGCCCATTCGAAGACAAGGGATAAGTTTGCAAGTTGTAGTCGGCGATGTGTTTTTGTTGGGTACCCTTATGTGCAAAAGGGTTGGCGATTGTATGACTTGGATAAAGGTGATTTTTTTTGTATCCTGAGATGTGGTGTTTTCGGAATATGTGTTTTCTTTTGTAGAAACCAATACCTTTGATCGAGAGGGGACTGTTGAGATGATGGATGATGATTTTGAGGATTCATTGCTGCTTGACGCAAGGGGGGAACATGTCGAATCAGTTACAGATACCTCTATCCTGCCAGTGACTATTGGAGAAGTAGTATTGTCACCATTAGTGGCTAAGGAGCCAACTTCGAAACTACATCGAGGTGATTCTGATAAGGGAATGGACTAAGGGGAGGAGATAGAGGTGTTGGGCCGAGGATAATGGCGAAAAGAAGCTTCAGTTAGGCTACGATGTCATTCATACTGTACAAACTTTAAGTCCATCCGTCACAACACCTGCATCATAGCACTCCTCAGGTACGCCTATCATATAGCACACTATGTGAATTGTGATAATTTTTCTTTGCGACATCGAGCTTTTCTTGTAGCTTTGTCTGTTGAACGAAAACCTATGCGTTATTTTGAAGTTGTGAAAGACAGTCGTTGGTACGATGCTATGCGACATGAAATTAAGGCTTTCGAGTATAATGATACGTGGGTCATTGATGATCTACCGGTAGGAAAGAAAGCACTTGGGTGCAAGTGGGTGTATAAGATCAAGTATAACTCTGATTGTACTATTGAACGATTGAAGGCCCGATTAGTAATACTTGGGAACCACTAGGTTGAAGGAATTGATTATATAGAGACATTTGCTCCAGTGGCAAAAATGGTTACCGCCCGAGTGTTTCTTGCAGTTGCCGCTGCTATGAAGTGGGAGGTCCATCAGATGGACGTCCACAATGCTTTCTTACATGGAGATCTTGAAGAGGAGGTATTTATGAAGTTATCGCCTGGTTTTCAAGTAACAACACCTGGGAAGGTCTGTAGACTTCAAAAATCGCTATATGGTCTGAAACAAGTACCCTACTGCTGGTTCTCTAAGTTGCCGAGCGTGTTGAAAGAATATGGGTTTCAACAATCTTATTCAGACTATTCCTTGTTCACTTTGCAACAAGGAGCTGTTCAATTGAATGTTCTTGTTTATGTTGATGATCTTATCATTTCCGGGAGTGATTTGGATCACATACAGGCATTCAAGGATTATCTCAGTGCTTGCTTTCATATGAAGGATCTTGGTGTTCTGAAATATTTCTTAGGAGTGGAAGTGGTGCGTGGGCTAGACGGGTTTGTGCTTTGTTAACATAAGTACGCACTTGACATCATCTCAGAAGTAGGTCTCTTAGGGGCAAAACCGGTGGCTGTACCGTTAGGGCAAAATCATCGACTAGCCTTGTCTACAAGCGCCGATTGTACCGTTAGAGCAAAATCATTGCCTAGCCTTGTCTACAAGTGCCGAGCTCTAGGATTCGGAATCTTATCATCGTCTCGTGGGACAACTTATTTATTTGTGTTTTACCCGACCCGAGTTATTGTATAGTGTTCATGTGTTGTCCCAGTGTATGAAGCAACCTCGGGAGGAGCATTGGGAAGTTGCATTGTGAGTGGTTCGATATTTAAAGGGATATCCGGGTTAAGGTATATTGTTGAGTAGTAATAGTGATTTGCAGTTGGATGGATGGTGTGATGCTGATTGGGCAGGATGCCCATTAACTCGACGTTCCCTCACCGGTTGGTTGGTCTTTCTTGGTCGTTCCCCAGTCTCATGGAGGACAAAGAAGCAACATACTGTGTCATGATCATCAGCAAAAGTAGAGTATCGATTTATGACCATAACTACTTGTGAGTTAAAATGGTTGAAGGCCATCCTTTCTAGCCTCGGCGTGCCACACAGGCAGCCAATGTCTTTGCATTGTGATAGGCAAGTAGCCTTGCACATATCTTAGAATCTTGTGTTCCATGAACGAACAAAGCATATTGAAGTTGACTGTCACCTTGTTAGTGATGAAATCATGGTTGGGAATATTTGTCCCGTGTTTGTATCGTCTCATGCACAACTCGCTGACATTTTTACAAAGGCATTAGGCAAACGACAATATGAATATTTCCTTAGCAAGTTGGGCATTCGGGACTTACATGCTCCAACTTGAGGGGGGAGTATTGAGAATGATATTGTGATATTGTATTATGTAATTTTAGGTAATAAATATTGTTAGTTATTTGGGTCAAAGATTGTTTCTTATTTTCATGAGGTTGTTTAGGATAATTAGTGGTTTGTTGCCTAAAGTTGGGATTTTTTCTCTTGTATATAGTAGCCGTTTAAATCAAAGAAAGGGAGACATAAAATCTTCCACCAAAATTAATCTCTTGCTTTGTTGAGTTTGTCAAGTTGCTACATGGACCAAAGCAAATTCCCAAGCAATGACATGAAATATATGATGTTTACAAATAGTTTTAAGTATAATAATGCCAACAAATGCATATATGCAAAGTCCACAAATGAACATGGTGTATTTATATGTCTTATGACTTGTTTATAGGTTGAAGAAATATGGTCGGTATTAATGAAACCAAAAAACATCTGATCCTGGAGTTTAAAATAAAAGACATGAATGAGTGAATACAATATTAGGTATAAAGGTATTTAAACATAGTGGGGTATTGGATTGGGTTAGTCTTATTTTGTTGAGAAAATTTTAGAAAAATTTAAATACTTATTAAAAAAAGAGCTATAACTCCTAAAGATCCTCATTTTAAGTTGGAAGAAAACTTAAGCAAAGTGGTAACATAGTTAGAATATGTTAATGTCATAGGGAGTTCAATGTATGCTTCATGTCGCATTTTGCCTTGTGTAAATGGTGAAGATTCCGAAGTAAAATTAGTTTTTCGAACAAAAATTTTTTAAAAAGAAGAAGCTTAGTATAGAGCATTATAAAGCAATATTTATGTATTTTGGCACTTGAAATGGTTGTGAAACGTGGATTGAGTTATAGTAACTTTCCAGCGATATTAGAGGATTATTCAGATGCACGTTGAATGATAAGTGCAGGTGATAAAAGTTTAACTCTTGAATGGATAAATGCCTAGATATTAAATTGTCTTAATCTTGTAATTTTTAATTTTAACTTTTTACATTAAATATTTTATCATCCCAAAGATTCTAAATTCTAATAAATAAAAGTTCCGATATTAAATTGTAACTAAACCTTTTAAACTGCAATTAAAAAAAAGAAAGTGCAAGTACTCTGTAATTATACCAACCTATTTGACTGTAATCAGTGAAAATGAACAAAAAATAAACTGCAATAATGCAAGAGCTTTATTCCATTTATTTAAATATGAGAAGACAAGAAAAAGGTAAGTGCAACCAATTGTATTTACTTTCACGTGAATGTTGCATTTTTGGGTCATATATGATCTTTTTTTCAAAATATCAATAAAAGATGTATTTAATTTTTTATGTAATATATATATATCAATAAAAGATGTATTTAATTCTATATGTAATAATACATATATATATATATATTCTGAAAGAAACTGATATTCGCATTTCGTTATTCTTTCACATTCCTGATCAATCTCTTTTGATTTGTGTGCTTTCTGATCAATGTTGTCACATTGTTGACAAAATGTTGTTAGGATGAAGATTAGTAGTAGAATCACAGGCACATGATCACTTATTAAGCCAGCAAGTGGAAGTGTCTTATATACGACTCCTAAAGGAGCCTGCGGATGTATTAGATGTAGTTAGCGCAGAAAATCCATCTGTAGTTAGGGCAGAGAATCTATCTTTCTCTTCAGCAAATCAGACTTCTTCTTTATCATTAGGATTAAACTAGATGAGCTTTTTAATTCAACGGTGGAAATTCAAGCCTAGACCTCTTATTCTGTACTATCAATTTGAAGCGAAGCCAAAGTCTTCACGTGCTGGTGTCATCAAATCTGCTTTTGTAAGATTGGTGTTTGAAAAGTGAAGCAAGACAGGAGCACGGGAACCAATATCCTACTACTGCTTGTATCTCTCTCTACATGCAAATGTTAAAAAAAATGAACTTAGTACTGCCTAGTGTATTTAGCTAAGCCTTTTCAATTTTACAATGAGATCATATAGTCACTGTAGTTATTATTCGAACAAGTTATAGTACATAAAAGGCACATTTATTATTTATTGTAAATTATATATGTTTTTTCTGGCACTAATCCATAATAAAATCCCATGAGATTAAGGTATGATGTTAGTGTTTAGCTATAGTTGATCATCCATGAGGATTCGTCAACATTATGTTTACCTCGAAAATATTCTTGATTGAGTGAATGCCTATAGAGAACGTCAAACATGAGTATGAAATCTTTGCGTGTGTCATTGCCAAGAGAATCGGGTTTAGGAAAGACACATAAGGGAGCTCAAGTTAAGGGGTAATTGGAAACGATCTACTATTTAGGAAATATTGAGTTTTAAGTGTCACTCCTTCTGAGCAAACTAATGTTGATTAATCTTTGAACCTTTGTTGTGCACTTGATTTGTTGATAGTCATACTTTGGTGATGGTAAAACACAATTCATTCGAGAGTCTATTAAGATAGTCATTGAGTATGACCTAGAACACTCATTAGTGGTAGTGTTACTGATCCTGGCATCAATGGCTTGAAAGTTCATGATTGAGGTAAAATCTAATCAAATCTAGGTTGCTTTGGTAATTTAAGTGAAAGGGCTTAATTCATGCTGGCGCATTATTGTTTGAATTGTTTCAGCATATCAAAGTGGTGAGTTACAATCACACATGGGTTTATTGTAGGACAAGATCATGGAGATTCTCCTTGAGTGTTTGATGGCTTTAGAAACACACATGGGCTTACAATGACTTAGGGTGTTTGCATCATTGAATGGCACGATTACCACAAAAGGGACTTAAAGGATTACACAAAATAAGAGGTAATTTGATTAGCCAAAAATGGGAGACCTTGGGAAATCTAAGTCAAATTGTTTGAAATCAATTAACTTGATTTAGAGTTAGAATTGATCAAAATATAGAGGTGCTCCAAATATATTAATTGATGGGGGTTTTTTGAAGCTAGAATTGTTTCAAAGATCGACGTACTCTTAAAATCGAAAAATTGATTGAACTAGATTAATAATAAAATAAAATAAAATTGGATAAGGCCTAATTGTGCTTAGTTGATGGTAGTGGTGCCACACCTAGAAATGTGTTATTTTAATTGAATTTTTTTAATTAGTTATGAAAGCTTTATGGCTTTAAGCTCATATCTAAGCCTTTGTGAGCTATGGACATTATGATTAGGGGAGTATAATTAAGAGTGTATGTCATGAATCACCAATGAGAGCAGTCTATTTGTAAGATCCAATAGCTTACAATAAATCATCCATTTTGTGAGATGAAAGAAGCATATGCTAGTGCATTTTTAATTTGACATTGGCTTTGAAGAATACTTTCAAGATAATCTACATCAAATATTGTCTCTCTTTTGCTTGTAGGCAATGCTACACCCTTCCTTAAGCCCAAGGCTTTTGCATTTTATTTATCTAATTGTTCAATTCTTATCTCTTAATTCATTCATTGCTTTTAAAATTTATTAAGTAGTGAAATAGGCTAGTCCTTCCTTTCTTGGTGGTACCTATTTCTTAAATACTTTTGTTAATTAGTGTACTAGATTTTAGAAGGATTTTAATTTGAGTTTGCAATCTTGATCTTCTAATTGAACTCAATATAATCAATTTATTCAAGTTTGGCTATAATTTATAAGAAAGTAAGATTGTGGGTTTGTGTTAACATGTAGAAGTAGTGTTGCATGGTGAGTGGTGACATGCTAAAGTGATGGTGTTGATTTGGTATTAGACATATGTTAATAGTGGTGTTGGGGTTCTCACTATGAGCTCTTAGTTTGGTGTTGTTGATTACATGTTCCATGTGATTAAGGTTAGTCATAATCACCGATTTTATCTTATGTTGTGATTATGACCACATCAATATACATGATAAACTTGTTACAATATGAAATATCATATATGTGCTTTCATGCCATCACTTTGATTGGGGATGGGTTTTTAGGTGGATATTGAAAATTTTCTAAGAAAGCCATATTTCCATGCTACATGAAAACCCAATAGAACAATAATTATGGTATTGTATGACATGTGCTTCAAGGGTTTTGGGTATACTCAAACTTTAGTCAATTCTACATGTAAACTAAATATAACATTGCATATTTAAATTTAGGATTAAATGGTTAAGATCTTCTTTTTGCGAATTGTACGTTTTATAGGAATGAAATATAGAAAAATTGAATATATTCCATTTTAATAAAAGAATAATACCATGTTATATATAGATTAAGATTACTTGAATTTAGGAAATCTTGTGACATTTTCTTAAATTTCCTTTGATCTTATTGTCATGCTAATGACCTCCTTTTGAATGATGTAAGATCTTTATATTCCTTTTGTGAAAATCACCAAGTAAGCACTTTTTTCAAGTAATATAAATTTGCTTAGTGAGTGGAAAATGCTAATGAGTGGTAGAACACATCACCATGTAGATACTTTTATATGTATCTCGATTAGGGTTGCAAAAGAGTTGAGCTATTTGCAAGTTACTCAAGCTCAAGCTTGGTTAGTAAATTAGGCAACCTTAAACTTAAAGTAATACTCAATTAATTAAATGAGTTGAGTTTGACCTCTTGTTTAAGCTTATGAAACAACTCAAGAGTAGGCTTGGGCAGTAAGCTCATGTACAAGCTTAGAGTAGGCTTGTTTATATTGTTAACAAGCTAGTTCTAATCTATTAAACAAGCTGTCTTATGAACAGACTCATGAATAGATTCATAAGTAGGCTAGTTTATACTTGTTGTCTAGCTAACTTATGAACAAACTCACTAACAATTTCATGAGCTTGCTCATGAGTAGGCCTTCATTTATGTTATCAATAAGCTAGGTTACGAATAGGCTCAAGAGTAAGCTTGCAAATTGATATATTATATTAAAAAATATATAACTTAAGAGAGAACTTTTACAATATAGTCACTTAAAAATGATTATATAATATAATAATCAATTTAGACCATTCATTTAAAATAGCTTAATATAAATCGTTTATTCAAATTTACAGTATTATCTAGCAATGTATATATATATATATAACATTAACTTATGACCTATTGTACAAGTAAATCTAAAAACAAAACACAATGAATCAAAAAAGAGAAGAAAATTTAACTACAGAAATCCTTCAACCTGATTTATTCTTTCATTCCAAAAGTTCAAAAAAAATCAAGCTTTACTTTGAACTCAATCTTTTTTTTTTATTCGTTTATATAAATGAGCTAGCTCAACCTCAAGTTCGTTTAAGCTCGTTTATCAAAATGAGTTTGAGCTCAAACTTAGGCTTGTTTGGATAAACTAGCTTAAGCTAGTTTATACAAACGATTTGAGCTTTAGTTTTAAATTTCTTCATAAGCTTGAGTTTGAGCTTATAATTTTTAGGTTTGATAAAAGCTTGACTTGACTCGAGTATGATAATTTTTCTAACGAGCTAAGTTTGAGTCATAAAAAAAATATATACATAAAATAATGTTAAAATGATATTAGAAACATAAACGTGGGAAATTATATTTTTGGCTTAAAATTAATTTATGGTTCGGTACAGATATAGGTAATATTTAATCCGTGGATATGATCATGCATTAAATTACTAAGCTATTCAGAAAAACAATAACGGAAAATCATTGTTATCCAGAGAGTTGGAAACTAAGAACACTTTGGGAGTTTAAAAGAAAAATCTCGTAGCTTGTGGGTCAATAGATATTCCTAAGACTAAAGTGATTAGATTTCAATTGCTTTTTTTTTTTTTTTCGATAAAATTATAAAAAGTAAAAGGCTGAAAGTTTTATATGAATGTAAATTACAAAAGCATTCAATTTTAAAGTATATATTAACTGATGCTTTCGCACATGATGGCTAAATACTTTGTTGCGTCAGAAGGTATTTTCGTTAAACATCGTTGTCTTTTCATCTTGTAAAGAAGATGGCCTACAGTTAACTTTGCTTTAGTTTCTGAGATGTATAGGGGTGAATCCTTATCTTCCCTTAGGCCGATCAGGCATTATTCTTCTGTGTCCATTTAATTACTCTCTCAAAAATAGGGAAAAAGGGACATCAACTGAGACACAGGGAAAGCACTTAATTTCTTTTTATATTTTTTTTCAACGTAGGGAAAGCACCTGAAACGAGCAAGTTTTTATAAAACCAGTCAAAAATTATATATAAAACGTAATAAGTGTTCAATACATAACAAAATTGTGGTCATAAATATTATAATACCAGAATTGTACGAACTATGAAATAGTTTATAACCTCATCTTTATGGATTCAACAGAGTTTACTAAATTTTTATGGTACTATGCACTTCTTAAAATCAAATACTGGTTCCGCTTCTCAACTATCTCTTTCCTTGTTTTTCCTTTTGGTAATTGAGAAAAAACCATACAAGTGTTTATATTTTTAGATTTGGGTAATTTAATGTCTAAAGTTTTATTTAAAAATTTAAAAAAATTTAGTATCTAATATAAATACTATATTATACATTATTTTAAAGTATATAAACTAAATTTAAAAAAAATGAAACTTAGATATTAAATTACTTAAATAAAAAATAGAGATATTTTATATATCTTGATCCTTTTAAAATTACATATAAAAATTTTCTAAGTGTAATCAAACTACACATAAGATACGATGCAAAGTATGTCTTCTTTATTATTTTTCATTTGGCCGAGAGATTTAGTATGCGGCTAATCTTGTTTTTATCCTCAAGATTTAGTTGGTATATTATCTCTAGTTTATATTATGTAAATATTAATGCGTATTAAATTGCACTTGCTATGCGTCTAAAGAAGAATATTTTTAAGATCTTTTCACATGGTTGCTTTAATTTATTTATTCCTTTTAAAGTTGTAAACTAGCTTAAGAAGAATGAAAGTTTTCTTTTTAAAATTTTTGCAGTATTCGAAATATTGGCTAATGCGACTCTTACATTATTTCGTTCCACCTGCTCTAGGATTAAAAGAAAAGTAGTGTTTTTTTTTTTTTTTTTCTCTTTTTTATATCTAGATATTCGAATAAATAAATAGGTTGAATCACTACAATTTCATGATTGTGAAAGGCTGTAATTAGTAAAAAATTCTAAAGGCACAAGCATTCTCTTTATTCGATATACTTGACGATAGCATATCCATTGTTCATTTAGCCCTACTGCGTTATGTCTTATATAACGTTTTCCACACTAGAAAAGGAAAAAGAAAAAAAAAACAAGGAAGACACTTGAAAAATAGTAGTAGAAGATAGCAAAAGATTCACTATATTATATGTTATCTATATACGATATATTGATATCAATAAAATTTTAATATATATAAAGGTAATAGTTATTTTCAAAATTATTTACTCTATTATTATATATATATATATATATTTTATTAATATGTATATGTTATGTATATATACATATTGCGTGTTATACCCTATGAGTATTTTTTCACAAGCAAGAGGAGGGTCCAATCCCTGGAGCTATTCGGTCGGAACAACAGCCAGAATATGCATGAAAATGATAAGTATGGACATGACCCACCTTGTGCTTAGCCAGGACAATATGGTCCAGGGGAATATGTAGATACGCTCAATATTTGGCACTAGAGCATGATCAAATGCTGGAGCCTCCGTTTTAGGACTGTACGTACCACTATAACTATAGACTTGACTATGTTGTAAAGAAGTTAATTGGTCCATTGATGACACACGTTTCAAATGTGACCTGTTAATACAAGTGTTAATTCTACCACTTGGTTTTCAATGAAGTCAAACAAAAGGTTTTATGATTTTTTTTTTTTTAAAAAACTTTTCCTTTTGAGTTCCACATGTACTAAAGTTGAACACCAAGCACTATCAGCTGAATATATTAGAAAAATATGTTTGGCTTTAATTTCAAGTCTTTGGTCCTTTATGAAATATATGAAGACACATCCTTTGAACTAAAAAATAAGTTCTCTATTGAAACATGTAGAATGCTATAATTAAAATATTTTATTGAAGGAACACGAAAAGAAATATTGAAACAAAAACACTAATGGTATGTTTACATTTTGGAATAGAATAAATTGAGAAGAGAAAAGTTATTCCTTAAGAATAACTATTATCAAGAATAGATTGAAATTTTTATTATAGTGTTTACTTTATATAATTTTTTATTATAGGAAATACTTAAATAATTATTTTACCTTATTAATTGCAGTATTAATTTAGGAATATAGATAAAATTATCAACTTATTCCTATTTAGTCATTACTTGTAGTATTAATAAAAGTATGATGGATATAATGTTTAAATTTTTTATTTTTATAAAAATTTTATATTTTTTAAAATAATATTTATTAAGAATAGAAAAGCTTTGGAAAATTAAAATTTTCTTATCGATTTTTCAAGTAAATAAGATAATAGATACTGAAGAGGAATAGCTACCTCCAAAAAAACAATATTTATTTTTATGGTTCATAAAAATGAACATTGATTCTTTTGTTTTAGAATTACGAGGACTTATTGGGCGTGTGCCTCTTTTGTCTTGAAACAACCAGCTTCTAATTTATTTAGAAGAAGCATTTATTAATTTCTTCAAAAGCTTCGGCAGATTGTTTCTTGAAGAAATAGTTGGATATTATTTTACCAACTTCTCTTGGAAAAGAGAAGTAGACATATATTAATTTCTTCGAAGGCCTTGCAGTACACATGCTCTTAGAAGTAGTTAGACATCACTTTACTAACTTTTCTTGAAAAAAAGAGAAGAACATGTTGGATCCTTAATCCAACGTTGGCCTTATACATGAAACGATTATGTGTTGTGGACTGTCATATTAAGTTAAGCTCAATTAAAAGTGATAATAAGATTTGAATATTTGAGTTTTAATGTATCTAATAGGATATGGTCCTTTTATGTGTAGAAACCTTATGGATAGTTTCTATTTTTATGATAGGCTAAAATAGAAATACCAAAAGGGTAACATATAGTTATCTATATAAATAGTGGTTATGGTCCCCAGGTCATACGTAGATTTCTTGTCTCTTTGAATCCCATCATCAGATAGACTATAGAGAGAAAACAAAAGGGATCTCTCAAAGAAAATGTATTGATCTGGAAGGTCAACCGCACAATCTAAGAATCGTGGATCGCAATGGATTCAGGTATGCTTCCGCTTATTTATTGATTAATTCTTAATGATCAAACATGAAAAATCTAGGGTTTTATTTGTGATGATTTTCACAAAAGGATTAATCAAGATTAAACAATTGGTATCAGAGCCTACATTATTTGATCATTAGGAATTGCTTTTGTAATTTTTTTTATAAGGTGTTATTATCCTAATTCTAGAGATTAGGGTTTGGACAAACATTAAAACATGTAAACGTTTGTCTCCATAAATGAATTCTCAACTCTTGGATTCGATTTCTCTCGATAGAAACAACATTCCTAATTGCCTTCCTTCGGACTAGAAGCCCAAATCTGGTGCCTCAGACCACTCGGCCAAACCGTTGGATCTCTCCACGGTGATTTTGCTTTCCGTGATTGTAATTCATCACAGTGAATTAAGGTTTTCTCTACGATCCGTTTTTGAATGAATTAGGAACCACATCAATAAACGATGCATCACGTTGCTTCCTCCACGGCCAAACTTTTCCGTATACACGGTCTCGACCCATAGTTATACACGGCCGTTTATTCAAATCGTATAAGTTTCTGTTAGTTTTTTAGGCCAACATATACGGCTATGCCTTCAGTTGTGTACTCAAACCGTGTAAGTTTCTGTTAGTTTTTAAGCCCAACACAGCCGTGTACTCAAACCATGTAAGTTTCTGTTAGTTTTTGAACCTAACATATACGGTTGTGCCTTCAACCGTGTACTCAAATATATATTCATAATCACTTATAGAATGGTATTTATGTATGCTAATTTTTCTTTTGAGCTCTAATTTTAATGTTTGAGTTATTGAGTCATATTTGGATATGGGTACTTAGACCCAATAAGTTTTAGCTAAAATTAGAGTTTCCTTTGACTCAAAGTTTGATATAATTTTAAATTTGAATACTGGTATGTTTATATGTATTTTGAGATGAATTAATTGAAGCAACATATTGCCGAAGTGGTCCTTCTTGCAGAAATTAATTTATTTCAAAATATAAAAGGTTGTGTGCTTACAACTTCTGTGAATTTTTAATCAGCCTAAAGGAAGGTTAATGTTTAACAGAATTGCAAGTGCATCTATGGTAATAAACTCGTTATGATTATTTAGTTTTACATGTGAACAATAAATCGGCCCAAAGGAAGCTTTGTTATTTGATGTGTTCTTATTGTCAGTGTTTGATTACTACGCCAAGATACCACTTAGTAGTTAATGTTTTGTCCAAAGATGAAATATTAATGAGCTATCCGGTATTTTGAGATGGGGTTTACCTTTATTTGAATTTATTATTATTATTTTATTGTAAGGCTCATGTAAGCTTGTTTATTTGTTTGTTATTCTTATTCAGCTATGCATAATCCTATTAATATTACTGCCAACATCAATTCCATTCCTATGCTAAATGGTACTAACTTCAAGTCGTGGAAAGATAATCTATTGATAGTACTTGGAGTTATGGATCTTGACTTTGCATTAAGGACTGATTCTCCTTCACCTCTTACTGATAAGAGTACCTCTGATGATAAAAGGGAGATGGAAAGTGGGAGAAATCAAATCGCATGTGTATGATAATCATGAAGAAGGCCATTCCAGAAGCATTTAGAGGTACAATATCTGATAAGATAACTAAGGCTAAGGAGTTCCTTGATGAAATTGAGGAAAGGTTTGCTAAGAATGAAAAGGCAGAAATAAGTACACTCCTAGCAAACCTAATCTCAATGAAGTATAAAGGCAAGGGCAATATTAGGGAGTACATCATAGAGATGTCTCATCTTTCTTCCAAGTTAAGAGCACTCAAGCTAGACCTCACAAAGGACTTACTAGTGCATTTGGTTTTGATTTCTCTTCCAACACAGTTTAGCCAGTTTAAAGTGAGCTATAATTATCAGAAAGAGACTTGGTCTATAAATGAGCTCATCTTACACTGTGTTCAAGAAGAAGAAAGGCTAAAGCGAGATAAGATTGAGAGTGCTCACCTAGCCTTAACCCCTAAGAATAGGAATAAGGATAATAAAAGGAAAAGGGATAAAAAAGCTGCAAATATGATATCTCAGAAGACAGAACCAACGAAGTCGGATGCATCAAATGGTATTGGTTATCACTTCTATGGAGTTGTAGGGCATTATAAGAAGCAGTACACCAATTATCATGCTTAGCATGCTAAGAAAAGTACACTTCTTAATTTGGTTTGTTCTGAGGTTAATTTAACTTCTGTACCCATAAAAACTTGGTAGATAGATTCTGGTGCAACAACTCACATCAGTGTGTCTATGCAGGGTTGCTTACATTGCCGAAAACCAAGTGATGGTGAAAGACACATCTATGTAGGTAACGATAAGACAGTTGAAGTTGAAGCAATTGGGAAGTTTAGATTATTATTAAAGACTGGATTTTATTTGGATCTTAATGAAACATTCATTATACCGTCATTTAGATGGAATTTGATTTCTGTTTCTGCTTTGGACAAATTTGGTTATTCTTGTTCATTTGGGAATAAGAAATTTAGTTTGTTTCATGATTTAAAGTTAGTTGGATCTGGTTCTCTATCTGTTTATGATAATCTTTACTTGATTGATATCATTGCTTCATTTAATGGATCCTTACAAGTAAGTACACGAGGTATAAAGAGAAAATTAACTAATGAAAATTCAGCTACATTATGACACAAAAGATTAGGTTATATCTCCAAATGGAGAATGGAGAGACTTGTGTCAGATGAAATTCTAAACCCCTTGGATTTTATAAATTTTGATGATTGTATTAACTGTATAAAGGGGAAACAAACCAATAAAAGGAGATTTGGAGCCAATAGGACCTTAGACGTCTTAGAACTTATACATACAGATATTTGTGGGCTATTCCACCTACAATTACTTCGAATGGTCAACAATATTTTATAACATTCATAGACGATTTCTCATAATATGGCTATCTTTATCTCATTCATGAAAAGTCACAGTCCTTGGATATGTTTAAAAATTATAAAGTTGAAATTGAGAACCCCTCAACAAAAGGATTAAAAGCATTAGATTTGATCGTGGTGGCGAATACTATGGTAGATATGATGGTTCAGGTGAACAACATCTAAGACCTTTTGCTAAATTCCTAGAGGAATACGGTATTGTCCCACAATACACTATGCTTGGTTCACCCACTATGAATGGTGTTGCTGAAAGACGAAATAGGATGCTTAAGGACATGGTAAGTAGTATGATTTGTCACTCCATCTTACTAGAATCACTTTGGGGAGAAACACTTAAGACTGCAGCATATATCCTTAACAGGGTTCCAAATAAAGTAACTAATAAAACCCCTTATGAACTTTAGATTGGAAAAAAGCCCAGTCTAAAACATTTACATGTGTGGGGATGTCCAGCTGAGGTACGGCCTTATAAGCCCAATGAAAAGAAACTAGACTCAAGAACAGTAAGTTGCTATTTTGTTGGGTACTCTAAAAGATCAAGGGGTTACAAGTTTTATGATCCCACAACTAAATTGATATTTGAGTCGGGAAATGCTCGGTTCTTTGAGGATGTTGAGTTTGTCGGGGGAGATACGATTAGAGATATTGTCTTTGAAGAGGAATACGTTGATATTCCCATAGGTGTTATTGAATTTGGTCAAGATTCCATTCTTGATCTTCTTCAAGACACAATAGAACAAGACAATATTGGAGATCCCATTTAAGATACTATTCCAAAAGAACAAACTCTACCACCTCAAGAACCTATGCCATTGAGGAGATCCATTAGACAAAAAAGAAGTGCGTTGCTAAATGACTACATCGTATTTCTTCAAGAACATGAGGTTGACATTGGAATGATGGAAGATGATCCAATCAACTTCCGTCAAGCCATTGAAAGTTCTAAATCTCAGAAGTGGATTGATGCCATGAATGAAGAGATAAGGTCTATGAAAAACAATGATGTTTGGGATCTTGTCCCATTGCCAAAAGGTACGAAGCCCATTGGTTACAAATGGATATTTAAGACCAAAAGGGATTCAAAAGGCAATGTGGAGAAGTATAAGGCTCGTCTTGTTGCAAAGGGCTTCACATAGAAAGAAGGCATCAACTATAAAGAGACTTTCTCACCGATTTCTTCGAAAGACTCTTTTAGGATTATAATGGCATTAGTGGCACAATTCGATTTTGAGTTACAACAGATGGATGTAAAGACCACCTTCCTTAATGGTGACATTGATGAGACGATCTATATGGTACAACCGGAAAATTTTGTATTGGGAGATCCAAAGAATATGGTTTGTAAATTTAAGAAATCCATCTATGGACTTAAGCAAGCATCTCGAAAATGGTATTTCAAATTTCATCAAGTGATCACTTCGCTTGGTTTTGAGACAAATTTGGTCGATAATTGTATATATCATAAGTTTTGTGGGAGCAAGCATATTTTCTTGGTTTTATATGTTGATGATATATTGCTTGCCAGCAACGATATAGGCTTATTGCACAAAACCAAGAGATTTGTAATTGAGAATTTTGAGATGAAAGATCTTGGTGATGCCTCTTTTGTGTTAGGAATACAAATATATCGAGATTACTCTCTAGGTATTCTTAGATTATCACAAAAGAGTTATATCGAAAAGGTACTCAAAAGATATGGCATGCAAAATTGCAAACCAAGTGATACACCTGTAGCTAAGGGAGAAAAATTTAGTCTTAATCAGTGCCTTAAGAATGATTTTGAGGAAAAGGAAATGCAAAAGATTCCTTATGCATTATTAGTAGAGAGTCTAATGTATGCTTACGTTTGTACGCGTCTAGATATTGCATACATTACAGGAATGTTAGGCAGATACTTGAGTAATTCAGGATTAAAGCATTGGAAAGCAGCCAAACAGGTCTTATAGTACTTATAGAGAACAAAAGATTACATGCTTACCTATCGGAAGTCAGATCAAATCAAGATCATTAGGTATACTGATTCCGATTTTGCTGGATGCCAAGATAGTATGAAGTCTTCATCAGGTTACATATATCTGTTGGCTAGGGGAGCCATCTCTTGGAAGAGCATAAAACAATCTCTTGTTGCTTCTTTTACTATGGAAGTAGAGTTTGTAGCATGTTATGAGGTATCCAATCATGAAATATGGTTGTGGAATTTTATCACAAGGCTACGCATTATGGATACTATTAATAGGCCACTTAAATTATTTTGTGACAATAAGTTAGCAGTTCTATATTCTAACAACAATAGGAGCTCGACGAAGTCAAAGCATATAGACATCAAGTTCTTAGTTGTAAAAGAAAGAGTTCAGAGTGGGCAATTGTCTATAGAGCACATAGGAACAAACTCCATGATCGCGGATCCGCTCACTAAAGGAGTGCAACCTAAAGTGTTTCATGAGCACACTGCTCATATGGGTGTCAAGACCTTAAGTGACATTGAGTTTTAGTGGGAGTTTATTACCTTGAATGTATTTATGTCATAGACAAACTTTAATAAGTTATTTTGGTTTATTATGTTTTGAGGATATCTTCTGCAGAAATAAAATATCTTGTTTGCCTACACTCTGTTTTTAGTTTATGGTTTGATCTCACTAAGGTTTATGGTGGACCAGAAGAAAATGGACATGTTAAGATCACATTGCATGGAATTTTCTTGCTACATATCCATATCATGATCCATGTCTTTCAATTACATCAGCATTGTGACCATTGATGGGTAGAGTTACGATAAATGTAATGAATACCACTTTGATCCTATGTTGATATGACTGATGGACCGGATTGGTTATCGATACATTTTGTTCATGACAACAAATTTGAGCTCATAAGGTTTTGCAAAACATAATTGTAAAGTTACACATATAGTTCGAGTGAGAGATTTTTGGATCCTTAATCCAACGTTGGCCTTATATGTGAAACAATTATGTGTTGCAGGCTGTCATATTAAGTTAAGCTTAATTAAAAGTGATAGATAAGATTTGAATATTTGAGTTTTAATGTATCTAATAGGATATGATCTTTTTATGTGTAGAGACCTTATGGGTAGTTTCTATTTTTATGATGGGCTAAAATAGAAATACCAAAAGGGTAACATATAATTATTTATATAAATAGTGGTTATGGTCCCCAGGTCATACATACTTTTCTTGTCTCTTTGAATCTCATCATCAGATAGACTATAGAGAGAAAACAAAAAGGATCTCTAAAAAAAACGTATTTGATCTGGAAGGCTAACCACACAATCTAAGAATTGTGGATCGCAATGGATTCAGCTATACTTTCACATATTTATTGATTAATTCTTAATGATTAAATATAAAAGATCTAGGGTTTTATTTGTGATGATTTTCACAAAAGGATTAATCAAGATTAACCATAACATGCTTAGAATAGAACATTTACTAGTTTCTTAAAAGACATCATTCTCGGCATGCTTGTTTCTTGAAGTAGTTGGACATTAGTTTGTCATTATGTCATGGAAAAACGAAGAACAGTTTTAGTGTATTAAATTTGTAGATTGATAATGCTGCACACTCTGACGTGATTGCCTAGATATACTGTATGCAAGCGAAGAATCGCTCGATAGATTTGAATTTTACCTTGAAAGCCTTTGTGTATCGAGCTTCCATCACTCGTCTAGAGAATTTTTAACTATAACATAAAGTATTGTGAGACTTATTATCTTGACTTGTATTTATAAAATATGAATATGGATATAAATTATGGGGTAAATTATATATAAAATAATAGATATTTGTGGTCAAGTTTCAATATAAAATAAGACTTTTTAAAAATTAAAAAAAAAATATTAAATATTTGAATATGATTCTAGTGTAACATTATTAGAATATAGTGATAATTATAAAGTATTAAGTTTTTTTTTTTTTTAACCAAGTGATTAGAGAATAAAGTATTACTTTTCTCCAACCAAGTTGCTAGGGTATTCAGCACTCTCACTTACTTTATCCTACATACAATAATATGTATGGAGAGAGTTAGAAAGATAATCTCAATACATACAATGGAAAATAACATATGCACCCAAAAGGCACAAAGTATAAAACTAGCAAGCATATGATGACCTCAAGGCCATGTACTTTACTTATTATTATTGTTTTTTTTTTTTCATTTTAAAATGCTCTTCCCGACCTAAATGTTATGTGAACTCAAGATGGTTTATCCACCAAAACTCACACACACTCTCGATGGGAGAGAGATATTTATCGGAAGTTGGAATACGCCGCATCAAAAATCTCAAAAGGTCTTTTGAGTAATAGAAGTTAATAAATTTTTAATTAGCTTTATAGTTAATATGATATGATGGTGGCAAGGGACGGGGGACCTGGAGGCTGGAAATCCATGGGAGTGGGAGTGGCGCATACGCAATTTCTATAAAAAGCGATGGGCAAAGAGTGAAAAGCATCCCTCTTAGATGAGCGGGGGCAGAAATGGGCTTTCAATTTCAGAACCTGACCAGAAAGAAAGAAAGAAAGGAAGAGAAGCAGAAGCAGAAGCACAAAGCAGCCATCAGCCATGAAAGATATTCTTCCAGCTCCATTTTACACATTTCCACATCACATAAACACTTCCTCTCTCTCCCCATCCAAAAGGGAAAATGTTCAGACAGGAAAAGAAAGGAAACAAATTCTCTTTCCCTCATCAGAATCTCAGACTTCCCACCGTTACTTTAAAGCCCTTCCTGATGATTCTTTCTCTCTCCTTTCTCCAAGCGCTTACTTACTCATTAGTTATCTATCGCCTTGACACCTTTCTTTTTCCCTCCATTCTGTTCATTGCTTTCTTCAAGACAAGAATCCCACAGCCCCAAAGCGAAGCCCCCCCCCCCCCCCCAAAAAAAAAAAAAAAAACAATTGCATATAATATTAAGTATTCCTTCATCTATTTGTTTTGTCTTCCTCTAAAAAGATTCCTCTCTTTTCTTTTCTTTTTTTCAATCGCCACCACCCCACTTTTTCTTTCTTTTTAACGATGCTTCATTCTTCTCTCCCATTCCTCCTCTCCTTCTCCTCCTCCTCCTCTTCCTCCTCCTCCTCCTTCTCCTCCTCTTTCTTCTTCTATTGATTTACCGAAGGCCTTTATATATATATATTCCAATCCTTCATGGTTCATCCTTCAGGTGTTAACCAGCTCTCTCAACCTTGTATTTATGGTACGTTGCAGCATTTCTTTTTATTTTCTTCATTTTTACGTAGCTTTGTTTTATGATATTGGAACTATTGCGATCATGCATGATATACCCTTACGTAAATGTATGTCTGGGGTTTTTTTAGTAAGGTTAATATTGAAATTAAGTAGTAGTTGCTTCGGATAAGGAAAAAAATTGTGTTTCATGACTGTTGTTATGACCATTTTGCATACCTTAATTTAGGTTACTTGAAAGTCTTTTTGTTTGTAGAAAATGTTTTTCTTGGAATTCTTTCTATTTGTGTTTTGGAGAGGTGATGGTTCTAAAGTGAGTCCTTTTTTTTTTGGATTAAACAGTGTATTTTTTTTTAATATTGAAATAAGAAAAATATTTTCTATACTCCTTTTCGATATTTTTCATGATTTGGAAATTACATTATTAGAGTATTGTTATTTTAGTTAATATTAGCTGCAGTTATTAATAAATTTTAGCTGTGTGGAAGGTTATTAGAAATTATTAAAGAAAATAGTTTCATGGAATCTATTATCTTTTTTTCCTAGTGGTTGGCAATTTTTATGACTATAACCACTATTCATTATCTATCACTAAAAATCTATTAATAATTACAACTGTTCTTAATTATTATAATTTTTATGACAATAACTACTATCCATTACCTATCACTAAAATCTATCAATAATTACAACTGTTCTTAATTATTATAATAATACTATTTAATAATTGCAATACCAAAGACGAATGAAATTGATCCCTTCATAAATAGACAATCTATTAATTATTTGAATTTGTACTGTAATCGCAGTCAAAGTTTTAATTCACCTTTTTTTTTTTTTGTCATCTAATTTGCATTTGATTTGTATCTGTCATTTAATCTTATGTGGTATCTTATCCCAGTCATAAAATCATGCAAAAACAATGTTAAAACAATGCCAAAATTATTATGCTAATTAAGCTGGGCTTTAATTCAATTAATCATGCTCTGTGGTGTCGATTTTACCTTTAATGTTTATATTGGTTTCATTTCAATCATGTCAAATTGTTTGTTGCCGGTTTCGTGACGTGTCAAGAGTTTTCGGACAATTTTATTTATTTCGGCAAGCTTGCTTGGCTCCCTTGTTGGGTGCCTAGGGTTTTTCATGCCAACTTTACTCAATTCAATGCTAAATATACTCGGTGGTTTATGTTGCAATTTTGGTGGTAAGCAGGGGACTTTGTTTCTTCATACGCAGAGCGAAAATCTCGTTTTATGAAATGGCTTTGTAAGCTATTTAAAGGTGGATCTACTCGCAGAGGAAGAGGGTCATGGGGCGGCGGTCATTATCCTGATTTCCCCGGAGGCGAAAATATGTTTTCGCATGCTCCTTCCAGTCCTGTTGTAAGCTCCCTGTTGCCTTATCTTTCCATAAATATTTACATGTATGCATTGCGGTACATCCTTGTTTGGTAGGAAAATTATACCAGTTGCCCCTTCTACTCAAAAATGGATTTGAAACATTGTTCGTAACAAAAATACTTGTCTAAAGCCTTTTTTGTTGACATGAATGACCATCAATTTATATGTATTTAGTGATCAACGCATGATAAAATACACAATGTGGTTGAATCTTTGTGAATACACTCGCTATGTGACTCTTGGTGCTCGGTGTATCTGCTACTTAATAGAGTTTTCCTCATACTTGAGTTATCGTTGTTTTATGAATATTCCTTGACCTTCCTGGTTTCAAATGGCCCAAGTCCTGTATCTCCAGCTCAAAATGCTCTCTGTACCAACGATGCAGTTCATTGCAGAGCACAAAGGTCGATGAAATGAGCATTCATTAGGAAAAAAAAAAGGAAGAAATATTCATAGAAAAAAACCCGCCACGGTTAACTCTAGTCGTCTGAGGTTCGGGCACTCTGTGGGCGACACCTAGCCAGGTTTGAAAGTCAATCTGTCTGAGAGAATAAGCAACATCAGGCGAAGTGAAGAGATGCTCTGTTTCCTGAAATAGTTCGCTCTTCGTTTCCGCTTCTTCCTTAAGTAATGATATCTCGGAGAAATACGTTAAAAGTTTATAAACGAAAGAACACCACGTTCTCCAGGGATAACTTCAAAATTACTACCTGAATTTTGGGGTTTTATTTTTTATTCTTTTTCTTTTTAATTTGAAGTTGCTAAATGTGATATATTTAATTGATCTCTTGTTTGTCATATCTTATGCTTCAAGTTGGAATTTGATAAATATTATATTCAATCGAAATTTTACTTATAAAATGCATACATCCATCATCTTTAGAAACATTTCATGGGAAACACTTAATGGTTGGAGAGTACAAGTTTAAGCGATGATATTTGAGGCAGTGAATTTGACAAGCTAAAGTTCGGTGGTATAAAATTGAAAAATATTTGCAAAAATTCACCGGTCATGATCATGTATTCCATTTTTTTATCTATGCTGACAAACCGTTTACTCAAGCAAACGGAAGGAAAATCTAACAAGGAACGATGCCTTTTATTTTTTTGGTGCATTGCTAGGATGATCACTCTCTACCCAACAAGGAGAAAGAGGAACGTGATCCAGCTACGGCACTTTCTTCGGCTGAAGAACTTCGGAGACAAAATGGTAGGACTAAATGTAATGATCCAGGTTTGGTTAAACCTTCTTCATGTAATACCTTTTGTGTTGCTTTTTCCTTCTCCACTTTTACTCACATATGCACTGACCATAATATTTCTCTTTGGTTTCTTCAGGACGCAGGTGGTCTACAAATCGTGATGAAGAGAGCGCGCAGGGACCCTATGATAACTTATCCTCATTTCATCCATATGACCCTTTCCATAGGTAAGCTGTTAAATTAAACTTCCTATTATAATCATTTTTGGATAATTGCAAATAAGGTGCAGATATTCTAAAATGTCTAGAACCCCAAACATGTAGCTTAAAGGGTGTCTTAGTAGCAGTTTGGGGTATGTACATATTTTTAAAAGTTATGAAAGGTGAAAGTGAGTTTAGGATGGCTTATTTGCTCATAGCTGGTATATTTGCAGTTTGCCCATTTTCTTTCTAATTTTCGGTTCATAAGCGACAAACATTTTTATCTTTTGTTTCATTCACTGTTAGTCTTGAGAATATTGGCTCTGCAGTTTGAAGTTTTAATTTTTCTATCACATTCCATTTTAATGTACTCTCTACATGTCTAGCAAGTTACCTACATCAGGATGCATATCAATCCATCTGAAAGCATGACTACACAAGTTTGCCTATCTAAACTGCTTATTCCTCACCACCTAATATGCACATTGGATTTATTTGTGTAGAATTTGTGCTTGCTGCAACCGCATGCTAGGCTACAGCAACTATTTAGGATGCATGGGGACTTACTTTCATCCGGAATGCTTTCGCTGTCATTTTTGTGGCTATCCCATCACTGAACTTGAGGTTTGTCTTTCCAGAACTGCTCGTCTACCATTACTTGAGGCCATCAAAATGATTAAGAGAGAATTGCCATTACATCGTCAAAGAAATTGGTCAGTTTCAAAGAGTCTCCCAACTCCCAAAATGTACCTTAGCATTCAAAATTGTCTCTCAGTTCCTGAAATCACAGCTATTTATCATTCATGTTGGTGATGATTTTGAGAGCTTTTAGATGGTTTCAGAGAATAGTAAATAATCTCAAAAGTTTATAAGAAGGCGTAGTCATGTTTTGGGAGTATACAAGATCTATTTGCACCAAATTAATAGTTTTGAGAGTATTTTCATGATTCTCTTAATGAGTTGATGCAGAATATCTGGAGTTGGAAAACCTTTTCTGTTGCAGAGCTCTTACTGGTGTTTTTTCGTTGATTCAAGTTTTCATTAGCAGGAAATGATCCATATCACAAGTTGTGCTTTAAAGAGCTTACACATCCGAAATGTGAAGTTTGCCATCAATTTGTAAGAATTCTACTGGAACTAGTAACATGTCTAGCTGTAGCTTCTTGTTCAGGTATAGAGATCTTACAAATTTTCAATTTCAAAAATTATGCAGATCCCCACAAACGGAAATGGTCTGATAGAGTATCGATGCCATCCGCATTGGTCACAGAAGTATTGTCCATCTCATGAGCATGATGGAACAGTTCGCTGTTGCAGCTGTGAGCGTTTGGAGGTATTCGTCTGCCCTGTTACATATTGTGTCTAATGATAAATTTTAAATTCATGGCCAGGCAATTTAAAGCTTAAGCTCACTGGACCTAAAGTCATTTTATTTTCGTTGGTTGACACTTTTCAACACTTGTAGAATGAGCTCCGGTTGAATCCCATCAAATAGATTGCTTAATCAAACACTGAGTACAGAGTGTACAGAGGAGATGCTGTGTTGCACACAAATACACCTACGTTGTTACATATAGTAACACATTATACATATCCTAGTATATATGATAATATTTCAAGCTCTACCTTGATACCTAAATCAAGTCTGAATCACATTTTTCTTGTATATGATTCTTCTTGCTCTCACTTTCTGTCTAATCTCCTGAAGGCAAGGAACTCAACATATTACTCTTTGGGAGATGGACGGAGTTTGTGCTTAGAGTGCATGGAAACTGCCATAATGGACACAGGAGATTGTCAACCACTTTATCATGCAATTAGGGACTATTATGAAGGAATGAACATGAAACTTGATCAGCAAATTCCTATGCTTCTGGTGGAGAGACAGGCGTTAAATGAAGCCATTGTAGGAGAGAAGCATGTAACTCACTGTCCTTTCGCTTTATTCCCTCACAATTTTGTGGAAGAACCTCTCTTGAATTATGACTGCTACTTTCAGGGCCACCATCACATGCCTGAGACAAGAGGCCTCTGTCTTTCAGAAGAGCAAACCGTCACCAGTGTAAGAAATTTTTACACCAGAGATTACTTTCAAAAATATTTTGGGGGCAAATTATATGAACTAGCCTAGAAACTTTTATAATTACACCAACACTTCAATATTTTTGAAATTGTTTGCATACTCCCCTCTGATATGCATTTGGATCCACCATTTGGAAATTATCAGTGTGTGTATGTAGTTGTGACACTTATCTAGCAAATTACCAATCAGTTGTGCAATGTTATTTCACAGGGATATAGGTGTACAGTGAGAAAATTTGGGGGCGTTGTTATAATCATGAAAACTTTCATGGGCAGTCGGGCATAATTTATCCAAAATTTTACAATGTGCAATACCGACCTTTTTGATGTTTCCTGTACATGCTGATGTAAATGCAGGTTCATAAAAAGATCAAGATTGGCGGTCATAGATTCGTGCGGACACAGCCACAGAAGTTGAGACGGAAATGCGAAGTTACGGCCATTCTAGTTCTTTATGGCTTGCCAAGGTAAAAAAGAAGAAAATTTTTAGACATCTTATCGTGCAAGTAAATGTTCCGCTCTATAATGATGATAGCGAAAACTTTAATAATGGATTTCATGTGCTTGATTGTCACATTTTCCTGGATATAGATTGCTTACAGGTGCCATTCTTGCCCACGAGTTAATGCACGGATGGTTGCGTCTTGAAGGTAAGAATCCTTTTTTCTAGGGATAATATAATTATGTATTGATATGTAGGAACTATACACTTGATATGTAAAATTTTTAAAATATTGAAAGTTCAAGCAATGGCTTTGACAGTCCCTCTTTTGTAATGCATTTACCAATTACCAATTGAGACCCTTATAACTCGAGTTTCACATCATCTACACAGGTTACCGCAATTTAAGTCCCGAGGTTGAAGAAGGAATTTGTCAGGTGCTTTCACATATGTGGCTTGAAACAGAAGTAATGCCAGGGTACAGAGGCACACCATCATCAACATCAACAGCTTCATCGTCTTCAACATGTTCAAAGAAAGGCAGGAGATCTGAAGTTGAGAACAAGCTTGGCCAGTTTTTCATGTACCAAATCGCTAACGATGCTTCTCTAGCATATGGACGCGGTTTCAGGGATGCAAGTGCAGCTGTGAATAAGTATGGTTTGCGCATCACGTTGGACCATATTTACCTGACCGGACACTTCCCTTTGTAAATTCGAACTTCACATATCCTGGTCTACATTTACTCTATACCTTTGGGAAACCATCCTATCCAATCCGTAGAATTGTTGTGGGAAAATGCTATTATATATTGTAAAAGCCTCCACCCCCCCTGAATTTTTATGGGGTTCCTAGAGAAACAAAAAATGCCACCATGTATCCCAATTGCAATAAAACACTGTTATTTCTATTTTAGTTGAATATCTGGAAGATTGTTCTGCTTGATTACTCCGATCCTTATCAGTTCTCTTCTTTTTAATCAACTCTACATTTTACAAGATAGAGGATAATTGATCGCGTTCCATCCAGTAAGAGAACAATAATCAAGCTGCGTGGATCATTAGAGCCTTGGCAGCTTATTTATTCGTTCATATGTCTTTATCTGTTTACGTGTCCACTGAAGCAACAACTATGATGAGACCCGGGGCAATTTGTGCAGTGAAATTATATTAACCACGAGGAAGGGTTCTAGTAATTCCTTCAGTACTGCTGCTGACGGGATTCAATCGCTGAAGGGAATGTTGAACATATAGAAAGTTTCATGCTTAATTAACCGGGAGCTTGTTTTCAATGAAATTATAATCACCGCTTAGCACTCAACATTATTGACATGGTTGCAACTTAACTGAAACACATTGGCACAGGCTTAGAGCAGAGAAAGAAATGTTGGAGCAAATATTCTGAAACATGGAAACCAACAAATTACAACAATCATGCAAAGGGAAAGCAAACTTGACGTTGTGAAGTCTGAATTTCGTATTTCTTTTTCTTAATCAGGCTTACATTAAGCCTTCATAATCCCCCTTGTTTATTTAAGTTTTTCAAAACGAGTTTCTTTCTTTCTTTTCTTTTCTCTTTTATTTTTTTTTTTGAGAAAAGAAGTATAAAAAAATAAAGTTTTTTAATTTTAATTTTTTTTTGCTTTTGATAAAACTTTATTTTCTTGGTTTATTTTATTTAAATAAAAAGTATATTTTAAGTTTTTAGTCATTTTACTCTTTATAAAAAAAAAAAACCTAAAGCCCTAAGTGTCTTTGTGTCCTCTTTTAAAAATTCTAAATAAACATAATTTGAGAAAAAAGGCCAATAGAAGATTTTTATTTGAAAAAAACTTTCTAAAGTGTGAGCATTTTTTTTTTTTTTAAAGAAAGATCCAAAAGAAATCCTTTATTGAAATTTTCCTTTTAAAAGGAAAAAAAAAACTTTATTCATAAAATAATAAAACAAAGCCTACACCATAAAAACAAACATGTTAGCAAAAATGAAGTATAATGGGCATGACAAATAAATTTTATTTTTGAATTTTAATTTTTTTTACAATTTTTTATGCAGCAAAATTAACAATAAAGCCATTATCAATATCTAGAACTTACCTAAAGACTAATAACATTCCAAAACACATCATAAAACAAGCCAAGAACCATAAAAGACATTTTTTTTTTAATTCTTTATGAAAATTTTGCTAGTTTTTATATATTTTTCAGATTATTTTTCTTATTTTTAAAATTTTTCATATGTAAAACAACAAGAAAAACACATTATTCATATTTAAAAGTTACTTAAAGGTCAATATTATGATAAAACATATCAAATGTAGCCTAAAGCAACCTAAAAATCCTCAAAGACACATTTTTTATTTTTCTAAAAATTTTCTAATTTTTACATAATTTTAAAATATTTTATTTTTTTATGGATTTCATGCATCAAGATTCAATAATATGAAATATTTATATAAAAAACATCTCTTGCATAATATAATAATATAACACCTTAAAACACATAATAAAGTCATAAAATAAAAAAAATTCAAACACACATTGTGAATTTTTTTGGGATTTTTTCTAGAAAATATTTTGTTTTTTTGGTCTTTTTATTATGAAATACCATAATGGTTAAAGAAAAATATGTAATTGCAAAAGAAATTATGCAAAAAGGTCACACAACTTAAACTCACAACTTAAAGTAAAAAAAAAAATCTATATTTTATTATTGATTTTATAAAAAAAAAGAAAAAAAAAAACTTATCTCACCTACGGCTTTGGTGGCAACATCTCAACAGCTTCCGATGATTATCGGTTAGTGGGTGGTGGTTTGAAATCCTTCTCTTGTCCTAAGTAATCTGGCCCTTAAGTCAATTTTAAGGTTGGAAGCTTATATATTGATCAAGTTCACCTTGAATCCAAACTTTAAGCTCTTGATCCCTAACTTTAGTTTTTGATCATTGGAACAATTCACAAACTCTTGAATGCAATTGATGCCTAGGCTCTACTTTGGTGATGGTGGGGAACAATACTATGGCTTTAGTTCGCTTCAATATGCTCTCAATTGAGAGAAATTGAAGAGAGAATGGTAGGTCGTGGTTTTTGTATGCCTAGAGTAAGGAAGTGGGCTATTCTTCACCTTGGGAGCTTGTTAATTTGTATTGAGTGTATGAATCAGTTCTAGAGATTCCTATTGATAGTGTTGTGATGTTGATTTCTCTCTAAATAACCAAGATTCAATAAAAATCAAATCTTTTATAAAAATGGGTATTTAGGCACACTGTTGTGTGCTTACTTCAAGTGGAACTCACAACCTTCAATTCCCTCTCTCTTGATCAAACTAGATAAGTTGTGCTTAATGCCTAGTTTTGATTTGCAATAAATTATATTTAACTTATATTGGGCTGATTTAAGCCTTCTAGGTTATGATCATTAGCTTTTTCCCTTAAATGGTTAATGAGTCTAATATGCATAAAGAAATAATTTTTATCAATAGTCTAATTTAACAAAATTACAAGCTTAGTTTAGTTTAGCACTTGGCTTAACTCCTAATATCATTTTTCTTATAAAATGAGCAATTTAAATTCAGTTGAGGCACCAATTAAAGTCACAATCAATTTAAACTTTTTATTTTTCCTAACTTTGCAAATGAGTAAGCTAAACCTAAGCCCCCTAAATGGCTTTTTTTGCAAAAAATAAATGACTCTAATTTTATTGAATTGCATATGCATATTTTGACTTTAAAAATTGTTTTTGACCCTAAAAGGGTTATTTTGCTTCCTAAATTGAATCAATGGACCATCGCATGACTATTTTTTTTTTGTGGATATTTCATTTTTTCAAATTTTTTATTTCCCAATTTTCTATTTTTTTATTCTTTTTCTATTTTCAACTTTTTTTGTAATTTTTCATTATTTGTATTTTTTGTCCTTTATTTTTTTTCTTTTTTTTTCTATTTTTTTTTCTATTTATATATATATATTTATATTTTCGGGCCTTTTTTCAAAAATTAGGTTTTCTTTTTTTTTTTTTTTGGTTTTTATCTTGATTCATCATACTTTTCATAATATCCATCAGCTCTATTGAATTTGATAATTTTCACTTATCTATCTAATTGTCTCTCAACCTCATTATCTTACATCTTAAGGGCATCCATGGATTGAGATTTTTCATACAAAAGATAGACATAAGTATAATATGAAAAATCATCAATAAAGGTGATAAAGTACTTTACTCCATCAAAAGATGGAGCATTCGAAGGTCCATAGATATTGGTGTGTATAATTTCTTTGTATTGATTTTGTAAGATTATTTCATTAGTAATATTATAAAAAATATACAAACAATATGTTTTTTAAATATAAGTGATTAAACAATTGATTATTCAATAATTCTCATTCATTTTCATAATATTCATAGTGAATGAAAATGTTAGTATTTTAAATAATATAAACTGTTATTATTTACTAATATTTTTATATAATATGATTGAAACACTTATATAATTAGATATAATTATTATTTTTTGTAAAGCTATACGGAAATAAATAGTATATTTATTGAGAATTTATTTAATTAATTATCATCTTTTCATTAATGAAAATCAATTTTACTAGTTATAGGAGGAAAAAAAAAAGAGATAATATTTTAAAAAGCCTAGAGTAACAAAACAAGCGTGGAAATTATATCCATGTATGGTGAATTCACACATAACTACCTTTGACCAATTCTTATGGTATATACTATTTGTAAGTTGTGTATCTTCACAATATGATTCTAATTCAAGATTTATCGATTGAAATTGAAATGTGTAAAGAGTTAAAATAATTATATTAATATATTAGGTTAAGCTCATTAATTATTTGGCTTGACATATTAGATTAGGTGATATGGCCCTAGTGAGTTTGATCAATTATTAGGATGACTTAGAAACAATTAGGTTGATGGGCTCGTAATAAAGATTATTAGACTAGCCTGTTCGCATTTAATCTTTTTTAGACCAGCTCATACATTGATGAGGAAGGCTATTGACCGTGGGTTTATATCAAGCTCATTAAGATAAACTCTAGAATGAGTATACTTCATCTTATTCATCAATTACTAAGGTGATTTAATGAATATCATTAAGTTTAAGAGTTTATAAATACTTAATCATTCTTTTTTATTTTGTGAAATTTCCAAAGATTAGAGAAATATTGTTTTGCCATGAATTCTCTACTTTCAATGATCAAATGAGCATTTAGTCATGTAATCTTGACTCTCTTATTTGTCATTTGTATATTTGAGACTCTTGATCCAACCGGATTGGATATGCTTCTAAATAGTGCATCCACAATCTACAATATCGGTCATACATATAATTTCGTAATACAAAATAAGTTATAAGATGTTAGAACTCATCCAGATTCCAGTGGTGACCACACATATATAGCATTATAAAGCAATCAAATGCACAATGATTATGCACTACTCTCATAATTCAACCTTATCATATCTAGCAATTATTGCTTTTTTAATCTTTTTTATGATTTAGTGTATAAATAATGGTTTCTAAACAGATGCATAGGATTAGATTTCCCTTTTGAAATAGTAGTAATATATAGTAGAAATCGGAGAAGTGGGGAAAAAGAATGCCCTGGCTGTCCCTGATGAAGGCTGCGTCACATACCATTCCACCAAATGAGTCCACATGTATATGTCAACTGCTACGCAAAGCAAGTCCGTGTTTACACAAGTTGAGTCTTTCAACACAACCGACAGACATTGGCTAAGTCATTTTTAGCAAATAAAAAACAGCAAATCTAAACGCATATTGTTTCCTCATCGAAAACCGTTTGAATTTTTGAATTGCCATGGAGATAGCTTCTTCCAATAGGTATTTCCGTAAATCATCTTTGAATGGTTACACAATTGCCATGGAGATAGCTTCTTCCAATAGGTATTTCCGTAAATCATCTTTGAATGGTTACACCATTGTGAGAAACTATCCTCTTTAATTAAATCCAAAATGTAAATAAAGAATTTAAAAGGCTATTACATCAGATGATGTGCTATTTTATACAAACTAGACTTTCTAAGTCTATTGTTTTAATATCCAACCCCTATGAAACATTTAAAATTCCAGATATATATATATATATATATATAAACAATCCAAACTTATGAAAATTTTGATTAAAAAAGAAAATTATATTTCAAATCCATATCCTATAATGTTCTGCTTCCTTGTGAATTAGTTCAAGTGAAGATAGAAATTGTTTTCCCTTTTTCCTTTTTTTTTTTTTAATTTCAATTTCATATCAAAATCCATGTAGTGTCATACTCCTTTTGAAGCGTTTCTTTTTCTTGCTTCCCAAGCTGTCTTAAGATGGGGTGTCCTATTTTCCCTTTTTTGGCTGATTTCACGTAATTACACAAGTCATAGAGTTTTCTCAACAAAAATCGTATGCGTTTTCAACTTTTCTTTTATTAAGTATCAATTTTTCTTAAACAATATAAGCCAATCCTGAGAATTGTTATGGGATAATGCTACATTAGTGATAGTAGTCTTGACAGAAAATTAGGCATATTATCGTAAATTGGAGGTTTGAAATAATGTGATTAAGTTTTAGATCATTGATTGTTGTTATTGATTCCTTCTATCTATTTTTAGTTATAATTTGTTCATTTTTGAGATTTGTGAAGTTCTATAGAGTGGGTGATTGGAATTTTGAGAAGGGTGTTATTTGTTGATAAAATTTGAAATTTGACTTTGTTTTAGAGTAAAAAGAAAAGCTTGAGATATCTTAAGATGAGTTTTAGGGTTGGGAATCAACAATGCACAAAGTCTAAAGTGGTCAATTGGAATTCATTTAGGTCGACCACATAAGAGGCTAGGGAAAAAGTGGTTGGTCGCTTTTGTTGGATCAATCCTATGTCAATGAAAGTGTCTATTTTCTTTGGTGAAGAAGAATTTCTTGGGGAATATCTTGCACATGGTTCCTCATGAGCAATTGATCTTGGGGATAGGTTAACATAACAAATGTATGCTTTCCCCATCAATGCTTTGAAGAACCCTTTTAGTTCTAAATCATCATCTAGATTGTACACTTATAAGGGTCTAAATAAACTTTAGTAAATGCTCTTTGAAGCTACCTTGTTTTCCACAAAAGAGCATGAACTTTAGACTTGTAGAGTCATTAAAATAAGGCTTAGTGGCTATAAGCTAATGATATGGTAGTTTGAGATTTAGCACTCTGATAGATCGCTTGACTTAGACTTCCCTTGAATACATGTCTTTGTTTTCCTTTGTGATAATGATCTTAGAGTAAAGACCCTAGCTTTTGTTAGAGCAATAAGTGTAAAGTTGTGATGGTTAGAAGATCCACCAAGTGCTGTGTAAAGGGCAACTTGTAAGGTTAAAGAACCATTAGGTTGGACTCTTATGTTTTCTACATCAGGTGCCACTTATTGATGAACTAGGAAAGCACTTGCACCTCTTCATGAATGTATTTGTCAGTTGAATTGAGTAGGCAGTGCCCTAATGTGCAGTGGTGATAGGGCTTGGTAGAGTTACAGCTTGTTGCATTACATCAATAGCAACCATCCCTAGCATGGATCGAGAGAATAGAGCCAAAAATTTCTTCATGACTCTAGTGTTTCATTACATCATCTGTATGTCATTAGAATAGTGTTCTTGTACTTAATTATCTTAATCAGTGCTCTATGGTTGTACATGCTCTACTTAGTGATCTCAATGTTAACTTCGTGTTCCTAAGTGGTGCTATTAACTAGACTAGTTGTCTTCTTCCTTTGCCATTACTCTACTGTCAACACTCTTTGTACCTAGTGGAAGCATTAAACTAAAACACAGGCTTTGTTTAATGTTGTTACATGTGTGTAACTTGAGTCTCACACTTCACATGACCTTAGAAGAGTGACATAGAGATGGCATGTGGAGGAATGACATAGAGAGAGAGAGGCCATGAAAATGAATAGGATGTCTTAAGGGCTTGAATGCACAAGTCAAAAGTGGAGGAGCTTAGAGTATTAACCCCTTTGTTTTTGAGTAAAAGTGGTTTGTTCTTTACTTAAGATCTTTGAAGGTAGTAGCTTGATAACACGGTACTATATCTTTAGTCTCTAAATTGTGTCAAATGAAGATGAGCACTCGAGTATTCATAAAGTCTAGCCTTTGACAACATTTGTCAGATTGCACTAGTGGTCAATAGCAATATGGGCTTTCCTTTAAATAGATATCTTTATAGCCTACTCTTGAGTCCCTAGTTATAGAGAACTTCTCTAAGTGCATGAGTTAGTATGAGAAATATTGAAAGTGGATTGGTCAATCTAATGATCTCCATTTCAAGCATACCATATCAAGTCTCCTTGAATTGTCACAAGTCATGGATTTGATTCCTTGGACATTGTCACTAGCCCAATGAGTTAAGCCTAAGTTAAGCCAATATTTTATAAACCATTTTGGCCTTATACAATGTATTATTGTTGTTCATTGTTTGTGAGTGTAAGATTAAATAATGGGCTTAATAACTATTTGGTTATTTAATTAGAACACAAATTTTGTTGGGCCCTTTTATCAATAAAAATACATTAAAATTGGGATCTTCAAGTATAACAGATCAAACAATTTATATAAATAGACATTCCACAATTTTTCTTAAAGAGCTTTCATTTGCAATTATTTATGTAATACACGATAAACACACACACACAAATAAATAAATAATATAAGGTTCTAGGAAATTTTGCAATTATGAATAAAGGATGGGGGTAGTTTTATCTTGTCTAATGGAACAATATATATATGCTAACCGACTTAGGGTTCTCTTTTTGCAAATCCAAAAATCCCAGCCACCTAGAGGGATCGAGTGACACAAAGAGAGAGACAGAAAGAGAGAATTTAGGAAGACATAACAAAATTCATGGGGGTAGCACGACAAAGCAAATGGGAGCTTAAAGAAAGGGAAATTCCCAGATCAAGGAGTCAATACATGGGAAATTTGATGTAAGTATTCTAACTTACGTTAATTGAGGAGTATTTATATATTCTTAAGATTTAATAGAGTTTAGGAATAAAAAGGAATGAATTTGAGGGGAAATTAGAGTGAAGTATTGGGGTTCGTAGGATTGGCCAAAATATATACGGCCTCCCAATACGGTCGTGTTACAACCATGTTGAATTTACAAAGTGTACTGAGAGATGCATAACTAATCAACATGGTCGTGTTGCCCGCATGTTAAAATAAGAAGAACACGGCCTCCCAATACAATTGTGTTTCGATCGTGTTAAATCTAAAAATTGTACCGAGAGATACACGACCTCTTAACATGATCGTGTTTCGACTGTGTTAAATTTAGAGAAACACGGCCTCCCAACATGATCATGTTCCAATCTTGTTGAAGCCAAATCTTATCGATAGATACACAACCCTTAACACGGTCGTGTATTAGCCCGTGTTGAACGACATAACCTCTAACATGGCTATGTTAAACGGTGAACATTATGATTATATATCAAATTATCTTCTTAATTAACTAAGTTCCACACAACCAAAACAATCAGTAAAACCTTAGATGACTTAATAAAGTAAGAGGACATAGGAGATTTATATTATGTTGGATTAGTACTAATATCTATGTATTGATCATACATCTATCAATTTAGCTTAAGCTTGGAACAAGAAGTGCGTAAAGCTAAGATTCTAGGTATTTGTTTACTTTGTTTGTTGTATGTGATTGTTAGGAAGTTATATATCGATGTGTATAAGAAATAATGAATTGATGAGATGTAATGTGAGTTAAGTGGTATCATGAAGTAATGCTATATTGTTGGTTGAATGAGATATGTTATTTGTGCTTGGCTTAGCCTAGGGGCCTGTAGTGGTAGATCCTTAGGGGGTACCTTGATGATCAGTATGCCACATTGTTCCTAGTGGAATCATGTATCGAAATGATCTGAGGTAGATTAGGATTATATGGGGCCTGCAGTGGCAGTTTTCATTATGGTTAAACGGGGCCCGCATAGGCTGTTTCTACTAGGAAAAATGTTGTATGTACTAGGGTTATGAGTACCCTATGTGTTATAATTTATTGTTAGTATTGTTGTGTGTATGGAATTATGATTGAGTTATGGACAAATGTTGCATATTTGCATTTGATATTAATGTGGTGTGTCATGCGCATGTAGGTGTGGTACTCACGTACTAAGCTTAAGCTTACCCCTTTTCTATATGTTTTTTTAACTGTAAGTGAAACTGATAAACAACTAGAGTATGATGAAAACATAAACTTGGTGGGACATTACATGGATAAGATGGGAAGAGAACACTATTACTATGTAGAGGAAGAGTGACAAGAATTTTGATATATTATAAATTGATGTTTTATCGTTAAATTGAAATTATGGAGAATGATTATAGTTTGAGACTTTGTGGTTATTAAATAATGAAATATGGAATGACTCATTTGTGAGTCATTCATTTGATTATTTTTATAGTAGTATGATGGATGATATATATATGAGCATATATGAGCTGGTTTGAAGTATGATGAAGTTTTAGAGCCTTAACATATTGCTTGGTAGTAGTGACATGTGGCGGGTTGTGATGCTCTAGGTTCTTGGGCATTACAAGTTAAGTAGTATCAGAGCTTTAGGTTATATGATCCATAGGAGCATAGGTTGATGATCTCTAGAAGCTTAGGTTTTGATTAAAAGAAAGGAAGTAAGTAGTCTCAAGGCACTAGGTTTTGATGCTCTTTTAGAATTTAAGATGTGATTAAGTAGAGATTTAGTTGATGCCTTCTAGAATTGACTAATGAAGAGAGTGGGTAAATTAGGGGATAACTATTATGTTGTGTTAACCCTAATATTCTATGCGAATGTATTTTATTAAATATTCCTGTTTAACTACACATATGTGTATGTATATGTTTGAGGTTGAGTATACATAGATGTATATTGTCACTAACTCCCCTTATAAATTCTAACTCCGGAATCATAATGTCATCTCAATTTACACAGAATGCCTCTAAGAAGAAATATTAGGCCAGGTTAATCTAATGCTGGATAGGGTGGAGATGTCCTAGAAGATAGGAACCCTTAAAGACCACCTTAGTAGGAAACCCTAGAGCAAGCTAATGTCACCACTGCTTAATTTCTAGAGATTGTAAATGCTCTAGTAAGAATGTTGGCACAACAACAACAGCAGGCTGTGAGGAACTTTGTGGGCTAGACAAATTTTTAATACTAGTTAACGAGTTCCACCTAAAGGTTGATGATTAAATAGAGGCTAAATATTGGACCACCGAGACTAAGAGGACCTTTGAAGCCTTCATGGTCCCAAATGATAGAAAAGTGAGGTATGCTGCCTGTATGCTAAAGGGAGTAGCTACAGATTGGTGGACTAGTATGTCCAGACTAATAGGAGCTCCTGACTAGTGGCAAAGGTTTAAGGAACTCTTTTATGATAAGTACTTTCCTAGCAGCATTAGGGACAAAATGGAGGCGGATTATTATAACTGCCAGTAGGGTGGTAAATCCATTAAGGCATATGAAGCGGAGTTAAACCGCTTGAGCAAATTCTTGCTAAAGGTGATGAGAGGAGACGGTGCCTTTCGAGCTAGAAGATTCTTGAGGGGACTAAAGCCTACTCTACAACATGAAGTGGGGGCTTTTCAATTGACTACTTATGTAGGAGTAGTTGATAAAGCAAAATATTTAGAGTAGAGCAAAAAGAGAACAAAGGAACAAGTATCCCATAGAATAGGATCAGTTTTGGGAAAAAGGCCTGTTTCCAACATACCTTATGCAAATAAAGGGAAGAGGCTAGTGGTATATCCAACCAAACCTATGGCTTATGAACCTAGACCTCTTCAAATGAGGCTCACACCTCTAGCATTGCCTCCCCTACCATAGGTAGGCTAAGGTGTGAGATGTCCTAGATGTTTAGGACTGCATGATCTGCAACAGTGTAATTAGCTAGAAGGGGCTTACTTCTCCTGTGGAAAAATAGGACATACTAGCAAGAATTGTATAGAAAGGACCCTCCCTCAGACCTTTTACTACACCTGTAAGCAGAGAGGACATAGATCATTTGAGTGTGGAGCTCAGCGCACTCAGGCAACTGCACCCTCATAAGCCCTATAGCCTATGAGGACTGTACCTAAAGGACCACTAGGCAGAAATCGGAATGTGGACCAAGACAGAGGGCACATGGTAGAGTGTTCACATTACAACAGTAACGGCAACAATAGGATGCCCATGATCAAGATACCATAGCAAGTACACTGCTCATAAACTCAAACAGTACTTATGTACTATTTGACACAGGTGCAACATATTCTTGTATACTACTTGTATTTATGAATGTATGTGAATTAAAACTTGTTGTATTAGAGAATACTATGAATGTAAATACTCCATTTAGAGTATGGGGGAAATTAGATCAAATGTGTAAAGATGTAGAGATTGTAATATATGGCGAGAAAATGCCAGTTGAATTTTTTTGTATTAGAGATGGTACAGTTTGATTTAATTTTAGGGGTGAATTGGTTGTATAAGTATCATGTCACCATAGATTGTCACAATCTAGTGGTTAAGTTTGATTTTCCTGATGAGGAGCAAATTGTATACAAGTTAGATCCATTGAGGCATGCGACTCTTCCAACATACAAGCTGTGGAATAAAGGAAGATTGTCAGCCCTATCAGTAGAGACAGGACTGGTTAAAGAACTGAGAATTGTGTAAGTAGTGAAGGAGTATACAGATGTTTTTTCCCGAGAGCTTGCTAAGCTTACCACCATCTAAAGAGATAAAGTTTTGTATTGATCTTGTACCGGGAATAGCACCTATATCCAAAGCACCATACAAAATGGCACCTATTGAATTATCTGAAATGAAGACTTAACTGCAAGAGCTTTAAGATAATGGGTTTATAAGACCAAGTGTCTCACCATGGGGTGCTTTAGTACTATTTGTCAAGAAGAAGGATGAGAGTATGAGGCTGTGTATAGATTATAGGGAACTAAACCGAGTCACAATTAAGAACAAATACCCTCTCCCTAGGATTGAGGATCTATTTTATCAATTACAAGGAGCTAAAGTCTTTTCCAAAATTGACTTGAGATCGGGGTACCATCAATTAAGAATTAAGGAGGAAGACATATAGAAAACTGCTTTCAAGACTCGGTATGGGCATTATGAGTTTTGGTTGATGCTTTTTGGTTTGAAAAATGCTCTAGCAGCCTTCATGAATCTCATGAATAAAGCGCTCAGAGATTAGTTAGATTGGTTTATAGTGGTTTTTATAGATGATATCCTCATCTATTCCAAAAGTAGAGAAGAACATGAAGCACATCTTAGAACTATACCGAAAAGACTTAGGAAAGAAAAACTTTATGCAAAATTTGGTAAGTGTGAATTTTGGTTGGAATAGGTATACTTCTAAAGACATGTGGTGAATAAGAATGGAATATCAGTAGACCTTAATATGGTGAAGGCAGTGAGTGATTGGCTAAGACTAAGAACTATAACGAAAATAGGGAGTTTTCTGGGATTAGTTAGGTACTATAGATGCTTCATAGAAGGATTCTCCCAGTTAGCAACTCCATTGACTCAATTGACAAAGAAAAAGGCTAAGTTTATATGGAGTGAGGAATGTGAGAGTAACTTCACAACATTGAAAAATAAATTGATGATCACTCCAATGTTGGCTTTACTGAAAACAAGAGAAGAATTTGAAGTATTCAGTGATGCATCAAATCAAGGTTTGGGGTGTGTGCTTATGCAAAATGAGAAAGTCATTGCATATGCTTCCCGCCAGCTAAAACAATATGAGAAGAATTACCCCACCATGATTTGGAATTAGCTGCTATGATTTTGGCACTAAAATTGTGGAGACACTATCTTTATGGGAAGAAGTGTAAAATCTTCACAAACCATAAAAGTTTGAAGTATTTGTTTACTCAAAAGGAGTTGAATATGAGGCAAAGAAGGTGGCTAGAACTAATAAAAGATTATGATGTAGAAATTCATTATCACCCTAGAAAAGCAAATGTGGTGGCAAATACTTTAAGTTGGAAGAAACACATAAGTATTGTAGGATTAATTACATCTTAGAAGAAGATATTAGAGGATATGGATAAACTGAAATTGGAAGTAGTGACAAGAGAAGTGGGAAATAGTTTAGCTACACTTAGTATCCAACCTAATCTTCTAGATCAAATTAAGACTGCACAAATGGAAGACCTTGAAATTCAGAATATAAGGAACAAAATAGAATAGGGGGAAGCCACGAAATTTATGTTGAACACCAAAGGAGTAGTCAAGTATGGTAATAGATGGTGTGTTCCAAATAACCCAGAATTAAAGAGAAAGATTATGAAGGAAGCCCATTACTCGGGATATACAGTACACCCAAGAAGCACCAAGATGTACAAGGATCTCAATAATACTTACTAGTTGAAAAATATGAAATGGGAGATAGTCAAATATGTGTCTAGGTGTCTCACCTGTCAACAAATAAGGATTGAACACCAAAGACCAGTTGGTGAATTATAACCTCTTCCTATGTCTAAATGGAAGTGAGAACATATAATTATGAATTTTGTCACAACACTCTTGAGAACAAGGGAGGAATATGATGCGATTTGGGTGATAGTAGATAGATTAACCAAGTCCGCACATTCTTGCCAATTAGAGTGGACTACAGATTAGAAAATTTTGCTCAAATGTATATTAAAGAGATTATCAGGTTACATGGGATCCCAGCTATGATTACATTTGATAGGGATACTCGTTTTGTGAGTAAGTTATGGAAAAGTCTGCATTAAGCTTTGGGAACTAAACTCTAGTTTAGTATGACATTTCATCTTTAAACAGATAGGCAATTTGAAAGAACTCTAGAAGATTTACTAAGAGCATGTACATTGGATCAAGGGGGTAACTAGAGTGATCATTTACCTTTAGTAGAATTAGCTTATAACAACAGTTATCATGCTATTATATAGATGGCTCCTTATGAAGCATTATATGGAAGGAAGTGCAGATCTCCCTCAGATTGGGATGAAGTGGGAGAAAGACGAGTATTAGGGCTAGAGATAGTATAGGAAATAGTAGACAAGGTTAAAGTGATAAGGTAATGGACCTTATCAGCCTAGAGTTGCTAGAAAAGTTATGCAGACAAGCAATGATGACCTCTAGAGTTTCAAGTGGGAGATAAAGTCTTATTAAAGATATCTCCAACTAAAGGGGTAATTAGGTTTGGACTGTGGGTTAAGTTGAATCCAAGATATGTGGGTCCCTTCGAAATTCTAGAGAAAATCCGAACAGTCGTGTATAGGTTGGCACTACTGCCACGTCTGGTTGGAGTACATGATGTGTTTTATGTGTCGATGTTAAGAAAGTTTGTATCAAACCTAGATCAAGTGATGGCCTTGCAACCTTTGAAGATAGAACCAAACTTATCCTCTATAGAAAGACCTGTGAGGATAGTGGATACAAAGGAACAAGTTCCAAGAAGAAGAAGTATTCTTTATGTCAAAGTGCAATGGATGAATAAAACAGAATGGGAGGCGACATAGGAATTAGAAGAAGAAATGAAGAGAAAGCATCTAGAACTTTTCCTAATTCTAAATAAATTTCAAGGATGAAAGCTTTAATAAGGGGAGGAGAATGTAATACATAATACACACACACACACACAACACACATACAAAAATAATATAAATAATATAAGGTTCTAGGAAATTTCGTAATTATGAATAAAGGATGGGGTAGTTTTATCTTTTCCAATGAGACAATATATATATATATATGCTAACTAACCTAGGGTTCTCCTCTTTTTGCAAATCTGAAAATCCTAGCCACCTAGAGGGATCGAGTGACATAAAGAGAGATAGAAAGAGAGAATTTAGGATGACCTAATGAAATTCATGAGGGTACCGCAGTAAAGCAAATGGAAATGTAAAGAAAGGGGAATTCTTGGATCAAGGAGTCAATATGCGGGAAATTCGATGTAAGTATTCTAACTTATGTTAATTGAGGAGTATTTACATATTCTTAAGATTTAATAGATTTTAGGGATAAAAAGGAATGAATTTGGGGGGAAATTGGAGTGAAATATTGGGGTTCGTAGGATTTGCTAAGATATACATGGCCTCCCAACACGGTCGTGATACAATTGTGTTGAATTTACAAAGTGTACCGAAAGACACATGACCAATCAACACAGTCTTATTGCCCTCATGTTAAAATAAGAAGAACACAACCTCCTAACACGGTTATGTTTCGACCATGTTAAATCTAAAAATAATACCGAGAGATACACGACCTCCCAACATGGTTGTGTTTCGATTGTGTTAAATTTAAAGAAACATGACCTCTCAACACGATTGTGTTCTAACTGTGTTGAAGCCAAATCTCATTGAGAGATACACGACCCCTAACGGGTCATGTACTAGCCCTTGTTGAACAACATGGCCTCTAACATGGCCATGTTAAGCAATGAACATTATGATTATATATCAAATTATCTTCTTAATTAACCAAGTTCCACACAACCAAAACAATTAGTAAAACCTTAGATGACTTAATAAAATAAGAGGAATTAGGAGAGTTATATTATGTTGGATTAGTACTAAGATCTATGTATTGATCATACAGATATCAATTTAGCTTAAGTTTGGAATAAGACGTGCATAAGGCTAGGATTCTAGGTACGTGTTTACTTTGTTTATTGTATGTGATTGTTAGGAAGTTATATATTGGTGTGTATAAGAAATAATGAATTGCTGAGATGTAGTGTGAGTTAAGTGGTATCATGAAGTAATACCATATTGTTGGTTGAATGAGATATGTTGTCTGTGCTTAGCTCAACCTAGAGGCTTATAGTGGTAGATCCCTAGGGGCCACCTTAATGATCGGTATGCCGCATTGTTTCTGGTAGAGTCATGTATCAAAATGATCTGAGGTAGATTAGGGTTAGACAGGGCCTGTAGTGGTAGTTCCCATTAGGGTTAGATAGGGCCCACAGAGGCAGTTCCCACTAGGACAAATGTTGTGTGTACTGAGGTTATGAGTACCCCATGTGTTATAATTTATTATTGGTATTACTGTGTATATGGAATTATAAACGAGTTATGGACAAATGTTGCATATTTACATGTGATATTAATGTGGTGTGTTATGCACATGTGGGTGTAGTACTCACATACTAAGCTTAGGCTCACCCTCCTTCCTATATTTGTTTTTAGCTACTGGGGAAAATGATAAACAACTAGAGTATAATGAAAACGGAAAATTGGTGGGACATTGCATGGATGAGATGGGAAGTGAACACTATTACTATGTGGAGGAAGAGTGACAAGAATTTTGATTTATTATAAATTGATGTTTTATCGTTAAATTGGAATTATGGAGAATGATTGTAGTTTTTGAGGCTTTGTAATTATTAAATAATGAAATATAGAATGATTTATTTACGAGTCATTCATTTAATTATTGTTATAGTAGTATGATGGATGGTATATATAGGAGCAGGTTTGAAGTATGATGGATTTTTTAGAGTCTTAGTATGTCACTTGGTAGTAGTGACATTTGGATGTTGAATATATAGGTTTTTAGGGTTTTGTTATGTATTAAGCTTAATAAACTTGTTAAATAGAAAGTAATCATAAAATCAATGTAATACATCATTTCATATATTCATTATATATCTACTAAAATTTTAGGGGACATTACAAATTGTTTACTTCAAATTATCATATATATTTTTCTTCATTTTTAGTTCTTTAAATTGACACTAGTATTTTGGCAATTAACTTGCTTTTTTTGTAATTTTTTATTGTGTTTAATTGGAGATATTGAAAATGATAAATCTATCAAATTTAATTTTCCAATAAGTCATAAAAGATAAATGCTAGTATTGATGGGAACTTTATTGTAAGATGGATTAATGAATATCTAAAATTAAAATGAAAAGGATGAGTATATTGGAAGTCCTCTATGTAAGTAGTAAAGTTCAATTAGGTACTTTGTATTTTAACTGAGTTGTTTATGTTATTTATGTTTATGTCAAAATTCAATTAGGCCCTTAATATTTTAAGTGTGTTATTTAAGTATTCCATATTTATATTATCATCTATATTTATGTCTATATTATTAAGCCAACACTAGTTTATTCAACTCTATACCTCCTAGAAAGATAATTATATAACGTAGATTACTATTCTATCTTCTCATGTAAATGACTAATTAATTGGATAAGGAGAAATGAGTATATCAACTTCTTAATAATTAGGCATGATCATTAGCTACAATTAATATGAAAATAAAACTTTATTTACTTTTCATTTATTTTAATTTATAACTGCTCTACTTTATTTTAATGTATAAATAAATTATAAATGAAATTTAATTTTGTGGTCATATAACCAATTAAGCATGGTTTCTTTCTCCATTTTTCATTCCTTAATTATTGTTCATGTATGTGATTTGGTTTAGTAATTGTTCATTAGTGTAAATCTCACCATTTTGTTATATTTATTTTCACACACTAGCGAGATTACATGTCTGTTGTATGAAAGCAAATTTTTTTTTTGAAGTATTTTAATTTATTGCATTTAATTTGCACACACCTAATGTGGGTATGTAAATGTTACTTTACTACATTGAATTTTTACACACATAATACGGCTAAGTGTGACACCTTATGGTTCCAAGCTATTGAATCTTGGACCTGAGTTGACGTGCTCTAATTTGGGACAAACCTTACAATATGGTCATCAGAGATAGTGCAGGTGACCTTATAAAGTTTGTTTCACAAACCAGGAATATAAACGAATAAATTTTATTATAAGCATGAAAGGTGACTCAAATTGTTATTTAGTGAGAATTGAATATAGAGTCTTGGTATATATACTAAGACTCTAAGCTATATCTCAATATATATTGAGATATTAAGGATGGTTTAGCTAACTTATAAAGTTAATAATTATTAATGGAAATGTGTAACCATTTTTAAGGGAGTGAAGTGTAATACCAAGCAAATCTAAGCTACTAATTTAGGGTTTAGGTTAGCCTTCTCAAATTGGAGCCAAACTTTATGTTGGGATCACGGAAGTTAAACAAGAATTCATTTCATTAAGTATATTATTTAAGCGAACTAGTTTTGCTAGCAACACAAAGTAGTAATTGGAACTTTTATTTCTTAGGAACTTGAATATTAAGTTTCGATTTGCAACGAGATACTAAAAATAGACTAAATAATTTATAAAAACTATTATTTGCAAATGAAGATATGTTATTGGATTATAATAATGAGTTAAACACGTATCATAGGAGATAAGTCGATATGTATATCACATTAGCCAGTGAAATGAGAGATATATTCATGATCATAATAATAATAATAATAATAATAATAATAAAAGCTAATGAAATAATATTCAAGTCCTCGGATGATGCAGACTAGCCGGAATATGTACTTTATTTTTCCAAGCAAAACCTAAGGAGGGAGAGGGAAGAATATATATATAGCATATAAACTTGGCATAAAACTTTTCACAAGAACTTCTCTTAGTTTTACTCCTTAACCACCGATTCTCTTTTCTCAATTTCCTTTCCAAGGCATCACTACGTGTAGCTCCATGGAATCACTTCTAATTAGCTTCGGGGAGTAACAAAGTGGGAATTTGAAAAATAAGAAGAAAAATTAAGAAGATATTTGGAAGGGATTCGTCATTGTGGTTTGTGGGCTTGGAGAGGAGTTGCTAGTGTAGACCTTGGGTTGGGCTTTCAAGGCGATAGTGGTTTTGGTCAATAAGTCCTCTTCGGCTATTGGTGGCTGAAGCTTTGATGATGGTCAATAAAGGGCACTCTTTATTGACTAAAAGGTAAAGGATAAGTTTGAGCTAGATGAGTATTCAAGACCTTTTACTTAGTTGAGTTGAACCATGGTTGCCCTTACTTATGATGCTATTAACAAGCAAAGAAGTAGTGAGATAGGATAATGAATTCAACTATTCTATTGTGTTTTATCCTTAAGGCTTCACTTAAGTGAACTCTCAATGAGATTTTAGATAGAAATTTTATAGATGGTTCATGGTATTGTTTGATACTCTTGCTCTATTGGAGTAGAGTTTGCCTAGTTAGCTTTGTAATATCAATTGTTATTAAATTTATGCTCAAATGACTTAAGTATTAGCTTGGTTATGGTTTTGTGATCACCTTATTGCCTTGTATATGTCAATTACTTGTTTGCGAATTAAGCTTAGTCTTTCTTTGCCAAAAGAACTTAAGGTTAGTGCCAATGAAGGGTTAGTCAATGCCATTGGTTCCAAGAAACCCATCCATGTTTTGAGTGCAAGAGAATTTAAGCTTGAGTTTAAAGAAAGCACTTTACATGCTTTAGTGGTTAAGGAAGTTAAGGAGTGTAATCTTAAACTAGAGTTAAACATACGTATAGAGGTCAAACCTATACTTGAGGAGTTTGAAGACCTTACACCAAATGAGCTTCCAAATAGGTTACCACCCATGCATAACCTACAACATGCTAGAAATTTAGTTGCTGAATCAGCCTTGCCTAACCTACCCTATTATAGGATGAATCCCAAAGAGTGTGCAAAGTTAAAAAGGCAAGTAGATGGTTTGTTGCAAAAAGGTTTTATTAGGGAGAGTCTTAATCCATGTGCTGTGCCTACACTCTTTACTCCTAAGAAAGATAGAAGTTAGCAGATGTGTATAAATTCACGAGCCATCAACAAGATCACCATTAAGTATAATTTCCTAATCCCTAGGTTAGATGACATGCTAGATTTACTTTCAAGATCTAAGTGGTTTTCTAAGATTGACCTTAGAAGTAGATACCACCAAATTAGGTTTTGACTAGGGGGCGAGTGGAAAACAACCTTTAAGACAAAAGAGGATTTGTATGAGTGGTTAGTTATGCCATTTGGGTTAACTAATGAACCATCAACTTTCATGAGAGTGATGACACAAGTGTTAAGACCGTTTGTGGGAAAATTTCTTGTGGTGTATTTTGATGATATCTTAGTTTATAGTTACACTCAAGAAGAGCATCTATTGAACCGAAGAAAATTATTTAAGGCACTTAAGCATGAGGAACTTTATGTGAAATAGTGTGCCTTTTTGACAACTTAAGTAATTTTCCTTGGTTTTGTTATATCAACAAAATGATTGAGAGTAGACCTTGAGAAAATTAGGGCAATAGTTGAGTGGCCCGAACTAAAGAGGCTTCATGATGTTAGGAGTTTTATAAACCCCAAAAAATTTCAAATTAAGAATTAGTATGAAGAAAAATCTCAAAGAAATATGTCAAAAAGCGAATAAGAAAACCTGATTATAAAATTGGATTTGCTTTGCAATACATAAACTAACTAACGTATCAAAATCTAAGAAATTCAAAACCTAACCAAAAACTAACGATAGGGCCTCGCCTTAAGAATACTAAACTTGAATTTGGATGTTTGAAAAGCCCAAATTCAATTCCTAAATTTTTAGAAACAACTGTCAATGTTAGGAGTTCCTTTAGAACCAAGAAAAACTAGCGTTGAGCTCGAAAAAACCTAAGGTTCGATCTAAATGAAACCGAAAATTAAATGATGATAAAATACCCCATAATTAGTCTAAAGAAGCCCAAAATTTTAATTAAAACCAACTCTACAAAACAATCACATTGGGTAAAATAAGAATTGGAAAACATGAACCTAAACAATTCCTAAAAGTGGCATTAAAAGGGAAGAGGGAAATGGCTACATTTGAACCATTAAATGCTTTAATCTAAAGCCTAAACTTGACTTGAAATTTCCCCCATCCAGTCCCTAATTAAAGCCAACTAGCCATAAGAAAATAAAGGAAATTGGACAGCTAAATCAAACCCCAAGAAACTCTCATCCACGTGACCTTCCAGCTAGGATTAGAAGAAACTAACTACGAGACTAATGGGATTAAACTAACCAAATGTAATAGCAATCGAAAACTAACTAAATGTGAGTTAAGTGGAGACAGATCTAATGCCTAATTACCTAAGATAGTAGATATGTTCTGATACGAACCACGCCCACGTGTGACAAAACCCAATACCAATACGTTCGGAATTATTACCCAAGATGCCAAACAATCGAGTGGAAACTGCGACCCATTGCCTATAAGTGAGGCAAGAACCTTGGTATATTATGTAGACGCCACAATCGGGATGAAAGACCGATTGATAAGTCGGGATGAACACCACGGAAGAAAATCCGATAAGTTCTAGAGTAGTTCTTTAAAGAACTAAGAAAGGAATTCTCTCAAAAGTGTTATTCAAACTTGTATGTTCTATGTTGTATGTTCTGTTCTAAACCCTAGAAGCTTTATAGTAGGGTTTACAATTTGTAATAATAAAAGCCCAAAACGACATAACATCATTAAGTTGCGGAAAAATAACAAAACAAGGACTTAAAGGCTACCGCGTTGGAATGAAGGCCGGCGGCGTTAGAGCCGGCGTAGAGCATATACATGGTCATGCCTTTCTAGACGTGTATGTTTCTGTAGATATTCTTGACACCATACACGACCGTGCTTTTGAACCGTATATGTTTCAGTGGAACCTCCAGACTCACTACACGGCCGTGTCTTGTTAAGACACGCCCTCTTCAACCCGTATCCGTTATGACTTGTACAAGAGCAAGGGCATTCTCATGGTTGTTCCAATCCATTCCGGCTTCATGATTGCTCCAATCTTTTTCGGCTTCGTGGACATCCTTTATCAACCCGTTAAGTGCTTCCTTGAATCGTTTTGCTCGAGTTCTTGTGATCGGTCCAGGTGGTACTTCAAGAGGATCCACATTCCATCTTCTGGCTTGGCTCCCATCATGGCTCTCATCATTCTCCTCCTCTTGAAAAAGATTTTTCCTCAAATCGTCGCCTACATCAAAATGACTCAAATCAGTAACATTAAACGTAGCACTTACTTGATACTCACCTGGAAAATCTATCTTGTATGCATTATCATTGATGCTCTCAAGAATTTGAAATGGTCCATCGCCTCTAGGAAGTAATTTAGATCGACGCTAGACAGGAAACCGCTCTTTGCACATGTGAACCCAAACCCAGTCTCCAGGTTCAAAGATAGCTTGTCGACGACCCTTATTGGCTTGTTTCACATACTGCTCTATTCTTCGCTCAAAGTTTAGCCTTGCTTTCTCATGGATCTGTTTAACAAATTCTGCTTTCTTCTTGCCATCTAGATTAATATACTCAAAAATAGGCAGAGGTGATAAATCCAAAGGAGTAAGTGGATTAAAACCATACACAATTTCAAAAGGAGTAAACTTAGTAGCAGAATGCATTGTACGATTATAGGAAAATTCAACATGCGGCAAACAGTCCTCCCAACTTTTAATGTTCTTTTTAATGACAGCCCTCAACAAAGTAGATAAAGTTCGATTTACTACCTCAGTTTGACCATCAGTCTGTAGATGGCAAGTAGTAGAAAACAATAACTTAGTTCCTAACTTAGCCCACAGGGTCTTCCAGAAGTAGCTCAAGAACTTAGCATCTCTATCCGATACGATTGTTCTAGGCATACCATGCAATCTCACAACTTCCCTAAAGAACAAATTAGCAATGTTGCAAGCATCATCTGTTTTGTGACAAGGAATGAAATGCGCCATCTTAGAGAACCTATCCACGACTACAAAAATAGAATCTCGACCATGTCTAGACCTGGGTAATCCTAACATAAAATCCATGGAAATATCTACCCAGAGCTCATGAGGAATGGGAAGTGGGGTATAAAGCCCATGAGGTTGGACTCTAGATTTTGCTTGCTTACACATGACACATCGCTCACAAATCCTCTCAACATCTCATTTCATGTGAGGCCAATAGAAGTGTTCCTACAATACCCCTAAGGTTTTAGCTACTCCAAAATGTCCTATTAAACCTTCTCCATGAGACTCCCTCACTAGTAGTTCTCTTAAAGAACAATTTGAAATGCATAGTTTACTCTCCCTAAACAAGAATCCTTCATGTTTATAAAATTTACCATGACCACTCTTCTCACAACGCACATACTCTTCACAAAAATCTCGATCAGCAGCATACAATTCCTTAATGTGCTCAAAACCAAGCAATCTAGAACTAAGAGTAGAGATAAGAGCATACCTTCTAGAAAGTGCATCAACAACGACATTCTCTTTACCTTGCTTATAGTGGATGACACAGGGAAATGTTTCGATGAACTCCACCCAACGAGCATGCCTTTTGTTTAGCTTATGTTGTCCCTTCAAGTACTTCAAGGATTCATGATCAGTGTGGATCACGAACTCTTTTGGCCAAAGATAGTGTTGCCAAGTCTCCAATGCTCGAACCAATGCATATAACTCCTTGTCATAAGTAGGGTAGTTCAAGGTTGCCCCACTTAGCTTCTCGCTAAAGAATGCAATTGGTCTTCTCTCTTGCATGAGCACTGCTCTAATACCTAATCCTGAAGCATCACACTCAATTTCAAACGTTTTAGAGAAATTAGGTAAAGCAAGTAATGGCACCTGAGTTAGCTTATTTTTAAGCGTCTGAAAGGCCTTCTCTTGCTGCTCTCCCCATCTAAACCCCATGTTCTTCTTGATTACCTCAGTAAGTGGTGCTGCAATGGTGCTGAAATCCTTCACAAACCTCCTGTAAAAGCTCACTAGTCCATGGAAACTCCGCACATTACTTACATTAGTTGGACTAGGCCATTCTTGGATCACACGAATCTTTTCTTCATCAACCTGTATTCCCTGTGCACTAATAACAAAATCAAGAAACACAAGTTTGTTTGTGCAAAAAGTGCACTTTTTGAGGTTAGCATATAATTGCTCCTTTCGAAGCACTTCTAAAACATCCCTCAAGTGAGATATATGGTCTTCCAAACTTTTGCTGTAAATGAGGATATCATCAAAATAGATAACCACAAATTTGCCAATAAAAATCCTCAAAACATGGTTCATAAGTCTCATAAAAGTACTAGGTGCGTTAGTTAAACCGAAAGGCATTACTAACCACTCATACAATCCATATTTTGTCTTAAATGCGGTTTTCCATTCATTACCTTCTTTCATTCTAATTTGGTGATGTCTGCTTTTTAGATAAATTTTGGAAAAGACACTAAACTCATGCAACTCATCTAACATGTCTTCTAAGCGAGGAATGGGATGACGATATTTTACCATGATGTTGTTGATGGATGACAGTCAACACACATTCTCCATGACCCATCCTTCTTAGGCACCAAAATCACAGGCACTGCACATGGGCTCATGCTTTCTCTCACGTACCCCTTCTCCATTAATTATCGCCTGCCTTTGGAGTTCCTTTGTCTCCTCGGATTGCTCCTATAAGTTGGTTTGTTTGGAATCGATGCTCCGGGTACAAGGTTAATCTGGTGCTCAATACCACGAATAGGTGGTAAACCCTTTGGAACCTCCTTAGGGAAGACATCTTCAAAGTCCTGCACAATAGACACAACCACACTAGGCAAAGAGTTAAAAAGTTCGTTAGTATTCAAACAAGTATCCTTAAAAACTAGCAACAACATAGGTTGCTTCATCACTAACGCTCTCCTCACTACACTCGCTCTTGCCACACAACTCTCCTTTTGCAAGGCTGCACTCTCCTTTTCACTCACCACCAAAGTTGATCCCCCTTCAACTTGGTCTCTCACGCTCTTTCCAGCCTTCCTCTCTTTTTCCTTTTGATATTGAATTTTGTGTTCCTTTTCTTTCTTGTTGTCTTTTGCTCTCTCACTCTCCCTCTGTTTTTCACTCACCTTATATTTTGCAAAAGACTGTTGTAGCTGCAACTGATCCTCATACACCTATTTAGGCGTTAAAGGTTTAAGATTAAAGCTTTTCCCCTGGTGAACAAGTGTATACTTATTAGAGAAACCATCATGAACAACCTTCCTATCAAACTACCATGGCCTCCCCAACAACACATGATACGCCTGCATCAGCATTACATTGCATAACACCTCATCCTCATACCTACCGATGCGAAAAGCAATCAAGGCTTGCTTACTTACCTTAGTCTCGCCACTATCATTCAGCCACTGCAATTTATATGGACTAGGGTGTTTAGTAGTCTTGAGTCCCAGCCTCTCGACAATAAAAGTACTCACCACATTAGTGCAACTCCCTCCATCAATGATCAAACTGCAAATATGATCACCTAGATAACATCTAGTATGAAAGATATTCTCTCGTTGCACCTCCTCTTCTTCCTTCACTTGCACATTCAAAGCTCGCTTCACTACTGCCACTAAGGATCCTCGTCATCACTAGCGTCCTTTAATGGAGGCATATCATCCTCTTCACTATCCTCCTCAGTCTCATACCCACCATCATCACGCAGAATTATAACACGCCTATTCAGACATTGACTAGCAATATGGCCTCTACCTTGGCATTTAAAACATCTAATGTCACGATTTCTAGGAGTAGAAGAATCAGGTTTACCTTGGTTACCAGGAGTAGAACCCGCTTGCCTTTGCTCTCCTTTTGGTTTAGTGGGTAAAGGCTTTTCTTCTTTCTTCCATTGGTTAGTCTTCCAGGTGGATGAACCAGCACCTTGTTGAAACCGTGCGGTACTACTACCTTTCCTCCTGTGTTGGTTCTCAACCTTTATAGCCATATGAACCATATCTTCCAATTCTACATAATGCTGCAATTCTACGACATTTTGAATTTCTCTATTCAATCCAGTGAGAAACCTAGCCATGGTAGCCTCTCTATCCTCCTCTACATTCACCTTAATCATAGTAACTTCCATCTCCTTGAAATACTCATCCACACTTCGGCTTCTCTGCTTAAGAGTTTGCAATTTGTTGTGTAATTCACGATAGTAATACATAGGCACAAACCGCTTCTTCATCACCCTCTTCATCTCTTCCCAAGACTCAATAGGTGGTTTGCCATTCCTTCTTCTATTCAACATTAGTTGATCCCACCACACTATGGCATAATCCGAAAATTCAATGGCAGCAAGTTTCACTTTCTTTCTCCCACTATAGTTGTGACAATCAAACACCATCTCTACCTTCTTCTCCCACTCTAAGTACGCCTCGGGATCATTCTTCCCTTGGAAAGGAGGAATCTTCATCTTTATACTATTCAATTGATTATCCTCTCTATTCCTATCTCCTCTATCTTCCCAATCCCTAGTTCCTCTATTCCTAACACTATAACCACTATAACTCTCGATAGAAGGTTCATCAAATTCATCATCAGACATTTCATCTCTACCCCTTTGTACTCTCCTAGAACAACTCTCCCTCTTATGTCCTTGGAAGACGTTTTTAGATTGCTCTAGTCTTTGCTCTACCATCTCATGAATTTGTTCCATGCCCTCTTGAAACATCCTCTTCATTTCCCCCCTCAATGCCTCAATCACTAACCTAGCATCAAACCTTCCCCTCTCACCTTTAGGAGAATGTTGCCTCGACATAGTTCTTCCAGAAAAAAGGTTAGTACTAACACAAATATATATATGATCAAGCCTCACGATACACTCCCTTACGTGTTTCACTCAAAGGATGATATCACACAGTTACTCGTATATTCTCACAAGCAATGATGATATCAACTCACCAATTCCTCTTCTCAATTCTCTTGGAACTAACCCAAACTACACCAATCCCTTCCGTAGAATTCAAAACAACTCTAAGGGCTCAAAATTTTCCGCTTTTTCTTTCCTTTTTGTTGCCTTTATTTTTTGCTCTTGATCACGTTCCTTTTTTTTTTGTTCTTTTTGTTTGTAACAAAAATGAATAGAACTTTCAATAGAAAATTAACACTATGAAATTGAGTACGAACAATTGATATGAGCGATTGGAGTTAGGGTTTTGATGTTACCTTCCTCAGACCGAGCTGATGTTTAACAAACTTAGGCTCTGATACCAAATTGATACGAACCACGCCCACGTGTGATGAAACCCAATACCAATACGTTCGGAATTGTTACCCAAGATGCCCAACAATCGAGTGGAAACCGCGACCCGTTGCCTATAAGTGAGGCAAGAACCTTGGTATATTATGTAGACGCCACAATTGGGATGAAAGACCGATTGATAAGTCGGGATGAACGCCACGGAAGAAAATCCAATAAGTTCTAGAGTAGTTCTTTAAAGAACCAATAGAGGAATTCTCTCAAAAGTGTTATTCAAACTTGTATGTTCTATGTTGTATGTTCTGTTCTAAACCCTAGAAGCTTTATAGTAGGGTTTACAATTCGTAATAATAAAAGCGCAAAATGACATAACAACATTAAGTTACGGAAAAAATAACAAAACGGGGACTTAAAGGTCGGCGGCGTTGGAATAAAGGCCGATGGTGTTGGAGCCGGCGTAGAGCATATACACAGCCGTGCCTTTCTAGACGTGTATGTTTCTGTAGATAATCTTGACACCATACACGGCCGTGCCTTTGAACCGTGTATATGACCGTGTATGTTTCTGTGGAGCCTCTAGAGTCACTACATGGCCGTGCCTTGTAAAGACACGCCCTCTTCAACCCGTATCCGTTATGACTTGTACAAGAGCAAGGGCATTCTCATGGTTGTTCCAATCCATTCCGGCTTCATGATTGCTCAAATCCTTTCCGGCTTCGTGGACATCCTTTATCAACCCGTTAAGTGCTTCCTTGAATCATTTTGCTCGAGTTCTTGTGATCGGTCCAAGTGGCACTTCAAGAGGATCCACATTCCATCTTCTGGTGTGGCTCCCATCATGGCTCTCATCATGTTCCCTAAGATGTGACTCTTTACCCAATGGACAACACCATTACCCTATTGATACATGCCAATGACCAATGACTAATTCTCTCCAAACCTACTGCCAAAGCTTTTGATTTTACACACTCAAATCCTCCTCACACAGCCCCCTTTTACTTAGAAAAATTCCACATAAACACTCTCAAGAAAAAATCTACAAGGCACCCTCAAACACAACTAAAAAAAAAACATCGCACTAGGATTCTCCCAAAATAGCAATCTTCTAGCCACCTTCCTCCAAGTTTTCCTTCTAATTTCATCACTCTTATACCTCCACAAGAATCCCCCACACTTCTAGGACATTAACACAAGGAAAAGACTACTAAGAACCTCCCAAAAATCCCTAAACATCAACCTAAAAATCGGATCACAAGAAGAGCTCCTAAACTGTCTTTTGTTTCCCCTGCTATGAACTCCAAATGTTCACCTACTAATCACAGTCCAAACGACCTCCAATCAAGCTCACTTTTTTTGTATTATCTACATAACTTAAGGGGCTATTAGGAGAGCTAAAGACCCTAAGAAAATCGGAGCCTAAAGGCACTTTAAGAAGTAGGAAAAGAAAGGAGAAATCCAACATTTAGATTGTGTATGACCTTTCACCTTATGCTAATATTTTTCTATTTTCTTTTCTTTTCCTTGTAATAATTCTATTCCACATCTTAGAATAGGATTATATTTCCTTCGTTTTGTAACTGTCCATGAATATTAGAGTATGTTTAACTTAGGAAAAGATTAGAATGCAATCCCCTTTCTTGGATGTAAAATGTAGAGCATACTTTCTCAATTGAGCCCTATGTGTTGATGCTTGGAAAAACAAATTAAGATTAGAATTTGGGGAAAGATTTATGCTACCAGATGCCTATGTTTATGAGTTAATTTAGTATATTTTGATGGATTAATTGAAGCTTTAACTATAGAAAGCCTTAGGTGCTAAACTAGGCCCTCTAGTAGCTAGAAGTTGGAAAGGATAACAAGATTTGTTCAAGGGAATTCCATACCATGTCAAACCCATTTGAAATTTGGAAAATTTTATATTTCTAGGACCTAAGAATGATAAAGTAACGTTAGAAAAAGTTTGGAATAAAAAATCTTAAAGGAAAACATAACACTAACATAAACTAAGTAGAAAAAGTGAAATCGAAGCTTTGAGAAAACCACACAAAATTATTAGACCAACTTCGAGAATTTCTAGAAGAGAATAGAGCACCCACACGCCATTTTAAGCCTTAAACACATCCCAAGTGATTAGAATTAAACTCCCTTGATTTTTTAGATCAAATTAGACGAAAATGGAATTTAAACAAAATCTAAACCAAGCGCACCAAATCTTTCCAATTTAGAACTCATCCTTATGAAGTCGAAATGATAAAAATGACTTCAGAAATGGAAAGAACATTTGAAGCTCTTTAAAATGACTATAAATATAGAAAAAAAAAACAGATTTAAAACAAAAACTTTACGAAGAAAATACTAAAACATTCAAAACCGAGAAAACAAAAAAAACTAGTCGAACTAGTATAGGTTAGTTTTGACCCAAACTTATAAAGATATTTTGCCTTATCAAGTGGTGTGGTAGTAGAGGATGATATGCCGCTTGACTACGACAATTAGGGACCACATGGACAGGTGAGTGACAATTTGATGATTATTGTTCCTTGCTTGTGCTTGTAGTTAGCGTACCTATGTATTTATAAATATCTGATTTTTGAATTGAATTTGTATACGGGGGTCAATTGAGTTCCTATATGTGCTTGAATGTTATTATTGAGTGCCAATTTACATTAATTATGCCTGGTTAATTGATAATTGCTTTCCCTTGCATTTATATTGTAGAAATTATGATTGTCTGTATAAATTGTTGTGAATGCTAAATAAATGAACTTACGACTATTTGACCTTAAATGAAATGAATCATGCATCACGGAGTCCTGCATGTAAGAAGGTTGTTGGTATCATGCGATGGTACATAAAGGCCCCATGGAGGATGCACTCTATAGGCAACCTTTTTTCGACCTTTGGGAACTAAACGGAACATGAGAAATGCTACATTTTGATTAAGACCTAAGAATTTCCTAGTCTAAAGATCTATCACTTAGGGGTAATTAACTTGTGAGCCATTTACGATCTATACTCCATAAATGGCTTAGCATGTATATATATGTATTTTCAAATTTGTGGAACTACATTTCAAAAGTATATATAGACTTTACAAATTATCTTAAAAGACAGCCTGAGGTCACTAGAGTTTAGAGCTGGAATGTAGTTTGTGATTTCCCAACCCTTGGTAACGGAAGGTTTAAATCCGTGTTGTATGCAATGTCCAATAAACTATGTATATTATTGCATTCATGTGATTGCTCATGCATGGCATATGTATGAATTAAATGACTTGCTTTTTATTTGCTTGTTAGTTTAGTAAAAGGATTTAGCTCACTGAGCCTTACAATTTACATCCTCACAGGCTTCCTTTATTGTAGGCACCCATCTGGTTAGAGCCTGGCCGCCAGTTGCTAGAGATTAGTATGAGATGCAAGGGAGCCGTGTAGGAGTGGAGTAGAGAGATTACTTTTATAGATGTATTTAGTTTAAGTTCTTATTTTAAATTTTATTTACTTGGCTTGGATTGATATGTTGTACGATTATAAATCCTTGAACTTATAATTATGTACCTATAGATTGTATAAACACTGCTACTTTGAATCATTATGTACATATCTCTGTATTTCTTGAAAAGTGTTAAACCTTGATTTGGGAATTTTGCATGTGAGTACTCCTTGTATGTTGTAGGGTAAACTTTTGGATAATAAAGGGGTTATCTTTGGGTTTCCGTATGACGCATGGTAGAAACTGTATCTTCTAAGGGCCCATGGGGTGTGATAAGTTTCCATGGTCTTGCCACTTCTTATAGGAGATTCATTAGAGGCTTTAGTACTATTATGGCATCAATCATAAATTGCATTAAGAAAGGGGAATTTAGTTGGACTAAAAGTGTATATAAAGCATTCATGGAAATCAAGAAGAGGATAACTGAAGCACTTGTGCTTAGGTTACTTGATTTCTCTAAAGTGTTTGAGTTGCTTGTGATGCATCTTGATGGAAATCAAATCATGACTCTTACAACATTGTTTAAATGCAATTATCATATCTATCAAATTGTCTGCTATTATTATATATCTTTAACTTTCTTTGTATATCTTCACAAATCTTGGAACATAACTTTTATATCCTCACCCATTATGATAGCGTAATTTTTCTCTTTATAATATGATGGAAAGATATATTACCTAAATATATCTAATCCTTGGTGTTGAGCCTTAAGCTGTAAAACTTTTGTATCGGATCTAATTCCAAACTATATTTAGCTTCTAAATGTTTTTTTTTTTACTATTATAGTCATCTAACTTTTTAATCTTCTAATTGCCAATGTCCTTTTTTATTTGTCTTCTAAGCTTCTCACTTCAGTCTCTTTCTTTACTTCATTCCTTTTCTTCTTTTATTTTAGTTGATTAGATCTTCCATTGCTTCTGGAAGATTCATATAGCTTCTTTCGATCACACTACTCCTATTTTCTATATAGTCACTTCTTGCTTCTAATTCAATCTTTATTTTTGATAATTTCTTTGAATGTCATCTAGAATTCTATTATAAATATGACTTCTCTACATACTTGAGTATCTTCATTAGTAAAACTTTTTCGTATGTTTTGTTATCATCAAAATTCTGTGACAAGGAAGAAAAATTAGGGTTCCTAGGTGTCAAATCATGAGAGCTGGGGTGGATACCTTTAGGTCAACCTAAAAGGCTAGAAGCTTACCTCTTTAGACTGGCCTCAAGGCCGGTAGTATGGGAGATAGGCCGGCTATCTAGGCTGGTGGCGTAGCCACTTAAGCTGGCCTTTAAGGTCGGCAGCTTTTCTTCTTAAGCCGTCCTTCAAGGCCAACAACCTATTTACTTAAGTTGGCTACATAGGCTGGTGGCCTAAATGGCAAAGCCAGCGGTACATATTGTTAAGCCAATGACTTTTCATTTCAAGGCTGGTTGCTTTCTTGAGTCTGTTTATTTCAATCTTTCCTTGCACTTTATATTTGTTTTTGGAATTCAAATGGACATGAGCCTTGAGATATACAATTTGACTCTTTGGGGTTTTTCCTCTCAAACTCTTATCAATCTTTGATTGTGGCGAGTGACGTATTAGATTGTTGTGCGTTGTATCAACAAATCCAACTAGGACTACTCTCTTGTTAGCGCATCATATTTGGTAAGGGTTTACAATTTATTTTGTGTTATTGCTATTGATTTGATTATCCGAATCGGTTTATTGCGATACGTCATCTTCGATTTGAAATTGCTTGATTCTATTGTAGAATTAGGGACATCATTTTTGGGTATCAGAGCTCAAATCGAGATTAGGGAATTATATCTATTGGAATTCCTTTGAGAAATTAGGGTTTTGGTATTATGAAATTTGTGTTATGATCGATTGTTATCGAATTGGGGTTAAACATTGATTGTCAATTGGGTTGTGTTGTTATTGCTGTGTGGTTCAAATTAGGATTGTTCGTAGAACTTATATCCAATTAGATGTTAGGGTTTTCATATTATGGTTGTTATTGTGGGTTGTGTGATTGAATTCGGATTGGTTGTTGTTGTTTATGTGTATTGAAGTTAGGGTTTGTATTGTCCGTTGTGTTTGTCTTTGATTGGAATCGAATTGGAGATTGATCAGAGGTTGAAATTGGGAATTTTACCGATTGGGGACTATTGTAGTTTGTTGTGCGTTGTATCAACAAATCCAACTAGGACTACTCTCTTGTTAGCGCATCATATTTGGTAAGGGTTTACAATTTATTTTGTGTTATTGCTATTGATTTGATTATCCGAATCGGTTTATTGCGATACGTCATCTTCGATTTGAAATTGCTTGATTCTATTGTAGAATTAGGGACATCATTTTTGGGTATCAGAGCTCAAATCGAGATTAGGGAATTATATCTATTGGAATTCCTTTGAGAAATTAGGGTTTTGGTATTATGAAATTTGTGTTATGATCGATTGTTATCGAATTGGGGTTAAACATTGATTGTCAATTGGGTTGTGTTGTTATTGCTGTGTGGTTCAAATTAGGATTGTTCGTAGAACTTATATCCAATTAGATGTTAGGGTTTTCATATTATGGTTGTTATTGTGGGTTGTGTGATTGAATTCGGATTGGTTTTTGTTGTTTATGTGTATTGAAGTTAGGGTTTGTATTGTCCGTTGTGTTTGTCTTTGATTGGAATCGAATTGGAGATTGATCAGAGGTTGAAATTGGGAATTTTACCGATTGGGGACTATTGTAGTTTGTAATTGAATTAGTGTCATTAGAGGATTATTGCAGTGTTTGTGACTTATGAATTCTGTGTTAAGATTGTAATTTTTGTTGAGTATGTTGAACAATAGTGTTAATGGGGAATTGGGAATGAGGTTAACAGCTAGGTTGGAGGAGGAGTACAGGGTCATCATGCTACAGGTGGAAGAAGAACAGTCAAAGAGAAGTTGCAGGACTTGACTACTAGTGTTGTTAATCTAGTAACATGGGTCGATTAGATGACCTTACCCCAATAGCCCGTAGCAAATCCATAGGCACCCCTACCTAGGGTAACCCTTAATTCTATAGGTAGAGAAGGAGTAATAGGAGGAAATTGGGGCGAATAGATTGGAAGACAGTATCATATAAGAGTTCATCTAGCAGTAGTTGAATTTACAAGTTATGCCACCTTATGGTGGAATAACCTTGTGGCCAATAGGAGGAGAGATGGTGATGCTGAGATTCATACTTGGCAAGAAATGAAAAGGGTGTTAAGGAAGAGGTTTATACTAGAACACTACAAGTAAGAGTTATTTATACGTCTCTAGACATTAAGATAGAGAGGAAAAACAGTTGATGAGTATGTCTAGGAGTTTGAGACACTGAGGATCTGATGTGGGATAGTTGAACCTCCTAAATAGACCATGGCGCGATTTGTGTCCGAGTTGAAATATAAGGTTACATGTATTGTTGAGTTGTAGAGGTATGACACTCTTGATAAGACCATATAGTTGGCTTTAAAAATTGAGAGGCAGAGATGCTCTAATGCATATAGAGCATCGAGTAACAGGTATGGATCTACTACTTAGTTACATGGATCAGGTAGTTGGTAGGTTGAAAAGGGGAGAATTGATAAGGTTGTATAGTCAAATGCAACTGTTACCGATAGGGATAGGGAAAGTTATGGAAAAGGCAAAGTGGTTGCTGGGGTTGATATCAGACAATTAGTGCTGGGGTCATCAGGTGGAAAGATTTGTCAAACCTAATGCTTTAAATGCATCGGCTTTGGACACATGGCTACTTAGTGACCCAATAAAAGCTATGGAGGTGGAAAATGAGTGAGATAAGGAAGATGTACTTGAGCCTACAGATTTATCAGCTGTGCTAAAGGAATACTATGAGGATCTATACATTGATGTACATGAGGATAAAGGCAATGATCAATATTTGGCTATTAATGTACTATGCAGGATAATGACTACATCTCCAGATATCAAGGATGTGCAGAAGGAAAACCTATTCCATATTCCTTATAGAGTCTAAGGTAATCTTTGTACCCTTCTTATTGATTGTGGTAGTTGCACCAATGTTATAACTGCCGCATTAGTGAATAAACTATAATTACTCACTACACCTCATCGTAGGCCTTATGAATTACATTGGTTAAGTGAGCGATACTGTCTACATGTCACTTAGAGGGCTAAGGTTCCAATCAGCATAGGAAAAGAGTACCAAGATGTAGTTGATTGCGATGTTCTCCCTATGTGCGCATCACATGTATTACTTGGTAGACCTTGGTAATCTAACATAAGGGTGCTGCATGATGAGTTTAGAAACATCTATATGTTTCAAAAGGATGGTAAACAAGTTGTTTTAAGTCCCATGTCACCAACTGTGGTGCATGAAGCCCAAGAGAAAATCAACAAAATCACTAATAAGAAGTCCTTAATAGTAAAGAGGAAGGGACTAGGGGACAACTTAAATAGAATGAATCAAATATAGGTAATTTAGAAACCTTCAGGGCAACCACGACTTCAGGATAACATGCAATTGCATATCAAAATTTTCAGTCTAAAGGATTCTTAGAAATGCACCCCAAAAAAAAAAAAAATAGAGGAACCATCAAATTTGAGGAAAAATCTTCCATAGGACTGAGGAGATGATAAGAATCAAATCAAGACTCTTATAACATTGTTTAAATGCCAGAATCAAATCATAAAAGCCGAGGTGGACACCTTTAAGCTAGCCTAAAAGGCCGATAGTTTACCTCTTTAGACCGGCCTTAAGGACAGTTGATGGGTGTCGAATCCAACAAAAATAAAACCTACTCCTAGACAATTATATGATTTGTGTATAGTAGTGAGTAGGGTCGAATCTACAGGGATTGGTTAAATATACTTCTATTCAAAGAGAATAAAGAGGAAAAGAAAAATGGGGGGTTTTGTTTGCGAATCAAATAATGTTGAAACAAGATAATAAAGTCAAATATTGATAAAAGCCTAGCCAAAGGAATCAAGATAGTTTAATTCTAAGAATTGATCATCGATGCAAATGTTTTCTATTCTTATTTCAAGATAAACGGGTTATGGTTATTAACAAGCTCTAACAACCTATCTATCCTTACTTCCTCGATAATCAAGACAAGCTCTTTGATCATTTCTCTTATCGATTAGACAACCTTAGATAAGCTCTTAGGATTTAATCTATCAATAGCATTAAAAATTAGAGAGACCACCAATTCATGCCAGTAGATTATAAGATAACCTATTTAAACATGATCATACACCTCCATAACATGAATTTGATCATCTATTTTATAACCAAACATGTTATTGTGTCACTGAGACTAGAACAATCAAACAATTACGGATTTGACGTGCTAGTTGACAATATATTAACTAGCTAATTGAGTAGAAGAGCTCTAATTCATACCAATCAACAAACAAAACGTTTAGAAGATATATGAATATCCAAAAACAAAGAATAGATTAAAGACAAAATCAATTAGATCTCACAATTCGTGGAGAATTAAACAACTATGACCCTTTGGCTAGAAAAGTTGCTTAGCTACACATGTTCATCAACAAAATGAAAATAAAAAGTGAAAACATAATGGAATATCCTGCTGCCGGTTTCCTGCTCTGCCTCCTTTCTTCCTTCTTGTCTCCAAAATTGTCCAAGATCAAGATCTCCATAACCCTCTAGGGTTAGTTTTATTTATATTGTTAAAGGAATGGCAGGTGATCTTTTGCTAGCAAGATACGGAAATATCTTTCCTTTTCAAGTAAATTTCGAGAAGTGAATAATCGTCTGCCTGGCATACCCTACCACACGGCCATGGGTTAAGCCGTACCTTCCTCTGTGTGTAATTCACGTATCATCTTTCGTGTCCAGTGTGTACCATGGCTCCAACTACAGCCAGATCTCAAGCCATATCTTCCTCTGTGCATAATCTACAATTCTTCATCCGTGTCCAGTACGTGCCACGGCTTCAACCACGGCCAGATCTCAAGCCGTGCCATCCTCTGGTTGATGTTCCACAATTTCTCATCCTTGGCACGTCTTCCATTTCAACTTCCACCACGGCTTCGACCACAGCTTCAAGCACGGTTTCCACCACTGCCAGATCTCAAGCCGTGTCACTTTCTGTTGGAAGTCCACATTTCCACCTTCTTGTGCAGTTTATAGCACGGTTTGCACCATGTCCGTACCTCAAAATGTGCCTCCTTCTAGACAGATACACGGCCGTGTACTTCAACCGTGTATTTTCCTGTTGATTCAAAACCAAGTACACGGCCGTGTACTTCAACTACACGCCCATGTACTTTCCTCTGGCGGTGTAAATCCTTGTCTTTGATCCAAGCTGTAGATGACTTCTCTAATTTACTTGAATTAGCACCCTTGACTCCATTTAACCCGATTTATCACCGTAATGGAATTAAGTACCATTTCCTTATGATTTCAATAAAATCAATAATAAATTAACACAATTCATACTATAAAGATTGAGTATAAAATGGCTCTATCAACAATGGTGTGGGAGTAAGCCGACCATCTAAGTTGGCAGCATAGCCATTTAAGCTGGCCTTCAAGGCTGTTAACTTTTCTTCTTAAGTCGGCCACATAGGCCAGTGCCCTAAATGGAAAAGTTGACGGCATACATGTTTTAAGCCAGTGGTGTATATTGTTAAGTCGATGACTTTTCATTTTAAGGTCAGCCGCTTTCTTGAGTTGGTTTGTTTTGACTTTCCCTTGTACTTTATATTTGTTTTTAGAACTCAAATGGACATGAGACTTGAGATATACAATTTGACTCTTTGGGGTTTTTCCCCTTAAAGTCTTATCAATCTTTGATTATGGCGAGTGATAGTATTGGATTGTTGTGTGTCATATCAATAAATCAGTACTCGGACTACTCTCTTGCTGGTGCATCATATTCGGTAAAGGTTTAGGGTTTATTTTGTGTTATTGTTATTGATTTGGTTATCCGAATCGGTTTATTGTGATATGTCATCTTAGATTTGGAATTGCTTGATTCTATTCTAGAATTAGGCACATCACATTTAGCATAGGAAAGGTGGAGTACTTAGTTAAGAGGGACATCTTGTAGCTTTCTTTAGTGAGAAACTGAATGAAGCAAAACAAGTGTACTCAACCTATGATAAAGAATTTAATGCTATGTTGCAAGCTTTAAAACATTATAGACATTATTTGTTGCTTAATAATTTATGTTGTATAGTGATCATCGGGCTCTTAAATATCTTAATTCACAAAAGAAACTTGGAGCTAGACATGGTAATTGGACTCAATTTTTGTAAGACTATTCATTTGTCTTGAAACATAAAGCTGGAGCTACGAATAAACCTATTGATGCTCTAAGTCACATGTACTTACTAGAAAGTACTTTAATTATTCAGGTTGTTGGTTTTGAAAAGATAAGAGAGCAACAAGTGACTTATCTTAATTTAAGGTAGATCCATGCGTTGTTGTTTGACGGTTAGTTTGGATTTTATGTTGATTATGTCCTTAAGGATGGTTACTTGTTTAGAGGTGATAGATTATGCATTCCAAAAACTTCTTTGAGGGAATTTTTATCTGGGAATTACATGTTAGAGGTGCTGTTGGTCACTTTAGGTGAGATAAAACCATAGCCATGGTTGAGGATAGATTTTATTGGCTTAGCATTAAGAGGATGTGGCTAGGTTGTGAGGTAACATCATACTTGTCAGCTTTCCAAGCATAGGAAACAAAATATAGGTCTTTATACACCTTTCCTCACGTCGTAGGCCATGGTCCAGACCAGCTGGGCTAGCTCACTTATCAGTTTTTGTTTTTTATGCAAATTGCATATACGCGATGCAATTTTTATTATTTTTGTATTATTTTGAAATTCCAAAAATTTGTAAAAATTATTTAACTCCTTTTCTTATTATTCCTATCATTATTTTCCAAAATTGATATATTTTCCCTATTTATTTTATTTTTTGAATATTTTTCCTATTTTTGCTCAATTATAAGAAAAATTATAAAAAATGAAAAAATTGAAAAATGAACATTATTAACTATTAGAGACCAAAAATGGGGTGTTTACAACTGCTCCTCTTCATGGTAAAGTTTGCAAAACTTAACTACAAAGACATGAAAGATGCCATTTTTAGCCTCTAAACTAAATGGATAACGCCCTGGTTTTGCTGGTTACCTGGAATTTGGTCTTTAGTAGGAAAATGCTCCATGAGCTAATAATCCCATGAGTACTTTGTAATGATTGGTATTGTTTAGGAAATGGTCTTAAACAACCTAACAATCTGAAGTAATGTATCCTTTCGAAAAGGGCTCTATGGGCTGACTAATCGACAATAAGAAACATCTCAAAGATTGTTTAGGAGTGTGTTATTGTGAGTTGAATGGCTGATAATAGGAAGCGTCCTATCAGATTAGCAACCCTAAAGAAAAGCTTATCTTAGGAAGCGCTCTTATGAGATGGCCACCTGTCAATAGAAGCGTCTGGATAGACTAGTGACTGTTTGGGGAGAACTGCCTTCGAAAAGTGCTCTCATGAGCTGACTAATTGATATCAGGAAGTGCATTATGGGGCTAACAACCTTCAAGGGGATAATCTGGATAAGTGCTCCTATGAGCTAACTAATCGTTAAACTATCTTAGAAAAGTGCTCCTCTGAGCTGACTGATTAGTTATCTAGAAAAGTGCTTCTACGAGCTGACTAATCGATAAATTAGAAAAGTGCTTCTATGAGCTAACTAATCAATAGATTTAAAAAGTGCTCCTATAAGTTGACTAATCCATAGTATCAGGAAGTGTCTTTTTAGACTTTCGACCCTGGAGAATAGGTATCTCAAAAGGTGCCCTTATGGGCTAACCCTAAGAAAGGTTGTTCAGGAAAGTGTCCCATTGTAAGCTGACTAACCAGTAGCGGGAAACGTCTTCTTAGACTTGCAACCTTGAAAAATAGGTATCTCGAAAGATGCCCCTATGGGTTGACCTTGAGAGAGGGTGTTTAGGAAAGTCCCTCTATAGGCTGACTAACCTATAGTGGAAAGCGTTTTCTCAGACTTGCGACCTTGGGGAAGAAATGTCTTGAAAGGTGCTCCTATGGGCTAATCTTGAGAGATGATGTTTAGGAAAGTGCCCCATTATGGGCTGACTAACTTAACACTTTTGAAAATGCTTCTAGCGAACGGGTAAATGATTTGATAAGAGATGTCTTATAATATGTGAATGATGGTTATTTATTCTAAGATGCTTACCAATTTATCACAGATAGCAACCAAATAACCGAACCTTCATGCTAGTTTACTTCTCCTTTGCTTACTCTTGCTTTAAAATAGGGATGAAGCCTTGATGCACTTCCTTTCTTATGAGCATGGCTCTTGTGATTATGGTATTATCCTATTAATGCACCAGGTTTAATGCTCAAAAGTAGGTAGAATTATGTCACAAAATTTATTGAGATTCATTATCATTTCAATGTTCATTATTCATTGGTGAAGTGATGGGTAATGTGTTTAGGAATGTTTGTTTTAATGAGAATTGGTTAGAGTCGTTGATCATTCAGAGACATTAACTTTGCTTGTAAAAGAAATGAAAACTAGACTCATTAAAACTTGTACTGAGTATTGGCAAAATCTAGACTAGACCCTATGCTCATCTAATATAAATCCTCGACTTGAGTTAGGAATTTCGTTTGATTTTTGGAGTCGCCACCCAACTGTTTTTGGGAAAATTGAATTAAGACTAAAGGAGCGAATTAGTCTTAATTTAGACTACTAGTCGTCGTTATTTCCTCTTTTCGTTTTTGTTAAAAGAGGAAAAGGGAAAACCAGAGTTTCTAAGTCCGGAGGCTAACCTATTAAAACCTTTACGGTTACTACCTAATCTCTTGAAATTGTTCATCTTTAGAAATGTGTTTCATTGTGTTTCTGCTATTTTTTTATTATGTTTTTGAATTATTTTAAGAAAATGATTTTTCATTCATTTTATGGGTTGACCCGAATGGGTGCCTACGTACCTACTACTCAGGATCAAACAAGCCGTAGTTCGCTTTTCTGAAAACTTTAAGTGTGTTAGTTAATTTTAATTTTGAAATCTCTGTTGCTTTATGTTCTTATCATTTTTTTGGATTTTTCTAAAAACTCTAATCCTAAGCTTTGATTTTATTTTGAAAATGATTTTTAGGGAAAACATCAATTTTGGATTTATTTGAAGAAAAAGATTTTTCTAAGTGCTAAAACTTATTTTTTATGATTCTTTGAATTTTTTTGAAATTTTCATGATTTTTATGATTTTATGATTTTCCATAATTTTTGTGAATTTTTGTGATTTTTTGTAAGTTTTTTTTTGTGATTTTTGTTGAACATTTTATCCTAGGTTTATTATCTATCCTATTTTGACATCTAAAATTTTATTATTATTTTTCCTAATATTTTTATTATTTTTCTACATTCTATTATTATTTTTATTATTATTTTACATTATTAAATCCTAAAAACCCTAATTTCTACATTTTCCTATTTATTGAAAATATAACAAAAGCAAATAAATAACCAAAAAAATAATAAATAATAAAAAATTATACATAAAGAATAAATAAATAAAAATAAAATAAAATAATTAAAAAATCCAAAAAATCCGACTTACCTGGATCCGGGTTGGTGCGCGGGTCGGGTCGGTCGGATCGAACACGGCAGCGGAGAGGGCTCGTTCGCGGCGTTCCGGCGGTCTTTTGCAGCGGGTGAGGTGTCGAATCCTAGCTTCTTGAGGGTGCGAATCCAATGGTGGTGGCGGTTCACTCCCAGAACGTCTCCTTGCGGTGGCTCTAACTCCGGTCGGTGGTCTCGGCTTCAAGCTTCTCCGGCGTACTCCGATTCGCTTCTTTCTCTCACTTTCTCTCACTTTTTTTCATCTTTTTGGCTTCCTCCTATTCTCCTCTATTTATAGGCGTTTGGAAACCCTCTTGGATAAGCTTGAATCGGCCGATTAGGATAAATCCGAATTTCTTCCGTTTTTAGATTTGATTTTATCCCGGCGATTTGATGTTGATCTCTTGTTTTTCTTTGATTTACCTTATGGATTCAGCTTTATCTTGACCGTAATCTAGAAGATTTAAAAAAAAATGGCCGATTTCGTCTTCGTCGAACTTGCTCTGGCTTCTCCTCGCATTTGTCCGGGCGAGGAAGACGATCACGCGCGATGCAGGCATTTTCTCTCGGCCAATCACATGCTGCCACGTGGTAGCTCTAGGGAAAAGAAGGAAAAAATTTTGCTGAGCGCAGGCGGGGGGATTCGAACTCGCGACCTTCAACCTTCACACGGTCCCAACACGCACGCATGAGCCAGCTGAGCTGGCCCATTTTCCCGATTTCTTTTGTATCGCAAATTGCATATATGCAATATGGTTTTTCCATTTTTTTGTATTTTTTTTGAAATTTCTAAAATTTATAAAAATTATTGATCCCTTATTATCACTATTTCTGAAATCATTTTTCAAAATTGATGTGTTTTCCTATTTATTTTTATTATTTATGCTAAATTAGGGAAAAATTGGAAAAAATTAGGAAAATTTGAAAATTGATTATTATTGAGAATTATTTGTTCCTAGGGCAAAAATGGGGTGTTTACAGCTGCCACTCTTTGTAGTAAAGTTTGGAAAACTTGACTACAAAGATAAGAAAGAGGCCATTTTTGCCTCTTGAATAAGTTTCTAGTAGGAAAATGCCCCAAGAGCTGATAATCCTACGATTGAAGATGATCCTAACAATTCAAGGTAATGTTCCCTCTCCAAAAAGTTCTTTATAGGCTGACTAATTAGCGACAAGACACATCTCAAGCATTGTGTAGGAATGTATGAGAAATGATGATAGGAAGCATCTTATCAGACTTGCAACCTTGGAAAGAAAATTTACTCAGGAAGCGCCCTTATGAGCTGGCTACCTGTCAACAGAAGCGTCTTGTTAGACTAGCAACTGTTTGGAAGAATATTTCCGAAAAGTGCCCTAAGAGCTGACTAATCGGGAGAATCTAGGAAAGTGCCCATATTAGGCTAACTAACCTTAAAATAGATTTTTAGGAAAGTGCCTATCTTGAGCTAACTAACCTGTGGTAATGTCTCAAAAGGTGCCCTTATGAGCTGACCCTAAGAACTAGGTTTTTAGGAAAGTGCCCATATTGGGCTGACTAACCTTTGATAAAATTTTTAGGAAAGTGCCCATCTTGGGCTGACTAACCTTAAGATAAGACTGTCTTAAAAGGTGCCCTTATGAGCTGACCCTAAGAACAGTTTTTTTTGGAAAGTGCCCATATTGGGCTGACTAACCCTTGGATTGAGTTTTAGGAAAGTGCCCATCTTGGGCTGACTAATCCTAAGATAGACTGTCTCAAAAGGTGCCCTTATGAGCTGACCCTGAGAACAGGTTTTTTCGAGAAAGTGCCTATATTGGGCTGACTAACCCTTGGATTGATTTTTAGGAAAGTGCCCATCTTAGGCTGACTAATCCTAAGATAGAATTGTCTCAAAAGGTGCCCTTATGAGCTGACCTTGAGAACAGGTTTTTTTCGGGAAAGTGCCCATATTGGGCTGACTAACCCTTAGATTGATTTTTAGGAAAGTGCCCATCTTGGGCTGACTAATCCTAAGATAGACTGTCTCAAAAGGTGCCCTTATGAGCTGACCCTGAGAATAGGTTTTTTTTTTTGAAAAGTGCCCATATTGGGCTGACTAACCCTTGGATTGATTTTTAGGAAAGTGCCCATCTTGGGCTGACTAATCCTAAGATAGAACTGACTCAAAAGGTGCCCTTATGAACTGACCCTGAGAATAGGTTTTTTTTTGGGGGGGGAAAGTGCCAATCTTAGGCTGACTAATCCTAAGATAGACTGTCTCAAAAGGTGCCCTTATGAGCTAACCCTGAGAACAGGTTTTTTTGGGAAAGTGCCCATATTGGGCTGACTAACCCTTGGATTGATTGTTAGGAAAGTGTCCATCTTGGGCTGACTAATCCTAAGATAGAACTGACATCTCAAAAAGGTGCCCCCCATGAGCTAACCTAAAGAGATGATGTTTAGGGAAGTGTCCATATTGGGCTGACCACCCTATTAAAAGGGAATGACTAGACGAGTGCCCCACTATGGGCTGACTCATCTTATGCTTTTGAATATGCTTTCTACTGAGCTAGATGATGTGATGCCTTTCATGATGTGATGATAGTTATCTATTTTAGTATGCTTGCCAGTTTATCGTGGATAGCAACCAAACAACCGAACCTTCGTGTTGGTTTGCTTCTGCTTCTTTTCTTCTTATCTTGACACGGGATTGAAAATCTTGATGTGCTTCATTTCTTTATGCACATGGCTCATTCGATGGTAATGTTATCCTACTAATGCACTAAGTTCTAATGCTTAGGAGTAGATAAAATTATATCACAAATTACATTAAGATTCATTATCATTCATTGATGAAGTGGTGGGTAATGTGTTTAGGTGTATTTATTGTGATGAGAATTGATTGGGATTATTGACCATTCAGGGACATTATCTTTGCTTGTAAAAAAATAAAAAACTCGACTCAACGAGATTTGTATCGAATATTGGCTTTCATAAACATTGGCAAAATTTCAATTCCCTTGCCTAAGGATAGTACATCTTTACAGCGTCTGTGTTAATGGGGTCTCTCAATTTTGGACCATCCATCTGGGTTAATATTAAAGCACCACATGACAAAACTTTTTTCACCACATAAGGGCCTTCATAGTTTGGAGTGAATTTTCCTCTAGAGTCTTGGGCATTCGGGAGAACCTTCCTTAGTACCAGATCCCCCTCTTTAAAGTACCAAGGTCTCATCTTCTTGTTAAATGCCTGGGCTATCCTTTGTTTGTAACACTGACCATGACAAAGTGCGGCAAGTCTTCTTTCATCAATTAGGTTCAGCTGATCAAGCCTTTTCTTTACCCAATCTGATTCTGTTAATTGAGTTTCTGATAAGATTCTGAATGATGGTATTTCGACTTCCACTGGTAGCACTGCTTCTGTACCATATACCAATGATTAAGGGGTAGCTCCTGTAGATGTTCTTATTGAAGTCCTATAAGCCATGAGAGCAAACGGTAACATTTCGTGCCAATCTTTGTAAGTTGTTGTCATTTTCTCAATGATCTTCTTGATATTTTTGTTAGCTGCTTCTATTGCCCCGTTCATTTGAGGTCGGTAGGGAGTTGAATTTCTGTAGTTTATGTGGAATTGTTGACATAAACCTGTCATCGATTTATTGTTGAGATTGGTACCGTTGTCGGTGATGATCGACTCAGGAACTCCATATCGGGCTATTATGTCCCTTTTTAAGAAGCGGATTATTACCCCTTTTGTGACATTGGTATATGATGATGCTTCTACCCATTTGGTGAAGTAATCAATTGCTACTAGTATAAATCTGTGGCCATTGGATGCCGTTGGAGTGATTGGGCCTATTATGTCGATTCCCCACATGGAGAAAGGCCATGGTGCCGATAACAAATGTAGCTCGTTGAGTGGAGCATTTATCCGGTTTGCGTATACTTGGCACAGATGATAGTGCTTGACATACTTTATGCAATCCAATTCCATGGTTAACCAGTAATATCCTAACCTCATAATTTTTCGGGCCAACATGTAGCCGTTCATATGAGGTCTACATATTCCTTTATGTACTTCCTTCATCAGTTCGCATGCTTCATTTTTGTCCACACATCTCAACAAGGTGGTATCAAATGATCTTTTGTAGAGTATAGACCCACTTAATAAGAAATGGCTTGCTAACCTTCTGAGTGTTCTTTGGTCATTCTTGCTAGCCGTTTCAGGGTATCTACCTTCTTGGAGGAAGGTCTTGATGTCGTGATACCAAGGCTTGTCATCTTGTATCTTTTCAATTGTTAAACAATAGGCGGGCCGACTTTCAATGTTTGTTTTCATCGATTGAACTTCGGCTCCTCCTGTTATTTGGATCATAGATGCTAGTGTGGCTATTGCATCTGCGAACTGATTTTGAGTTCTCAGGATGTACGTGAAGGTGATTACCTTGAACTCCTCAATTAGCTCTGTCAAGTGTTGATGGTACGGTACCAGTTTAGGGTCTTTAGTCTTGTATTCCCCTCTTGTTTGTAGTATGATGAGCGACGAATCCCCATATACCTCTAATTCGCGGATTCCCATTTGGCAGGCCATCTTGAGGCCAAGAATACATGCTTCATATTCTGCGATATTATTGGTATAGGGCAATGTAAGTCTTGTTGTTGCAGGGAATTGAGTGCCGCCTAGGGATATCAATACTGCCCCAACTCCACAACCGAATACGTTGGTGGCCCCATCGAAAAACAGTTTCCACTTAGCATTCTGCTCTACCCCAAAGTCTTCTACTGGCATATCTTCCACTGTTAATATGTTCTCATTCGGGAATTGGACTTGTATTTCTTGGGTATCTGTCTCGACAGGGTGTTCGGCCAACTGATCGGCTAAGGCTTGCCCCTTTATCGAGTTCTGATTTACGTATGTGATGTCGAACTCGGATAGAAGCATTTTCCATTTAGAGATTCTCCCCATCAAAGCTGGCTTCTCTGCCAAGTATTTCAAGGGATCATGTCTTGTCAACAGCTCAATATGGTAGTAAAGGGTGTATTGCCTTAGTCGATGCATGACCCAAATTAGAGCACAACACGTCTTCTCCACCTCTGAGTACCTCTGTTCCCCATTTGTGAACTTCTTGCTCAGATAATATATGGGACACTCTCTTCCCTCTTTGTCTTTTTGCCCCAGCACACATCCCATGGATTCAGGGAGTATAGTGAGGTATAAGAATAAGGGCTTTCCTTGTTTCGGGACTATCAAGACCGGGGGTTTTATAAGATAGTCTTTGATTGTCCTAAATGCTTCTTCACATTCGTCGTCCCATTCTATTGGCGTTCTTCTTCAGCAGACGGAATAGTGGCTGGCACTTATCGGTGAGTTGTGAGATAAAATGAGCTATATAATTTAATCTTCCCAGCAAGCTTCTTACCTCTTTAACGGAGCGTGGGGAAGGTAACTCTAATATGGACTTTACCTTGTCAAGGTCAATCTTAATGCCTTCCTGGCTTATGACGAACCCCAACAATTTCCCCGTTGTGACCCCAAAAGTACATTTTTCTAGGTTTAACTTGAGCTGGAATTTTCTCAGTCGTTTAAACAATTTTCTCAGGATATCTATATGACTTTCTCCTTCTTTGGATTTGGCTATCATGTCATCAACATATACTTTAACCTCTCGATGCATCATGTCGTGAAGTATTGCGACCATGGCTCTCTGATACGCTGCCCCAGCGTTTTTTAAACTGAAGGGCATGACTTTGTAACAGAAAGTTCCCCATGTTATGATGAAAGTTGTTTTAGTGTTATCTTCTTCAGTCATTTTTATTTGATTGTATCTTGAGAAACCGTCCATGAATGAGAAGAGATGGTTTCCCGCAGTGTTATCCACTAGAACATCAATGTGAGGTAGGGGGAAGTTATCCTTTGGTGTAGCTTGGTTTAAGTCCCGAAAGTCTACGTATACGCGTACTTTCCCGTTCTTTTTCATGACTGGGACTATATTTTCTATCCACTCTAGGTAATCGGACACTTCGATGAACCCTACTTCTAGTAGTTTCTTGACTTCTTCTTTAATCTTTAGTAAGATGTCAGGCCTAAATCTTCTCAGTTTTTGTTTTTTAGGTTTGACATCTTCCCTTGTAGGAAGCCTATGAACTACTATTGACTGGTCTAGCCCTGGCATGTCACCATATGACCAGGCAAACACATCTGCATATTTCGTTAATAGCTCGGTTATCTCACATTTTTGCTCAGCACTCAAACTGGTCCCGATTTTGAGGTTCTTAGGGTTTTCCATGCTTCCTATATTTACTGTCTCCACAGGCTCGTCGATCGAGATTCCGCTTTGTTTACATTTTAGCCAATTTTCTTGTATTATTTTGTGGTCTAAGATATCGCTTTCAACAACCGACCCAGCAGCGTTGGAAACGATATCAGCGTTTTTACTTTCTACCTGTGCGAAATATCCCTGCTGTTCGATGGTAGGAGATCTGGGTAACATAAAAATGAAAGCATATATAAGAAGAAAACAAACTGCAATTGAAATTTGATAAAGAGTCTCAATAAAACTTGTTTAATAATTTTTCTCTACTTTCGAGCTAACCTAGCGCTACTGATAGGATAACAAAACCACTTGTTCAGAGCCGAATGCTGGTTGGATGTGCGGGGGGTTGATTTCCCTTTGCTATTGTCCTCTTCGTTTATCCGAAGCTCTTGAATGGTATTTACCTTTCGGAAAGATTGTTGGAGAGGTGGGATGCACATCTGGGTGTCAATCAGCTTCCCCTTCATTCTACCTTTAACACTTCTTACTTGTGTTTCTTCTGCGGCCGTAGGAATGTAGTCAATGCTTAGTCTTATCGTGATTGTCACTGTTTTCCATTCTGATTCTTGAATGAGTGCAGATTGGATTTCTGGGAGGGTTCAGTTGTTTAGGAGCTATCTTTGATACCTGACGCGCATTTTGTTTTTTCTTTTTAGTATAATGTATGCAAATGCTATGCATGTGTCACGCGGATGCTTAAAAGGGTCGACAATTGATTGACGATGTAATATTGAAACTTTACTTTTATTAATATTGGAAATTTTGGAGTTCGATATAAAAATAAAAGATTAAAACTGATAATTTATTCCCTAGCTCTCTTAGTCTTTTGTTGTGGAGACTCAGACTTCTCGTTGATGACGGCTTCTAGTTCTTCGACTCTGGCTTTGGTCTTGAATGGGAGTGATCTCGTGTGGCCCGAGAAAGCTGCGGGCTCGATTTCCCATAACTAGAGCATGGCCCGTACCAAAGGCAAAATTCACCTCTATCTTTGTTAGTGAGAAGATGGGGCCTATCTTTTGTTGGATGAAGGTCTGCTCCTCAGGGTTGTACAAAGTAAACCAATGGTCTAGTACCAACTTTGGGTCCAAAGATTTGTACACCCGAATCTCTTTGCGGAGGAGGTGATCAACTGCGGTACTGGCCATCTATTACAATAAGAAATCCCTAATTACAAACCGAGCTATGGAAACAATTACAGGGAAAAGGAAAACAACAAACCATTACATTGTCATCAATTGTCAACCCGTTATGATGTCATGTATGCAAGCAGGTTGGCTCTAATTGGTTTCTGAGCTCTATGGCCTCCCGCATTCTCGGAGAAATGGATCTCGGGCCATATCGAAGCATTGGGTAGGGTAGATTAATCGATCCCGAACGGTGAATCAACTCACTTCGCCTGAAACCTACACAATGGCTCCCTGTCTTAGGTTTCTAGGACGGTTCGGGTTCGACCGCATCTACTCACACAAATATATGCATGCATGCCCCCACAGTAAAGAAACAAACAATCTAACTAATCCCTGAAAGGTTAGCAACAGAGTAATAAATGAGACACATTTCTTTAAGATAAAGATTTGAAGAGATTCAGGTGGTTAGCCTGCTGGTATGGGTCCCCAGTGGAGTCGCCATCCTGTCGAGTCTAATTTTTGAATTCCCATTCCTAATCCAATCTAGACTAGACCCTATGCTCATCTAATATAGACCATCGACTTGAGTTAGGAATTTCGTTTGATTTTTGGAGTCGCCACCCAACAGTTGTTGGGAAAATCGAATTAAGACTAAAGGAGCGGATTAGTCTTAATTTGGACTACTAATTGTCGTTATTTCCTCTTTTCGTTTTTGTTAAAAGAGGAAAAGGGAAAACTAGAGTTTCTAAGTCTGGAGGTTAACCTATTAAAACCTTTACGGTTACCACCTAATCTCCTGAAATTGTTCATCTTTAGAAATGTGTTTCATTGTGTTTCTGCTATTTTTTTATTATGTTTTTGAATTATTTTAAGAAAATGATTTTTCATTCATTTTATGGTTGACCCGAATGGGTGCCTACGTACCTACTACTCAGGATCAAACAAGCCGTAGTTCGCTTTTCTGAAAACTTTAAGTGTGTTGGTTAATTTTAATTTTGAAATCTTTGTTGCTTTATGTTCTTATCATATTTTTGGATTTTTCTAAAAACTCTAATCCTAAGCTTTGATTTTATTTTGAAAATGATTTTTAGGGAAAACATCAATTTTGGATTTATTTGAAGAAAAAGATTTTTCTAAGTGCTAAAACTTATTTTTTATGATTCTTTGATTTTTTTTTTATTTTTTCATGATTTTTATGATTTTCCATAATTTTTGTGAATTTTTGTGATTTTTTGTAAGTTTTTTATGATTTTTGTGATTTTTGTTGAACATTTTATCCTAGGTTTATTATCTATCCTATTTTGACATCTAAAATTTTATTATTATTTTTCCTAATATTTTTATTATTTTTCTACATTCTATTATTATTTTTTATTATTATTTTACATTATTAAATCCTAAAAACCCTAATTTCTACATTTTCCTATTTATTGAAAATATAACAAAAGCAAATAAATAACCAAAAAAATAATAAATAATAAAAAATTATAAATTCGGAATAAATAAATAAAATAAATAAAAATAATTAAAAAATCCAAAAAATCCGACTTACCTAGATCCGAGTCGGTGCGCGGGTCGGGTCGGTCGAATTGGACACGGCGGCAGAGAGGGCTCGTTCGTGGCGTTCCGGCGATCTTTTGCAGCGGGTGAGGTGTCAAATCCTAGCTTCTTGAGGGTGCTGAATCCAATGGTGGTGGCGGTTCACTCCTAGAACATCTCCTTGCAATGGCTCTAACTCCAGTCAGTGGTCTCGGCTTCAAGCTTCTCCGGTGTACTCCGATTCGCTTCTTTCTCTCACTTTTTGTTTTTGTCTTTTTGGCTTCCTCCTGTTCTCCTCTATTTATGGGCGTCCGAAAACCCTCTTGGATAAGCTCGAATCGGCCGATTAGGATAAATCCGAATTTCTTCCATTTTTAGATTTGATTTTATCCCGGCGATTTGATGTTGATCTCTTGTTTTTCTTTGATTTAACTTATGGATTCGGCTTTATCTTGACCGTAATCTAGAAGATTTAAAAAAAAAACGGCCAATTTCGTCTTCGTCGGACTTGCTCCGGCTTCTCCTCGCGTTTGTCCGGGCGAGGAAGACGATCACGCGCGATGCACGCGTTTTCTTTCGGCCAATCACACACTGCCACGTGGCAGCTCAAAGGAAAAGAAGGAAAAAATTTTGCCGAGCGCACGCGGGGGGATTCAAACTCACGACCTTCAGCCTTCACACGGTCCCAACATGCATGCACGAGCCAGCTGAGCTGGCTCATTTTCCCGATTTCTTTTGTATCGCAAATTGCATATATGCAATATGGTTTTTCCATTTTTTTGTTTTTTTTTTTGAAATTTATAAAAATTATTCATCCCTTATTATCACTATTTCTGAAATCATTTTTCAAAATTGATGTGTTTTCCTATTTATTTTTATTTTTTGAATATTTTTATTATTTATGCTAAATTAGGGAAAAATTGGGAAAAATTGAAAATTGATTATTATTGAGAATTATTTATTCCTAGGGCAAAAATAGGGTGTTTACAACGTACTTTCCCATTCTTTTTTAGAATGGGGACTATAGTCGCTATCCATTCCGGATAGTCAAACACCTCAATGAATCCCACTTCTAGTAGTTTTTTTACTTCCTCTTTAATCTTTAGTAAGATGTCAGGCCTAAATCTTCTCAATTTCTGTTTTTTAAGTTTGACATCTTCCTTTGTGGGAAGCTTGTGAACTACTATTGACTGGTTTAGTCCTAGCATGTCGCCATATGACCGGGCGAATACATCTACATATTCAGTTAATAGCTCGACTATCTCGCACTTTTGCTCAGCACTCAAATTGGCCCCAATCTTGAGGTTTTTAGGTTTCTTCGTGCTTCCTAGATTTACTGTCTCCATCAGCTCATCAATTGAAATCCCACTTTGTTCATGTTTTTGCCAATTTTCTCGTATTATTTTGTAGTCAAGGACATCGCCTCTAATGGCTGACCCAGTAGTGTTAGGAACGATATCGGTGTTTTCATTACTTACCTACGCGAACTGTCCCTGATGTTTGATAGTAGGGAATCTGTGGGTAAAGTGAAACGAGAGAACGTATATATAAGCAAAAAAGGAATGAATTGTAATTTATTGAATATGAAAAATAACAACAATAGAAAATTTTTTAATAATTGTTCTCTATCCTTGAGCCGACATAGTGCTATAAATAGGATAACATAACCAATTGTTAAGAGCTGGATGCTATTCAGACGTGCGAGAGGCCGGGCCTTCTTTGCTGTTGTCGGTTTTGCTTATCCTTAGCTCTTAAATGGTAGTTGCTTGCTTGAATGATTGTTGAAGGTGTGGAAAACGTATCTTAGTATCGCTTGGCTTCTCTTTCCTTCTACCTCTGATACCTCTTGCTTGTGCCTTTTCTTAGGAGGTAGGAACGTACCCTCGCCCAAAAATCCCTTGCTGTCCTTCCTTAAACTGATGCCCTCTTTGCTGGTTACCACACTCACCTCATTGAATATTTGGAGACCAAAGTCTTCAGAACCGTCTTCCCCGATATAAGGTATGGCGGTTTCATTATAGATGGCGTAGTCTTGCTCTCCCAATATGGTGATGATCTATCCATTTGTTATGAACTTGACCTTTTGATATAGACTTGATGGTATGGCTCCGATAGTATATATCTATGGCCTTCCTAATAGTAAATTGAAAAACCTTGGAATGCCGAGGACTTGGAAGGAGATGTGGAATATCTGTGGACCAATCTCCACTAGCAAGTTGATTTCCCCCACTATTTCTCTCTTGGACCCATCGAAGGCCTTAACCACTATTGGGCTCGGCTTGATGTTGCTTAGATCGACTCCCAGTAGGTTAACGGTGGCCAAAGGGCATATGTTGAGAGAAGATCTATTGTCAATGAGTACTCTAAAGATGATTGTATGGTTGCATTTCACCACTATGAACAGTGGTTTCGTATGTTGGTCTTCGTCTTCCCCCAGCTCTTCGGGAGAAAAAGATATCTGATCCATGGTGAATATTGAATATGCCATATGGCTTAATTTCTCTATTGCGATGCCCTCTGGTACCTTGATCTGTTTGAGCACTTTAAAGAGTGCTTCCCTGTGAGGCTCAAACGTTATGAGGAGGCTCATGAGTAATATCTGAGCTGGAGCCTTATTCAGTTATTCCATGATCTTATATTCGCTTGCCTTGACCATTTTTGTGAATGCACAGAGCCCCTCTTCTTCCTCTTTCCCTACCTCAGTGTTAGGCTCTTCGGTTGAGATCCTGTATTTAGGGTCATAAATTCTCCTAGAATGGGTGATTCCTCCTATGATAGGGGGTCTTTCTTGATTGAAAGCCCGATAGTCAAATGGTGCAGCCTTATACCTCTTTAAGGGTATTAGGACATTGAATACATATCTCTTCTTTAGAATCTGCACCTCAGTAGATTGTCCCTCATAGCATTTTATGACTATCGGTTCTTGGTCTGATTTAATCATATTCATGGACTTCTCCCTTTCCTTTGGTGGCTTGCCTTCTTTCTCAAACTCAGGCCCCCATCTACTAGGTGGCCCATGCTCGGTTAGTGTGAAAGAGTAATTTACCAGATACTCAAATCTCTCATGTGATTCTCCTAGGGTACTGACAGTTGAGTCTCAAGCTAACCATCTCCTCTTGATATGTGATTTAGGGGTTTTATCTGAGACTTAGCGCGGGTAACTTTCTGCACTGTTGTTCTTTTCTGTTTTTGGGACTCTTTGGAGTTCAACTCTTCGGATGTGATCGTATTGATGGTGGGTTGTGGTTGGGCAATGGATTAATGTTGACATTAGGTGCCGGTGTGTTAACAAAGTCCAACTGCACTATTCCGGCATCAATAAGATCTTGAATCTTGTTTGAAGCCTCCAGCATCTATTTATGGAATGCCCCTCTTAGCCCATATGATAATCACATTTGAGGCTTGAGTCAAAATTTCTAGGCTTGTACCAGTCACTTAGGATCTCGAAGCTGATCAAATTATCCGCTCATAGCAGAGTGAAGACTTGTTTGAGCGGGATTGGGATCGGAGTGAATTGTCTTAAGACCCTAGTGGCCTGGGTGTGATTCATCGATGATTGCTGGATTGGGGCATTTGTAGTTTGAAATGTCATGTAGGTCCCAACCTTATCCACTTTGCTGGAGTTAATCGTGCTGACGGTGGACTCTTTGGCTTTGTTATTCCCTAGGGGCCTCTACTATGATGCAATTCTAGGAGGGTCCATTGTCTGGAGTCTCCCTAATGTGATGGCATTCTTGATTCGACACCCTGCTACCACTATTTCTACAAAGCTAGATGACGTCTGGCCTACTAGATGTGAGAAGTAAGTCTTATCCAGAGTGTTGACAAAGATGAATGTCAACTCCTTTTTCAGAAATTGAGGTCGTTACCCTACCGGCTTGAGTTCTCCAACGCTGGGCATATTCCTTAAAAGACTAATTGTGTTTCTTTTAGAGACTTCCTAAGTCCATTACCGAAGGGGTAACCTCAATGTTGAATTTGTATTGATCGTAGAATGCCCAAGCGAGTCTTTCATAGGTATTGAACTTCTCTGGGTACACTTCCTCCCCATATATTGGCAGGTTAGTGATTCCTGCCTACTTAAAACTATAGGCCCCTTTATCATTTTCATCTTATCAGCCAGATGTTGAAAAAATTTTCTTTCCATCTCGCTTGTTATGTCATCCGAGGTTGGACCGAGGTTGACTCTCGGTTTATACTTAAATGCCGGGTTGAGGTGGGAATTGATCTCTTTATATTCTGGAGGTTGACCCTCTACTGCTTTCCTTTTTTGGGCCCCTGAGTGTTCTTCCTGAGTTGGTTGGGTGGTGCGAAGGAGGCCAATACTCTTAGTCAGGAGGTGGACTTGTGCAGCCAATTGCTGGACTGTTTGTTCTAGGGATACGATCCTAGGATTCAAGGTAGTATCAGCGCTGGTGTTGTTGCGGTAGTTGCTGTTGTTGCCACTATTTGCCATTTTGGTCTTTGAGTAGGTATGAATTGGGATACTTGGAGGGTTCGGTTGTTTGGGAGCTATCTTTGATACTTGGTGCTCATTTTTCTTAGTTTAATGCATGTATGTAAATATGATGCATATATCATACAGATGCTAAAAATAAAGGGGATAACAATTGATTAATGATATAATACTGAAATTTTATTTTTATTTATATTGGAAACTTAAAGTTCGATACTTGAAACATGAAAAACTAAAAGTACAATGTTAATCTATTTTCTAGTCCTCTTCTTCTTCTACTGTACAGGCACTGGTTTTCTGTTGATGATAGCTTCTAACTCTTTAACTCTAGCTTCTAACTCTTTAACTCTAGCTTGGGTTTTCTCCAGCTGAGCTTTTAAGGCCTTGCTTCTCTTATTAGACTCTTTGAATCTGCCTTTCTAGATATCTTTTTTATAGTCTGCAGCTTCGAAGTATACCTCCATCTGAGCCCTGACTTGTTCCAAATAGGTTATTAGCTTTAGGTCTACCTTGTTTGGCTTAGGTTGGGTGATATTTGGGATTTGGTATGCACTTTCTCCTGTTTGATACAGCTGGTGGATTACGAAATCCCTGGTGGCTCGATGTTTTCCCCCTTCCCCATCTTGGTCTTCGAGGTCTATGTTGGGGCTCTCAATTCGGGCTTCCCATAAGGCCTTAACCTTTGCTAGCTTGGCAAACTTCCCGGCTACCAGTAGACTTGGGCCCTAATATTCGAACGTGATTGCTTTTAATGATGGTCGATAAACTATGTCTTAGATGATACCGAATTAGCGGACCACTGAGTTTGGATGATAACCTATGCATCCGTTGATATCAATTAGAGGAATGGTCTGAAGGTTTTTGTAGGTTAGGATGACTTTGTTGCAGCAACTCCATCTAGTTGTCCACAGGATGTCATTGGTACTGAAACTCTTGAGCACTTTCACCCAACTATGGCTAGTAAGGTTGTTGGGTAGCTTTGTCTTTTCTATGCAGGATTCCACAAGGTCCACTTGTTGGGCTAAAGATTTCCGGACCAAGTTCAACCCAAAACATTTGAGGTGGTTCACAAACTAAATTATGATGAGGTTGATGTTTAAGCGGAGGATCCTGTGGCCCTTCCTCTTGATAAAGTTCAAGTTCCGGATCTGTTTAGCTAGTAGAGCTGGGATATAAGATTTCCCTTCCAAGAATTGGGCCACTAGCTCTGCGACTCGGTGGTGGATGTAAAAGATCTCAGTGGGGAAGAGTGTGGTGATGAAGGATGTTAACATGAAAGCATTCACCCTTCTCTGTTTGTAGCTATTGGGGCCCCCGCATAATATGTCTTTCCTATTCCTATCATCTTCCGAGCTATGAACTAGGCTTCTAACTCGTCCATTCGTATGCAATATCCATTGCAGTTTGCTAAGGCCTTGTTAATTGCTGTCTTGCGGATACCTAGAAGTCTATTGAAAATATTGGTTGGCCCAGCCTCAAGATTTGGCGCATACACCTCGCTGGTTAGTGATGGGGCCTATAGAAATTGGGTGTATTCTTCCAGAGTGGGAGTGATCTCATGTAGCCTAATGAAGAAAGCTGCGAGCTCTATTTCCCATAGATAGAGGATAGCTCGTATCAAAGGTAAGTTCATTTCCATCTTCATCAGTGAAAGGATGGGCCCTATATTTTGTTGGATGAAGGCCTGCTCTTCGAGGTTGTATAAAGTAAACCAATGGTCCAATACCAACTTTGGATCTAAAGGTTTACAAACCTGGATCTCTTTGCGGAGGAGGCGGTCGACTATAGAACTAGCTATCTATTACAATAGAAATCTCCAATATTACAAAAAGGTTTTACAAAGTACAACTAATGTTATTATAGGTAAATGTATCCGAACTCTAGGAACGGAACAAAAGCATTACATCATTAATCAATTGCCAGCCTATGACTTTCATGTATGCAGGTAAGTGAGTTATAACAGGTCCCCAAGCTCTATGGCCTCCCGCATTCTTAAAGAAATAGATCTCAGGCTATATCGAAGCATTGGGTGGGGTGGCCTAATTAGTCCCAAACGGTGGTCATATCACTTCGCCTGAAACTTACACAATGCCTACCCCCCATCTTAGGGTCCTAAGACGACTCGAGTTTGACTGTATCTAATCACATGATTACATGCATGCAGACTTAACGGTAGGAAAAAAATAACATAAACCCTAAATTTCATTAAATCCCTAAAAGGTTAACATCAATAGTATAACAATCAAAAGACATTTCTGGAAATGGTGATTTGAGAAGATTCAAGTGGCTAGCGTACTAGAGGGTCCCCAATAGAGTTGCCATCTTGTCGAGTCTAATTTTTTATTTTTTTCATTTTCATTCTTAATCCGATTTATACTAGACTTTAATTTTGTGAATGTAATTTGAATTAATTATTATGTTGGTGCTACTTAGGTGATTTTCATTTATAGCAATCAATCATAGTGTATGCATGGCTCATAATATCTCCTTCCCCACACTTAGAGTTGTACATTGTTCCCAACGTACACAAGAAAATAAAAAATCAAATAAGATAAAACAAAACTAATAGGAAAGGGAGATAAAGGAAATTAATACTTCCTAGATTTAATTATTGCAATTGAGTCTTAAAAAAATATTCTTGATCATTTAATACATAAATCCTTGCAAAAAGAAAGAAAAGTGAAAGCATAAATGGAGCTAGTAGAGGTAGCAAACAAAAACATCAAGAGAATTATTGAAAAAATGATGATAACATACACAGATTGGCAGGAGATGTTCTTTCTACCATCAACAAGATATTATCAGTAGGGCTATACTCCTCATCATAATATTATAATTATAATATTATAGATAGAGATTGGTGTCCATCTTACTCACCCAAAGTTATAACTACATATATAATGTAGTAATTACATTCATATTACTACCTAGTTAGCATTTTATGCTCCACTAACTCTATCTTGTTTTAACTTTTAGTAGACCAGGGTGTCATTACCAAAATCTTCATATTAATTAACCTATCAATACTATCAATACACTTTAGGGCAAGATATCCTAAAGGTAATCAAGTTATATCCTAAAGATAGCTTTTTGATATTTTACATTAATAAAATATAGTGTGAGAGTGCAATCTTCGTATAGTGAAACACTTATGATTGCAAGATCATCAACCTAGCAATTGTTTATCTTGTTGATTAGCAAGTTAATCAATTATGAAGATTTTAATATTATAATGAAGTTCATATTATAATGATATAGGTGCTTATTGATTAGCATTTTCATATTATAAGAATTTCATAATTATAATTACATCATACTAATATCCCGAGGATAAATATGCTATTCTATAGGTCTTTTTAGGTTAATCTTCATATATATTTTATTAATGTAATAATTACATCACTTTTGCAAAGTGATTGATGTACCTTGATTCCAAATCACAAGCACACATTACAATTGAGGATCAATTACACAATTAGGACTCAAAATGGCGTGATGAACTTGATTCCAAATAAGTAAATACCAAATGGATGTAAGATCAAATAAGTATGTGTTCTTCAATTTGTGGTTACTTCTTCATTCACAAATAAGTATGTGCAATCAAATTTGAAAATTACAATCCTAAATCACGTGAATGAACAAGTAACCACAAATTGTACCTAGATATTACTCACTAAACATAATTTGTAACATAAGAAAAATAAGATTGATATGACTCATAATCTACTCTTGTTGATTCTCACCACAATATCACAAAGAAATTTATAATAGAAACTTATAAATAGGAATTAGATCTAGCATAGGTTAATCATTAAAAATTATATGTCAATCCGTTAATGCTTATAAATAGGAATTAGATCTAGCATAGGTTAACTAAAGAATTGATATGGGCAGGCTTTGGTCCCTCAGAAGAATAAAGTCAGACTCCACTGTCAATCTGAAAAAAAAGAAAAAAGAAAAAAGAGATAAAACTATTATAAAAAGGAAAAAAATCTAGGGGAAGAGTGGATACCATATGCTTTAACTTTGTGTTATCTTATTCAGATAAGTAATTAAAGAGAGCTATCTTCCACTTCAATTGGCTTAGAGCTTCAAATAGTGAAGAAGCTTTAGTTTGTGTTGCATAGAGTATTACTAATTTACCAAGAGGGGGGGGAAAGATTAACTTGCTATTCTATAGGTGATGTAGTTAATATACATTTTATATTACATTTGGCTAGTTGGTTTCAATTATCAACGACAACATTTGTTGTAATTAGCATTTTAATATTTGGCTATTAACGTGTTGCGTAGGATAATGACTACATCTCCATATGTTGAAGACATATAGAGGGAAAACCTATTCCATATTCCCTGTAGGGTTCAGGTAATCTTTATGCTCTTCTTATTGATGGTGATAATTGCATAAATGTAGTGGTTGCTGCAATAGTAAATAGATTGCAACATCTAACAACTCATTACATATTTTCAATTATCATGCATCATTCTTCATTTCTATCATTTAATAAAATACCCAACAACACATATAGCACATTATATCCTAGATCAACTCTTAAATCATCAAATAACACTTACAAAATTTTTCCTATAGATTATAACATAATTAGATTATGATGGCATACTAGATCATTGCTAGATCTAATTCCTATTTATAAGCACTTCAAGCAGATTGGACTAAAGCCTGCCCATATAGTGAAACATACTAGTGTAGAATACTGGGTCCCCGACTTAGAGATGGAAGAGAAGACTGATACTTGAGGCAGAACCTCAATAAATCATTATGCAAACTACTCTTACTCTACTCTTTTATTTTCAAGCATTGTGTTATTCTTTAAGGATAGTAGTTATAACCTAAAGGTAAGTGTAGAAGATATGTGCTAGTTGGTTCAAAAATTCTTTATTGGCCAAAACATAAAAACAGAAGAGAGAAAGTTATGTCCAAATGCTTACAACAATTAATAATATAGATTTTCTTTACATGTTAAAGTAAGTTGAACTATATCAAAAGTTCACTTCATCGACCAGTTCAAAATCCTTAGCATCACTCACCAATTTTTTAACTATGGCTCTACTATTTAATTGTGAAGAAGGAGCATCCCTCCACCTTAGAAGGTTTAGAAAAATTCACTAACTTCAAAGGTAAGAGAGTTAACTTTACTCCATTTTTTTCCAATCGGTACACATTCTCTCTACCCTTATGTTAAGCATTGACATTATATTGCCAAGGCTTCCCGAATAACAAATGACAAGTAGCCATATCTACTACATCACAATACACTTCATCTCGGTATTTACCAATGAAAAAAGGTACTTTGTAGCATTCTTTAACCTCAATCTTCTCTGCTTTTTAAGTAAAAAACTATAGCATGTTATACCGCCGTCTAATATACTATTTGATATTAACTTAGGGTACTAAAAAATTTTAGTAGTAAAATGCACAACTAGGTGCAAGCTTCCTTCTAACCCCCTTTGCTAGATTAGTAATAATTTTAACCCATTGCATCTAATCTTGGCTTGCACCTAGTTGTGCATTTTAAACTTCGTTTGTACTATGTAATACATCATCCATAGAAACCATGGTTATGGATTTACATGCATGCACATTGTTACATTAATACCACAATTATTAACTTGGAAATGTTAGGATGATATGGTTAATCTTTTGGCCAAAAAGATATGTGTTACTAATGTAAAACCCATTAATAAATACTTGCAGCTACTTTGTTTGAGTAACGACATTGACATTTATAGTGACGATACATAGAGTGATTACAATTGTGGCAATGATATTTTCATCGCGATGGTAGCAACAATATTGACAACAATTGTAGCGATGATATTTGTAACAGCTATGTTTGCAATGACAATATTTGCAGTGACAACTGCCGCAATGATATTTGTGGTTACAATGTTTATAGTGACAATATTATAATGAAGTTCATATTATAATGATATAGGAAATATTATAATGACACACTTACCTTTAGGATTATAATGGGTTACTTGATTAACGTACCAACCTTTGAAAGTAGACCGGCAACTATTTATTAGGCTTTGTGTATGGAAGATTTTGGCCAATAATGAAAGCTACTAATCCACATCAAACAAAAATATCTTTTTTGTGATCTAATATGAAGAAGAAGACATTGGGATTGGCAGGAGATGTTAATCTCTAGTGTGTCAATATGTTTTTATAGCTTATCAATTTACTTACAAAATTCTAGTTATGTTAAAATACCTAATGTTAAAGAAAATACAATAACTTGCTCCTTGTCTCATGGATACATATAGAATTATGTGGAAAGTCGTACATACGACTCCTCTTTCGCTGAACTGTAGAGTTCGGGACTTGATCCCTAGGTGAATTTGGATGATAGGTAACCTATTTTTTTTTATGATATCTTTTTTAATGATATCTTTTTGAAAGAAAAATTATAATATTTTATGCTTAAAATATTTATGTTGCATATTTACTTGTATTTATGTTAGTTAGAAAATTCTAGGTCCCAATCTCTCTCGAGGTAAATAGACTCCTATGAACATTAGGTCATGATCTCTATGAGGTGAAAGGACTAATGACATCAAGTCCCTACCAATACTTAGGCAAATGGACTCTTAATTATATTGAGTCCTAACTTATACTAAAGTGAACAGATTACCTTAGTAACTATGATCAGGATCCTCATAACTTACCATCCTAAAGGTAAGTGTACATATTATATAATGGACGTTATTTAAACATCCTATCTTATGATATTATATAAAAAAGTTTCATTAATTGCCATAAATGATTACTTACCTTTACACCCAAATCACATATAAGATTCCCACTCTTAGCTTGAATTCCCACTTGATTCTTGACCTAAAACTTATAGGAAATAAGTAGATTAGTATAGGGTTTAATGGGTATTAAGAGGTTTAAGGAGTGAAATAGATTTAATGGGTTTTTGAGAGCATTTTCCTTAGAAAGTTTTCTAGAAAAATGAAATTGGGACTACTATGTTTCTATCCTAAAATGGGTTCTTATAGTAGGGTTTAGTGAGGGTTTAAGGGTAAGGGTAAATGGGTTCATAAAGGTTAGTGGGTTGTAGCTTATGATAATATGTGTCATCTTAATTTAGCCTATTTTGTATCATTTTTCCTTAATTTTTCCTCACTTACTCTAGTTGACATATATTGTTTTTCTTTTCCCAAAAATGCCCTTAAAACTCAATTTAAATAATTACCGTTTAAGAAAATAAGTTTAGGGGCATTTTGGTTATTTGATCTACTTAGCCTTTGAATCAAAAATTTTCTTTTCCAATTATCTTCAAATATTTTGGAATTGATTTTATTTACCTAATTAAGGTGTTGGAGCTATATTTAAGGTTTCTAAGCAAATTTTAGATCAAATTTTATTAAAGCCGTCTTCAATGGCTCCATCTACCCTTTGGATTAGACATCCGATTGGTTCAGAATTAGCTCAAAATTATAGGGTCAAGGGCCATTGGGAGGGGGAACTAGCCGTTGGGATTAACTAGCCCAAGGGAGGAAGGGTTAGGCCAGTTCCCTTGACCCGATAGTTATGGTTTGAGTAACTAAAGTTACTACAAGATTAAATGGAGAGACAAAACATTCTATTAACTAATTCTAATATTGGGATTAAGGCAATTAAATATCATGGCAAAGGAATTAAATAAAATTAATTCATTAAGTTAGTTGTTAATTAAGAAATAGGGGCAAACAAGTTGACTTGGACAACGGCTTTGTATCATATACTTGATTATGTTCCTTTTTGAAATACTTGCCCCTATTTTATTAAGTGCTAAAATTTGTGTTGATAGTTTTTTTTTATTTTTTGCTTAGGTACCATATCACACTAATCTTAAGTAATAGATACTAAAAAACAGTACAAATTTTGCTAGATCTAGCTAGGAAAATGTTTTTAACATATAAAGTATTATATTTTGTATTCTAAACGTACAAATTGCACCAGTTGTTCCAATTTTCTTGAAGTGCTTCCAATTATTTTACAAAGGTTCCCGACGGAGAAATGACGACAAAGTCACGTTTTCACGTGGGAGAATCGACACGGCGCTCGCCGGCCCCCTGAGCCCCAACGACGTTATACGGACTGCCGACAAGCAAACGAGGGTTTCGGGCAAAAGCACGCCCTTATCGGGAGGACGGCCGGAGCGACGCGGCGCCCGCGTGGTGCCGGAGGGTCACACAATCTCTAACCCCCAACCGTGCAGATGGACGGCCGATCAGCACGGGGGAAGCATTCAGGTGGACGGCTTGGGCCGAAAACGCGCTTTCCGCCGAGCGGCTTGCCCGGAGCGCCGGTTGGGTGCTGGCGGGTCGTGCGAACCCCCAACCGCGCGGATGGACGGCCCGTGAAGTGCGGAACGTATCCATGGGGGACTGCTCGAGCTGCCTCTACGGTGAGAGCGGGTCACTGCGTGTCGGCCGGGGGACGGACTGGGAATGGCTCCATTGGGGGCCTTCCCCGAGTGTCGAACAGCCGACTCAGAACTGGTACGGACAAGGGGAATTCGACTGTTTAATTAAAAAAAAGCATTGCGATGGTCCCTGCGGATGCTCACGCAATGTGATTTCTAGGATTTAATAATGTAGAAAAAATTTTGAAATCATAGAAGATGGAACTATCTAGTTAGCTCTTTTCAAAGGAACTCATATAGATCGCTACAAATTACTTAATGTAATTTTGAAATCAAAATTGAAAGTCTACATTAAGAGGTCAATTTGAAATTTCAAATGCACATTAATTATGAAATTGTAAAAACGTGATGTGCAATCAATTATATATCGTAGGTATATAATTTTAGACAATAAAGTTATAAAATTGCGTGTGTGTGGTTTGTAGTGAATTCAGTGGATATGTACCTTAACTTTTATTAGGCTTTGTGTATGAAAGATGTTAATTAGTTATAACCATGTTATAACGTTATAACTCTATGAAGATTTTAGTAGACCAGCAGGTAACTCTCTTGCGTTATATACCTACGATATATAATTGATTAACCTATCAATATTATATTGATAGTAGTTAATACCTAATGTAGCTAATATTTATAGGAAATATTATGATGACACACTTCCTTTTTATTATATATAAAAAATAATAATTGAAACCATTGAATTTCTACAACGGGCAATCACATGAGGCTTAAAGGTTTTCACCTTTAAACTAAGATTGATGAACTTTAAGGCAATAGGTTGATGATCCTTAGGAGCATAGGTTAATGATTCTTAGGAGCGTAGGGAGCATTCAGGTGGGATAGTTTGGGACGAAAACGCACCTTCGCCGGGAGGGGGGGGGGGGCCTTCCCGGCGGTCGGGGCGCCCGGGCCGACCGCCCGAGACGCGCCCCCATGGAGAAGCCTGCACAGGCCCGAGCGCCGATTCCGAAGCCACGACATGCGTATCGACCTTAATTGCATTCACACACATATACACACATGGATACATAGAATATATTATGTACACTATCCAAGCAATTCATTGAGTAGTCTTCTGTTTTTATGTTTTGGATATTTTGGATATTTCTTCTTTTAAGAGATGTAAACAATTAGCTTGTCTAAGAAACTTTTCTGATGGGAATCAACCCTACGGTTCCAGTAGTGGGAAACCTGACTTGGATACATGAGCCCAGAATCCACAATGGCCACATTCTATTTAATAATGTTTTTATTTTGCACTTTAGCAGGTACATTATTGATTTTACAAGATAGCCAAATAACATGCACTAAGGATCCAACACAATTAGACAATTCAAGCTTCATGTTAAACAAATTCAAACTAATGTGCTATTCAACAATTCCCTAACTTCCGAATTCAAATTGCAATCAATCCCTTCTCATAACCACAAGCTCTGATACCAAATTATGATGTGCCTAAAACCAAGATGAAGCACATGCAAAACCAATTTGAAATTCAATTAGACAATGTCAATCAAATTAACTTCCAATCACATAAACAATGGCATCAATTCTTAAGATCTATAACCAATTCCATAACACCACATGAAATAGCACACAAAATCAACAAGAACCACCTCTGAGATCCCCTTTCCAAAAAATGTAAACCATGGTTCAAATGAAGCAAATAACAATTCCTAAAGGACAAGGTCAATTCGGTTCAGGGTGGAGCAAATTGTTGCATGAACCCCAAAAACAATCAATCACAATTGTTTATTATAATGTAACAATAATCCTTGTGTGACGTTATCCTATATCATTAAAAACCTAGCAATTGTTAATATAAATTTGGCCAAAAATTTATAATTATGAAATTCTATAGGGATGATGAAGATGGCATAAAATCTGAATTCATACCTATATATTTTCAATATATGAGCACTAGGTGGTCAAGGAGCATGGTAATCTGTTCACTTTAGTATAAGTTAGGACTCAATATAATTAAGAGTCCATTTGCCTAAATATTGGTAGGGACTTGATGTCATTAGTCCTTTCACCTCATAGAGATCATGACCTAATGTTCATAAGAGTCTATTTACCTTGAGAGAGATTGGGACCTAGAATTTTCTAACTAACATAAATACAAGTAAATATGCAACATAAATATTTTAAGCATTAAATATTAGAATTTTTCTTTCAAAAAGATATCATTAAAAAAATAGGTTACCTATCATCCAAATTGACCTAGGGATCAAGTCCCGAACTCCACAGTTCGGCGAAAGAGGAGTCGTATGTACGACTTTCCACCATTTAGGATAAATACTATTAGTTAATAGTATTGATAGGTTAATCTTTCTTTGTGATGTAGTTTTTCAATACCCATGTTTCCCGAAGCGAAACTTTGTTCCACTCCTTTTGATGTGCCTAAAGGGGGGTCAAGCACAATCAAATAAGAAGGGATGAACTTACAATGAAAAACCACGCCACACAAGAAGGAACAAGCCTTAATTTCCAAAAGAAATTCGAAATATTGATGAATCAAAATGACATAAGGATCAACCGATGGCTAGTTATAAAATGGAACGAGATTCAATTCAAATTCGAAAACTCCCAAATCTGAATTTAGAACCCTAATTTCACAAGAACAAGAACAACATAAAATTAACTAATTCCTCGCCAGATATGACGCACTAGTTTGGAGTTGGGATCAACTTGTAATTTGTTGATATGGCTCACAACAAATCCAAGTCCACTCGCCACAATTTCACTAATGAAATTGATAAGAGCAAATGCTTGCAAGAGGAGACTCTCATGGCACAAAAGGGGTGTTTTTCTCCGTGTTCAAAAAGCTCTCTCAAAAACCTAATTAGCAAGTATTTATACTTGCTCCCTTTAGGGTTAAAATGACTAAGAAATTACAACTATGCCACTATAGGGTGGCCGGTCCTAAGGCATAAATTACAACCAAATAAAATGTCCCAAAAGCTTACAAAGTAAATAGTTCAAAAATAAATTACAAATACAGAAAAATAATCTTCAACAAGCTAGCTCCATAATGGAATTCGTCGGTTCAACTCATCTTCGGTTTTTAGGTCGGTCCATAGATAACCCACAAGCTGAGTCTTAGTGAGTTTGTCCATCGCCTTGTAAAGCCAAATAAGTATACCTGTTGGAATATACAATTCATGAATAAGATAAAAGAGGTTAGATAACAAATAATTCCGAGGTCGATCTGCTCGAAATGGGCCCTCATCGCCAAGATTCGAAATCCTTTAATTTTTGTCCTAATAATAGGTCTTGTCGGATTTTGATTCCTATCACCTTTCATTTATACTCCAATCGCGATTGCTATAATATATACTTCCTTAACCACTTCAAGACAAATCGATCTTAAGAAGATCGATTGCTTACTCCTCAGTAGCCCATATGAATCTGGTGACTATTGGTATGTTTAGTTGGGCGGTGGCCGTTAGGTCACCTATTTTGAGTTATGGACACACAAGGCCAAAGCATATGTGCCGGGCGTGCGACCCATTAACCTACTAACAATGGGGGAGAAAACATAGCATGTTGCAACAAAAGCTTGATTTGAGGCGTTAGCAAAATGCTGCCGTCTATTCCAAAAACAAAAGCCCCTTAGCGCCCCGGGACGGGAGTTGGGGACGGTCCTACGCGTAGGCAACAGTAGCACCACAGGCTCTAGGAAAACCCATTCACGCCGCTTCAGTAAAGGGATTGTAGGTTTAAAGTTTAATGCTTATTATTAAACCCTAATAAATAGTTGCTGGTCTCGCTCCTACGCCATCGTTGGGCGTGCAGCAGCGTCGTGGTCGGTGTTGAGAGACGGTACCGAGTACCGCCCCCTTGTGTTTTGCGTTGTTGCCTCGGGCGGCACATTCGTTGGGCGTGCAGCTTTGCTCTGTGCGATAGGTTGGCCCCTTTTCCCGTTGTGGTCCAGCGACCTTGGTCCCCCCCTCCCCCCCCCGGCTCTCGCGTGCCCCTCCCGTGATCGATCGGGCGTGCGCGGGCGGTCGATTCCTTGTCTAATGTGCTCATATAGATAAAGATCCAAAGATCTTTACAGATCATCATTTTCACATATTAATTAAAATTGAACATAATTAGATGTTAATCACTCTAGTCTCTTTTGAGTATGAATAACTTGTATAATAATCCAAGATAGGGCAAAAATGTCTATATTTTTTCCCTTCTTTTTAGGTTAATTACCATATAATTGTTAGGGAAAGGAGAATCAAGCCTATTCCATTTTGTTTGCAAATTAGTATTAATGCCCTTAAATTACAAGGATTAGCGGAAGAATTCTTGTTAGATGGTAAGGGTTTATTATTTTTATGAATAACTCGCCCAGAATATAGGTGCTTATTGTTTATAAAACTAATATAGAGTGTGCTTAATACACTCATTAAAACCAAATATTATTGTTAATATATTATTTTTTTTTATCAATTTTGATTTCCCATCAAGTTTTTTGTAGTCTCAAAATCTGACCATAAAACCTATAGGATTTTAAACCATGTCTTAAAACCTAACAAAGGGTTTTTATTAGGTTGGATACTTTATGACAATTCTCTTTATTACATCTTTAGGTGGTAGTAGCACCATAGGAGAATTATTACATCGTGTACTCTGCTCATGCTTATTGGTAGTTATGAGGGAAGAAGCTGAAGATGGAGAAATAAACTAATATCATTAAATAGTTAATGATAAGATAGTAAAATCCTCATCCTCATCATCATCATTTCAAATTGTGAAGCCAATACACTTACACCAAGATAGGAATAATTACATTAAGTAAAAAATGCTCATTCCCTTCACCATTTACACCATCACAGACGCTTCTCTCATCTACAAAGCATCTTTGAACCTTTCATTTATCCAATTGTCTTTAATATCTTCCAACGAACTACTTGTAGGGGTAGTCTAGTTATGTGTGGAAAATAATAAGAAAAAGAGTTACATAATTTTACAAACTTTTAGAATTTCAAAATAATACAAAAATAATAAAAATTGCATCACATATATACAATTTGTATATATATAAAAAACTAAGAAGTGGGCTAGCCTAACTGGTCAAAATCATAGCCTAAGGCACGAGGAAAGGGGCTCGGTTGCAGGTTCAAAACGTAGGGATGCATTTCGTGTTTTGCAATTTTTTTTTATTTTCCCGGGACACGCATTAGCTAGTAATTGGACGAAGGGAGCGCACGCGCCGAGCGCATGATTATCTCCTACCTTCGTCCAAGATCATCACCGATAAGGAAAAAATTCTAATCCAGTCGTTTTGATGCGATCTTTTGCACAAATCCACTAAATTTTTAACCAAAATGAGATAACATCATCCAATTAGAATCAAATCACAACAAAATCGAAGATTTACACGAATCAAATCAAATCAAAGAAGATTTCAATCGCGAATCGATTTGCCCCAATTAGAGGAAATCTAAGCTTATCCAACTCGATTTATCATGCCTATAAATAAAGCATAACGTGGGGAAGCAAAGGCACCGATAAGAAGAGAGAAAGGAGGGGAAATAGGAGAGTTTGGAGCCACCGGAGTTCACGAGCTATGACCGCCAATCACCACCACCTTGAAACATCACCAGAAGGCGTTCTTGGAGAAATCCACCACCACGGTTAGGTTCCCCACTCCCTAAAAGCTCGAAAGCCACCTTCAAACGCCCTCGAAAGTCGTCGGAACGCCACCGACAAGGACTTCCAACCACCGTGACCCAACCTACTAACCCAGTTCGACCTGACCCGTGCACCATACCCGGATCCAAGTAAGTCGGATTTTTCGTTTTTATTTATTTATTTTATTTGTTTGTTTGTTTTTTTGTTTATTCATTTACAATTCAAAAAAAAAAGAGAAAAAAATAAAAATAAAAATATTAGGAAAAACGATAGAATTTAGATTTTTTATGTTTAGTTTAGAGTTGATAAAATAAAAAAATTTATAAAATAAAAAAAATAATAATAATTAACGTAGGTTAATAATAGGGATGATTAACATTTTATTTTTTTCTTAGGTACCATATCACACTAATCTTAATTAACAACTAACTTAATGAATAATTAGATTTTAGCACAAATCTACTATCCTTCTCCTCCGGCATCAAAATAAACAATATCTAATCTTAATTAGATTAAACGTAATTATAAGCATGTACTTATAACTACCAATAAGCATGATACTCATAACTAAATGAAGATGAAACATTTAGCTAGGAATAATTACATTAAGTAAAAAATGATAAATATGAAGCCAATACACTTATTCTTGTAGTTAGTCAAGGAAAAATATCTTACGTTAATTAAAACAATGTTATAACTATGGTCCTAACTCCATAGAAACCATGAGAAGCTTGTGAGGACCAAGTGAAAATTGCTAAAGAAGTTAAAGTGAAACACGAGAGTGTGCAAGAGTAGGGAGAGAAAAAAGAAAAGAGTGAAAGACAAACACTAGTGAGCTATGAGGGAAGAGGGTCTGAAACACTGAGAGGAGAGAAAATTATAAGAAAAAGTAAGTGTGAGAGTGCAATATTAGCAATGAAGCAACTAGTACTTATGTATAAGGATGTTTATTTTGCTTATACTGACACTAACTTTTTATTTTTGTAATAAAAACCAATTTAAATACAATGAATTTATTCCTATGTTAAGCAATAAAATCTAAATGTAGTCTTCTGTTTTTATGTTTTCATTTAGGGTGTTTGAATCAACAAAATCTAATCTCTTACTCTTATGAATACTTCACAGTTTTTAATAATTAGTTGGCTTAATTAACTTCAGCCAAAGATGTCTCAATCCCAAGTCAACTCAACCATATAGGTCTAAGGACCAACCTCCTACCCTCCCCTTAGGTGGCCATATGATTTGATATAATTAGATTATTTAAGCTTAATCAACTTGATTATCCTAATTGAACCAAAATAGGGATTGACTTAATAATATGAACTCGAATAACCTATGGGTCTAAAATTCAAAATTCAAAATCTAATTAGCCTATTTCCTTCTAAGGTTTATATGCTAAATAATTTAAATCTAATCTCGAACCAAATAAAGGCCCAAATTGAATTAAAAGATTAAAATAAACTAGAGTTAAACCTAATAGAATAAATTGGGTTTTCCTGATTATAATAAAATCTAAACAGCCTTAAGACACAAAATTTACTTAGACTCATTCATCTTAGGGCCTATACCTTAAATGAGCCCTTACAAATAAATTAATTCTAAATGAGCCTTAAACCCATCAAGACCTTAAATCAATTAAAGAATTATAATGAAATTAAAATAAAACTTAATAAATCAATTGTACCTAGGATATAACAAATAAGACTAGCTAAATACAATGGGCCTAAGTTAATTAAAATAGATGGAACTAATCTAATTGAACTAAAAATGGAATTAATAATTTCAACTGGACTTAACTAATTTAATTAGGGCTAGTCAGCTTAATTCTATACATAATTAGGCCCACTATTCTTAAAGGGCTCAAATACTCTAATTAAACCTTATATACAAGTAGAATTAAAATTTAAATAACTTATTAAATTTAAATGAATGAACTCTAAATGGATTGGGTCAAATTTAGCTAAAAACTAATTGGTGCTAAGTAACCCTATTTGGGCTTGTAACTAGTATAAGTCCTAAGTAGCCTACCTTAGAATAAAACTCAATCACTTAGAATAATTAACTAACTTAAGTTTTCTCTTTTGATACATAAAATCGGTTCAATCTACTCAAATGGAATTTAGACTATGATTTAGGAATCTTCCACCCTTTTAAGTATATAGTAATATGCATGCTACTTATTTGGTTAGAAAAATTTAATTGGACCAAAAATCAAACTTGGTTAATGTCAGGCCTATTTTCTTCTCTTTTTTCTAATATGATTTACACTGAAACTTATGCGCATTTAATGTAAACCTTCGACTAAGAATAGAAAAAAAAATTACTTAAAAAAAGGGAGTCGCCACTTGATTATGATTAGGAAAATGTCAAGTTAGAATCAATATAGTGATATTAATTCTAACTTCACTACTGATATAAATATATATATATACAAGTATTTTTTTTTCGAAAACCAAAGATTCTATGCTCGGAGGCATCTTTTAAAATACCATGCTTACCATTTTAATCTTCTAAAATTAAATTTTATTTTTCAGAAAAAAATGTTTAGCTAAAGAATGTTTATAAAAAAAAATTATTATTGAGGTTACCTCATAGGAACCTACGTACCTGCTATTTAGGATTAAAGCAGTCGTACTTCACATTAATTCTGAATTGTTTGGAAATTTTTATTGATTTTTTTAAATTAAAAAATAAAATTTTTAAACTAAAAAATAAAGAAAATCTTAAAAGCTAAAGTGTTGAAAAAAATCAATTTTTTTTTTAAATCTAAAATGTCAAAAAATTAAAAAAATTAAAATTTTTGAAAATTTTGAATTTTATAAAAAAATGTCTTAGAAATTTATTTATTTAAAAAAAAGGATAAAAAATTTTAAATTAATTTTTTTAACAAAAAGAAAATTAAAATGTAAAAAAGGAAGGTACCAACCTGGTCGGAGCCATACGTGAATTGAAGGAGAGGCGATAGCTTTCAAAAGTGGCTTAGCCTATTGGTGGCATTAGAATATCATAGCGAAAGATGGTTTGTCTACCCACCTACTTAGTTCAATCCCATACATGATAGAGGGTGGCAAATGAAATGACGACCAACGGTTGAGCTTCAATGTATTATGACTCGGTCTTCCTAAACATTTCTAAACTAGAGAGGGGTGTTTCCAAGGATTTTCAATGATGGGGAACCTAAAGGTGGTGGTGGTTTTTCCTAGAAGTGGCTACAGGAGCTAATTTTTAGAGAGAGAAAGGGACTTGGTTAAAGAGAGAAATAGATGAAAAGTTTGAATTGGAGTAATTTTTTAGTAAATTTCTATTTCTAAAGAAGAAAGAAGGGACCTATTTATACTAATCGATGATGGTTTGAACGTGCTGGAGCAACCATGCTGGAGAATTAGGCTTAATTGTCCTCTCTTACTCCATAAAATAGTTTAATTTTTAAACTTATGCCTGCATTCCTATGTAAACAACCAGTTTCTTACATTGCATATTTTTGTGAACCTAGTTGAAGTTGCATGCAATGTGTCGTATACAAAACCTCTACACTACGAAGGGATGGTGCCATCTATTGGCTCGCTCATTGAGTACTGACTTGATGGCAGGGTGTCTGTCCGAAATGCGATAAATTTGATTCAACCTTATTTGATTAACTTAGGGGCCCGTATCAATCCAACTAAAGGATTTCAAATCTTGGTTCATACACAAATATTCACTTTCCTTCAATATGTCATATAGATCATGGATCATCATGGAATTCTGATTTACTTTCTTGAATGGAGAGTCTATATCAATATGCTTGCAATGGTTGCTGCTGGTTTCTATTATATGAACTTTGTTTTGAATAAAAGGGTAAAGAGGGGATTATTGAATGAGCGAGCATTAGCTAGATATGAAACGCATCGAGAGGTGATTGATTCACTTATTAATGGAAGTGATACGAATTGTTATGGGAATTAAGGATGTGTAGGAATAGTTTTGCACATCTTTGTAAACTCCTTGAGGTATGAGGGGGTAATAGTCCGCTTCTTAAGTCTTTTGAGTATGGATATGGGAAGTGTGTAATGTGTGTAGAGTATATAGGCAAGTATGTATTGGTGGTGTAAAGTATATGTAGGGCATAGTGTGTATATGTGTGTGATAGTGGTGTGGAAGGTGAAAGAAGAAAGTGTGTATGTATGTATAGGTGCGTGTATGGGGTGTGAAGTGTGTATATATATGGATAAGAAAATGTTGGTGCGTACGTAATGTATGGGAAAGGCTGGTGTATGTATGATGGAAGCATGAGTGAAGATGAAAACCAGTAGAAAGTATGAGGAATAAAATTATTGGTAGTTATCACAAACTAGTTAATAATTAATTAATTATGTTACTAATCTACCACCACTGAATAATTAATTAATTATGGTAGTTAATTAATCTTAATAATTAATTAGCTAAATGTTTCATCTAAAACAATATCTAATCTTAATTAGATTTTAATAAAATTAAATAAACTTTACTCTTCTGAGGGATTAAACAGGAGATGAATTAAATTAGCTATGTTAATTAAATGTTGTATTACTTTATCCAATTAGCATAAAATCCTAACAAAATCCAATTGTAAATATGGGACTTTGTCCCATAACAAATGTATCCAAGTAAAACCATATTGTTTATTACCATGTAGTATAAGTACTGGTTGCTTCCTTGCTAATATTACACTCTCACACTTACTTTTTCTTACAATTTTCTCTCCTCTCAGTGTTTCAGACCCTCTTCCCTCATAGCTCACTAGTGTTTGTCTTTCACTCTTTTCTTTTTTCTCTCCCTACTCTTGCACACTTTCGTGTTTCACTTTAACTTCTTTAGCAATTTTCACTTGGTCCTCACAAGCTTCTTATGGTTTTTGTGGAGTTAGAACCATAGTTATAACATGGTCATATACTGGTGTAATAAAATGAACATTAGTTGTATTTTTCTGATGGGAATCAACCCTACGGTTCCAGTAGTGGGAAACCTGACTTAGATACATGAGCCCAAAATCCACAATGGCCACATTCTATTTAATAATGTTTCTATTTTGCACTTTAGCAAGTACATTATTGATTTTACAAGATAGCCAAATAACATGCACTAAGGTTCTTTTTCACCTTTAAAGAATAACACCTATATTCAGAATGGCCAATAAAGAATTTATGATGTAACACTTATAATGTAAAATCCTCATATTCTAATTGTATAGCTTCTGAACCTTTTATGTCTTTACGAGTCTTCATATCAATTTAGAATAACTCTTTTCCGAAAAATAGTTTTGAATTCTTCATAGTAAAACCTAATGTACCCAATCCTTTTGAAGCTTTAAATAAACCTTACTCAGAATCTTTTTGGAATAACACACACACACACATATATATATATATATATATTGTAATATCATGAAGAACTATATCCTGCAACAAATATATATATCTTCCTTTACAACATAAATAAAATAAAATTATAAACACTTCAAATAAAATCGTAAACCCATTATTACATGTTTTGTTTTCATCAAACTTCATCATTTAGATAACTAGCATTCCCCCTAGCTTTGATGATGACAAAATGATGTCCTATAAACAAAGAATAATTAGCTTTGTGTATGAAAGATTTTGGCCAATAATGAAAGCTAGTGCTCATATAGATAATTTTGGTAAATTAGGTTCATTTTGTTGATTGTGTTGCATAATTATTAACTTGCTCATCATACTAATTATATTCTATTGGAATATTTTATTATAACTTTGAACATACACTCTAAGTTTCAAATTCCTTGTACTTATTAGCATATTAATCACTAGTAGTATTGATCGCAGTAATAACAACTGCAAGTTAATAAGATGATTTTTAATGATTTTCATTAAAAAAATATGAGATTAAACATTTCCTTGTAATTTTCACAATCTAATTATCATACTTAATTTAAGTGGATTTTACTTTGTAAATTGTAAGTTTAAGTAGTGTATAATGTTTATTGTGAAGGAAATCAATTGAAAGTTTAGGAAAAATATCATTTTTGAAGTGGGTAGACATGGCTTGAAAAGAATTTTGATATTTCTTGAATCTCCAACAAGATAAGTTCAAAATCTTATTTAAGTTGATGACTTAAAATAGTTATAAATAATAGAATATGAGGATTTGATGATTTCTTAAATATTGATGGTATATCGTAAATATCATAATAGCTTTCATTATTAGCAAGTATTCTTTAAAGGTGAGAACACTTAAAGTTAAGTACTAAATAAATGTTAGAAAGATTTTCCTATATCATTATAACTGCTCAAGGGTTATCGTGGAATTTTTACAAGTATTTATTCTTATCATTAACAACGTTAATGAAGCCCATTACTTAAGATATATAGTACACCCCAGAAGCACTAAGATGGTAGATGGATCTCAAGAATAATTACTGGTGGAAAAATATGAAGTAAGAGATAGCTGAATATGTATTCAGATGTCTAACCTGTTAACAAATCAAGGTTGGAACTGGCCACATAGTGGCATCTTTGTAATTCTTAGTACTTTTACCTTAATTGGAGCAAGTATAAATAATTGCTAACTAGGGTTTTTAAGGAGCTTTTTGATATTTTTGAAGAGGGTTAAATGAGATTTAACCCTCTTAATATCTTCTACACTTTAGGGCAAGACAAAAAGGGGTTTACACCACCTATATTAACTAATTTTGAAGCATGTGTATAAGAATTTAAATAACGTTATAACTCTATGAAGATTTTGGCCAATAATGAAAGCTAGTGCTCATATAGATAAATTTCAGAATTGTGTTATTCTTTAAGGATGGTAGATTAGATCACAAAAAAGATATTTTTCCTTGTAAAAATATCTTTGGATCATTACCAAAATTATCCTTATTACCATTTAGTTTGGGCAAAAGGGGCAATATACTAAATGGAGCATATATTTGTTTTTTAGTATCTATGGCCACTTTCATATAACATTTAATTATAGGTTTTTTAATTGCAGTAGTATTGATTGCAGATTAATGCAGTTAATATTGTCACTATAAACATTGTAACAACAAATATCATTACGGCAGTTGTCACTGCAAATATTGTTATTGCAAACATAGCTATTACAAATATCATCGCTATAAATGTTGTCAATATTGTTGCTACAATCGCGATGAAAATATCATGGCCACAATTGTAATCACTATATGTATTGTCACTATAAATGTACATGTCGTTACTCAAACAAAGCAGCTGCAATTACCACTACAACAAATATTGTCGTTGCAAATATTGTCACTATAAACATTGTAACCACAAATATCATTACGGTAGTTGTCACCGCAAATATTGTGCACACTAGATGTCACTTTAATCGACATTGCAATTTTCCTCCCAAACATCCATAATGAAAACATGTCCATGCATAGACCACAGATCTTAACAAAAATGCACCTCATTACTTTCACATTTTCAAAAGACACCAAAAATTTATTTACACCAACATGACTAAATGTCATATTACCAAATTCTTCCTAGGCCTTACACAGTATGTTCATCATTGTTGGATGATTAAGAGCTTTTTCAATAACAACTCTACCCAACAGTAAACATTGTTACTTCCTTCAACATAATATCTATGCAACTTGACTAGGTTTTCATGTTTCAATCTAGAAGGCATGAAAACCAACATCAAATACTCGACATTTTCTACATTAGGCTTAGACGAGACAACAAACTTTTTTATTGCCACAACTTTTCCTTTGCTTAAATTAGTATAATAAACCTTTCCATATGATCCGTCAATAGTTAACATCTCTATCCATCATCCAACTATAAAGCGGGTATTTTATTAACTATGGTTCTAAGTCCATTTAGTTTGGAGTTAACATGAAGCAAGTTAATTAGATTTTAATTAGATTTTAATAAAATTAAATCTACTATCCTTTTTATGTTGTAGCTAGGAAAAGATGAAACATGTGAATCATTTATATAGATGTTGTACTTTGGGCAATCAAAAAGTTTGTTGTCGACTGTAGAATTAGCTATCTATTACAATAGAAATCTCCAATTACAAAAAGTTTTTACAAAGTGCAACTAATGTTATTATAGGTAAATGTATCCGAACTCTAGGAACGGAACAAAAGCATTACATCATTAATCAATTGCCAGCCTATGACTTTCATGTATGCAGGTAAGTGAGTTATAACAGGTCTCCAAGCTCTATGGCCTCCCGCATTCTTAAAGAAATGGATCTCAGCTATATCGAAGCATTGGGTGGGGTGGCCTAATTAGTCCCAAATGGTGGTCATATCACTTCGCCTGAAACTTACACAATGCCCCCCCCCCCCCAATCTTAGGGTCCTAAGACAACTCGAGTTTGATTGTATCTAATCACATGATTACATGCATGCAGACTTAACGTAGGAAAAAAATAACATAAACCCTAAATTTCATTAAATCCCTGAAAGGTTAACATCAATAGTATAACAATCAAAAGACATTTCTGGAAATGATGATTTGAGAAGATTCAGGTGGCTAGCATACTAGAGGGTCCCCAATAGAGTTGCCATCTTGTCGAGTCTAATTTTTTATTTTTTTCATTTTCATTTTCATTCTTAATCCGATTTATACTAGACCTTATGCTCATCTAATATAAATCATCGACTTGAACTAGGTATTTCGTCTTATTTTGGAGTTGCCACCCAACTGAAATTAGGAAGGATTATTGAATTAGGACTAATTAAGCAGATTAATCATAATTTGGACAACTAGTCAACGAGATCTCCTCTTTTCATTTTTGTGAAAGGAGAAAGGGAAAACCAAAGTTTCTAGACTCGGGGACTAACCTATTAAAACCTTAAAGTTACCACTTTATTCTTCTGAAATCTAAACCATATTCTAATGTTTTTTATTGTCATTTATTTTTTTATTTTATTTTTGTTATTTTTTGTTGTATTTTTGCTTATTGATTAAAAATAACTTATTCTAATATGGAAAATGATTTTTTATTCTTTTTAGAGTTGTCCGAAATAGGTGCGTATGTACTTGTTATTCAAGATCAAACAAATCGTAGTTCGCATTTTATAAAAGCTTTAGTGGGTTAATTAATTTTAATTATGAAAATACCTCTGGTTTATGTTTTTATCATTTTTAGCATTTTTTTTTAATCTAAGCTTAAGCTTTATTATTATTTTTTTTTTGAAAAAAAAATTAAGGAAAAAACCAATTTTGGATTTATTTAAGAAAAAGATTTTTTCTAAGTGATAAAAACTATTTTTATATCCCTATTATTAACCTACGTTAATTATTATTATTTTTTATTTTTTTTATTTTATCAACTCTAAACTAAACATAAAAAATCTAAATTCTATCGTTTTTCCTAATATTATTATTTTTATTTTTTTCCCTTTTTTTTGAATTGTAAATGAATAAACAAACAAACAAACAAATAAATAAAATAAATAAATAAAAATGAAAAATCCGACTTACTTAGATCCGTGTATGATGCACGGGTCAGGTCGAACCGGGTTGGTAGGTTGGGTCACAGTGGCTGGAAGTCCTTGTCGGCGGCATTTCGATGACTTTCGAGGGCGTTTGAAGGTGGCTTTCGAGCTTTTAGGGAGTGGGGAACCTAACCGTGGTTGTGGATTTCTCCAAGAACACCTTCTGGTGATGTTTCAAGGTGGTGATGATTGGCGGTCATTGCTCGTGAACTCCGATGGCTCCAAGCTCTCCTATTTCCCCTCCTTTCTCTCTTCTTATCGGTGCCTTTGCTTCCCCACGTTATGCTTTATTTATAGGCATGATAAATCGAGTTGGATAAGCTTAGATTTCCTCTGATTGGGGCAAATCGGATTTGCGATTGAAATCTTCTCTGATTTGATTTGATTCGTGTAAATATTCGATTTTGTTGTGATTTGATTCTAATTGGATGATGTTTATCTCATTTTGGTTAAAAATTTAGTGGATTTGTGCAAAAGATCGCATCAAAACGGTTAGATTAGAATTTTTTCCTTGTCGGTGATGATCTCGGACGCAGGTAGGAGACGATCATGCGCCCGGTGCGTCCGCTCCCTTCATTCAATTACTAGCTAATGCATGTCTTGGGAAAAGAAAAAAAAATTTGCAAAACACGGAATGCATCCCTACGTTTTGAACTTGCAACCGAGCCCCTTTCCTTGTGCCTTAGGCCATGATTTTGACCAGTTGGGCTAGCCCACTTCTCAGTTTTTTTTTTTTTTACAAATTGTATATATGTGATGCAATTTTTATTATTTTTTTATTATTTTGAAATTCTAAAAATTTGTAAAATTATGTAACTCTTTTTTTTATTATTCCTATCATTATTTTCCAAAATTGATATATTTTTTCTATTTATTTTATTTTTTAAATATTTTTTCTATTTTTACTAAATTATAAGAAAAATATAAAAATTAAAAAAATTAAAAATTGACTATTATTAATTATTAAAAAAAAATGAGATGTTTGCACCTATATAATATATATATATATATATATATATATATATATATATGGTACATATTATACCACGGCAGTACTTTCCATTTTCATTCCTTCTACGTTTAGCAACGTCTTCGGCCCCTATACATACATAGTTATGCAGGACAACTAAAGTCTATATATATATACACACACAGCAGTCAGCAAAAGAAGGAAGGAAAAAAAATAAATAAATAACGTCACCAACACAATGGGAGTCTCCTTGCATACACACCCAACCTGTGCATATATGCATATATATTTTACAACATATTTTCCCCCAGCATTTGGATATATCTATATATATATTATCACGGTGACTTCGGCCAGCAATCCAACAGACCAGTATACATATACCTATATATATATATATGATTCCATACGGCAGCTAGGAGAAATGAAACGTCCCAGCCATCCTCTATTTACACCTATGTATGTATATATTATCTTACGGCATCGACGTGGTCAACAAGCTCAAGAGTATATATATATATTCTTATCTCCTACAGCCATAAGGAAGGAAGAAGAGAAAATAAAAAAATAAAAAAATGTCCACACGCACGCACACGTGGAAGAATCCCCGCACAAAATCCTTAATAAAGCATACGAAATCAACAATATATACACACACATTAAGGAGTCCTGTAAATCTGAATTTCATTTGAAATTTAATTAAAATAATCTCCGGTATCTCCTAATTAAAATTCTCTTGACATAAAAAATTAAGAAAAAAATACATTATTACATGCTATATATAGTCTAAATTACTCTATCTAATGTTTTTTTAGTTATTATAACTATTTTTAAATAAAATATTAATTTTTATATTTATTTGTTATTTATATATAAATTTTAGAAACTAACTCTATTTCGCAAAAAATTGGTCTAATTGAGTTGCATAGATCTTGAGGAACACATTGATAGTCTTGAATCATCGATTGGAAGTCGTATGTGTGACATATGATTTTTTTTGTTCAGTTTTCCCTTTTTCTCTTTTCTCCCTCTCGCCGTTTTCTTTTCTTTTGTTTTTTTGGTTTGTTCTTTTATGTGGCCGTACATCCTCTACGTACTGCCACTTATATATATATATATATATCCTATTATTATTATTATTATTATGAAATTTTTAATATATTTTTATACGCTTAATAGTATCGATAAAATTTAAAATTTATTATTTTATTACGAAAATTTATGTTTAAACTAATTTAATTATTTTGAACATAAATATTTATTCAAAATTTTTATTTGACAATCATAAATCTATGATTTTAATTTATTTTATCATTTATTCAATAATTTCTCATAGTTTGTTTTTCGTATGATTATTTCTTTTAATATAGTTTTATACGAGATATATTTAAAATTTTTAGTACAATCTTTTAATCATTTTGATATAATAGAAAACTAAAATTTTTAATGATTTTACACTAACTTTAGATTTGATCGAAATTGAAGTAATTCATAACTTTGTGAATGCAATTAATCATTGGGCTTTTGATATTTTAGTGATGGGAAAAATACAGTGTATTTGGTTTCCTTCAATATCCCCCAATTGAGAGAATTTTGAAGAGAGAGAGAGAGTGAGGCGTAGGGGCGCTGTGCGTTAGGGAGAGAAAGGGCATGATTCCTCAATTTGGAGTTTTTTTTTTTTCTTTAATGGAAAAGTTTCTTCAAACTATTTTTAGGGACCCCTATTTATTGTGTTTTGGCTTTAATTTGGCTCTAAGAAATCCTAAATTCATTAAAGATTGGATCTTTTTTAAAATAGATATTTAGGGTTTATGAATCTTTGAGTAAAAAATTAAGCTTGAATTTGAATCAATTGAACTAATAAAATGTTATAGACATGTTCCTCGTGATTTACTTGCCCTAGAGATGCTTTTCATTTGTGATTATCAAGCAAGAATTATCCCAAATTTATTTCAAAAGACCAAGATTTACTTATCTCGTTCACGTATTTTTCTAACTTTGAATCCGATTTTGAAGCAGTTTCCTAATCAATTTAAAATAAATTTGGATCTATTTAACTTGCATTCCATGCCTGCAATTGATTTCTCCTTGTTATTTGGCTCAATCTAGTGAAATAACGAGTTAAGAATGGCCAAAAATTCAAGAGGGCCACATTAGATTTTTTTTTTCCCCCTATTCTGAATGGTTCATGAACCAGAGGAGAAGGGATGATGAATAGTGCTCAACACTACAAGCAGACACGGCTGCACAGCGCGTGACACACACTCACCTAACAAAAAATAAATCGCTCCCCTTGAAACTAGAACCCGTAACCTTCTCCTTCCCATATCACACAAGCTTGACTACTAAATGAACACCACGTAAAACTTTTTATGTGATTTTTTTTTTTTAAATTTTGAACCTTTTTTTTTTTTTCATTTTTTGGGGTCTTTTTTCATCTCTCTCTTTAAAAATTTTTGGACCTTTCTCTTAAAATTAGGGTTTTTTTTATTTTTATTTTTTTTACTTTTTTAATTTGAAGAAAACAAATGATTTGTTGGAAAAAAATGGAGTGTTTATACCAATGATGTATAATTGCAATATTCCCTAATTTTTGGATTGTATTCAATAGCCTTCAACTTAGGCTTCCCATCTGTATTTGTCTTCAACCCAATTTCTCAATTGGGGAGTATGAACTATGATCAATACATGTAATACTTTTGTCCCCAAGTGCCATTTAGGAACTCACTCGATCATGACCTTTCCACGATTGACATAATGTTAGCAAATCCTCATGAGCGGCTTACTACATGCAAGTGAATATCATATGTAAATTTTATGAAAGTTTGTTATATATCGATGATAGCAAAGAAGCATATAATAAATAATATAGATGCCCATAATGGGTAAACTCTCATTAAACTTTTGTCATGTGTGTCGGTAGTATGTGCATACGCAAATCCGAAGAGGTAAGCATATCTTTGATAACTTATTTGAAAATTCAATCTGGTGTTTATAGGGAAGAAAACTGAAAAAAATCATGACAAATTTAAATATCAATAAATTCCTATAAAAGTAGACATATTTACTCTCTATTATTTAGTTTGAAAAAAAAAAAAACTTTTTTCCAATGAGTAAACTACATTTCCTGAATCTTTTACATTTAAAAAGAAAAAAAATTCCACTTCTCAACTCCAATTTTGCATTCACAATAATCCTTACCATAATTATAATATGATATAGAAATGACAATGATCTATTTGAAGCCAAAACCAATTAGATCAACATCAGATAGTTTTTATAACACCAAATTTTAATTAAATATAAATACAAAATCAATATAGATAAAATAACAATGAAGGAAAAAGCAAACATTTTTGACTCTTGATAACTAGTTGTTACGGATGAGGAGATATTTATTTTTTCTATAAGAAAAGAACGATGAACAAAATTAAGAAGTCAAAATTTAATTTAGTAATAAGTGTAATTATTTAAATGTTTACATCCAATTTTAAGATATGCTCATGTCTGGCTTTCCATGCGAATTTGTAGGTTTAGAAAAAATTTATGGAGAACTCAGCCAGACGAAGTCAATATTGGATTTTAATAAAAATCAAGGCTGAAATAAAGTTTGTTGGTGCACCGTTGGACAGCGTCTTCAGGTTTAAATGGAGTCCTTTAGCAACGTCTTCCGTGCATGTGCTCGTTCTTCGGATGTAAATTTTCAAATGGTTTAAAGTTTGTATTCGAATTCATAATTTTTAATATGATATGATAATAAGAATTTTACTCAATACTCATTAGGAAAATATTGATGGGCAGATATTAAGGGTTTAAATATAAAATATTTTATTTTCTTTTATAAGTTCTCTGGATGTACATTTTGAAATGGTTAAAAACTTGTATTCGAATTTATAATTTTTAATATGATATAATATTAAGAATATAAATATAGTATAATTAAGAGTATAGTAAATGACTAGATCATTTGGATGTCTCACATGCAATGTCATCTCTTTATATCAATTGACCTAAAACTCAAGTACAAGTGAAACTCCAACCTAATTTAATTATACATAAAATAATTTGGGACAGAAAACGTATGTCGTATATCAATGTTCAATTCTACCAAGTAGCTAGGAAGCATTTAACAGGATGACAATAGCATATTATTTTAAAGACTGCGAGGATAACGGTCTCGTACAGCATCTTTTTTAATTGGTCGAGAAATAACGTGGGTCCATGAAAGAACTTTTTATTTTTATTTATTTATTATTTGTTGGTGGAGTAGAGACCAAGACTTCAAAACTAAATAAAATTACTATATGCTCCTACTAGTACCCATTACAGGGCTCATCGCCTATATATAAATAAAAAGATACCAGCCCAAGGCTTTAAAAGCAGAATAAATCCTGAAGTTTATTGAAGCTGAAGATACTACTAAAATAATGTTAAACCATTTTACCCACCCAAACCACCCTCTCTATAAAATTTTCACCGAGAGCGAATATTCATGCGGTGGATGCAACACTTTAGGGAGTGGCAACGCTTATGCTTGTAACATTTGCAACTTTTTTCTCCATGAGGTTTGCGCCCACTGCCCCAATACTCTCACTTGTAGCGTCCATTCGCACCGTCCCCTTGTTCTTGTATGCCGTGCGCTTGGTAGATTTTGTAATATATGTAATGAGGAAGTTAAGGGATTGTATTACACATGTGACTCCTGCGTGTTTGACTTGCACCCCCTTTGCACGCAGCTGCTAAAAAGCGTGCAGCATCAAGTGCATCCTCAACATGTCCTCACACTCCAGCCAAGGGATCCCAATTGCAAGAGTAGGTGCGCGGTATGTCGACGCCCAACTGACATATGGAGCTATAGATGTAAGCCATGCGGGGTTGCAGTCCATCTGGATTGTGCTTGTGAGCAAGGATCAAGAGGATCTATAGCTGACTACCAATTAGCACCAGATCAGACCCGTGGGTTTCACCATACACATCCACATCATGAACTAGGACAATATGGCTATAGCAATAATATGGGGTATCATTATTACCCTAACAATCGTATGTACTCACTACCACCGCCACCGTGGTCTCATCCTATGTACTATTACAATCATATGTACCCACCACCACCGCCGGCGGTGTCGACTTCTGTGTACCGTCCAGTCTATCCTGCAGTACAAAACCAACCAAGTGGTTCTAGTGGAAGTGGAAAGAGAAATAAAATATACAAACTATGTTGTTGTCAAGCCAATAACAACTATGTTAACTGGCTCAAATTATAATCTCTGGGTTCAGGCCATGAAAAGTTTTCTTAGTGGTCGTAAACTTTGGCGAATTGTCACTGGTGACATCACCAAGCCAAAACAAGAGGACGACGAACCTGATTCCAAATTTGTTGATCGCCTTGAAGATTGGGATAGCAAGAATCATCAGATTATCACTTGGCTCTGTAATACATCTGTTCCGTCTATTCATATTCAATTTATTGAGTATGAAATGGCCAAGGAACTATGGGATTTCTTGGAAAATCGATATCGTACTACTGGTCTTGGTCATTATTATCAACTATGGGCTACTCTTCATCATCTAAAGCAAGAATCTGAACAATCGGTGAATGAATTTCTTGTGCAAGTTCAACCAATTTGGACTCAATTATCTCAATCCCGAATTAGCGAGGATCATCTCCATCTCATTCAGGTTCTTATGGCTCTTCGCCCTGAATATGAATCTGTTCGAGCATCCTTGCTCCATCGAAATCCACTTCCCACACTAGACAATGCTATTCAAGAAATTATCTTTAAAGAAACTCGCCTTGGGTTGGACAAAACTATACATTCCGATGTTGCTCTTGCTACCACTCATTTTCGATCTGCCGCTCCAAAGTTAGGAAATCAATTTTGTAAAAATTGCAATAAAATTGGGCATTCCTTTGCCAATTGCCCTACTATGGAATGCAGATATTGTCATAGTTTCGGACATATTCTTGAAAACTATCCAATTCGACCTCCTCGATCAAAGAGTGGTTCCTCTAAGATAAAGCATGACTCGAAGTCTGGATCTTCTTCTATTGCAGCCGTTACTACTGAGGGTTCTACTACTATTACATTAAGTGATCTTGAGGCTCTTTTCAAACAGGTTATCTCTTCTCATTCCCCTTCCTCCAGTGCTATGTCTGTTCTTCCAGGTAACTCTCCTTGGCTATTTGACTCCGCATGTTGTAATCACATGACCTCTGACACTAAGACTTTATCAAATTCAATCTTTGTTCCCAATTTGCCAAATATTAAAACTGCTAATAGGACCACAATGAACATCATTGATATTGGTCATGCTTCTACACCATACCTTCATCTTCCTAATACCTATTATGTTCCGAATTTGACCTTAAATCTTATATCTGTTGGACAACTCTGTGAAAGTGGACTAAATGTTAATTTCTCTCCTCTTGGTTGTTAGGTTCAGGATCCACAGACGGGGCAAATTCTTGGGAAGGGTCGCAGAGTGGGCAGATTATTTGAACTCTCATCTCTCCATGTTCCTCATCAACTTGTGTCTGCTGCTACAACCACTTCTTCTACTACCTATAAGTGGCATCTTCGTCTTTGTCACGCTTCCACCAGCAAACTTCAACCTTTAATTTCTCGTGGTCTATTTGGAAATACTAAGTTTGATTCTTTTCGTTGCTTACATTGTAAGCTTGGCAACAGCCAGCTTTGTCTTTTACTCAAAATCCTTCTATTTCAAACATTACTTTTGGGCTTGTTCATTTTGATATTTGGGGTCTATCTCCTGTTCCTTCTATGAATGGTTATAGATATTTTGTTTTATTTCTTGACGATTATTCCCGTTTCACTTGGATATATTTTCTTAAGCATCGGTCTGAACTATCACAACTTTATATTAAATTTGCCACTATGATCAAAACGCAGTTCTCTCAAATTATTAAAATCCTTCGCACTGATAATGCCATGGAATATAAAGATTCTTCTTTGCTACAGTTTCTCAGTCAACAGGGTACCGTCATTCAACGTTCTTGTCCTCACACTTCTCAGCAAAATGGGTGGGCTGAGTGCAAATATCGTCACATCCTTGATTCTGTTCGTGCTCTTCTTCTTTCTGCATCTTGTCCTGAAAATTTTTGGGGTGAAGCAGCTCTAACTGCTATCTACGCTATTAACCATATTCCTACCTTAGTTCTTCAGAATCTCTCCCCTTTTGAATGCTTGTTCGGTAAGGTTCCTGATTACTCAGTTTTTAAACCCTTTGGGTGTGTTTGTTTTGTTCTTTTACATCCTCATGAACATACCAAACTAGAGCCTCGTGCTCGGTTATGTTGTTTTCTAGGATATGGGATAGAACATAAAGGGTATAGGTGTTGGGATCCTATTTCTCAAAGATTACGTGTTTCTCGGCATGTTACTTTTTGGGAAGACACTATGTTTTCCTCTCTCAAAATTTCATCGATTAGATACCCCGTCATCCCTGTTCTTCACTGACCCTAATGTTGAGTTATTTCCTCGTTCTGACTTTGATCATTCTGATAATCTCAATAATAATTCTTCCACTTCTGCATCTACTCCAACTGAAATTGCTCCGGCTGCTGCTCCTGTACCTACCTCTGATAGCACCTCCATTCGACAGTCCACTAGAGTAAGAGAAACTCCTCATCACCTTGCTGATTATCATTGTTATTCTGCCATTTTAACCCATCATGAGCCTCACTCTTATCGTGAAGCAAGTACTAACCCTCTTTGGCAGCAAGCTATGAATGAAGAACTTCAAGCTCTAGAGAAAACTCACACATGGGATTTGGTTGATCTTCCTCTTGGTAAGAATCCTATTGGTTGCAAATGGGTCTACAAAATTAAAACTCGATTTGATAGTTCTATTGAGCGTTACAAAGCTCGTTTGGTTGCTAAAGGATACAATCAAGAGTATGGTATAAATTATGAAGAAACTTTTGCGCCTGTGGCACGATTGACCTCTGTGTGCTGTCTACTAGCTATTATGGCTGTGCGCAAATGGAAACTTCTACAAATGGATGTTAAAAATGCATTTCTAAATGGAGACTTGCAAGAAGAGGTTTATATGCATCCTCTTCCTGGTTTTTCCCACTCTGCTCACAAAGTTTGTCGACTCCGTAGAGCATTATATGGTTTGAAACAAGCACCCAGAGCCTAGTTTGCCAAATTTAGTTCTGCCATCACTCAGTTTGGTTTTGTCTCAAGTCCTCATGATTCTGCTTTGTTCATTCGTCGCACTGATCATGGCCTCGTTCTACTTCTTCTCTATGTTGATGATATGATCATAACAGGCGACGATACCTCATGCATTTTAGAGTTACAACAGTATCTAAGCAACCAGTTTGAAATGAAAGACCTCGGTTCACTTAGTTACTTTCTCGGTCTTGAAGTTTCCCATAAATCAACTGGATATTATCTTTCCCAAGCTAAGTATGCTTCTGATTTGATTTCTAAAGCAGGAATTACGGACAACAAAACTACATCCACCCCTCTGGAACCTAATGTTAAACTTACTCCACTAGATGGCACTCCTCTTGCGAATCCCACTTTATATCGCCAACTAGTAGGCAGTCTTGTTTATCTTACTGTCACACGGCCAGATATTGCTTATGCAGTGCATTTGGTTAGCCAATTCATGACGGCTTCTCGCACAGGACACTTTGCTACTGTTCTACGAATTCTTCGCTATGTTAAGGGAACTCTTTTCCATGGTCTTCATTTTTCAGCTCAATCTTCCTTGATACTAACTGGTTACTCAGATGCTGATTGGGCAGGAGATCCAACTGACCACCGGTCCACAACTGGTTATTGTTTTTCTTTGGGAGACTCTCTCATTTCTTGGTGTAGCAAGAAACAAACTGTCGTTTCCAGATCTAGCACAGAATCTGAGTATCGTGCTCTTGCTGATGCAACTTCTGAATTACTTTGGCTTCGTTGGTTACTAGCAGACATGGGAGTCTCACATTCTGGTACCACCATACTTCATTGCGACAATAGAAGTGCAATACAGATTGCTCATAATAATGTCTTACACGAGCGCACCAAACATATTGAGATTGACTGTCATTTTATTCGCCATCATGTTCATCATGGTACTCTTCGGCTACTCTCTGTTACCTCTGCCAATCAAACCGCCGACATCTTTACAAAGTCTCATTGTTCTACTCGATTCCACGATCTACTAAACAAACTCAAGTTGGCATCCACTATCCCACCTTGAGTTTGAGGGGGGTGTTAGCATGATTTGAGGCTATTAGTTATGGTAGGATAATATTAGCATGATTTGAGGCTGTTAGTTATGGTAGGATAATCTTCTACATAATTATAGGATTGTTTATAGGATACTTCTTTCTTTTCTTTGGTACAACTCTTGCATATATATAGGAGCAATTCTCTTTACAAAATATACAGAAAGATAATATGTTCTCTCCTTTTCATTATCAGTTTACATCCAATTTTAAGATATGCTCATGTCTGGCTTTCCATGCGAATTTGTAGGTTTAGAAAAAATTTATGGAGAACTCAGCCAGACGAAGTCAATATTGGGTTTTAATAAAAATCAAGGCTGAAATAAAGTTTGTTGGTGCACCGTTGGACAGCGTCTTCAGGTTTAAATGGAGTCCTTTAGCAACGTCTTCCGTGCATGTGCTCGTTCTTCGGATGTAAATTTTCAAATGGTTTAAAGTTTGTATTCGAATTCATAATTTTTAATATGATATGATAATAAGAATTTTACTCAATACTCATTAGGAAAATATTGATGGGCAGATATTAAGGGTTTAAATATAAAATATTTTATTTTCTTTTATAAGTTCTCTGGATGTACATTTTGAAATGGTTAAAAGCTTGTATTCGAATTTATAATTTTTAATATGATATAATATTAAGAATATAAATATAGTATAATTAAGAGTATAGTAAATGACTAGATCATTTGGATGTCTCACATGCAATGTCATCTCTTTATATCAATTGACCTAAAACTCAAGTACAAGTGAAACTCCAACCTAATTTAATTATACATAAAATAATTTGGGACAGAAAACGTATGTCGTATATCAATGTTCAATTCTACCAAGTAGCTAGGAAGCATTTAACAGGATGACAATAGCATATTATTTTAAAGACTGCGAGGATAACGGTCTCGTACAGCATCTTTTTTAATTGGTCGAGAAATAACGTGGGTCCATGAAAGAACTTTTTATTTTTATTTATTTATTATTTGTTGGTGGAGTAGAGACCAAGACTTCAAAACTAAATAAAATTACTATATGCTCCTACTAGTACCTATTACAGGGCTCATCGCCTATACATAAATAAAAAGATACCAGCCCAAGGCTTTAAAAGCAGATATAATCCTGAAGTTTATTGAAGCTGAAGATACTACTAAAACAATGTTAAACCATTTTACCCACCCAAACCACCCTCTCTATAAAATTTTCACCGAGAGCGAATATTCATGCGGTGGATGCAACACTTTAGGGAGTGGCAACGCTTATGCTTGTAACATTTGCAACTTTTTTCTCCATGAGGTTTGCGCCCACTGCCCCAATACTCTCACTTGTAGCGTCCATTCGCACCGTCCCCTTGTTCTTGTATGCCGTGCGCTTGGTAGATTTTGTAATATATGTAATGAGGAAGTTAAGGGATTGTATTACACATGTGACTCCTGCGTGTTTGACTTGCACCCCCTTTGCACGCAGCTGCTAAAAAGCGTGCAGCATCAAGTGCATCCTCAACATGTCCTCACACTCCAGCCAAGGGATCCCAATTGCAAGAGTAGGTGCGCGGTATGTCGACGCCCAACTGACATATGGAGCTATAGATGTAAGCCATGCGGGGTTGCAGTCCATCTGGATTGTGCTTGTCAGCAAGGATCAAGAGGATCTATAGCGGACTACCAATTAGCACCAGATCAGACCCGTGGGTTTCACCATACACATCCACATCATGAACTAGGACAATATGGCTATAGCAATAATATGGGGTATCATTATTACCCTAACAATCGTATGTACTCACTACCACCGCCACCGTGGTCTCATCCTATGTACTATTACAATCATATGTACCCACCACCACCGCAGTCTCATCCTATGTACTATTACAATCATATGTACCCACCACCACCGCCGGCGGTGTCGACTTCTGTGTACCGTCCAGTCTATCCTGCAGTACAAAACCAACCAAGTGGTTCTAGTGGAAGTGGAAAGAGAAATAAAATATACAAACTTGTGGGTGCAATTGGGGTACATATTGCTGCTTCAGTGATTGGTGGATTTCTTCTTCCCTCTTGAATTGAATGCATATTGATGACCACGAAAAAGTAAAAGAAGAGTTCCTACTGATGTATGGTGCTCGAATAACAGGAGTACAATATCAAGAGTGTCATTTATGTTATTAAAGTTTGTTTTTGCAGAGACAACTCACGAATTTGTCCTAAGAAAGATCGGAGGCTTCACCTACATGGATTTGTAAGTTGTTTTCCCCTTGAAAAGGGTTGTTTGTAATGATTCTATTAGACATGTCGTTTCCCAGTTAAGAGTTGAATAAGTTGTGTTTCGTTTATCTTGCAACTTGCTGAATTGAGCATTATCATCTTGTTATTATTAAAATAATTATTGAGCCTAATAAATTAGCCCCTAAGGATGTGCGCTTAAGGCTTAAAGGTCATCGTACTAGATGTAGTGTGATGACCAACGAAATGATGCACAATAGGTTTTACACATTTACTGAAAGAACTTGAGTCTAGACGAGTTTATGATGCTTTAGAGCGAGATGAGTCTCACAAAGAAATTTCATCCACAACCTTAATGAGTGAAAACAATAATGAGGATTCATTATTTAATTTTATTTAGTCCTAAGAAGAAGGACAAACTCAAACGATTTACATCATACATAGATTTTTTGCTTATAATTATTTTATTCATACGCACAATTATATCACTTGTACTGTTCATCTGCACTTCATACACTTGCGTATATACAATATCAATCAAACAAAAATGATTTATGCAGTTACTAGTCTACTTTCTCCTTTCCTTCATTAGTTTCTTTTCCCTTATCTCATGTACTTTTTTTTTAGCCACTAATTAGAAGTAGTTTTAGCATCATCTGATTATCATGTTCTTCGTAATATCCTAATAACAAAGACCTTGGAGCTTGAGGCGAACTCATTACCTCCAACTTTTGTGCGAAGTCATTCGTATGTGACTTGCATTGCTTAGTTTCTATATCATTATGAAGGCACATCAACACTGCTCCAATAATTACCGAATAACCGTCGTCTACTGGGGAAAGTGTACGTCAAAAGTCAGTGGCAACCAATAATAATTTATGTCTGGGCTACCTCACTGTGTGGTATCCAAAAAGTTCTCAACGCGATCTCAAATTAATTAAATGAGTAATATTATAAGTACTTTTAATCATGTTAGCGAGTCAAGCTTTTGCGTGATAATAAGTTTCTTTTGAAGACACTAGAAAGTTTAATAGTAAAAAATTAGAATACCTTAAGATAGTAAAGATGGTTGTCAAAATTGAGATTCTAGCTAAAATCACTATAGAGTTTGTAGAATTAAATTGTAAAATTATAAAATTATATAACCTGTGTAAATTAGCATTCAAAAACTATAAGTATACTTATGATAGTAAATGAAAAATTTACAACACAACATGGAATAATAAAATTCATTACTTAATCCATTCCAACAATATATTCTAACTTAAGCAAACACAAGAAGTACACAAGTTATATGTATCTTGAATCCTAGGCTTAAGCACGTCTGGTCTTGAACTTAAGCTAAACTAAAATCTATACAACATCAATAAGTCCATTTTAGTACTAATATAAGAATAATATAATCCCTTAATTCTCTTAACTTGTTAGATTACCTAAAGTCTTACTGACTATCTAGGTTACATGGAAATTAGTTTAATTAGAAGTTAAATAGATATATAATCAGGTTATGTTTCACTAAACACGGCCATGTTGGAGGTCATATAACTTAGCATGGGATAATACATGATCGTGTCAAAGGTCATGTACCTTTTTGGGTATATTATATTTTGGCACGAGGTGGGGCACGACCGTGTTGGGGCGACCGTGTACTTTTCTGTAAAGTTTAGGTTTAACATGGGCGTGACATGGTCGTGTTGTGAGGCTATGTATCCTTTTGTAAAATCTAGGTTTAACGTGGTCATAACACGACCGTATTGGGAAGTAGTGTATTTTTTGTAAAGTTTGAGGTCGGCATGAGCATGATACAACCGTGTTGGGAGGTCATATATCTCTCGGTTTGTTTGGGTTTAACATAGTCGAAACATGACTGTATAGGGAGGTCATGCATTTCTTGGTACAATTTTGTGAACCTTAATTCCTCTATCCTAATTCATCATAATCTTAATTTTTTTTATTCTAGGGTTTAATTTAACCCTAAAACATGTATTTCTAATCAATTAACATAGGTTAGATTACTTACATCAAAATTTCTGTGGATCATATCCTTGATTGATGGGATTTCCATGCTTATTATGTCTTTTCTCCAATTCCGAATTCTGGAAGAACAAGGTGGTGTAACTAGGGTAAATCTTCAATATAGTATTCTTATTAACCATTTCATGGTAAAATCATACTTGAAAGAAGTCAGATTTAAACCTTGTTGTACTCCCCTTAGTCGTCTTTAGGTTTTTCTCTTGAGAGCATTTCTAGAGCGTTCTTTATTATTTACTATATGAAATGACAAAAGAGGGAAACGCTAGGTCATCTTGGACGCTAGTAAAAGACAATCTTGCCCCCCTAATTCTTAAGATATCTACTTTCTCAAACCTCCCATACAAAGACTTTCGTCCTCAAAAGTACCTAATTCTGAAAGAGTTCTAAATACTACTTTCTTATCTCTTCATCTAGTTCCCACGTCGCTCCCCTTTCTATCTGATTAACTCACTACACTTTAACATAAGGAATTGTTCTTCGTCTTAGCACCTGTTCTTTAGTGTCCACAACTCTAATTGGTTTTTCTACAAATGACAGGTTTGGCAACACATTCAATGGTTTTAAAGCTACTATTTGATCTAGGTCGGGTACATGTTTCCTCAGCATAGATAGATGGAATATATCATGTACTCCAACTAAATTTAGTGGAAGCGTTAACCTGTAAGCCATTGTACTTATTCTTTCTAATATCTCAAATGAGCCTACATACATTGAGTTTAGCTTTCTTTTCAACCCGAGTTTGATTACTCTTTTTGTTGGAGAAATCTTCAAGAAGACCTTACCTAATGCTTTATGTAAGTTACTCCATAATCTGCTTACAAATCTCGTGTCTCTATTAGAAGTGATGGTCACTAGTACTCCATGCAATTTGACTATCTCCTATATGTATATCTGAGCCAGTTTTTCCAACTTGTATCCCACTCTGATAGTTATAAAATGAGTAGACTTGATCCACCTGTCCACTATTTCCCAAACTACATCTTGTTTCTCACTAGTATATGGGAGGGCTATAACAAAGTCCATTGTCACATGCTCTTATTTCCATTCTACTATAAGAAGAGGCTGTAATTCTCTAGACAATCTCTAATGTTCTATGCTGATCTGTTAGCATGTGAGGCATTTAGCTACATACTTAACTATTTCTCTTTTCATGTTTCTCCACCAGTAATGACTCTTCATGTCTTTATACATTTTGGTGCTTCTAGGGTGTATTATGTAGGCTGAGTAATGTGCTTCTTTCATTATCTCTCCCTCTTCAATTTTGCATCCTTTAGCATACATAGTCTCATTTTATATTTCATGATCCCCTTTGCATTCCAGTTGAATTTTGGAGTCTTACCCTATTCCATTCTACTCTTGATCTCTTAAATGTCTTTATCTTCTATCTGATTAGCTTTAATTCTATCCATTATGGTTGGCTGTATTCTTAAGGTAGCTATTTTTGCTCTCACTTCTTGAGTTAGAATCTCCCATTCCAACTTGCATATATCTTCTAATAGCTATTTCTATGAAGTGATGAGGGTGGCTACATTACCTTGTTTCTTTCTACTAAGGGCATTTGCTACCACATTAGCCTTTCTTGGATAATGTTGTATCTTTAGGTCATAATCTTTGATTAGTTCCAACCATCTTCTCTATCTTGTATCCAGTTTCTTCAGTGTGAAGATATACTTTAGGCTCCCGTGATTAGTAAAGATCTTGTACTTCTTTCCATATAAATAATGTCTCCATGGCTTTAAGGCTAGTACCACAATTACCAAATCTAAATCATGAATTAGGTAATTCTTCTCATAGGGCTTCACCTAGTGAGAAGCATATGCTATTACTTACTCACCTTGCATCAACACATGCCTCAACCCTTAAATTAAGGCATCAATATACATTATAAACTTTTCTCCATTCTTAGGTAATGTCAAAACTGGTGCTGGCACAAGTTTCTCTTTAAGCATCTGAAAGTTGGCTTCACATCTGTTGTCCCACTCAAATCTTATGCTCTTTTGTATCGATTTGGTGAGAGGAGTTACTATTTTGGAAGATTCCTTTACAAATCTCTTGTAGTAGCTTACTAAACCCAAGACGCTTCTTACCTCTATAACTGTTTTTGATTTGTGCCAATCTACCACTACTCTCACCTTTTATAGGTCCAAGGATATCCCATCTTTATTAACCACATGACCTAGGAACACTATTTGTTCTAGCCATAATTCACACTTATTGACCTTAGCATATGACTTTTCTTCTTGTAACCAACCTAATACTAGTCTCAAGTATTATTCATGCTCTTCAATGCTTTTATAGTATATAAGGGTATTATCTATAAAGACGATTAAAATTTGTCCAAAAAATCCTTAAATAATTTGTTCATTAAGTCCATGATCATTAGTCTAAAGGGCATCACCAAAAACTCATAGTGCTCATATCTGGTCCTGTTGTCTTCTAAATGTCTTCTTCCTTAATCCTTAATTGATGGCAACCTGATATCAAATCTACTTTTGAGAACACTTGAGCTCCTTGCAATTGGTCAAACAAGTCATCTATCTTAGGGAGAGGATATTTGTTCTCGAGAGAGATCTTGTTCGACTCCTTGTAGTCTATATAAAGTCTCATGCTTCCATCTCTCTTCTTGACAAACAGAACCAGTGCACGCTAGGGAGAGACATTGGGTTTGATGAAACATTTATCTTATAGATCTTATAACTATTTCCTCGGTTCTTCTAATTCCACTAGTGGCATCCTGCTGACTAGTTTTGATATTGGTTCTATGCCATATATTAAATCAATATTAAATTCCATCTCCCTAGTTGAGGGTAAACTAGGGTGGTCTTCTGGAAACACTTTTAGAATTTTTTCACTATAGGTACCATTTCCATCTTGGCTTCTTCATTAGCTTCAATAGATACAGTTGCCAGTACATTCCTTCCCCATATCTCATAAGTAGGCAATCTAGTTGGTCTTTGTACTTTTAGCTTATATTCAAAGTACTCTTCCTTGGGTATATGAAATTGGACCACTATGTTAGTTAATGGTGGCATGGTATTTTGACAACTGATTGACACTAAAAACAATGTCAAACTCTATTATCTCTAATATTAGGAGGTTTGTTGTCATCATCATACCTTGTATCGCTATTCCCACTCCTCTGCATTTTCTACTTATCCTTCCTCCTACTCCTAAATGAGTATTAAGTACTAAACAATCATTTATTTTTTTAATATCCAATGCACATGCATATACAAAATTCTTAAACACACAAGATACAGATGCATTGGTATCAAACAATACATATGCATTGTAGGAGTGTACTGGAAGCATACCTGCAATGTTTTACATGTTAGGGATGTCCTAGTATTGTTGTTGGTAGATAGTAAACACCCTGCTAGGAACTCTTTCTCTAGGACCCCCTACCTGTAGTCTACAACCTTATCCCCCCAAGGTCTAGTTACCTATTGGACTGGGTTTGCTGGATTTCTTACTTGTCCTTGAGGATAGTTGATTGCTTTATGTCTCATTTGATGGCACACCCAATAGAAAATCAAGGGAACTAACCTTTCGGTATAGTATATACTAATATGTCCTATCTTCCTGTAGGAGAGACATATCCCTTCTAGCCATCTACACTCTCTTAGCTCGTGAGGCCTATGGCATCTAATGCATTTAACATTTAGGCTTACTGTAGGAAGTGCCAAAGGCATTTGTCTAATCTGTAAAGGAGGGTCTACAAGCACTCTTTATTTTGCTCTATCGCACATGATGTCTTTTGCCCTCGTCTTGCCCCATTACATTTAAGGCAAGTCTTATTCCTAAAGCTATTATTATTGTGCGACTCCTCTATTCCTCTATACTTTTTCTATTTTGCTCGAGGTATTTAGCCTTATTCACCATCTTGGCACAGGTATTCAGCTAAAAGCCCCCAATTGCAAGTTATAGGTCTAAGTCTAAGCCTTTAAAAAAATTCCATCTCCCTAGTTGAGGGTAAACTAGGATGGTCTTCTGGAAACACTTTTAGAATTTTTTCACTATAGGTACCATTTCCATCTTGGCTTCTTCATTAGCTTCAATAGATACAGTTGCCGGTACATTCCTTCCCCATATCTCATAAGTAGGCAATCTAGTTGGTCTTTGTACTTTTAGCTTATATTCAAAGTACTCTTCCTTGGGTATATTAAACTGGACCACTATGTTAGTTAATGGTGGCATGGTATTTTAACAACTGATTGACACTAAAAATAATGTCAAACTCTATTATCTCTAATATTAGGAGGTTTGTTGTCATCATCCTACCTTGTATCGCTATTCCCACTCCTTTGCATTTTCTACTTATCCTTCCTCCTACTCCCAAAGGAGTATTAACTACTAAACAATCATTTATTTTTTTAATATCCAATGCACATGCATATATAAAATTCTTAAACACACAAGATACAGATGCATTGATATCAAATAATACATATGCATTGTAGGAGTGTACTTGAAGCATACCTGCAATGTTTTATATGTTAGGGATGTCCTAGTATTGTTGCCGGTAGATAGTAAACACCCTGCTAGGAACTCTTTCTCTAGGACCCCCTACCTGTAGTCTACAACCTTATCCCCCCAAGGTCTAGTTACCTATTGGACTGGGTTTGCTAGATTTCTTACTTGTCCTTGAGGATAGTTGACTGCTTTATGTCTCCTTTGATGGCACACCTAATAGAAAATCAAGGGAACTAACCTTTCGGTATAGTATATACTAATATGTCCTATCTTCCTGTAGGAGAGACATATCCCTTCTAGCCATCTACACTATCTTAGCTCGTGAGGCCTATGGCATCTAATGCATTTAACATTTAGGCTTACTGTAGGAAGTGCCAAAGGCACTTGTCTAATCTGTAAAGGAGGGTCTACAAGCACTCTTTATTTTGCTCTACCGCACATGATGTCTTTTGCCTTCATCTTTCCCCATTACATTTAAGGCAAGTCCTATTCCTAAAGCTATTATTATTGTGCGGCTCCTCTGTTCCTCTATACTTTTTCTATTTTGCTCGAGGTATTTAGCCTTATTCACCATCTTGGCATAGGTGTTCAGCTAAAAGCCCCCAATTGCAAGTTATAGGTCTAAGTCTAAGCCTTTAAAAAAATTCCATCTCCCTAGTTGAGGGTAAACTAGGATGGTCTTCTGGAAACACTTTTAGAATTTTTTCACTATAGGTACCATTTCCATCTTGGCTTCTTCATTAGCTTCAATAGATACAGTTGCCGTACATTCCTTCCCCATATCTCATAAGTAGGCAATCTAGTTGGTCTTTGTACTTTTAGCTTATATTCAAAGTACTCTTCCTTGGGTATATTAAACTGGACCACTATGTTAGTTAATGGTGGCATGGTATTTTAACAACTGATTGACACTAAAAATAATGTCAAACTCTATTATCTCTAATATTAGGAGGTTTGTTGTCATCATCCTACCTTGTATCGCTATTCCCACTCCTTTGCATTTTCTACTTATCCTTCCTCCTACTCCCAAAGGAGTATTAACTACTAAACAATCATTTATTTTTTTAATATCCAATGCACATGCATATATAAAATTCTTAAACACACAAGATACAGATGCATTGATATCAAATAATACATATGCATTGTAGGAGTGTACTTGAAGCATACCTGCAATGTTTTATATGTTAGGGATGTCCTAGTATTGTTGCCGGTAGATAGTAAACACCCTGCTAGGAACTCTTTCTCTAGGACCCCCTACCTGTAGTCTACAACCTTATCCCCCCAAGGTCTAGTTACCTATTGGACTGGGTTTGCTAGATTTCTTACTTGTCCTTGAGGATAGTTGACTGCTTTATGTCTCCTTTGATGGCACACCTAATAGAAAATCAAGGGAACTAACCTTTCGGTATAGTATATACTAATATGTCCTATCTTCCTGTAGGAGAGACATATCCCTTCTAGCCATCTACACTATCTTAGCTCGTGAGGCCTATGGCATCTAATGCATTTAACATTTAGGCTTACTGTAGGAAGTGCCAAAGGCACTTGTCTAATCTGTAAAGGAGGGTCTACAAGCACTCTTTATTTTGCTCTACCGCACATGATGTCTTTTGCCTTCATCTTTCCCCATTACATTTAAGGCAAGTCCTATTCCTAAAGCTATTATTATTGTGCGGCTCCTCTGTTCCTCTATACTTTTTCTATTTTGCTCGAGGTATTTAGCCTTATTCACCATCTTGGCATAGGTGTTCAGCTAAAAGCCCCCAATTGCAACTTATAGGTCTAAGTCTAAGCCTCTTAAAAGTCTCTTAGCTCAAGACCTATCGTTGTTACCTACAATCGCAAGAATGAATTGGATTAAGTAGTTTAGTTCTGCCTCATATTCTTCAATCGTTTAGTCCCTTTGTTCACAGTTGTAGTATTCATTTTCCACCCTTTCTCTAGAGATACTAGGGAAGTACCTCTAATAAAATAGCTCCTTAAACACTATCTAGTTTAACTATTCCCCTATAAGTTTGGGAATTGAGGCCTACCATTTTGTTGCAATTCCCTTCAGTATAAATGCAGGATAATTGACTTTCTTGTTTTTTGGTATTTGAAAGACAGCAAAGGTCTTCTCCATTTCCTATACCCAATCTTTAGCTTCAATTGGGACATCTACTCTCAGGTTAAATTCTTTGGCTACTCTAACGAACCTATCGAAATTGATGGGCTCATTGACATTCCTATGCTGTGGGACATTGGGGGCTTAGTATTGTTGTGATAATAGTCCCATTAGGTGATTCACAATATGAAGTAGCTGAATTGTCTCTTTAGTTATATGACCCCTTCCCCCTTATGGCAATTGATTCTAGATTTTCTCCTCATTTATTCTTCTTAAAGGCATTCTATTTAAGAAGAGACTGCTGGATTTACTTAAGTTAATATCTATCCATGTTAGTGTCATGGTGTGTAGGTATATACACATATACCACAACACATAATGTTTACTCACATATATATAACTTAGTAGTTAAAAGAAGGCAAGTAAAATAATAATACAAGAAAAAAGTTAAATAAATAAATAAATGTCCCATATTTTTCCCACTCTCTTCATGTCTCACTCTCTTATAGATCAAGTACTTAATTTCTATAGCGATCATATCCTATGCTCTACTGTTTAAAACTTATATCTAATTATCAATACTTAATTTTCTAAGGATAAACAACCTAAGTTCTTCAAAATCATCAACCTATGCTCTATAGATCGAAACCAAAGTCCTATAGATTATCAACGTATTCTCTATAGATCCAACCTTAAGTCCCTAAAGATTATAAACCTATACTTTGATACCATCTAAGATGTAACGCTCTAAAACCTAGGCTTGGCTACTGCTCACCATGTGTCCTTATCATACAAAAACACATTAAGGCTTTAAGAATACTCTGATATCATGCAATTTAACAATTTTTGTAAATTACCATTCACTATCTATAATAATACCATCATGATATAAAAATATTTTAATCCATCCTTTAAACCTTAAAACCAATTTAACATAAATCTAAATTTAACATCTAATGTGATGAGATCCATGATGGGAGCCAAGCCAGAAGATGGAATGTGGATCCTCTTGAAGTGCCACCTGGACCGATTACGAGAAATCGAGCGAAACGATTCAAGGAAGCACTTAACAGGTTGATAAAGGACGTCCATGAAGCCAGAAAGGATTGGAGCAATCATGAAGTTGGAAAGGATTGGAACAATCATGGGAAGGCCCTTACTCTTGTACAAGTCATAAAGGATACGGGTTGATGAGGGCGTGTCTTTTCAAGGCACGACCGTGTAGGAGTCTGAAGGTTACATAAAATCATACACGGCTAAAAGGCACGGCCGTGTATGGAGTTAAGAAAATCCACAGAAAGATATACGTCTAGAAGTACACAGCCGTGTATATTTTCAACACCGGCTCCAAGGCCGCCGGCCTTCATGTCTATTCCGCTGGCCTACATGTTTGTTTTGTTGATTTTTACGCAACTTATCTAAGTTATGTCGTTTTGGGCTTTATTGTTACGAATTGTAAACCCTAATATAAAGCTCCTAGGATTAGAATATAGAACATACAACATTGAAAGTTTGAAAACACTTTGAGAGAATTCCTCTCTTAGTTCTTTAAAGAACTAATCTAGAACTTATTGGATTTTTCTTCCGTGGCGTTCATCCCGACTTATCAATCAGTCTTTCATCTCGATTGTGGCGTCTTCATATTATACCAAGGTTCTTGTCTCACTTATAGACAACGGGTCACGGTTTCCACTTGAGAGTGTTTGGCATCTTAGGTAGCGAATTCCGAACGTATTGGTATTGGGTTTTGTCACACGTTGGCATGATTTCGCATCAGTTTGGTATCAGAGCTTAGGTTTGTTAAACATCAGTTCGGTTTAAGGAAGGTAACATCAAAACCCTAACTCCAATCGTTCATATCAATTGTTAGTATTCAATTTCATAGTATTAATTGTCTATTGAAAGTGTAGTACCTACTATTCAATTTTGTTACAAAAAAAAAAAAGAAGAATCACGACACAAAAAAAAGGAGCGTGATCTAGAGCAACAACAAAGAAAAAAAAATGGAAAGAAAAAGAGGAAATTTACGAACCCTAGAGTTGTTTTGAATTCTACGGAAGGGAATTGGTGTAGTTTGGGTTAGTTCCAAGAGAATTGAGAAGAGGAATTGGCGAGTTGATATCATCATTGTTTGTGAGAATACACGAGTGACTGTGTGATATCATCATTTGAGCGAAACACGTAAGGGAGTGTATCGTGAGGTTTAATCATATATATATTTGTGTTAATACTAATCTTTTCTACAGGAACTATGTCGAGGCAACATTCTCCTGAAAGTGAGAGGGGAAGGTTTAATGCTAGGTTAGTGATTGAGGCGTTGAGGGGTGAGATGAAGAGAATGTTTCAGGAGGGAATGGAACAAATTCATGAGACGGTAGAGCAAAGACTAGAGCAATCTACAAACGTCTTCCAAGGGCGTAAGAGGGAGAGTCGTTCTAGGAGAGTACAAAGGGGTGGAGATGAAATGTCGGGTGATGACTTTGATGAGCCTTCTGTCGGGAGTTATAGAGGTTATAGTGGTCAGAATAGAGGAACTAAGGATTGGGAAGATAGAGGAGATAGGAATAGAGAGGATAATCAAATAAGTAGTATAAAGATGAAGATTCCTCCTTTCCAAGGGAAGAATGATCCCGAGGCGTGTTAGAGTGGGAGAAGAAGGTAGAGATGGTGTTTGATTGTCATAACTATAGTGGGAGAAAGAAAGTGAAACTTACTGCCATTGAATTTTCAAATTATGCCATAGTGTGGTGGGATCAACTAATGTTGAATAGAAGAAGGAATGGCGAACCACCTATTGAGTCTTGGGAAGAGATGAAAAGGGTGATGAAGAAGCGGTTTGTGCCTGCATATTACTATCGTGAATTGCACAACAAATTGCAAACTCTTAAGCAGGGAAGCCGAAGCATGGATGAGTATTTCAAGGAGATGGAAGTAATGATGATTAGGGCGAATTTAGAGGAGGATAGAGAGGCTACCATGGCTAGGTTTCTTGCTGGATTGAATAGAGAAATTCAAAATGTCGTTGAATTGCAGCATTATGTAGAATTGGAAGATATGGTTCATATGGCTATAAAGGTTGAGAACCAGCACAAGAGAAAAGGTAGTAGTAATGCATGGTTTCAACAGGATATTGGTTCATCCACCTGGAAGACTAACCAATGGAAGAAGGAAGAAAAGCCTTTACCCACCAAACCAAAAGGAGAGCTGAGACAAGCGGGTTTTACTCCTAGTAACCAAGGTAACCCTGATTCTTCTACTTTTAGAAATCATGACATTAGATGTTTTAAATGCCAAGGTAGAGGCCATATTGCTAGTCAATGTCCGAATAGGCGTGTTATGATTTTGTGTGATGATGGTGAGTATGAGACTGAGGGGGATAGTGAGGAAGATGATATGCCTACATTAGAGGACGCTAGTGATGATGAGGAGCCTGCAATAGGGAGGTTAGTGGCAGTAGTGAAGCGAGCTTTGAATGTGCAGGTGAAGGAAGAAGAGGAGGTGCAAAGAGAGAATATATTTCATGCTAGATGTTATCTAGGAGATCATATTTGCAATTTGATCATTGATGGAGGAAGTTGCACCAATGTGGTGAGTAATTTTATTGTCGAGAGGTTGGGACTCAAGACTATTAAACACCCTAGTCCATATAAATTACAGTGGTTGAATGATAGTGGTGAGACTAAGGTGAGTAAGCAAGCTTTGATTGGTTTTCGCATTGGTAGGTATGAAGATGAGGTGTTATGTGATGTAGTGCCAATGCAAGCGTGTCATGTGTTGTTGGGAAGGCCATGGCAATTTGATAGGAAGGTTGTTCATGATGGCTTTTTAACAAGTATACGCTTGTTCACCAGGGGAAAAGCTTTAATCTTAAACCATTAACACCTAAATAGGTGTATGAGGATCAATTGCAGCTACAACAGTCTTTTGCAAAACATTAGGTGAGTGAAAAGCAGAGGGAGAGTGAGAGAGCAAAAGACAATGAGAAAGAAAAAGAATACAAAAGTCAATATCAAAAGGAAAAAGGGAGGAAGGCTGGAAAGAGTGTGAGAGACCAAGTTGAAGGGGGATCAACTTTGGTGGTAAGTGAAAAGGAGAGTGCAGCCTTGCAAAAGGAGAGTTGTGTAGCAAGAGCGAGCGTAGTGAAGAGAGCGTTAGTGATGAAGAAACCTATGTTGTTGCTGGTTTTTAAGGAAACATGTCTGGACACTAACGAACTATCTAACTCTTTGCTTAGCATGGTTGTGTCTATTGTGCAGGACTTTGAAGACGTCTTCCCTGAGGAGATTCCAAAGGGATTACCACCTATTCGTGGTATTGAGCACCAGATTGACCTTGCACCCGGAGCATCGATTCCAAACAAGCCAGCTTATAGGAGCAATCCGGAGGAGACAAAGGAACTCCAAAGGCAGGTCGATGAATTAATGGAGAAGGGGTACGTGAGAGAAAGCATGAGTCCATGTGCAGTGCCTGTGATTTTGGTGCCTAAGAAGGATGAGACATGGAGAATGTGTGTTGACTGCCGCGCCATCAACAACATCACGGTAAAGTATCGTCATCCCATTCCTCGCTTAGATGACATGTTAGATGAGTTACATGGGTCTAGTGTTTTTTCCAAAATTGATCTAAAAAGTGGATATCACCAAATTAGAATGAAAGAAGGTGATGAATGGAAAACCGCATTTAAGACAAAATATGGATTGTATGAGTGGTTAGTAATACCTTTCGGTTTAACTAACGCACCTAGTACTTTTATGAGACTTATGAACCATGTTTTGAGGACTTTTATTGGAAAATTTGTGGTTGTCTATTTTGATGATATCCTCATTTATAGCAAGAGTTTAGAAGATCATATATCTCACTTGAGGGATGTTTTAGAAGTACTTCGAAAGGAGCAATTATATGCTAACCTCAAGAAGTGCACTTTTTGCACAGATAAACTTGTGTTTCTTGGTTTTGTTGTTAGTGCACAGGGAATACAGGTTGATGAAGAAAAGATTCGTGCGATCCATGAATGGCCTAGTCCAACTACTGTAAGTAATGTGCGGAGTTTCCATAGACTAGCGAGTTTTTACAGGAGATTTGTGAAGGATTTCAGCACCATTACAGCACCACTTACTGAGGTAATTAAGAAGAACGTGGGTTTCAGATGGGGAGAGCAACAAGAGAAGGCATTTCAGTCGCTTAAAAATAAGCTGACTCAGGCGCCATTACTTGCTTTACCTAACTTTGCTAAAACGTTTGAAATTGAGTGTGATGCTTCAATATTAGGTATTGGAGCAGTGCTCATGCAAGAGAGAAGACCGATTGCATTCTTTAGCGAGAAGCTAAGTGGGGCAACCTTGAACTACCCTACTTATGACAAGGAGTTATATGCCTTGGTTCGAGCACTAAAGACTTGGCAACACTATCTTTGGCCAAAAGAGTTCGTGATTCACACTGATCATGAATCCTTGAAGTACTTGAAGGGGCAACATAAGCTAAATAAAAGGCATGCTCGTTAGGTGGAGTTCATCGAAACATTTCCATATGTCATCCACTACAAGCAAGGTAAAGAGAATGTCGTTGCTGATGCACTTTCTAGAAGGTATACTCTTATCTCTACTCTTAGTTCTAGATTGCTTGGTTTTGAGCACATTAAGGAATTGTATGCTGCTGATCGAGATTTTTGTGAGGAGTATGTGCATTGTGAGAAGAGTGGGCATGGTAAATTTTATAAACATGAAGGATTCTTGTTTAGGGAGAGTAAACTATGCATTCCAATTTGTTCTTTAAGAGAATTACTAGTGAGGGAGTCTCATGGAGGAGGTTTAATAAGACATTTTGGAGTAGCTAAAACCTTAAGGGTATTGCAGGAACACTTTTATTGGCCTCACATGAAATGAGATGTTGAGAGGATTTGTGAGCGATGTGTCACGTGTAAGTAAGCAAAATCTAGAGTCCAACCTCAAGGGCTTTATACCCCACTTCCCATTCCTTATGAGCCATGGGTAGATATTTCCATGGATTTTGTGTTAGGATTACCCAGGTCTAGACATGGTCAAGATTCTATTTTTGTAGTTATGGATAGATTTTCTAATATGGCACATTTCATTCCTTGTCACAAAACAGATGATGCTTGCAATATTGCTAATTTGTTCTTTAGGGAAGTTGTGAGATTATATGGTATGCCTAGAACAATCGTATCGGATAAAGATGCTAAGTTCTTGAGCTACTTCTGGAAGACCTTATGGGCTAAGTTAGGAACTAAGTTATTGTTCTCTACTACTTGTCATCTACAAACTGATGGTCAAACTGAGGTAGTAAATCGAACTTTATCTACTTTGTTGAGGGTTGTCATTAAAAAGAACATTAAAAGTTAGGAGGATTGTTTGCCGCATGTTGAATTTGCCTATAATCGTACAATGCATTCTGCTACTAAACTTACTCCTTTTGAAATTGTGTATGGTTTTAATCCACTAACTCCTTTGGATTTATCACCTCTGCCTATTTCTGAACATGTTAATCTAGATGGCAAGAAGAAAGCAGAATTTGTTAAACAGATCCATGAGAAGGCAAGGCTAAACATTGAGCGAAGAACAGAGCAGTATGTGAAACAAGCCAACAAGGGTCGTCGACAAGCTGTCTTTGAACCTGGAGACTGGGTTTGGGTTCACATGCACAAAGAGCGGTTTCCTGTGCAGTGTCGATCTAAACTACTTCCTAGAGGCGATAGACCATTTCAAATTCTTGAGCGCATCGATGATAATGCATGCAAGATAGATTTGCCTTGTGAGTATTAAGTAAGTGCTACGTTTAATGTTACTAATCTGAGTCCTTTTGATGCAGGCGATGATTTGAGGACAAATCATTTTCAAGAGGAGGGGAATGATGAGATCCATGATGGGAGCCAAGCTAGAAGATGGAATGTGGATCCTCTTGAAGTGCCACTTGGACCGATTACGAGAAATCGAGCGAAACGATTCAAGGAAGCACTTAACGGGTTGATAAAGGATGTCCATGAAGCCGGAAAGGATTGGAGCAATCATGAAGTTGGAAAGGATTGGAAAAACCATGGGAAGGCCCTTGCTCTTGTACAAGTCATAAAGGATACGGGTTGATGAGGGTGTGTCTTTTCAAGGCACGGCCGTGTAGGAGTCTGAAGGTTATACAGAATCATAGACGGCCATATACACGGCTAAAAGGCACGGTCGTATATGGAGTCAAGAAAATCCATAGAAAGATACACGTCTAGAAGTACACGGCCGTGTATATTTTCAACACCGGCTCAAGGCCGGCTCTAAGGCCGCCAGCTTTCATGTCTACACCGCCGGCCTACATGTTTGTTTTGTTGATTTTTACGCAACTTATCTAAGTTATGTCGTTTTGGGCTTTATTGTTACGAATTGTAAACCCTAATATAAAGCTCCTAGGGTTAGAATATAGAACATACAACATTGAAAGTTTGAAAACACTTTTGAGAGAATTCCTCTCTTGGTTCTTTAAAGAACTAATCTAGAACTTATCGGATTTTTCTTCTATGGCGTTCATCCCGACTTATCAATCGGTCTTTCATCCCGATTGTGGCGTCTTCATATTATGCCAAGGTTCTTGTCTCACTTATAGACAACGGGTCGCGGTTTCCACTTGAGAGTGTTTGGCATCTTAGGTTGCGAATTCCGAACGTATTGGTATTGGGTTTCGTCACACGTTGGCATGGTTCGTATCAGTTAGGAATCCGAGCAAACCGATTTCGCATCATAATGTAGTAGAAGTCTATAAAACTCTAAATTAATATTTTCTAAGTACTACTGACTATTACATCTTAATAATACAATTCTTTCTAAATTCTAATCGCCATAGTCATAATGATAACCATCTTCTTTCTCTCTTTGTGGTTCACCCAATTTTAGGTTATCTTCTAGGTTATCATCTTCCTTAATACCTACATCTAAAAAAGAAAATATTCCCTAAAGGGTGAGTTAATGCCTGGTATGTATAACACAAACACACACGTATGAATAAATATGAATGGGTATTACATACATTATGTAGTACTTAAATAGCAACAACCGTTTCATGATATTATTTAAGCCTACAAACAACAACGAGGTACTCATGACCCCCTTAACACAATTAAGCAATTGGAACATGAATTGGTGATGGAAATTGCTACTACGTCCCTATACTCATGATCCCTTAAACTACTTAAAATTAGTAATGGGAACTACCACTATGAGCCATTGTTATCAAAATCGCGTTTTAACTCATACGATTTTACGAGTTTATATATATATTCCTAGTTAACTCGCACACAAAATCGGAGAGAAGCAAAATCGTATAAAATTGCAATTTTGAACAGTAAAATTGTTCAAAATCGCAATTCTATCCATTTCAACCGATTCCACAAATATTTCGAATTGCAGGCTTAAGCCATTCAGATTGGATCCAAGCCTAGCCTAGCCCAGCTCAACTGGCGACTCAGCATGTCCTTTGCAATTTCCGGCTTGCTGCTATAGCCTGTACGTTGAAGTTCTTTAGAGTTCAGCGGAGAGAGGAGAAAAGAGACAGTGAAAACAGGAGAGGCGAGCCAAGATCCATAGTTCCACTTCCACATTGAGCTGAGCTGATACTATCAGAACAAAGAGCGTTGAGCAACGAGCCAACGATCCTTCTCCTTCGTGTTGTTACGATTGTGTATTGAATGAAATTGGAAACAGTGCGCGCCGCCAAGTAGCGATCCATCTTGCAGCAAGCGACCGAGTTGAGATCCATCTTCATAGACGCAAGTTTTGTGTTAGGTATGACTTGTATGACTACTGACTAGCAATACTTGTACTTGTACAGTTGTAATGTAGTGTATCATGTGAATTTTTATGCTTGTGAGTTGTGATTGTGAATGGGTATTTGAATTTCGTATTTATGCTTGTGAGTTGTGAATGGGCAATACTTCTAGTGAAGATGAGTTGATGGCTTTCAAGGCCTTCAAGATGAGTTGATGGCTAAATCTCCTGACTTTTTTCAAGCACACAGTCTCGACACACGGCTTATACACGGCCATGCCTTCAACCGTGTACTCAACCGTGTATGCTTCTGTGGATTTTCCAAGCTCAACACATGGCCGTGCCTTCAACCGTGTACTCAACCGTGTGTGCTTCTATGGATTTTCCAAGCTCAGCACAAGGCCATGCCTTCAACCGTGTACTCAACCGTGTGTGCTTCTGTGGATTTTTATAAAGGTTGTAAAAACTTACGTTTTTACGTTCCGTTTCTACGTTCCGATTCTACGGACTCCCTAGCGATTCTACGTAAAATCATGATTTTGACAACCATGCTATGAGCCCTACACCTATGATCATACGGATACTTAAACTTGGTGATGAGAACTGCCACTATAGGCCCCATACTCATGAATACTTAAACTTAGTGATGTGAACTGCCACTATAGGCCCCACACCCATGATCACTTAAATACTTAAACTTGGTGATGAGAACTATCACTATAGGCTCCATACCAATGATCACTTAACTACATAAACTTTAAACCAAGCCAGATTATTGCCTAGCACGACTCCACTAGGGATAACATCACATAAGAATCATTAGGGTGCTTCCTAGGGATTTGTTACTATAGGCTCCTAGGCCGAACCAAGCACATGCAACATATACTTAAACACTTAACCAATCATTTACTTAATCTATTCTAATAATATATTCTAACTTAAGCAAACATAAGAAGCACACAAGTTATATATACCTTGAATCATAGCCTTAAGCATGTTTGGTCTTGAACTTAAGCTAAATTGAAATCTATACAACATCAATAAGCCTACCTTAGTACTAATCTAAGAATAATATAATCCCTTAATTCTCTTAATGTATTAGATTACCTAAGGTCTTACTAAATATCTAGGTTGTGTGGAAATTAGTTTAATTAGAAGTTAAAAAGGCATATAAATAGGTTATGTTTCACTCGACATAGCCTTGTTGGAGGTCGTGTAGTTCAACATGGGATAATACACGACCATGTCAAAAGTTGTGTACCTTTTTATGTATACTATATTTTGGCACGAGGTGAGACATGACCATGTTGGGGAGGTCGTGTACCTTTCTATAAGGTTTAGGTTTAACACGAGCGAGACACAACCGTACTGGGAGGCCATGTATCCTTCTGTAAAATCTAGGTTCGACATGGTCATAACATGACCGTGTTGGGAGGTCATATATCTCTTTGTAAGGTTTGAGTTCGACATGAGTGTGACACGACTGTGTTGGAAGTTGTGTATCTCGGTATGTCTGGGTTTAATACAGTCGAAACACGGTCATGTATCTTTTGGTACAATTTCGCGAATCCTAATTCCTCTTTCCCAATTCATCTTAATCTCGATTCTTTTTATTCCTATGTTTAATTTAACCTTAAAACATTCATTTCTAATCGATTAACATAGTTTAGATTACTTATATCAAAATTTTCATGGATCATATCCTTGATTGATAGATTTTCGTACTTGTTATGTCCTTTCTACAATTCCGAATTCTGGAAGAACAAGGTAATGTAACCAGGGTAAATCTTCAATTCAATATTCTTATTAACTATTTCATGGTAAATCTTACCCGAAAGAAGTCGAATTCGAACCTTGTTGTCCTCCTCTTAGTTGTCTTTAGGTTTTTCTCTAGAGAGTGTTTCCAAAGCATTCTTTGTTATTTATTAATGCAAAATCCAGCGAATTGAGTTGTGAAACGCAATAACAAACAATCAATATCTTGAACCGCCTAAATTTCCAATTTTGGATTAAAAAAAAAGAAATTACTGACCCGTTGTCTATAGAGATAAGAACCGGTAATATATAATAAGGAAAAAAAAAAGAAATTATTGACCCATTGCCTATAAGAGACAAGAACCAATAATATAAACCGAGCTTGAACCCACAAGATTAAAACCCCGGCTGCTTGTTCAAAAAGAACAGATAGGAGAAATGACTCTTCAATTGAAAAATTTGTCCATCCTCCTCAACACAACTTTTGATGCCTTATTTATAGAGTTCTAAGGCTAATTAATGAAAAAAAACCATCCACATTCCCATTAATAACCCACTACCAAGGAAAATTAAATGTACTTTTAACTACATTAATAACTATTTTGTGATGTAAGCAATGAACTCAATTATCTTCTAGAATCCTTAATTACTGCCTTGGTTGATTTGGGCTCCATATTCTTGGGCTTGTATGACATTAATGAATTTGGGTTTGGCCTAACTCAATGTCTCCAAATTTGACTTCATTTTCAAAAATGATCTTCACAAAGCCTTGCATAGCTTGCTTGATCTGTTTTGATTGCGCCTTTGTGATTGGCCCTTCGAGTATTTGTAGTTCCTCAATTCCACTTAGATTGCATTTGTCCTCTTTAATACTCGAACCTTAAGATGGTTCCCCATCATTTATTGTATGAAATGACAAAAGAGAGGAATGCTAAGTCATCTTGGGTTTATATATGCTTGCCCGTAAAAGATAGCGGTACCCCCTTGTTTTTAATATATTTGCATTTGTATCCTTAATTTTATTTTATAATATATATTACATAATAGCATGGTTGTCAAAATCACAAGTCAATTGTACGATTTTAAGAGTTTGTAATTTTATGAAGTTTTTCATAATCAAAATAAAAGAAAAATAATTTAGGTATGGACTTTTGATATAATTATAAATTTAGATGTATGATTCCACAAGTTACTGATTCTACCAGTCCTATACGATTCTACCGATTCTATATCATTTAATTCCAAGTAAACGTGATTTTGATAACTGTACATAATAGAATATTGGAAACTGTGCATAATAGAATGTTGGATATTTGCCCTCTATTATTTAATTCAATATAAATACAAAATTAATATAGATAAAATAACGATGAAGGAAAAAAGCAAACATTTGTCACTCTTGATAACTAGTTGTCTTTTTGAACGGATGGGGAGATATTTATTTTTTCTATAATAAAAGAACGATGAACAAAATTAAGAAGTCAAAATTTAATTTAGTAATAAGTGTAATTATTTAAATGTTTATGTTAGCATGATTTGAGGCTGTTAGTTATGGTAGGATAATATTAGCATGATTTGAAGCTGTTAGTTATGGTAGGATAATCTTCTACATAATTATAGGATTGTTTATAGGATACTTCTTTCTTTTCTTTGGTACAACTCTTGTATATATATAGGAGCAATTCTCTGTACAAAATATACAGAAAAATAATATGTTCTCTCCTTTTCATTATCATGGTATCAGAGCCCTGAATTATTTCTTGAAATCTATCTCTGTTCTCCTTCTTTGATATTTAATATCTATCCCGTGCCATATATATATTTTTTTCTTCTTTCTGCTAATAGCTCCTTCATCATGGACAAATCTGATGTTGTCAAGCCAATAACAACTATGTTAACTGGCTCAAATTATAATCTCTGGGTTCAAGCCATGAAAAGTTTTCTTATTGGTCGTAAACTTTGGCGAATTGTCACTGGTGACATCACCAAGCCAAAACAAGAGGACGACGAACCTGATTCCAAATTTGTTGATCGCCTTGAAGATTGGGATAGCAAGAATCATCAGATTATCACTTGGCTCTGTAATACATCTGTTCCGTCTATTCATATTCAATTTATTGAGTATGAAATGGCCAAGGAACTATGGGATTTCTTGGAAAATCGATATCGTACTACTGGTCTTGGTCATTATTATCAACTATGGGCTACTCTTCATCATCTAAAGCAAGAATCTGGACAATCGGTGAATGAATTTCTTGCGCAAGTTCAACCAATTTGGACTCAATTATCTCAATCCCGAATTAGCGAGGATCATCTCCATCTCATTCAGGTTCTTATGGCTCTTCGCCCTGAATATGAATCTGTTCGAGCATCCTTGCTCCATCGAAATCCACTTCCCACACTAGACAATGCTATTCAAGAAATTATCTTTAAAGAAACTCGCCTTGGGTTGGACAAAACTATACATTCCGATGTTGCTCTTGCTACCACTCATTTTCGATCTGCCGCTCCAAAGTTAGGAAATCAATTTTGTAAAAATTGCAATAAAATTGGGCATTCCTTTGCCAATTGCCCTACTATGGAATGCAGATATTGTCATAGTTTCGGACATATTCTTGAAAACTATCCAATTCGACCTCCTCGATCAAAGAGTGGTTCCTCTAAGATAAAGCATGACTCGAAGTCTGGATCTTCTTCTATTGCAGCCGTTACTACTGAGGGTTCTACTACTATTACATTAAGTGATCTTGAGGCTCTTTTCAAACAGGTTATCTCTTCTCATTCCCCTTCCTCCAGTGCTATGTCTGTTCTTCCAGGTAACTCTCCTTGGCTATTTGACTCCGCATGTTGTAATCACATGACCTCTGACACTAAGACTTTATCAAATTCAATCTTTGTTCCCAATTTGCCAAATATTAAAACTGCTAATAGGACCACAATGAACATCATTGATATTGGTCATGCTTCTACACCATACCTTCATCTTCCTAATACCTATTATGTTCCGAATTTGACCTTAAATCTTATATCTGTTGGACAACTCTGTGAAAGTGGACTAAATGTTAATTTCTCTCCTCTTGGTTGTTAGGTTCAGGATCCACAGACGGGGCAAATTCTTGGGAAGGGTCGCAGAGTGGGCAGATTATTTGAACTCTCATCTCTCCATGTTCCTCATCAACTTGTGTCTGCTGCTACAACCACTTCTTCTACTACCTATAAGTGGCATCTTCGTCTTTGTCACGCTTCCACCAGCAAACTTCAACCTTTAATTTCTCGTGGTCTATTTGGAAATACTAAGTTTGATTCTTTTCGTTGCTTACATTGTAAGCTTGGCAACAGCCAGCTTTGTCTTTTACTCAAAATCCTTCTATTTCAAACATTACTTTTGGGCTTGTTCATTTTGATATTTGGGGTCTATCTCCTGTTCCTTCTATGAATGGTTATAGATATTTTGTTTTATTTCTTGACGATTATTCCCGTTTCACTTGGATATATTTTCTTAAGCATCGGTCTGAACTATCACAACTTTATATTAAATTTGCCACTATGATCAAAACGCAGTTCTCTCAAATTATTAAAATCCTTCGCACTGATAATGCCATGGAATATAAAGATTCTTCTTTGCTACAGTTTCTCAGTCAACAGGGTACCGTCATTCAACGTTCTTGTCCTCACACTTCTCAGCAAAATGGGTGGGCTGAGTGCAAATATCGTCACATCCTTGATTCTGTTCGTGCTCTTCTTCTTTCTGCATCTTGTCCTGAAAATTTTTAGGGTGAAGCAGCTCTAACTGCTATCTACGCTATTAACCATATTCCTACCTTAGTTCTTCAGAATCTCTCCCCTTTTGAATGCTTGTTCGGTAAGGTTCCTGATTACTCAGTTTTTAAACCCTTTGGGTGTGTTTGTTTTGTTCTTTTACATCCTCATGAACATACCAAACTAGAGCCTCGTGCTCGGTTATGTTGTTTTCTAGGATATGGGATAGAACATAAAGGGTATAGGTGTTGGGATCCTATTTCTCAAAGATTACGTGTTTCTCGGCATGTTACTTTTTGGGAAGACACTATGTTTTCCTCTCTCAAAATTTCATCGATTAGATACCCCGTCATCCCTGTTCTTCACTGACCCTAATGTTGAGTTATTTCCTCGTTCTGACTTTGATCATTCTGATAATCTCAATAATAATTCTTCCACTTCTGCATCTACTCCAACTGAAATTGCTCCGGCTGCTGCTCCTGTACCTACCTCTGATAGCACCTCCATTCGACAGTCCACTAGAGTAAGAGAAACTCCTCATCACCTTGCTGATTATCATTGTTATTCTGCCATTTTAACCCATCATGAGCCTCACTCTTATCGTGAAGCAAGTACTAACCCTCTTTGGCAGCAAGCTATGAATGAAGAACTTCAAGCTCTAGAGAAAACTCACACATGGGATTTGGTTGATCTTCCTCTTGGTAAGAATCCTATTGGTTGCAAATGGGTCTACAAAATTAAAACTCGATTTGATAGTTCTATTGAGCGTTACAAAGCTCGTTTGGTTGCTAAAGGATACAATCAAGAGTATGGTATAAATTATGAAGAAACTTTTGCGCCTGTGGCACGATTGACCTCTGTGTGCTGTCTACTAGCTATTACGGCTGTGCGCAAATGGAAACTTCTACAAATGGATGTTAAAAATGCATTTCTAAATGGAGACTTGCAAGAAGAGGTTTATATGCATCCTCTTCCTGGTTTTTCCCACTCTGCTCACAAAGTTTGTCGACTCCGTAGAGCATTATATGGTTTGAAACAAGCACCCAGAGCCTAGTTTGCCAAATTTAGTTCTGCCATCACTCAGTTTGGTTTTGTCTCAAGTCCTCATGATTCTGCTTTGTTCATTCGTCGCACTGATCATGGCCTCGTTCTACTTCTTCTCTATGTTGATGATATGATCATAACAGGCGACGATACCTCATGCATTTTAGAGTTACAACAGTATCTAAGCAACCAGTTTGAAATGAAAGACCTCGGTTCACTTAGTTACTTTCTCGGTCTTGAAGTTTCCCATAAATCAACTGGATATTATCTTTCCCAAGCTAAGTATGCTTCTGATTTGATTTCTAAAGCAGGAATTACGGACAACAAAACTACATCCACCCCTCTGGAACCTAATGTTAAACTTACTCCACTAGATGGCACTCCTCTTGCGAATCCCACTTTATATCGCCAACTAGTAGGCAGTCTTGTTTATCTTACTGTCACACGGCCAGATATTGCTTATGCAGTGCATTTGGTTAGCCAATTCATGACGGCTTCTCGCACAGGACACTTTGCTACTGTTCTACGAATTCTTCGCTATGTTAAGGGAACTCTTTTCCATGGTCTTCATTTTTCAGCTCAATCTTCCTTGATACTAACTGGTTACTCAGATGCTGATTGGGCAGGAGATCCAACTGACCGCCGGTCCACAACTGGTTATTGTTTTTCTTTGGGAGACTCTCTCATTTCTTGGTGTAGCAAGAAACAAACTGTCGTTTCCAGATCTAGCACAGAATCTGAGTATCGTGCTCTTGCTGATGCAACTTCTGAATTACTTTGGCTTCGTTGGTTACTAGCAGACATGGGAGTCTCACATTCTGGTACCACCATACTTCATTGCGACAATAGAAGTGCAATACAGATTGCTCATAATAATGTCTTACACGAGCGCACCAAACATATTGAGATTGACTGTCATTTTATTCGCCATCATGTTCATCATGGTACTCTTCGGCTACTCTCTGTTACCTCTGCCAATCAAACCGCCGACATCTTTACAAAGTCTCATTGTTCTACTCGATTCCACGATCTACTAAACAAACTCAAGTTGGCATCCACTATCCCACCTTGAGTTTGAGGGGGGGTGTTAGCATGATTTGAGGCTATTAGTTATGGTAGGATAATATTAGCATGATTTGAGGCTGTTAGTTATGGTAGGATAATCTTCTACATAATTATAGGATTGTTTATAGGATACTTCTTTCTTTTCTTTGGTACAACTCTTGTATATATATAGGAGCAATTCTCTTTACAAAATATACAGAAAGATAATATGTTCTCTCCTTTTCATTATCAGTTTACATCCAATTTTAAGATATGCTCATGTCTGGCTTTCCATGCGAATTTGTAGGTTTAGAAAAAATTTATGGAGAACTCAGCCAGACGAAGTCAATATTGGGTTTTAATAAAAATCAAGGCTGAAATAAAGTTTGTTGGTGCACCGTTGGACAGCATCTACAGGTTTAAATGGAGTCCTTTAGCAACGTCTTCCGTGCATGCGCTCGTTCTTCGGATGTAAATTTTCAAATGGTTTAAAGTTTGTATTCGAATTCATAATTTTTAATATGATATGATAATAAGAATATAAATTTGTAGGAGAAGGTGAGAATTTTACTCAATACTCATTAGGAAAATATTGATGGGCAGATATTAAGGGTTTAAATATAAAATATTTTATTTTCTTTTATAAGTTCTCTGGATGTAAATTTTGAAATGGTTAAAAGCTTGTATTCGAATTTATAATTTTTAATATGATATAATATTAAGAATATAAATATAGTATAATTAAGAGTATAGTAAATGACTAGATCATTTGGATGTCTCACATGCAATGTCTTCTCTTTATATCAATTGACCTAAAACTCAAGTACAAGTGAAACTCCAACCTAATTTAATTATACATAAAATAATTTGGGACAGATAACGTAAGTCTGTCGTATATCAATGTCCAATTCTACCAAGTAGCTAGGAAGCATTTAACAGGATGACAATAGCATTTTATTTTATTTTATTACACTTTTTTCTATTGGATATTGGTACGAACAGTGACAGGGCATGCATTTTCATGCGTCCAAGCATGAAGACTGCGAGGATAACGGTCTCGTACAGCATTTTTTTAATTGGTCGAGAAATAAGGTGGGTCCATGCTTGAAAGAACATATATCGAAAGACCAAGACCTTTTTATTTTTATTTATTTATTATTTGTTGGTGGAGTAGAGACCAAGACTTCAATACTAAATAAAATTACTATATGCTACTTATAATACCTATTACAGGGCTCACCTCCTATATTTAAATAAAAAGATAATAGCCAAAGGCTTTAAAAGTAGATATAAAGCTAAAGTTACTGCTAAGACAATGTTAAACAATTTTACCCACCCAAGCCATCCTCTTTATAAAATTTTCGTTAAGAGCGAATATTCATGCGCTGGATGCAACACTTTAGGGAGTGGCAACGCTTATGTTTGCAACATTTGCAACTTTGTTCTACATGACCTTTGCACCAGCGTCCATTCGCACCATCCCCTTGTTCTTGTACATCTCGCGCTAGGTAGATCTTGTAATCTATGTAATGAGGAAGTTAAGGGATAGTATTACACATGTGAGCCCTGCAAGTTTAACTTGCACCCCCTTTGCACCCAGCTGCTAAAAAGCATGCAGCATCAAGTGCATCCTCAACATGTGCTCACACTTCGGCCAAGGAATCCAAATTGCAATAGTTTGTGCACGGTATGCTGATGCCCAAGTGACATATGGAGCTATAGATGTGAGCCATGCGGGGTTGCGGTCCATCTGGAATGAGCTTTTGATCCAAGACCAAGACCACCTATAGCGGACCACCGATCAGCACCAGATCAGGCCCGTGGGTTGCGCCATACTCATCCACATCATGAACCAGGACAAAATTGCTATAGCAATAATATGGGGTATCATTATCACCCTAACAATCATATTTACCCACTACCACCGCCGCCGCCGTCACCTCCTATGTACTATTACAATTGTATGTACCTACCAGCGCCGCCGCCGCTGTCGCCTCCTGTGAACCATCCAGTCTATCCTGCAGTACAAAACCATCCGAGTGGTTCAAGTGGGAGTGGAAGGAGAAAGCAAATATACAAAATCGTGGGTGCAATTGGAACGAATATTGCTGCTCAATTGATTTGTGAATTTCTTTTTCCCTTTCGAATTGAATGCATATTGATGCCCACGAACCACAAAAAAAAAAAAAAAAGAAAAAAGAAAAAAAGAAAAGAGTTCCTACTGATTTATGGTGCTCAAATAACAGAAGTACAATATCAAGAGTGTCATTTACGTTATTAAAGTTTGTTTTTGCAGGGACAACTCATGAATTTGTCCTAAGAAAGATCAGAGGCTTCACCTACATGGATTTGTAGGTTGGTTGACGCTTGAAAAGGGTTGTTTGTAATGATTCTGTTAGAAATGTCGTTTCCGAATTAAGAGTTGAATAAGTTGTGTTTCATTATCTTGCAACTTGCTGAATTGAGCATTATCATCTTGTTAATATTAAAATAATTATTGAGCCCAATAAATTAGCCCCTAAGGATGTGCGCTTAGGGCTTAAAGGTCATCGTACTAGATGTAGTGTGACGACCGATGATTCATTCTTTTAATATTATTTAGTCCTAAGAAGAAGGACGAACTCAGACGATTTACATCATATTTAGATTTTTTGCTTATAATTATTTTATTCATGTACCTCATTCAAAATGCACAATTATTTCACTTGTGTTGTTCATCTGCACTTCATACACTTGCGTATATACAATAACAATTAAACAAAATGATTTATCACAGTAGATTTTACGTGACTACAAGTCTACTTTCTTCTTTCCTTCACCGGTTTCATTTCCCTTATTTCATGTATTCTTGTTAGCCACTAATTAGAAGTAGTTTTAGCATCATCTCATTATCATTTTCTTCGTAATATCCTAGTAACAAAATCCTTGGAGCTTGAGGCGAACTCATGAACTGTAACCTTTTTGCGAAGACATTCATATGTGACTTGTATTGCTTAGTTTCTATTCAGTAATAAGTGCCTGAAGTTTTTTACTGATCACAGTGAGCATCGTTTTGTAAAATATCATTGTGAAGGCACGTCAACACTGCTCCAATAATTACCGAATAACAGTCATCTACTGGGGAAAGTGTACATCAAAAGCCAATAATAATTTATGTCAGGGCTGCTTCATTGCGTGGTATATATCCACAAAGTTCTTAACGCGATCTTAAATTAAATGAATGAGTAATATTATAAGACACTAGAAAGTTTAATAGTAAAAATTTGGAATACTTTAAGATAATAAAGATGGTCGTCAAAATTGGGATTTGAATTAAAATCATTATAAGGCTCTAGAATCAAATTGTAGAATTATAAGATTATATAATCTGTGTAAATTAGCATTGATAAATTACAAATATTTTTACAATAGTAAATGAAAAACCTACAATATATGATAGAATAATAAAATTTATTATATATTCTAAACATAATATAAATTTAATATAAATAGTTCAGCATAAATCATTATCTAAATATATGAAATTATAATATAAGTACCGATACAATCTATTATGACATAAATCATTATAATAAAAATATAAAACTAAAATAAATCATCAACCCCTTTATTATCACCACGATTATCATCATCATCATCATTGTTGTTGTCCTCCTTGTGCTCATCACTGTTAATGTCATTATTGAAATTGCTACCGATAAAATTTATATTTTCTAACTCTAAGTTTTTTAAAGTATCAATTCATACTTCATCTTCAACAACAACAATATTATAAATTTTCAAACAATCTTGAATCCCGTGACTCTAAATTTATATATGTACTAACTTCCTTATCCCTTACATCTAAACGTGTATGTATTTTACTATGTTGTATGTAACTAGAGAGGTTAAGGAAAAGTAATGGAAGTATATAATGCGTTAGTTTGAAAGTCTATTAAGTGAGAGTACTAGCCTATTATGTCAAAAACTTTAAAATACATAGAATTGTAGAATCTCTCATATAACCGGGAGTTTATCAATTCTAAAAATTTAAATCAAAATATTACTTTACTTTACTTGAAAAGGATTTTGTATGGGATTTAATTAGGGAAATCTCATAAAATTGTAAAATTATAGAATCATAAGATTTGAATCGGGCTTTTGACAAACATAATACTAACCTTACAAAAAGCATGTAAAACATTTTCAAAACACAAACTTATTTAATTAGAGTTTTCCATACTCCATCCATATATGTAACATAAATATAATTGCCTAATAACATATTGTAGTCTAAGTAACTATGCAAGTCTAGATAAAATAAAAATAACATATGAAAATTTATAAAAAATCATATATATATATATATACTCTTATATCTATAACTACATAGTTGTTTTAAAAGATTACATATTTGATATTGGCATATACAAGTATATGTAGATAAACATTACCTAAAAAGTATATAAACATAAAAATATTATTTTATTGAAAGTACACTATAGTAGAGATATATACATATTTACAAATTATGTGTATAAAAGTATCTAAATTTATAATGGATAATTATATTTATATGGGACAATGTTAAAAATACTAGAACTTTCATTGTTTTTACAATTTCATACATGAAACTTAACTGTCATACTTAATCAAATTTTTGCTTATTAAAATTTATACTTAAAGTTTAAAATTACTAAATATAATACGTAATTAAACTTATTAAATTTACTACCCCCATTGTTTTGAAAAAGATGATGTGGCAAATGCTCATTGGATAAAAAAGTTTAAGTATAAAATACCTACTAATGAGATACTGAATTTGAAAAATAAAAGTTTGATTGAATGTGAAATTGAGTAATTTCAAACTTAGAATATATAGGAAATTGAGGAAATACCTAGAGTTCAATAGTAATTTGGATATTCTCCCTACTTGTAATTAGATGTATATCATTATAGTGCTTTATAAGCATGTATTATATATGTTTCAATAAAACACGTATATAGTGTTATTCCTAATTGTTATATATAGAAGTGTATACTACATATAAAGTCATAATAAGTTATGGCCAATATAAGAAGTTTCTTCTGTACGATCTATAATTATATTTTGTATTCAATACATAAACTACTTTCGAAAGCTTTTGTAATTATATATATATATATATATATATATATATATGACATTGCTTACTATATATATATATATATATGCATATGAATATTTTTATTAATTTTAACTTGGAAACCACAATCAATTAATTTATTAGGAATTAAGAGCACCTTAATTGAACAATTACCTTTGACTCCAAAATGAATAATCAATAATTCTAAATAGTTTGGTTGAGATTTTGTAGCATCTTCTCAATCTCATCCTTGCTATTTTGTGTGATTCTCTAGGTTTGCTTTTATTGTAACAATGCTGTCTTGGCACAAACTTTTAGAATACCAGTTATATTCATCAAGCCATGCCACACTTTAAAATTTTTTACTACCTAGTTTAACAATGCAGTCAGATTATGATTGTATATCTTCATTACCGTGTCCCTTGTTTGTTTGCGTATGAATGTTTCATCACGATTTTAATTTTTTTGTTGGGTTTACCATAACAATTTAAACTCAGATAAACCTTTGCATAGCCATATACACTCTCTTGATTAAGAGATGAACAAACTTTGTCTTGACTCATATCTTCTACTTATTAGTGTTTCAAGTGATATCCAAAAACTGGCTTGATAAGGACTTATAGGTAAGCTGCATCTCACTGAAATCAAAGAATGATGGCCAATACATTGCATGCACAACAATCTCATGTCTAAAGATTTATCACATCAATTAATTTGGAAATATACCAATAATGCATAATCATGGTATTTCCTAAATTTTGGATCATATTTGATAACTCATCAACTCAAGCTTTTCATTTATATCTGTCTTCAACCTTGTTTCTCAATCGAAGAGTATGACTTAGGATTAATGCATGCAATAATTTTGTCCTTAGTCTTCTGTAGGAACTCACTTGATCATAGATCTTTCTAAGATTGACATAATGTTAACAAACCCTCATGAATGACTTACTACATGCAAATACCAATATCAAATGTAAATTTCATGAGATTGTTACGTATTGAGGATAGTGAGGAAGCACATAATAAATAACATATATGCCTATAATGGTTAAACTCAATAGAATTTTGTGTCTATGTCTTGGTAATATGTGCATGCACAAATCCAAAGAAGAAATAAACACATCTTGTATTCGGGTATATGTTGTCTACATTTCCTATATTAGTGTCTTGAGTGCATATGCATGTGGCCTAGATACTTGTTTTCAAATGGTTTAAAGCAGTGCTGTTAGGTCCAGCCAAAGCACTTGACTTGGACATCTGAGAGGACCGAGTAAAATCGAGTTCGATTGAGGGTTGAATCAAGATCAATAAAAAATATACAGGTTTTATTTTAATTATAAAATATAAATAAATATAACATGATACAATTAAATCCATACAAATATTTAATAAATATTATTTGAAAAAAATTAATATAAAACAAATTAAATCATATTTTTATAGTAATATTTTACATAAACTTTTTTTTTTTTTAATTTGTGAGATACATGTATTGAGTATAGATATTTTAGTGTGAGAATTAAGTAAACCCCTATTTTTATTATCTTAAAATTGCTAAATATAGATGATAAAAAGTTATAGACAATAGGTACAATGCCATATATTACTTCTATTTAGCTTAACTAAAGTAAAGATAATAATAAGATGAGCATACACTTAATTTATTGAAATAACATAATGGTTAAAACTACACGTAAAATAAGTTACTCTAACATATCTCTCATTAGAGCACATGAGGAGCCCTTTTATAGATGTCGAGTTCTCCAATATATTAACAAATTTAGCAATGTAGGACTAAAAAAAACAAGAAAAGCAACCAAATATTAGTCCCACAATTCTAATTTATCAATATTTTAGAGAACACAACATCTATAAAAGAGCTCCTTATGTGCTATAATAAGAGATATATCGACATTGCATTCATTGCATTAAATGCCTTGGGATTAACAAAGTGAGAAAAGAAATCAAATATTAGTTTTACATTGCTAATTTGTCACTATGCTAGAGAACTCAACATCTATAAAAGGGTTCTTTATGTGTAGAGCTATGTAAGTAAGTTAAATGGGCCAACTCCACTCAACCCATTTTTACTCGCGGATTAAACGGACCAGCTTATCACAACCCATTTACTAAACTGGCTAAAATATGTTGGTTTTATCCTAACCCACTTTGACCTATAAATTAAACGGGCTAACTCACCAACTAAGCCCATTCAACCTATTGTATGTTTTAATAAGTTAAACAGGCCAACCTAACATATTTAACCCATCTACGCATTTTAGTAGGATATATAGACTAACCCACTAAAGTGTATTTTAACCTACTTATACATTTAATATGTGTTTTTCTTTCTATTTTTTTTTTTACCATTTGATATAATAAATTTACCATTTTCAATATTAAATTTCCCAAGATTAAAAGAAAAAAAAACGGTAAACACATATCTACTAGCTAATAGACACTTTGCTTTATATAAACATTTCATAATAAAAAGAACAAAATTAAAAATTTGTTGTAATTATGTGGAAATAATGTAGTATTGCTTTCAAATTATATCTTCTAAAATTAATTTATATCCATCTTTTAGGTTCAACCTATATCATTAAATAAAAGAAAAGAAATCTAAAAATATTTTTTGAAACTTATACAATTTTTAAAGAGAAATCGAAATATAATAGTTCGATACTTTATTTACTATTTTCCTATATTGTAATTACTAAATATGTGTGTGTGTGTGTGTATAAACAAGAAACTAATAATGGAAAAGACCAAAAAAAAAAAAATTGTAACTTAAGACAACTTACCCTTAATAATGAAACCACGGTGATGTCATTTACAATTACTATAACTAGTGGTTTTTCTTTTTTGAACTTATTATTTTGTTTTCTCTCTCTCTCTCTCTCTGGTTTTTTTTTTTTTTTTTTTTTTTTTTTTGTAGTTTCTTTGAAAAGTGGGCTAACATGACTCATAGTAGTGTTGGATTCCTTAAGGGTGGTTGAATCACTTGTAAAAGGAAAACAAGTCAAGCTATGAGGGTGCCAGAAGTTGCTCTAGCATAGCCACTATGGTGCTAAGTCAGCACAAGTGTGGTATAATAAAAGTTTGAGAATGCAGAGAGTCAAAAGTTCTCTACCCGATAGTTTATCCTCATATAGGAAGTGTATTAATTCCTAAAATCTTCTTCAAATATTGTAGAGGGTGCATCTTTAACCAGCCCTTTCTTTATCCATAGCATTCTCTCATGATTATTCGTTGTGGGGATGTGCATGAGAGTATGAGCTATAGGTCAAGAAGTGCAAACTTGAACCTAAGTAGTTCTATGCTGGAATGGATTGGAATAGGTTGACATGGGTGAATGGAGCTTAGATGGAGGTATAAGTAGGCCGAAATGGGGCTTGAGAGTCTATGCTTAAAATTCTTTATCGACAATTGAACCACTAACCCCCTTAACCCACTCTCTTTGGTGATGGGGTTGGCAAAGAGAGTTAATAGCTATATAGACACTTAAGGTCTTGGAGACGAGTCAAAGCATTTTAGAGGTTGCCTCACATTGGGAATTACGAGATCCATGTCACAACTTCTAGCCTCTTTATGATAGAGATGGAGAGATCATTGAGTGGCTAAGCAAGCAGATGACCCAACTAAGATCTCCCTATGTTAAATATAGGACTGGGTGGGTTATGTGCCAATGAGAACTAAATAGTCGGTTCTAAGATGATTGCAACTATTAGAGTATTAATGACCATAAAAGTTTTCTACATTGACCTGACATGAGAAGTGATGCTCCAAGGAGTGGTGCTGTTGAGGGACTTGACTAAACAATGTGGAATTGGAGGAGTCATAGGTCTTCTTGAGCAAGCATTAATTTGATTTGTCTTTTGGTGCATGAATGCATGTGCATTAAATGCACTACACAGTTGTTAGTACCTCATTAACTGAGAATGCATGTATGTGAGTGTGATTTGTATAGTTGATTTAAATTGTAGACCACATGTTAAGATTGGCTTAAAGGATATCTCATTACATCATTTTGGTAGCTATCACTTCGTTTTCTATACCCTTGCCTATATGTATCAAACATCTTTGTCCTTTCCACACTTTTGTCATTTTGAGTTTACTAAAACAAAATCCTTTGTTTTTTATTTTCAAATCTCTTCTAATTTAGTCTTAAATTCAGAACCCAATCCTACCTTCATTTCAAATTGAGTAACTATGGCATCTTTTTTCTTCTCTTATACCCAAACCAATTAAGAGGTGAGAGGCATCCCCTTTTGGGCAGCGGTGGGAAAGGTTCTCTAGCGTAGTTTCAACACGGCTAAAGTTTCAAGTGGGAGTTTAGATAGGGGGATTAATGTGGTAGCAACTATTGCTCAAATTCTAAGAGATGTTTATACTACAGATAGTGATGAATGTTGATTGGCATAGTTTATGCATCAATTGAGGAGGGGAACACCCTTAATGGGTTTTATAACCTCATGACATATGAGGAGCTAGTAGAGGTGAGGAACTACTTCTAGCGATGACCACATAGTTAAAAGATCAAGAAGCTACTAGTCAACAACTGTGTTGCTTTGACAATCGATCTAGGTTCTACCTTTACCTCAAACACATGGACTTCAAGTTACAGGCTCCATTCAGCAAGTTTTAAAAGGAATTTTTCACCTACCACTAGGTGTTGTTGACTAAGCTTATACTAAACGCTTGCAATCTACTAATTTCATTTGAAGCATTGTGTGAGAATTTCTTCATCCTAGTTACCCTACAACTTCTTTGGGACTTCTATAGGCTAAAGAGGTTGAATGATAGCTAGTATTACTTAACTAGCTAACTTGGGTGGAGTAGGTCGGGTTAGAGTTATCTATACATGAGTGGAAGAACAAATTTCTGATGGTGGTATGCAAGTTCAACTTGGTCTTTTGAATGCAATGGACCAAGCCGATGTGCACCTTTACCATGTATACACTAGGTTTAAGCGATAAAGCTATGGTGGATTAGATTCTAGTCGAGCTTTGGAAGAGATTGGATGGTGTATTGAACGCACTTAAGATGGTAGATGAGCATCTTTATGATGAGAAGCTCATAAGCAGTGTAGCTTTAGAAGGGGAAGGAGGTATATTTATGACCTTAGCCATGTTGAAATTAGTTGCCATAGAGAGTCATGTTCAGCTAAGCCTTTTAGGAGGATGAGTCACCTTGTGTGCTTTTAGCTCGACATGATACCACTCTTCTTTTTATTTGTTATTTACTTCTCTATGCTCACCATCTTTTCCTTTGTAGATATGCAACCTAAGGAAAGTATTGTTGCATAAATGTTAACATGAAGGATGGTGGCTCAAATCGCTATAAAAGGTAAGAAGACCCCTCCAAGCACAGTAGAGCCATAGAGGGGTCCTGCTTTGAGGCCTTATGAGGTCCCTCTCATCATGAGGGGTGAAGAAAGATAAGCCCTACCTCCTTAACCTACCGACAATCCTGTTACTTGAGAGAAGTTAAATGGGAAGGAATGTTCTAATTGGCCAATAAGAGGCCACATGTGAAGGTGTTTGAGGATTGGCTTCTAGCTCCACAAGATATCATAATCCACCTTGACACCGAATTTGATATAGTGGAGTCAATTGCTTGTTGTCAAGGAATGGGACTTGCTTGTTAACTCCAAAAGGATAAGAGGAGTAAGCCACATTAACAATTGGGCTCCCATTTCCTTCCTTAAGTGTTCACATTTTTCGACCATAATGAGAGGTGTATAGCTTTGATATAGATTTAGGGAACATAAGGTTTGTTAAGGGGGTGCATCCTATCCGGGGCTTGCCCAAGGACATGCTTGAGGGGATGCTTCACTTAAAGCTTCATGATGTAAGTCTTTTGATAAGTGAGATTTTCTTGTAGTCTCTATAAGCTATTTAGTCAATAGCTAATTTATGTGTTTTCCATTGCAGTTTTCATCTCACTTGGTTAAGGCATTCAAGATTTGGGGTGTGGAGCTTAAGTAGGTAAAAGAGTTGATATCTAAACATAAGTTGCTCATTTCCAAGCACTAGAGGCGATATGGTGGGTATTACATTTGTGTGTTATCGCAAAAAGTTAAAGATATAGAAGCTGAAGTTAAAAGGATCCAAGAGGAGCCCTAACACCAGAAAATTGAGCTCTAGGACTTAAAGATGCATACAGAGGCAGAGTTAGGAGTTCGAGTGAAGTTGGAAGCAAGGACTAATATTGAGCTCTTATCAAAGGCGGGAAAGGCTAAGTGATCCAACAAGGGCATGTATAAAGTGAACAGAAAGCTTACTACCTAGCTTGAAGACTCACGTAGAAAGCTTAGAAAAAGGGTAAGCAAGTGAACTGAGGTCGAGTGAGGCCTTTAGGAGGAGATCTAACAACTTTTCCTCAAGACCAAATGGGATTATGTTTGTTTATTGGACTTAGAAGCTCTTGCTATTGAGAAAGTCAATCGAGCCACTATAGAGAAGGAGGTGTTTGAAAGGATAATAGGTAGTAAGGAGTGGGCTAACCTTTAGGACTAAAAGTGGATCAAGGGCATCTGAATGGCTCGGTTAGAAATCTTGAAGGCGTACCTAGAGTATGACCTTAGTTATCACTCCTTTTGTGATGAGCCATTGGAATTTGAAGAGGACATTAAAGGAGAGATAGGTGATGATACTAATAAGGGTAATGAGGGAGTGCTTGAATATCCTCCTCAAGAGCAATGCCCCCATAACAAACAAGAGAAAGATCAGGACGAAGCCTAAGTTAGGAGCAACTTAAGGATATTACTCCTCCCTTTCCTCTAAGTTTAATTCCTCTACAAGATCCTCCACCACCTTTAGACCTACACCCATTTGAAAAGTTTGTTGTAGCTAAGGAGAATGAAATTATTGAAGCCCTAATTATCCCTTCCTTTGAAAGCTAATAGGAATTTTTTCTTTTCTTCAAATATCTTTTCAAGTTGGTATACGTATACCAACTTTAAGTAGTAAATTTTGATGAATTTCTTTAAATTTAAGTTGTTGGTGTTTATTGCTTTTATTTTCTTCCCTATTAGAATTCTTATTCTATGATGATTTTATTGCATGACTCTTCCCTTTGTGTTCATTTTAACTCAGCTTCTTGTTTTCATTTAATTATTGTTTTATAAATTGTGCTTGTAGGGTGTCTTTAAACGTTTATACTTTAAGTCCTGTCAACGAGTTACCTATAAATGCTTTAAACAAACCTTAAGAAGTTAGGTGCTGATGGGTGTCGAATCCAACAAAAATAAAACCTACTCCTAGACAATCATATGATTTGCATATAGTGGTGAGTAGGGTCGAATCCACAGAGATTGGTTAAATTTATTTCTATCCAAGGAGAATAAAAAGGAAAAGGAAAATGGGGGGTTTTGTTTGTGAATCAAAATAAAGTAAAACAAGGTAAGAAAATTGGATATTAATAAAAAGCCTAGCCAAAGGAATCAAGATAGTTTAATTCAAGGAATTGATCATCGATGCAAATGTTCTCTATTCTTGTTCCTAGATAAATTGGTTATGGTTATTAACAAGCTCTAACAACCTATCTCTCCTTACTTCCTCGATAACCTCAGACAAGCGCTTTGAATTATTTCTCTTATTGATTAAACAACCCTAGACAAGCTCTTAGGATTTAATCTATCAATAGCATTAAGATCTAGAGAGACCACCAATTCATGCCAGTAGATTATAAGATAACCTATTTAAACATGATCACACACCTCCATAACATGAATTCGATCATCTCTTTTATAACCAAACATGTTATTGCGTCACTAAGACTAGAACAATCAAACAATCATGGATTTGACGTGCTAGTTGACAATATATTAACTTGCTAATTGAGTAGAAGAGCTCTATTCATACCAATCAACAAAGATAATAATGACAAAACGATCAGAAGATATATGAATACCCGAAAACAAAGAATAGATTAAATACAAGTCAATTAGACCTCACAATTCGTGGAGAATTAAACATCTATGACCCTTTGGCTAGAAAAGTAGCTTAGCTACTCATGTTCATCAATAAAACGAAAATAAAAAGTAAAGACATGATGAACCCGGTTGCCTGCTCTACCTCCAAGATGATCCAAGGTTCTTCAATATCCAAAGATTCAAAAGTTTAAAAGATTTTCCCTAACCCTCTAGGGTTGGCTCTATTTATATTATTAGAGGGATAGCATGTGATCTTTTGCGAGCAAGATACGAAAATGTCTTTCCTTTTCCAAGTAGATTTCGAGAAGTGAAGATTCGTCTGCCTGGCACGCCCTACCACACGGACGTGGGTCAAGCCGTGCCATCCTCTGTGCATATTCTTCAAGTCTTCGTCCACGCCCAGTGTGTACCACGGTCACACACACGGCCAGATTTCAAGCCGTGCCTTCATCTGTGCATAATCTATAAGTCTTCATCCGTGTCCAGTGTGTACCACGGTTACACCCACGGCTAGATTTCAAGCCATGTCTTCATCCGGTTGATGTTCCACACTTTCTTCTCCTTGGCACACCTAGCTTCCACCACGGCTCCAAGCACGGTTTCTCCCACGGCTTCCACCATAGCCGTGCCCTAAGCCGTGTCTCTCTCTGTTGAAAGTCCTCATTTCCGCCTTCTTGTCCAGTGTGTAACACGGTTTGCGCCATGGCCGTGCCTCAAACCGTGCTTCCGATACACGGTCGTGTACTTCAACCGTGTATCTTCCTATTGATTCAAAACCAAGTACACGGCCGTGTACTTCAATTACACGCCCATGTACTTCCCTCCGGCGGTGTAAATCCTTATCTTTGAACCAAGTTGTAGATGACTTCTATAATTTACTTGAATTAGCATCCTTGACTCCATTTAACCTGATTTATCACGATGATAGAATTAAAGTACCATTTCCTTATGATTTCTATAAAATCAATAATAATTTAACACAATTTATACTATAAGGATTGAGTATAAAATGGCTCTATCAAATTCCCCCACACTTAGACTCTTGCTTGTCCTTAAGCAATTGCATCAAATCAAATGAGAAATCTGTCATAGATTATACAAACTTTCTTTTCGTCATTCCAAGCATCTATTCATTTGTAATTCACGACTTGTAGTTTTAACGCCTACTACTTCAACCCAACTGGTTTCCTGTGATCAAATTACTATGGACAAAATTCAATAGCTAATCTAAACAAAACAAACTTTAATCCTCATGTTTAGCAAAATAATTTTTATTTCAAAAGTAAATACTTAATCCACTAAGGAAAAACACCCAATTAAACTTCATTGGATATTATCAAGCATATAATCCTTGCAGTATAAAGTAAAAGCATATGGTATAAGCTCTTTGCTAGATATTCTCCCTTTTATACATCTTTGTTTTATTCAATGAATGTTCACATTAATGTTCTTTTGATTTATTCAAGTATCTATTTTGACGGGTTTTTGCCCGCTTCTTTTCATGAACTTTTGCCTTTTTCGCCCCTATCGTTATAGTGAGTTCATTGAGTCGGCAACATCCCGAGCTCATCACTCAAGTGATCGGGTTTTGAGATACCCCTACGGACTCTTCCTCACTCTAACATTCAAGTTTGAATACTCTTAACTCAGTTAGTTGAATCATTGGAGTAATGGCTATGCTTGATTATTATTATTATTATTTTTAAGTGTTATGATTGTTTTACAAACAACTTCAAAGAGTATACAGTAGCTAATATAACCTAGAAGTAAACTTGTTTATTTTTCACTTAGGGACTCGACTTACTCTTAGACTTCCAATTCTAAAGCTAAATACAAGGTAAATTTGTTTCTTAAAGATTTCACTACTTAATTTTAACCATGTATTCTAATCACAGCAGTGGGTGAGTAAAACATTTGAACAAGTCAATTTCACATTGTGTAGATGCTTATTATAACATTTAGTACAATCTCTAGATTTCATGATAATTTTGAAAAATTTTAGCTTAAAATTGCTTAAGGACAAACATTCAAAGTATGGATCAATTCTCTATTCTCTATATTTTATTATCCTCTCCCCCACACTTAGCTTAAACAGTGTCCTCACTGTTCTTAATTCAGCACAATTGAAGAGGAATTAACAACACAAAGGACATTAGAGAATAAGAGAAAGGAAATATTGGTACTTCCCTAGTATTGGAGTGCTCTCTTTAAGCTCTGGAAAGTGTCATCTAATGACATGTATCCTTGCTGCAGCCGATCCAAAGAGTTCAAAACTACACTAAAATCAAAACAAACTAAACTAAAACAAAACAAAACTAAAGCAAAACAAAACTAAAAGAATTTTTTTTTTTTTTTGACATGGGTTGCCTCCCATGAAGCGCCTTTCTTTAACTTCTTTGGCTAGACGTTCCTGTCATCAATCACAATACTCGGGGTGAGTTAAACTGGTTTCTTCAATATTACATACTTGAAATCCTTCATAAAAAGGTTTCAAGCGATGACCATTGACTTTGAAGGTCTTACCAGTTTCAAGGCTTGCGATCTCAACTGCACCATGTGAAAATATGTTAGTGATAACAAAAGGACCAATCCACCGTGATTGTAGTTTGCCAGGAAACAATTTCAATCGAGAATGGTAAAGTAATACTTTTTGACCTACAGAAAAATTCTTTCGGGAAATCATTTGACCATGAAAATCCTTTGTTTTTTCCTTGTAGATTTTAGTACTCTCATAAGCTTCTCTTCGAATCTCCTCAAGTTCTTGTAATTGAAGTTTTCTGTGTTCACCTGTCCCATCCATTCGCATGTTACATTGTTTTACAGCCCAATACGCCCTATGTTCTAGCTCCACAGGGAGATGACATGGTTTGCCAAATATTAAACGGTAAGGAGACATACCTATAGGGGTCTTGTAAGCTGTCCGGTAGGCCCATAATGCATCCTCAAGTCTTGTGCTCCAGTCCTTCCTGCTTGGATTAACGGTTTTTTCCAAAATAGACTTGATTTCTCGATTTGAGACTTCTGCCAATCCATTGGTTTGAGGGTGGTATGCGGTGGAAGTGCGATGAGTGACCCTGTATTTTTTTAGTAGAGTTTCCACTATCCTATTACAAAAGTGTGTGCCACGATCACTGATAAGAGCCTTTGGTGTCCTAAACCTAACAAAAATATGAGATTTAACAAAATCCACAACAACTTTAGCATCATTAGATCGAGTCGCTTTGGCTTCCACCCATTTTGAAACATAATCCACAGTAAGAATGATGTAAACATTACCGAAAGAAGGAGGAAAAGGACCCATAAAATAAATACCCCATATATCAAATATTTCACAAGCAAGAATAGGGGTAAGTGGCATTTGATCTCTACGTCCTAAGTTCCCAATCTTTTAACATCGTTCACAAGACTTACAAAACATAAAAGAGTCATGAAACAATGTAGACCAAAACAAACCACACCCTAATACCTTTTGAGCTGTCCTCTTAGGGCCAAAATGTCCACCACATGCATATGAGTGACAAAATTGCAAGACAGAAGGAATATCGTCTTGAGAAATACACCTTCTAATGATTTGATCAGCACAATGTTTCCACAAATATGGATCATCCCATACATAATACTTAGCATCACTTTTAATTTTATCTTTTTGAGCCTTGGACAAATCACTTGGTAGTGTCTTAGTAACCAAATAATTGACAATATCAGCATACCACGGAATTGTCTTTTGAATAGAAAAGAGATACTCATCTGGAAAATCATCTTGTATTTGTGTGGACCCTTCACTGATAGGAATTCGACTGAGGTGGTCGGCAACTAAGTTTTCTGAGCCTTTCCTATCACGTATCTCCAGATCGAACTCTTCATCCGGTTGATGTTCCACACTTTCTTCTCCTTGGCACACCTAGCTTCCACCACGGCTCCAAGCACGGTTTCTCCCACGGCTTCCACCACGGCAGTGCCCTAAGCCGTGTCTCTCTCTGTTGAAAGTCCTCATTTCCGCCTTCTTGTCCAGTGTGTAACACGGTTTTCACCATAGCTGTGCCTCAAACCGTGCTTCCGATACACGGTCGTGTACTTCAACCGTGTATTTTCCTATTGATTCAAAACCAAGTACACGGACGTGTACTTCAATTACATGTCCATGTACTTCCATCCGGCGGTGTAAATCCTTGTCTTTGAACCAAGTTGTAGATGACTTCTATAATTTACTTGAATTAGCATCCTTGACTCCATTTAACCTGATTTATCACGATGATAGAATTAAAGTACCATTTCCTTATGATTTCTATAAAATCAATAATAATTTAACACAATTTATACTATAAAGATTGAGTATAAAATGACTCTATCAGGTGCTCTGATTGTTTAATGATAGTTTAAGAGCCAAAAAGTCTGTTCACCCCTTAAGGGATGGGGACTCATCAAGAGTCCATTTGCTTGTTGATATAAAAGCATAGACTTGATGTAGTTAGTAGTCTATTAACCATAGCAAGGTTGAGGCTAATCAAGATCAGGAGTCAATTCACCTTAAGTTGGCTAGGACTTGATAAGTTTATAAAGTCCATTCACCTCAAGTAGGTTAAGACAACATGCAAACAAATAAATGAAGTAAATCAAACTATATAAAATACAAAAATTCTATTCATTATCCAATAATTGAGTTTATAAATAAACGAACAACAATCTAATCGAACTATGGCCTATGATTGTTAGAATTCTAAGTCTGAGGGATAGGTTGACAATCCAACCTTTCAAGCCTGTATGTCCCATTGCCTAAATCCTCAACAATTTTGACTAGGTCCTCCCCATTTAATGCGAGCTTTTCTTGACCTTCATGAGATCTTGTTGCTTCTAATCTTCTACAAACTAGGTCGCTAGGTTAGAAAAATTTATGCCTAACCTTTTGTATCATAATAGCATGTTACTTGGTATTGATATGTCGCTACTCAAGTTCGAGTTGTATCCTGAATCTCTTCTATTATGTCTAGGTTAGCATGTAGTCTGAGCTAGTTGGCTGATAGGTTTATGCTATGAGTTATGATGTTAAGGAGCTCTAATTTGATAGGGGTGGATAGCCTTAAAACCAAAGGTAAGCCTAAATAGCTTTTCCCCTATGGAGGCCTTATGAATAGTTTGATACCCCTATAGGATGGTCGGGAGTTCACTTGCTCACTTACCTTTAGCCTAATCTTCCCTCTTTTTTAAGCTATTAAGCATGATCTTGTTCATGACCTTGACTTATCCTTTTGATTTCAGGTGTGCTACTGAGGTGTAGTGAACTTTAATGTGATTGTCATTGTAAAACTTCCTAAATTTTTTGTTGTCTAACTATGTCTCGTTATCTATTATTAGCGTGTATGGAACATCATATCTACTGAGGATATTGTTAAGGATAAAGGTTTCAACATTTCTTTCAGTAATCTTGGCTAAGGTTTCCTCTTTTACCCATTTAGTGAAATAATCTATGGCGACAATGATGAATTGTTGCTGCCTTAAAGCTTGAGGGAAAAGTTCTAAGATGTCCAATCCCCATTGGGAAAGGCCCAAGGGCTAGTGAGGGATTGCAAATAATTGCTTGGTATGTTCTCTATCGGTGCATACGTTTAGCATTGCATGCACTTTCACATGAACTACTCTGAGTCTTCCTTTATGGTGAGCTAGTAATAACTAAATCAAAGTGTTCTAACATATAGGGCTCGACTTTTGATGTGGTTGCTACATATCCCCACATGTAGCTCCTCCAACAACTTATGGCCTTCTTTTGGCTAGACAGATTTGAGAAGTGGTGTGCTCAAGCCTCTTTGGTAGAGGAGGTTGTTAATAATGGTGTAATTGGTGGCCTTATACATGAGCTTCCTAGTCTCCTTTTTGTCTTATAGGAGAGTGCCATTCTTTAAATAGTTGATAATAGGATCTATCTGGCATGGTTCAGCTAGTGTAAGATGAATTTCCATGATTGGAGCCTACTTCTTATTGATGCTCTTGTTTAGAAGGTACTCGATGAAGACCTTCTCTCATTTGTCTAGGTTAAGAATACTTGTAGATGCGAACTTTGATAGCTTGTTGGCCTTGGAGCTTTTAGCTCAAGGAACCTTGGTGATGCTTGAAGAGGAGGCCTCTAGGGTAAGATCCCTAACAACTTGGAGGTAGTTTGTCATCTCTTCATCCTTGGCTATATATTCTCCTTTTACTTGCTGGATGATAAGCTAGAAGTCCGAATATATTTCTATCTTCTTAGTGCCTATTTCCTTTGCAAGTTTGATACCCACAATAAGAGCTTCATACTTCATTTCATTATTGTTTGCTAGGAACTTAAACTTAAGTGCGTATGATACTTTCGCCTAATGAGGCCCATGTAACACAAGGTTAGTTCCACTTACCCTACCCGCCCCCCCTTCCCCCCAAATGGATGAGCTATTAACATGGAGAGTCCATAGTGATCTATCATTATTATCTATCATGACATCATCCACTATGTATTCTATTGTAAAGTTTGCGAGGACATGGGCTTTTATTACTTCTCTTGGTTGATATTGTACCTCAAAAGCACTTAACTTGTGGGCATATTTTATCATCTGACTTGATGTCTCTACCTTGTATAATATGCTCCATAACGATTGATCGGTTAGGACTATTACTTGATGAGCTTTGAAGTAGGGTTGTAGTCTTCTAACCAAAATCACCACTATAAGAGTGAATTTTTCCACCTTTATGTACCTCATTTTAGGCCCTTAGAGGACATGCTTGATGTAGTAAACTGACTTATACTCTCTCCCTTCAACTTATACTAGTATAGAGAAGAGAACTTGATCACTAAGTGAAAGGTATAAGAATAAGTCCTCGCTTAGGATCAATTTTGAGAGTATAGGTGGACTTGCTAGGAACTGCTTCAACTTGTCAAAGGAAATTTCAAAATGCTTGGTCCATTGAAAATTGGCTAAGTTCTTTAGGATCTTGAAGAACTCAAAGCATTCATCTTCGCTTTTGAAGACGAACCTGCTCAGCATGATAACACATCTTATGAGCCATTTCACCTCTTTTATTGACCTAGGGGCTTGCATTTTTAGGATGGCTCATATCTTCTCCAGGTTAGTGATATTAACCTATCCTACTATCTTATGACCTCTAGGCAAGTGCATCTATCAATTTTACAGGAATTGTGAGTATTAGTAATTACCCTTCTCTTATCTAATCTGCAAAATTAAATGAAGTAAGTAATAAGTAAATATTAAGAAAACAATTATCATTAAAAGTATACCTAGATGTTGAATCCCTTCAGAACTACTAACGTAATTAACTAATTATTATTTAATTCCACTATTGTATTCTTAAATCGTGGGAATTCTTAAATTGAACTAATAGCTCTCTTGAGTTCACTAATTCCTACTTCTAAGTTGATTTATTAGAATCTCTTCCTAATTAAAACCCCTAAAATTACATTACCTTTACTCTGTGAATTCTACTATTAGGTTTGATCATAATCCAAAAGATTTATGTTGTCCTATCTTTAGGATTGCATGCAGCTCCTTCTAATTATGTTATATCTATTCAAACATAGGATCTCTTGATCTCTATAAATGAAATTAAACTTCAAACTAATAAACTAGCAATATTAATTTAAAAATAATGAAAAACATATAATTGGATCGTAAAAGTAGCAATAATTTATTTGAATAATAAACTAGAGAATCACATTTTCCTTCTAGGCCTCATCATACCTAAGTGCAAAAAGAAACTAAGCTAGCAACATATTGAAACTAAAAACTAAAACATAAAAATACTACATAAAGAGGAACATTAATAAGATATAAATAGTAGTAAAACCTATAACTATGCTATTACTAATCTAAAACTTCTGTCTTTTGTTGCTAGAACTCTATGCCCCTTTTATATTAACCAAACTCTTCCCATTTGGGAAAGTTATAGTTTCCTAGAATAAAACTTAAGTCTTCATATAAAAGGAATTATCACTTTAACATGCAGGAATGGCTTCTCCAACAAGTAGGAAACTTAGCTTCTCATTAAAGGAAATTGAATTTTCAAGAAGAATAGCTCTTTAGGAAAGTGAGATTGTGCTTGCAAAATTAATTTAGAAAGTTAACCCTCTACTTAGCATCGGTATAGCATGGTCATGCTAACTCTTGTGTACCCTTTGTCTAAAAAATTTCTTAAAATTTGTCTTCAACAAGCTCTTTAACATGGGCGTTTACTTAGCTATGTAACTCTACATGGCCTGTTACTCGACTTCTCTATAAGGTTCTTCTCTTGCTCTGTTCAAAACAACTTTAGGTATGGTCATGTTATGCTCCATGTTGATCCAAGCAAAAAGAGATATAAAATGAGAGTGAATAAATACCGACAAGTGTACCGGATCGGATCAAGTAATATAGTGAGAGAAAAGTGTCGAACCATGAAGATTGATTAAGTAATATAGCTGTATCAATTTCTACTATTATTTAGGCAATGATATTTGATGAGAATCGAATGAATTATACTAAATGCGCAAAAAAGGAATTGTGTTTGAAAAAGGATGAATTGATGGTGGGAAATTAGAATCCACCCTAATTCTACTAATCATATTGTCTTCATGTTATAATAACTCATAGCTATATGAATTTTTACAAGAAATTGACAAAACCTTAATCCATTTTCAAGTTTTAAAGTAACATCACCCCAATTTAATTCAATAGCTCCCACTAATTAAAATCAACGGAGGATTCTAATTCACAATCATAAGTTTCCCAATTATATGATTGCCTAATATCTTTTAAATAATTTCTCCTAATCCCTTAGTGAAAAATTTAATAAAAATATTGCATGAAACACTTAGGTCAATTTCTAATAAAATTCAATAACGCTGCTTCTGCATGAATTATTAAATCTTACTTAGGAATTCCTGATAAAACCTAAATTTCTCTTTCGAGTCATTTAAATTCCTATGCATTGATTTCAATTACACAATACAATTCATAGCAGGACTTCTTATATGAAAATTCTGTATATCTATATGTCCTATAACATGAATACAATGATCATTTTAGTTTGAATTATGGCTTCATCATGTTTCCCACAAGGATAATTTAGAACATTATGGTATGGATTGCATAAAAACAATTAAAGTAAATAAGTGCAATGGATTTCATATTAAATAATAAGAATAAACTGATAAATGGTATATAAGAAAATTAAATAATTGAAACAATTGCTATAATCTTCAAGAGTTTGTAAAATTTCAATCTTCCGAAATGATTCCTAAAATTCTTCAATTGAAAGCAAACTTCAATAACATTCTTTCTTGAAACTAAAATTTAGAATAACATGAAATGTAAAAGAATTTAAAAAGAAGATAAAATCCTAAAGTTCCAAAGGGAATTTTAATGATTCAAAAGATAAAAAAAAAACAAGGATGCTCCAAAGGTTCACACAAGGGGTCTATTTATAGATCCAAAGAGGAGGAGGATAAGGCTGATCTGATGAGGATTTGAGTCAGCAAATTAATTAAGATAAGATTTTGGAGAGATTTTCGCATGGATATCTGAGAAACAGTCAAGGCCGGCTCAAGGCCGACGGCTTTGATGTGTTATGATGGTTTCTTTCTTAGGCCGACAGCCTTCACTAGTAGGCCGGCCTAAGGCCGGCGGCCTTCAATGCAATCCTTCACTTGCTTCTTCAATTTTGTGAAAAACTCCTCCAATTAACTTGTAATTTACTTTTAGGTCCTCAAAACCTGAATTTTCACAATAAACACCATTAAATACCATTTCTTTATATTTTCTTATAATATTGAAATAAATTTAATATAAATCCAGAAGAAAATATAAGTATAATGTAATCTTATCAATATCCCCACACTTGAACTTTTGCTTGTCTTCAAGCAAAATAATTGAATTAAACAAGAGAAATCTGTCATTGAACTTCTGGTGCCCATTGTTCTGACCATAGTGAAACTTGTAACTAGTATATCTAGTTGAAATTTAGTAGTTAATTTAAATAAAACAGATTTTTTTAATCCCAGTGTTTAACAATCAAAAGAAAAATACTTAATCCATAAGGAAAAACATTCATTTAAACTTCATTGCTTATTAGCAAATATAATCTCCCTCAATTTTACTTCTCTAAACAAGATAACAAAAAGTGAAAGCATATGGTATCCATTTTTTTCCTAGAATTTCTCCCTTTTTAATTTAGTCTTTATTTCACTTATTGTCCTATATTCACATTTTTTTTTATTTGCCTTAATTTACAGCGGAGTCAGACTTCACTCTTTTGAGGGACTAAAGCTCGCCCATGTCAACCTGGCTTTCATTAAGGTACTAAGTTTTTGCCTTTCCGCCTTTCTTGTTATTGTGAGTTCATTGAGTCGGCTCATTTTGGGCTCATCGCCTAAGTGACCAGGTTTTAAAGGAACCCCTACGAACTCTTCCTCACACTAACATTTAAGATTGGATACTCTTAACTCACTTTCCTGAGTCATTGGAGTAAAGGCTCTATTTTTTTTTTAACATAAATGAATATTAGTTAAGACTATTTTTATAAGGGATCACTAAGTAAAATATTTCCTTTACCTCTTTCACTAGGTGTTAAGGTATTCTCAAAGAAATTTCAAGAGAAATTTATCCTAACCAATTTTTTCTTGAAGTAAACTTGCTTGTTTTTTCAACTTAAGAACTCAATCTCAAATTCAAAGGCTAAACATAGGGTAAATCTGTTCTCTAAAGATTTTACTATTAAATTTTAACTATGTAAACTAGTCACAACAGTTGGCGAGTGGGGCACCAATCTAAGTCAATTTCAAGATTCCATTGATGATAAACACTTAAAGACATAAATAAAGCATGGGAATTGTAAGCTCATGATGCGTGCAATCAATCATTATACTTCTACATTTATAATCCCTTCCCCACACTTAAATTGGACAATGTCCTCATTGTTCCTATAATAGCACAAAATTAAGGAAAAAAATGTCAATGCAAAAATTGAAACACTGGTACTTCCCTAGTGTAAAGTTGTTCATCAGTAAGAAAATTCCTCCAAAATGTCTGTCATCCCTGTTTCATAACCATGAAATAAAACACTAAAAGCAAAATGTCATGAATCACAAGTCTTCCCAACAAGTGGGTGCTTAACAAAATCCATACAAACCAATCATAAAAGTTCAAAAAAATAGAGAAGAAATTCAAAAACTGTCGGACTTAGAGCTAGAGACCTCACTTAAGGTCTCATAATCCAAATGTTCTGCGGCCGCTGGATGAAAACATGATATTGCGGATTTTAACAAATTGACCAAGGTGGTCCTAAATTTCTTGTTCTTTTTCCGCTCTTTATGAACTTTTTTCTTGACTTCTTTTATGTCCTTTCTCAACTGTTCATAACTACTAGTATGAAGGGTAGAATAAGAACCTGAGGGTCTATCAGTGGAAGGGACCTCATGAATTCCCTCCTCATCAATGGGAGGATCAGGCCTGTCGATTACCTTGGTGAGTCCCCAACCTCTGAATGGTGCAGAGGAAATCCTCTTACACTCTATTCCCTTATCATCAATAAGATCTCTGAAAATCCCCATAACTTTCAATAATGCCATTATATATCCTCCACACAAAATGAATTGTGTCCTTGTATCCTCAATCTGTCTGCTCATTAAAGTAGCTACCTCTATACCAATGTCAAGTTTGTAATCATTAATCATGCAAAAGAGGTAAAACATATCAAAACTAGTCACCTTACTATGACTAGTTTTCTTATAACAGATTGTGTGAGCTAGGATATGGTGGAGTAACTTGTGCTCTACAGCAGCGAAACTAGAAGCCAAAGACTTTGAAGGCATGAAATCATCTTGTTTAGGATGAATCATCTACAACCACATCATTTCGGCACTCATTCCTTTAGGCTAGGCGTTAGTTGAATTTTCTTCAGGATCTAGGTCATCATGAAGTTTTAAGAAGAACCTGATTTGATTCAACTGTAATCTGTGAATCTCTTCATAGGCTTGAAAAGTCATGGCGATGCTGTCATCCTTCTCTATCTATAAAGTGGACAAAAACTCAATTGTAGCATTTTTATAAGCTGGCTCCTTTATCTCGAAGAGCTGAAACCAAGTCTTATTTGCCACCATATGTTGCAATCTTTCATCCATGCCATATTCCTACAGAACCGTCCAATCCAGATATTGATGATTTAAGATTGTCATCTTGTCAAACCTTTTCTTCCTTTCCTTTACATATTCTTGATTGGAAAGTAGGAACTTTGGTTGGGTTCTTAAAGTTGATGGTTTAGAGGTCTTTTGCTTCTTCCTCCTAGGCTGGAAGTTTTTGGGTAGCATTGCTACAAAAAGTGATGTTAGTTCATCGATTAACTAACTCAATTAAACTTCTCATGCCAATATATTCATGTTTCACTCATGGTTTATCTTTAAAGAAGCACCAATAATTGCCTAAGCATAGAAGTTTCATTAAGTCAATTACACTTGTAATTAGAAATTAAAGGCTGGCAGCCTAAGTTATGCGGCCTAGATTTTAACCAAGTGGGATTTTTCAAAAATACGCGGGAAAAGGAGAACACATGAGTTTCAAGCTGTGTAAATACTCTAACAAGTAGTGAAAGAATAATCATGTAATTAACAGCAGCAAGGTTCTTCTAAACTCATGCAATCTGAATTTTTTTTGCAAAATATACCCATTCATGAACTTAATTTGCAGCATCTCCTAATCATGACACAAGAACTCAAAATTAACCATAACTACTTTAAGTAATAGTAGTTACATTTCTCTAAAGCACAAAACCCCCAAATTCTAACAATTTTACACAATTGGTTAAATCCTAATTTCTAATTTGCTAAATGGGTTTCGAACGAATCAAACACAAATCACTATAACCCATCAACATGCAAGTATAATAATCGACTTCTACATGAAAAATCATCAAACCAACAACTTCAATCCAACAATCCCATCAATTCTTCATGTGATCCGAAATTTACAACCTATAGGGACGACATTTTCAGCAAACTCCAATAAGCAAAGAAGAGAGAACTTAAAGAGAAGAAGAAAGAAAACTTACTTGGAATGTCTTGAATGCACAAAGAGAGTGAAGAAGAAATAGGTTAAAGAGAGAGGAGAAGTGCGAGAGAGAGAGACGTCGTGAGAGAAGAAGTGAGTTAAGAGAGAGAAAAAAAAATGAGCAATTAAGAGAGGGAGATGGGTCGGCCAATGTCTAAAAAGTAGACAAACGCCGGCACCCTGTACCTGTACGCCGTCGGCTTTTATAAGCCGGCCTTTATTTGTTCCAAGAGTTGAGGCCGACTTAAAGCCGGCGGCTCTTATCTGGCCTTGAATTTTTTTTTTTTCAATTTTTTTTTTCTCTTTCTTTTCTTATTAATTAATTTTAATTTTTTTAATATATCAACAAAACTAAAATACTAGTGTATACACTTATTGAGCATGGGCTGCCTCTCATGAAGCGCTTAGTTTATAGTCGCTAACCCGACTTTTCCAGTTCAAGTCCTCAAATTTCCTAAATCCACAGCTGTGGCATTTCTATCAAGATTTTCCCCTTCATAGTAATGTTTGAGAAGATAACCGTTTACCTTGAAAGTACGGTTGTCTTCTGCCTTCAACTCAACTGCACCATAAGGAAAAACATTAACAATTTCAAAGGGTCCAAACCATCGTGATTTCAACTTACCTGGGAACAGCTTCAAGCGGGAGTTGTATAGTAAGACCTTTTGACCAGGGAAAAATTCTCGCCTCACAATGTTCTTATCATGCCATCGCTTTGTTCATTCTTTTGAAATTTTAGCATTTTCATATGCTTCTTCTCTCATTTCAGCCATCTGATTTAATTGAAGCAATCTTTTTTCACCTACAGCTTTCTCATCAAAGTTAAGGTATTTAATAGCCCAGTATGCCTTGTGCTCGAGCTCTACTTGTAAGTGACACAATTTACCAAAAACAATCTTGTATGGGGACATTCCTATAGGGGTTTTAAACGTCGTTCTATAAGCCCATAATGCATCGTCGATTTTTAAAGACCAATCTTTCCTGGATGCATTGACAGTCTTTTCTGGAATTCGCTTAATTTCCCTATTGGATACCTCAACCTGTCCATACGTTTGTGGATGATAAGAGGTGGCAATTTTGTGAGTAACTCCATATTTTAATAATAATTTCTCAAATTGCCTGTTACAAAAATGTGTTCCCCCATCACTTATTATAGCTCTAGGTACCCCAAATCTTGAAAATATATTCTTTTTCAAAAATTTAATGACAACCCTGCTGTCATTAGTTTGTAGAGCAACTGCCTCTACCCATTTTGAAACATAATCAACAGCTAAAAGAATGTATTTGTTTGAAAAAGATGAGGGAAAAGGACCCATAAAGTCGATTCCCCAAATGTCAAAAAGCTCAATTACAAGTATATTATTTTGTGGTAATTCTTGTCTTCTAGAAATGTTGCCAGTCCTTTGACATTGAGCACAAGACATAATGTAGTTCCTGCAATCACTGAACAACCTAGGCCAATAAAATCCACATGATAAAATTTTAGCTACCGTTTTTTCTACACCAAAGTGACCTCCTGCCTCTCTAGAATGACAATGCTGTATAACGCTAAGCTGTTCACTTTTAGGTACGCATCGTCTAATTATTTGGTCAGCACAATTTTAAAGAGATATGGTTCATCTCAAAAATAAAACTTCACATCATGTAAAAATTTCTTTTTCTATTGGCAGGATAAACCATATGGAGTGATTTTGCTAACCAAATAATTAACGATATCAGCATACCAAGGTAATCCTTGGACTTCTACTACATGCAATTGTTCATCAGGGAACTTTTCATTAATAGGTGAATCAAAACAATTAGATTCCAGACGGGATAAATGATCAGCCACCACATTTTCAGTTCCCTTCTTATCTTTAATTTCCATATTAAATTCTCGCAGTAGTAGAATCCATCGAATTAACCTAGGTTTAACATTAGCTTTAGCAAATAAATACTTAAGGGCAGCATGGTCAGTATATACTATGATTTTAGAACCTATTAGATAAGGCCAGAATTTATCGCATGCAAATATGACTGCTAAAAGTTCTTTTTTAGTTGTGGCATAATTCCTTTGGGCCTCATTTAAGGTTCTACTGGCATAGTATATTATATGAAATGACTTATCTTTCCTTTGCCCAAGTACCGCTCCTACAGCATAGTCGCTAGCATCGCACATCAACTCAAATGGAAGCTCCCAATCAGGTGCAACAATCACTGGTGTAGTAGTGAGCTTCTCCTTCAATAGATTAAATGCCTGCAAACAATTTTCATCAAAAACAAAGGCAGAATCTTTTTCTAATAAATTACAAAGAGGTCTTGAGATTTTAGAGAAGTCCCTGATAAATCTCCTATAGAAGCCAGCATGTCCCAAGAAGCTTTTGATTCCCTTCATTGTAGTAGGTGGTGGTAGCTTCTCTATCACCTCTACTTTTGCCTGTCAACCTCAATTCCCTGCTTAGATACTTTGTGCCCTAAGACTATTCCCTCTCTTACCATGAAATGGCATTTTTGCCACTTAAGAAGCAGATTAGTTTCCTTGCATCTCTTAAGCACACATCCTAAATTTGTCAGACATGTTTCGAATGACTTCCCAAAAACAGAAAAATCATTCATGAATATTTCAATAAAATTTTCTATCATGTCAGAAAATATGGACATTATGCATCTTTGAAATGTAACGAGTGCATTACAAAGACCAAAGGGCATTCTCCTAAAAGAAAATGTGCCATAGGGACAAGTAAAGGTGGTTTTCTCCTGGTCCTCAGGTGCTATATGGATTTGATTGTAACCAGAGTAACCATCTAAAAAGCAGTAATAATCATGCCCTGCAAGTTTTTCTAACATCTGATCTATAAAAGGGAGGGGGAAATGATCTTTGCGGGTAGCATCATTCAGTTTTCTATAGTCTATATAGACTCTCCAACCAGTTACAGTGTGAGTGGGAATTAATTCATTAGCCTCATTTTTTACTACAGTCATACCACCCTTTTTTGGTACAACTTGGACAGGACTAACCCATTTACTATCAGAAATTGGAAAAATAATGCTTGCATCTAACAATTTAAGAACTTCTTTTTTTACAACTTCATTAAGAGTTGGGTTAACTCTTCTTTGTGGTTGTACTGTAGGTTTGCACTGAGCCTCAAGAAATATCCTATGAGTACAAATTGAAGGGCTAATTCCCTTAATATCAGCAATGGTCCACCCGATAGCTTCCTTATGCTCTCTTAGAACATCTAAAAGTTGTTGCTCTTGATCACCTGTCAAAGAAGAAGAAATGATTATTGGCAAAGTATCATCTATTCCAAGATGTGATATTTCAAATGACTAGGTAATGGTTTAAGCTCAAGCACCGGGAGTTGTGTCAACAATGGAATTGGCTTCTTCTCACTTATTCCTAGTTCCTCATAGTAGTGAGCTCAAATTTCTAATGCATCTTCCACACATTCCTCAATTGGTTCTTCATCATCACTCCATTCATCTATATCCTTGAGAACTGATTCTATTGTCTCCATTCCTGCATTCTCTTCAATATTCTCATAGGAAACTTCATCAATAACATCAATTGTGTAACAGGACTTACAATCATCAAATTTCCTAATGGCCTCATAAACATTGAAAGTAACTTCATCCATAACTCTCAAGGTCAGCTTACCTTGTTCCACATCTATCAATGCCTTACCTATTGCTAGGAATGGTCTTCCTAAGATCATGGGTACCTTTCTATCTTCTTCCATTTTCAGGACTATAAAGTCAACTGGAAAGATGAATTTGTCCACTTTTACTAGGACATTCTCCACTATACCCTTTGGGTACTTGACACTTCTATCCGCAAGTTGTAAGGTGACGTGCGTTTCCTTACATTCTCCAAGTCCTAGTTTTCTGAAAATGGACAGAGGCATTAAATTTATACTTGCACCAGAATCTATAAGTACTTTATCAAAATGAAAATTACCAATAGTGCAAGGAACAGTAAAACTTCCCTGATCTCTTTGTTTTCTTGGAAAATTGGATAAATTCTTCTGTAGGATCATAGAACACTCCCCTGTAAGCATTACAGGTTCAATCCCATCTATCTTTCTCTTCTTGGTGAGCAAATCATTCATGAATCTAGCATATGAAGGCATTTGCTAAAGTGCCTCTGCAAAAGGAATGTTAATTTGCAATTTTTTAAAGACTTCTAAAAATTTAGCAAATTGTGAATCCAATTGTTGTTGCTTCAGCCTTCCTGGGAAAGGAATAGGAGGAACATATGCTTTCACTTTTGGTGAATTTTGCTTTGGTTCCTCTTCCTTTTGTTTCCCTTTATCTTTCTTTAGGCTAATCCCCTCTTCCTCAAGTTTCTTATCAACTAATTCCTTACCACTTCTTAGCATAATAGCATTTACACCCTTAGGATTCTGCTCAGTATTGCTAGGTAAAGACCCAGATGGTCTATTACTCAACTATTGAGACATTTGACTAAGCTGATTTTCAAGATTCCTAATGCTGGTATGTTGATTTTGCAACATTGTGTCAATATTTTGCATATAACTTATCATGAGTTCTTCCATTTTAGACTGACCTTGCTGAGAAGAGGTATTATGATTAGGATATTGTTAATGGGGAATATTATGATTAGGACCTTGCTTTTGAAATCCAGGAGGTTTAAGTGCATTGTTATCATTTCTCCATGAGAAATTTGGATGGTTACGCCACCTTGGATTGTAGGTGTTTGAATAAGGTCCTTGATTACCTCTTTGGAAATTGTTGACAAAATTTACTTGCTCTCCATGGGATGAGGAGGAAAAGTTTCTAGATGGGCACTTAAGAGTTGAGTGTGGTCCTGAGCATAACTCATAACAAGAAATTTGATTAACATTAAAAGAAGGTGCAGAGGTGAGTTTACTTACCTGGGCGGTAAGAGCTGAAATCTGAGCTGTTAAGGTGTCCATGTCATTGACAGATGCCACTCTAGACTTACCTCTTTCATGTTGCCAATTATGTGCACTAGAGGCCATTTCATCAATCAAAGCACTAGCCTCATCATACATCTTACTCATTAGTGCACCACCAGAAGCAGCATCTACCAGAGATCTCAATGTCTCATCTAAACTGAGATAGAAAATCTCAATAAGGAGATTATCTGGTAATCCATGATGGGGGCATTTTCTAATTGCCTCCTTGAATCTTTCCCATGCTTCATAAAGTGATTCACCACTAAACTTAGTGAAGTTTGTGATGTCATTTCTTAACCTAGCAGTTCTAGCTGGTGGAAAAAATCTCCTTAAAAATTTAGATGAGAGATCAGCCCAAGTGGTTACAGAGTCTTGTGGCAGTGAATTATACCAAGCCTTAGATTTTTCTCTAAGTGAAAACTGAAAAAGTTGTAGCCTAATTACATCATCAGATACATTATTCATTTTCACTGTATTACAATATTGAAGAAATACTGCAATATGCTCATCAAGACTCTCATTTGGATATCCTCCAAATTGATTTGATTGAACCATTTGAACGAGTGCTGGTTTTAACCCAAAATTGTTAGCCTGAATTGTTGGTCTTCTGATTGCAGGACCTGAAACAATAGGTACCGTGTATTCCCGAAGTGCTCTACCAACACCCTGAATTCGATTGTTGTTCTCATCTGCCATGTTCTCTTCTTTCTTTCTTCTCTGCTCTCTTCTAAGTTGTCACAAGGTGCATTCTATCTCAAGATTAATTGGTAGAAGTTCAGCACTTCTACTCTTGTGCATAAAAAGAACTTCAAAGAGAACAGGAAATGATCACACAATGATAAGAAAAATTAAATAGCAAAATAATTGCGCCTAAATTAACAATAGAATCTGAAGATGGTATAATATTAATCAATCCCCAGCAACGGCGCCAAAAACTTGATCCACGCAAAAAGAGATATAAAATGAGCGTGAATAAATACCGACAAGTGTACCGGATCGGATCAAGTAATATAGTGAGAGAAGAGTATCGAACCACGAAGATTGATTAAGTAATAGACCTGTATCAATTTCTACTATCATTTAGGCAATGATATTTGATGAGAATCGAATGAATTATACTAAATGCGCAAAAAAGGAATTTTGTTTGAAAAATGATGAATTGATGGTAGGAAATTAGAATCCACCCTAATTCTACTAATCATATTGTCTTCATGTTATAATAACTCATAACTATATGGATTTTTAGAAGAAATTGACAAAACCTTAATCCATTTTCAAGTTTTAAAGTAACATCACCCCAATTTAATTCAATAGCTCCCGCTAATTAAAATCAATGGAGGATTCTAATTCACAATCATAAGTTTCCCAATTATATGATTGCCTAATATATTTAAAATAATTTCTCCTAATCCCTTAGTGAAAAATTTAATAAAAATATTGCATGAAACACTTAGGTCAATTTCTAATAAAATTCAATAACGCTGCTTCTGCATGAATTATTAAATCTTACTTAGGAATTCCTGATAAAACCTAAATTTCTCTTTCGAGTCATTTAAATTCCTATGCATTGATTTCAATTACACAATACAATTCATAGCAGGACTTCTTATATGAAAATTTCGTATATCTATATGCCCTATAACATGAATACAATGATCATTTTAGTTTGAATTATGGCTTCATCATGTTTCCCACAAGGATAATTTAGAACATTATGGTATCGATTGCATAAAAACAATTAAAGTAAATAAGTGCAATGGAATTCATATTAAATAATAAGAATAAACTGATAAATGGTATATAAGAAAATTAAATAATTGAAACAATTGCTATAATCTTCAAGAGTTTGTAAAATTTCAATCTTCCGAAATGATTCCTAAAATTCTTCAATTGAAAGCAAACTTCAATAACATTCTTTCTTCAAATTAAAATTTAGAATAACATGAAATGTAAAAGAATTTAAAAAGAAGATAAAATCCTAAAGTTCCCAAGGGAATTCTAATGATTCAAAAGATCAAAAAAACAAGGATGCTCCAAAGGTTCACACAAGAGGTCTATTTATAGATCCAAAGAGGAGGAGGATAAGGTTGATCGATGAGAAATTGAGTTAGCAAATTAATCAAGATAAGATTTTGGAGAGATTTTCACATGGATATCTAAGAAATAGTCAAGGCCGGCAACTTTGATGGGTTATGATGGTTTCTTTCTTAGGCCGGCCTTAAGGCTGGCAGCCTTCAATGCAATCCTTCACTTGCTTCTTTAATTTTGTGAAAAACTCCTCCAATTAACTTGTAATTTACTTTTAGGTCCTCAAAAACTGAATTTTCACAAGAAACACCATTAAATACCATTTCTTTATATTTTCTTATAATATTGAAATAAATTTAATATAAATCCAAAAGAAAATATAAGTATAATGTGATCTTATCACATGTCATACTTACAAATCTTATAACTTTGATATTTTGCTCCAAATTTCACAGAGTTCTGCCGTTTCATCAAAAATTACATTCCATAGCTCTAAAATCAATATGAAGCCCAATTAAGTGTAATATTAATCCAAAATATAAGAAAATTACACTAAATACTTTTGTAAGTTTTATAAAACAATAAGTATTTTATAACACTTATCATTTAGCCTCAATGCTACACTATATGACTATGTATGTGAGGAACTTGCTTGAGACTACCCTAAAGATGCACTTTTGGGGGCTAGGTTTCATATTATATTGCCTTGAGGTATTAAATGTTTCTTGTAAGTCCTAGAAATGGTCTTTAGGCCTTATGCTCTTGATAATCATGTTGTCAAGGTATACTTCAATATTCTGCTTGATTTGTTGCTCGAGTATTTTCATTACCAACCTCTGGTATATAGCCCCAACATTTTTTAAGCCAAAACACATGACTTTATAGTAGTATGTGCCAAAGTTGGTGATAAACAAAGTGTGTACTTAGTCCTTTAACTCCATCTTTATTTAGTTATCCCTAGAAAAAGCACTCAAGCTAGATTTCTTCCATCTCCTTGGCTAATTTTCCCTTATGACCTAGCTTCTCCTTAGGTCTAATATTTATATTGAAGACCTCCTCCCACTTTAGGGCCTTCAAGCATGCCAGCTCTTGATCCCCTTGACACATACCTACTCCTCCTCAAGCCTTGGGAATTTTTTCTTATGGTATGGTGTTAAGGAAATCATCTTGAAGGGGTTTTGACATGGTCTCCTCAGTATTACATTGTAGGGCAACTAGTAATCCACCACTAAGAACTCTATGTTGTGTTACGAAATAATATAGTTGTTCCTAAGCTCCATAGGGTCGATGATAATGCTTATAGCTTGTATAGGTTGGTTATTGAGCCTATGCAAATCATGATTGTAGGGCTTCATCTTCATTTTGAGCTTGGGCTTCATCTGGTCGTAAACATGTTTAAAGATGATATTTATTGAACTATTTGCATCAACTAGGATCTTGTTGATGTCAAATTTAGTGATCCTTGCACTGATCACTAGGGCACTGTTGTGGGTGTTTACACCACCTCTAAGTCTTCATCAAAGAAGTATATAGATGTATCCACTATCGATCTCTTGCCATGTAGACTCATTACCTACCAACTACTTAGGGCATTAGTCAAGCTCAAGGAGCTTAATTAGCCTCCTGTTTGGGGTCCCTTAATGATGGTATTAATTACACCATTGGGGACTCTGTTAGGGTAGCTATTATTGTCATTTTTTAGCTCATTGCAACCTTATTCTTCTTGTCATCTTTAAGTAGGTTATTCAATGAAGTTTTTAGGGTCAACAATATACTCTTGAAGGTATCCATATTAAACAAGATCTTTGAGAGCTTTTTTGAGTTCATAACACTCATATGTATTGTGACCCCTACATTTGTGGAAGTCTAGTATTTTTTAGAATTCTTCTTGTTCGGATTAGCTTGTAACCTTATTAGTTTAAGCAAAACATCGATGTTGTGGACTTCCATGAAAATGTCCCACATTGGCTAGTTCAGTGGGGTATAGTTGCAAAGTTTAGGATGGTGCACTTTCTCTCTCTTACACCATTATCTCAAGATGAGCCCTTACCCTGCTTAGAGCCTAGGAGATCTTTAATAGTCTTTTTCTTGTTTGTCCTACTTTAGTCAAACTGCCTTCTAGCAAGAATAAAATCCTCTTACTAGATTTACTTCTAGGCTTTCTTCTTGGATTCCTTAAAACTACTAGGTTTATTCTTTGTTGAGGATTTGAGGAAGTCATTAACAGGCTTAACACCTCAGATCACCAGGTTAAGGGCAACTCCCTTATCAATGTTGGGGATCTCTAACATCATGGTGTTTAACTAAGCAAGATAGTCCTTAATTGGTTCATCATGAACTTGTTTGATTAAATTTAGGGTTGATGAGTCCTTTGCAGGGAGCTTGTTAGCCAAGAAATGTTATTGGAACTAGTTAGCCAATTCATCGATCAAAGAGATGAAGTTCGGTGGTAAATTGTGACACCGTGTATGAGTAACCTTATGTAAGGAGCTTAGGAAAGCCTTGTAGGTGACTACGTCATTAAAGCCATGCAAGCTCATCATCATTTAGAAATGGTAATGGTGGTCATCTGGATCTATAGTTCCATCATATGTGTTAAGTTATGGGAGGTAAACATTGGGGGGTAAGACCTCATCTTAGATTGCTTAAATGAATGGGGTCCTATTGATGGAAAATCAAGTTGAGGGGTCAGCTTTCTTACTTTCCTTTAAGTTGGAGAGATGCTTGATATAATCATCAATTTGGTTAATATCCATATCATTGACCTATTTTTTAGCTCAAGTGTAAGTGTTGGATGGCTTAGACCTATTGTTCTAAGTAAGATTGCCATTATAGCTACGTGATATAGTTGGCAAGGCAAGGTAAGAGTGAGCTCTTCCTTGTGACACAGTAGGTAGAATAGGATCAATAAGAGTAGGGTTGCGGTCTTCTATAGACCTAACTTGCTAAGCTGCCTATTTAAATTGCATCGTTAGTGGTGGTGGGAAGTTGTTTCATGTTGATTCTAGAGAATATGTGCATACATTCTTTTGTTTCTACATGTTACTCAATTACTCCATCTCTATCACTTAGGCTTAGAGACTCACGTTATCATTATGGATTGTTTCATTTTGGGCTACTAGCACTTTACAAAGATTCTCTAAATTTAAGAAATGTTAGGCATCAATTTGCTGTAGGTAGGTATTTGTGATTTGTGGTTGAGGAACTTTTTGGGACATAGTGGCTTAAAAATTCTAGTCTACCACCAAGGCAACCATTGTTTCCTTAGATTTGGTTGTTTTTTATTAAGGTGTCGTGTGTTTTGTCATGAGTAAGATCATAAAGACAATGCCTAATGGTGTTGCTAGATTCCTTGGGGGTGGTTGAATCACTTATAAAAGGAAAGCAAGTCAAGCTATAGGGGCACTAGAGGTTACTTTGGCATGACAACTTTGATGCCTAAGTTAGTATAAGTAAGGTATAATAAAAGTTTGAGAATGTAGAGAGTCAAAGGTCCTCTCCTCTACTCAGTAGTCTTCAACCTCTATTTATGGGGATTGTATATGATCTTTACATATATGGTAACTGCATTAATTTTCGAGAACTTCTCCAAATATTGTTGAGGGTGTATCTTTGACCAACCCCTTTCCTTATCCATAGCATTCTCTCATGATTAGTCACTGTGGGAATGTGCATGAGAGTACGAGTTGTTGGTCAGGAAGTGTGGACTTGAACCTAGGCAGTTTTGTGCTAGAACGAACTAGAATAGGCTGGCTTAGGCAAATGGAGGTCGTATGGAGGTTTAAGTGGGCCAAAATGGGCCTTAGGGGTCTATGCCTAAAATGTTCTATCAACAACCTGTAATAGGCTAACCCACTTTGACTTGTTAATTAAACGGATTGAGTTCAGTTGGGCTGCTGTTTAAATAAGTTAAAAAACTCAACCCTAACTTGCTTTTTTAAATAGGCAGGCCCATAAGCCTCGACCCACTTACATACCTCTACTTATGTGCTCTAATGAGTGATATATTGGTGTTGCATTTATTGCATTAAATGCGTTATGACCTATGGTTATTAGGTCTCTTAATTATAGAGCCCACATGAATTACCTACTTTAGTTTTTTTTTTTAATTTTTTGAAGTTATTTTTTAATAAAATTATTACTTTTGGGACCTAAGTGATCCGGCCAAGTTAACTAGGTCATGATCGAACAACCCAGGTCACATAAGTTTAACTTTTCCATTGCAAAAATGAGCTAACACCTTAGATTGACTCATTTTAATAATTAGTTTCAATCCAACCAGGTTGAATCAATTGAGTCGATTTAGTTTTCACAACAATGGTTCAAAGCTTGGATATAAATTCAAAATTTCTAATACTGTGTGGTAATAAGAATATAAATAAAATATGATTAGGGCATAGTTTATAAAAAAGAAAAATACATAAAATGATCTAATGAATAATTTGAGAAAAAAAAACTATACATACATATGTATGTATATATTTACACTTTGGGCATGGGTTTTTATGAAGCTATTGTACAATTTACTTCTAATTGATGAGCGTTATTTAGTTTTATATACTTTTAGTATTGATATAAATTTCACATGAAATATAAAACAAAAATGACTTGAGAAGGGATGTCCGCGTAAATGGCTCAAACCTTTTGAAGATACTAATTCTGATTTGTTTTCTTTTCTTTTACTTATTTAGTTATCTATTAGACGTAAATCCTACATTGTAAGATTGGATAAGTATGATGGAATAATGGATAAACTTGTTATCCTAAATCACTAGTTAGTTCTACTTTTTAGCTAATTAAATCAGATTGTAATCTTAATATATTTGATTGGATGGAATAAGCAATCTTTGAGTGTGTCCTTTACGTTTTTGTTGTTCTAGTTGTTCTCCTACTGCTACGCTGCTGTGATTTTTGCATTGTTGGTTTTGTTCTTGCATTTGCTACTCTATTCTGAATTTTATTTGCTTTTGTCCTTGTTGCTCAATTTAGATTTTAGTTTTGTTAAAGTAGATTAGATTTGTTTTTCGGTTTCTTCAATTGGTATCCGAGCCACAATGAACAACACAACTTAACTATTAGTTCCTATTCTAGATGGGAAGAACTACAACTGTTGGTGTGTTCAGATGAAGGTCCTATTCGAGTATCATGATCTACTTGAAGTGGTGGAGAATGGGGTGCTTGCATTGGCAGAAAATGCAAATGATGCGCAAAGGGCAGCAAATCGTGATTTAAGAAAGAAAGATAAGAAAGCGTTATACTTCATTCATCAAGGAATGAATGATGAAATGTTTGAAAAAATTGAAGGAGCCACCACATCTAATGAGGCGTAGAATATCTTGTCCACTTCATATAAAGGTGATGAAAGGATTAAAAAGGTATGCCTCCAAACTTTGAGACGGTAATATGAGCTATTGCAGATGGACTCTAACGAATCGGTTGATGCATACATCAACAGATTCTCATGTTGACAAAAAACATGAAAACGAATGGTGAGACCTTGTTCAAACAAAGCAAGGTTGAGAAGATCTTGAGAACATTGCATCCGAGATTTGAGCACATCGTAACAACAATAGAGGAGAGCCATGATCTGTCAACTATGACAATTAGCTATTGTTTGGTTCACTATGAGCACATGAACAAAGGATGAATGAAAACAAGTTAGACAAACCAATTAAGCATGCCTTTCAATCGCAAATCTCCATAGGGAATTCCTACCAACGACATGGAAACTTTTGTGGTAAAGGAAGAGGACAAAGTGGTAATCACTTCAACAAAATCAGGAGTAATCTGAACCGTGGTGCTGCAGATCAGCACAATGCAAATCACAACGCCAAGCAAGGTTGTGGCCGTGGACACAATAGACGAAGATTCGATTAGTTCAATGTAGAATTCTTCAATTATCACAAACTAGGACATTATGCAAGCGAATGTAGACTTAAGGATAGAACTCCAGCTGCAAACTATGCACAAGAGATGCGCAATCAAGAATTGGTTGAGAGTGATCATGCATTGCTAATGGTCTCTTCATCAAATGAGATATCAGATTGCCATACCTGGTATTTAGACACTGGTTGTACGAATCACATGTGTTGTTGGAAGGAGCTGTTTGCAGAGTTTGATGAGACATTTCAAGCAAAAGTGAAGTTTGGGGATGGCATATGTGTCTCGGTGACGGGGAGAGGAAGAATTCTTATTACACTAAAAAATGGAGATCATAAGTACATTTCTAATGTGTTCTATGTTCCAGATATGAAAAGCAATCTATTAAGCATGGGCTAACTAGCCGAGAGAGGCTATGAAATGCATGTGTTTGGAAATGAATTTACAATTTGAGACAAATAAGGTACGTTGATTCTAAGAGCTTGTTTATCTAAGAATCATATGTTTTCAGTGGACATCAGCAAGGGAGAATTCAAATGTCTGAATGTAATCGAGAATGATGAGTCGTGGCTATGGCATCTTTGCTTTGGGCGTCAAAACTTCCAAAGTTTGGAAGTGCTAGCAAAATAAACTATGATGAAAGGATTACCACAAATCAAGCATCTGGACCAGCTATGTGAAGTGTGTATCATTGGCAAGAACTACAGATTGACATTCTTAAAAACAATGGAACGGGCAAAATCTCCCTTAGAGCTGGTCCATACTGATGTCTGCGGTCCAATGAACACCATCTCGATTAGAGGAAATAGGTACTTTCTAACATTCACTAATGATTGTTCAACAAAAACTTGGATTTATTTTTTGAAAAGTAAGGCTGAGGTATTAGATTGCTTTAAGAAATTTAAAGTGTTTGTTGAAAACTAAAGTGGTCAAACACTCAAAGCAATACGAAGTGATGGAGGAGGTGAATATATCTCCAATGAGTTTAGGACATATTGTGAACAACATGGAGTACAGCACAATACTACATTTCCCTACAACCCCCAACATAATGGAGTAGCTAAAAGGAAGAATCGAACTATCTTAGACATGGCAAGAAGCATGTTGAAAGCAAAAGGAATGCCCAATAACTTTTGGGCCGAAGCGGTTTCGTGTGCTGTGTATTTACTAAATAGATCAACCACTAGGAGTGTTCCCAATACAAGTCCTATAGAAGCTTGGAGTGGTTTTAAGCCAAACATGTAGCAACTAAAGGTTTTTGGCTCTATTGCCTATGTCCATGTTCCTATAGCAATGAGGACGAAGTTGGATGATAGAGCTGAGAAAATAATTCTCATTAGATACAAGCAAGGTGGCTATAAGTTGTATAACCCAATGACTAAGAGGGTTAAAGTTAGTCGTGATGTAACCTTTGTTGAAGATGAAATGTGGAAGTGGAGTGCTGATATTCAAGAGGATTCCCAGAAGTGTGTCATCCATGTAATTGAAGAAGATCTAGCAGAATTAGCTACAGATGGAAGTGCAATTCAAGTGATTGACATAGGAAGATCAAGAAGAGAACATAGACCACTTGCATATTTGCGAGATTTTGAAACAAGCTTCAGTGGGGAGATTGATGATGGAGAGCTTGTGCATCTTGCCTTCCTTGTAGATGCAGAACCGGTAATACTTGAAGAAGCAATTCGAAATCCCAAGTGCATGACTGCTATGAATCAAGAGATGATGGTAATTGAGAAGAATAATACAAGGAAGCTCACTGATCTTCCGCAAGGTCGCAAGGTTATTGATGTGAAATGGGTTTACAAGATCAAGGTAAAGGCAAATGGTGAAGTTGAGAGGTATAAAGCAAGGTTGGTTGCAAAGGGATTTGAGTAGAGACAAGGCTATGGTTACGAGGAGATTTTTGTACCTGTTGCAAGAATGGAGGCCATGCATTTGATAATAGCATTGGCTGCTCAAAGAAAATCGAAAATTCACCAAATGGATGTGAAGTCAACTTTCCTTAATGGTTCACTTGATGAGGAAGTGTATGTAAAACAGCCACCTGGATTCATGTAATGCGGAAAAGAAGACAAGGTGTATAAACTTAACAAAGCCTTGTATGGTCTCAAGCAGACACCAAGAGCATGGAACAAACGAATTGACTTGTTCCTTAGTGAAGCTAGTTTTCAAAAATGTCCTTCTGATCATGGCTTATATGTGAAAGTTAATAGTTATGGAGATTCACTAATCTTGTGTCTTTATGTTGATGATATAGTGTTCATAGGAAATAATCTTAACATGATTAACGAGTTCAAGCAATCCATGAAGAATGAGTTCGAGATAACTGATCTTGGCCTTATGTCTTATTTCCTTAGCATTGAAGTTATTTAGAAGGATGATGGAATCTTCATCAGCCAAAAGAAATATGCGAGTGAGCTGCTGATAAAGTACAAGATGGAAAACTCAAAACCAGTTCAAACACCAATTGAAACAAGTACAAAGCTGGTTAAGGATGGTGATGAACGAAGTGTTTATCCGACACACTTCAAACAAATTGTTGGAAGCCTTAGATATCTCACTTGCACAAGGCCTGACATATGTTATGCAGTAAGCTTAATTAGCAGATTCATGGAATGCCCTCGATAGCGACATTTACAAGTAGCCAAGTGGATCATGAGATACATCAAAGGGACGCAAGATCTTGGTTTGTTCTTTACATCAGCCGAAGAATGTGAACTTATGGGATATTCAAATAGTGATTGGGGAGGAGATTTGGATGAAAGAAAGAGTATAAGTGGCCATTGTTTCTTGTTTAGGAAGACAGCATGTTCATGGACATCAAAGAAGCAATCTATTGTTGCTCTATCAACATGCGAAGCTGAGTATATAACAGCGGCTTCATGTGTATGTCAAGTGATTTGGCTTAGCAATATAATGAGTCAAATTAGATGAGAGCTGCAAGTTCCTTTGAAGATTTATGTAGATAACATATCTACAATTAATCTAGCTAAGAATCCAGTTTTTCATAAAAGAAGCAAGCATATTGATATAAGATATCATTTCCTAAGAGATCAAGCTGCAAAAGGAGTGATCAAGTTGGAACATTGCAAGAATGAAGATCAAATTGCAAACATCTTCACCAAACCGTTGAAGATTAATTCATTTATCAAGTTGAGGAACCTACTTGGAATGAAGAATCCTCCAAATCAGAATTAAGGAAGGATGTTGAAGATACTAATCTTGATTTGTTTTCTTTTCTTTTACTTATTTAGTTATCTATTAGACATAAATCCTACATTGTACGATTGGATAAGTATGACAGAATAATTGATAAACTTGTTATTTTAGATTATTAGTTAATTCTACTGTTTAGCTAATTATATCAGATTGTAATCTTGATATATTTGATTGGATGGAATAAGCAATCTTTTAGTGTGGCTTTACGTTTTTGCTGTTTTGGTTGTTCTCCCACTGCTATGCTACTGCGGTTTTTGTGCTGTTGGTTTGTTCTTGCATTTGCTGCTCTGTTCCGAATTTTATTTGCTTTTGTCCTTGCTGCTCAGTTTGGATTTCAGTTTTGTTAAAGTAGATCAGATTTGTTTTTCGGTTTCTTCAGGCCCCACTGGCTTCTATTACTTTACTTTATTTTATTTTCCATTTAGAATTTGGTACAAACAATGAAGGAGAGGGATTTTCAGGGGTCCAAGCGAAGGATAAGCGTGGATTACGAGCTTGTACGTGATCTTGGAAGGGGAAAAGAAATTTCGGTGCAGTAAATGAATTGGAAAAGTCCCATGTCATGGTCACATTAGAAAAATAGCAAGGGCCATGTGTCGTGTTATATTTATATTTTAACAATGGGAATGATGAGCTTTAATTTTATTATTGATCTTTTTTCATTGGTCATGAAATAAGGTAGGTCCATGTTAGTAATAAAATGTGAATTTCACGTTAAATTTAAAACAATAGAAACTGCAAATTATATCTTTTCATGGTAAACAAGAAAAAGGTGTCTCTTGCTCTGCAATATTTGGAAAAGAATGCCATATTTCCTTTTAGACCCAAAGAAAAAGCAATATTTCCTTTAGAAAAAAAAAATAAAAATGAAGGGCTGAATAAAATGGTTGAAATAATATCCCCATAGTAAGAAAATAGGATGGGGTGGATGCAGACCCACATAATGCATCCAGGACAAGTTTGGACAACCCAGGCGGTCTAAGCCACCATAAACATGCCATGAAATGATCAGAACCCAAACTAGACGCCGAGGTTTGGATGGTTTATGCAACATCCAGGGCCATATAAGGTTTACTCAAAAGCCCATCTGTCTATTTGCCTAAAATAAGGGCAACTTTGGAATTTTTGCTACTTGTTACTTTCTTTAATGTTAAATCTATTCATAATTTTTACGTACCCATTAAATATTCTTTTCTGGTAAATTTGTTCGTTGATTAAGTGCTAACATTAATACTTAGCAACATTGTAAAGTACAATTCCATTTAAACTAAGATAAGGTAGTTAGACATAGAGTTGCTAGAAAGCATACATGACTAAACTAATGCTCAAGCATTTATTCCTTTATTGGGGGCAGGGGTTGGGGGGTGGGGGGGTGGGGGTGGGGTTTTGAGGAGTTTCTATAGCTATACATAATTAGAAAGGAAATTATTTCTAAACAAAATCCATGTGTTTAAAGTTCCAATCAAGAAGTTTACGTTTATGAAATTATACTCTTATTTACCTTGCAGCTTCATTTACTAAGCATGGCCCAGTGAAGGCCTAAAGACCATTCAATGGGAAGCTTACAGATAGCAAATAATGCATGCTTTTCTATGAGGGCTTCAACTCTTAACTTTATATATTGCTTGTCTTGGAAGAATAAACTGAAACTTACCATAACAAGGTGATCTTACCATGAGTATTGCAGATGAAAACACGCAACTAGGATGTGAAATTTTATGAAAGAAATGTAGGATAAATAGGTCCTTGCTAAAGTCAAAAGTTCTGGCCAAATAACTCCAGAAGATGCAAGAGGAGGACATCAGTATGACCAAAATTTTAGTTAAAATCAAATCACCAGTCAAACTGAAAGAAGAACAACTAAACGAATCTCCTGCTATGATGAATGAAATACCTTTGAGATCATCGACCAGATTTCCAGGGTATATTCCCTAAGGGGAGGTAAAATTGCAGGACAACAGGTCTGCAACAGTTCAAGTGAGAATATATGCCAGAAGCAAATATATTTATTAATCTTAACCGAAACTATAACTCGAAGTTCAGAACATTAAGAACAGTTGATGACATATATATAAAAAAGAAGACACCCAGTGCTCTTCTATCGGCCATCCATTATGTGTAGTTAATTTCTAAGATCACATAGAATATCATGAGATATGTAACATTATCATGTAATGGTTGGTAAGTCCCTCAATAACCGAATATCAGGAAATGATTGCAACATGAATAGAAATGTAGGGAAAGCCAGCCAAATCCAGCAGCTAAAGCAGAAGGTAGTAGAGTGAATCTACCACGTGGTGTTTTCAGACTTCCTGTGACAATTATGTTTATAAGAGAAGCTCATCTGAAAATGAAAAATGACAAGCAAACTAAGGGACTAGGAGTTGAAACTCCCACTTTTCAGATTATTGACGTCATGAGCTTTTGTCCACTCCTTGACCTATGCCACAAATAGAAAAGAAAAATAAAACATAAATGGGCAATCAATGCAAATTTTTTAGGGTTTAATTCTGTCAACGTGTATTAATTTGTATTAAAACGTACAAGCAAGACCATTTCGCGAAACCGCCCATCTATCTCATTGATTCAGAACAAGAAATTTGATTTCATATAGCCCTGCAGATTGTTAACAGAAATGTCGCAAGAGATGCCATGGAATTTGCTCTCCAACTTCAAAATGGGTACTCTAGCATGGATGATGAACTGCAACCCCCTGAAAAGCTTCATCTTATTGCCTTGAGTGATTGCAAATGGAGATAAGAAACTTGCATTCATTCTAAGACATGTCAAACTTAATACAGGCCAACGAAGTAATACCAATACGGAACAATCAAAAGTTAGCTATTTAACCAAGAATAAATTGTAAAAGAGGCAATGAATATAGAACCAACATTTTGTCAAATAACTACAGTTATTTTAGATTTTTAGTAACTCACTCTGGCTATTTCAATGATCATATTGGCAAGAAATATTTGCATATGGTTATTTACAAAAATAAATCAAGCCCAATTATGTTCAGCAATCCAAGATGATAATTTCACTTGTACATGTCAGTTAATTCATGATATCTATTTTACCCAAAAAAAAAAAATCATGATATCCAATTATTTATTGTTTTCAAGACCATAGTTTCCAGTTACTTATAACTTGATTCCTCTCTTCCTCTACTCACTAAAATAGCAACAACCTGAAGCCATTTAACCATAATTTTCTGTCCTCAAATTCTTAGGAAGTTCTCTCTCTCTCTCTCTCTTTTTCCTCAAAAACAAAAAAAAAAGGACAAAAAAAAAGACGAGAAGGAAGGACTCCAGGAAATTTTATTGACATTAACCACATGTGGCTTAAGTTTCTCACATGGTAAATGTTGGTCCCGATTATGCAAACAAGAGGAGAGGAGTGAATTGTTTGCTTTTAAAACTTTTTGAAAAACACGTAACAAAATTACTTTAATATTTTTTTAGAAGAGAAACATTTCTTTAAAACAATGTGAGACTTCAATTTAATATTTTGCTTAACTCTATTTTCATGAATTAATATTAGATATGAATTATAATCAATGACTTGCAATACTAAATTATGCAATCAATAAATAAAGTGCATAAGTAAAAGAGTTAAGAATTTTATAAAGATTCCTCCTTTTGAGTACGTCCTCTCCTCCAGCTTCACTGTTAGGGATCTGGTTATCCACACTGGTCACTTCACTAAGTTAATGAAAGAAATTACAAACACCAATCAAATCTTGCTCTATCTCATGAGCTTATCTCTCTTGGCTAAACACACAACTACAAGACTATATGTTCTCTCAATTAACTCACAATCAAACTCAACAAAGAGCAAAAAGATTTTCAACGTTGAGTTACAATGGAAACTCAAGATATTAAGCTCAAGAACAATCAAATAATAGTTCTATGCAAAATATTGTTTGACTAAACGTCTGATCATTTAGATATTGTTTGACTAAATCAGAACAACAAGCTTTGATAGAAAATTTCAACACAAATTTTTCTTGAATAATTTTCTTGCTTTCTGATCTCTATTTTTTTCTTCACTCCTCTCTTTTTATTCTACTTTTTGAACTTGTGGTCAAAATATATTTCTACAACAGAAAAAAAAAAAAAAACAAAGATAATTTGATCATTTGTAGATTTCATGTTTGTTGCTTTAATATTCTTGATTTTCTGAGATATGAAATTTGAATACTTTAACATCCTGAATGAATAGATCTTCTTCGAAGATTAAAGATAATGAAGGAATCCGTTTTTCCATTAGTTACGGAAAAAATCTTTTCTTGATATTTGAAGTGGTTACGTAAAAGAAAACTTCTCCTAATTTTGCGCATTATACTTTAAATAAAATTGTTAGTATTTGAAATATATATATCACACAATTTAGTTATAATTCAACCACATAAAATAAGAAGATTAGATAATTATATATCTTTCCACGAGATTAGAAAAAGAATGTTGGAGTTTTGATATTTAAATATTTCTTTTGAAAATATATCTCTTTCTCATGATAATATAAAAAACATGTTATTATTTTTTGTATATTAAGAACTCTTGAAAATTTCAGCTAATTTCGAACACATGAAAATTATTTAAAATATAATTAAGTGATTATAATGCGAACATAATATAAAAATCATGTATTTGAGAAATCCTTTGGGAAACGGATTTGACTTATTTCCAAATATATCTAATTTTAGTGAAGCTAGTCCTTTATCAGCATAACAACCATAATTCATAATAAACTTAATGAATTTAAGTTCCTATATAAAATTGATTATCAACATGAAGGATCTCATACTGTCTGACTAAGAAAATTTATTCCACATTTGTATACTAAAGGATATACTCTTGTTATCATCAAAACCTATAAGAAGAGAGCTTAACATTCTCTCCCTTTCTTATGATGACAAAACCACTTTTTCATAAAATAATTTTTTTTGCAATTTCAATTTTTTCACAAAGTCAGGTCAAGTTGTTGAGTTGGCCACTATTTCCAGAAACTTGCAATGCAATAAATTTCAGCAATAAAAAATATTCCACATGAATTGAATTGCACGCAATCACCGCAATCAATCAACAAATTCCATCTAAATTGTCCCCCTTTTTGTTATCATCAAATGCTAACTCCCCTAAATAAATGCATATAAAATAAACAAATAAGGATAATCATTCACTCAAGGATAATTATGAGTCATTATAGCACTGTTTGAAAACAAAAAGCATAAATTCATCAAATTCAATCTTTTGTTGGAAGAGAAGGTTCTCGTTTCTTTGAAGATTTGGAAGATTTCTTAACAACACACGTCTTGATTCTTTTGTGCATTGTTGGAGGATTAGATCCAGAAGGAACATATGAAGCAGCAACTAGTTGTAAAGCAACTTCAATGTCTTCTTTTCCAACTTCATTAGAACGTTATGAGGATTGTTTCTAAGGAGAATGAGGAGTAGTATCTTGCTAAGAGGAGGGAACAGATTTTGAAGAAGATGGTCGAATGGCAGGTGGAGGAGGAGAACTCAAAAGAGTTTCCTTCATAGAAGGTGGAGCTTGATCAAATTGTCTTATAGATGGTTGAGCTTGAGGTAACATCAAATTTAGCATATTCTTTAGAGCCGCAAGTTCACCTTCCATCTTGCTCATCCTATTAGACTCTTTGTTCATGGAAGCATGGGGATGTACAGTCTGATGAGGTAGTAGATCATTTGACTCATCTGTATCAGTGTCTGATTCCTCGTGAATCTAACCTTCTTTGATTTCTACACCTTTGATACCAGTAAAGGTGTCTAACTTCTTCTTCTTCTTAAATTCTATGGGTTGTTTCCCTTTTCTCTTATTTTCAGTAGGGGCTTCTTCACTATTTGATGCAATGACCAAGGGTTGTTGTTCATCAGCCTTGTTTTCTTCCATAAAAACTCCCCTTGCATACTTCATCCAACTAGGTACTTCTCTAAAGAAGTACCTTAGATTAAAGTACACAGCTAAGTCACTAGAATACCAGACTTTTTTTTCACATACATTCCCATGTGATGCAAGTGACTGGCATTGATGCACTTTACTCCAAATTCTATATAAGATTTTTTAGGAATTTTGACCCTTTTTCCATTGTAGTAGACTCATAATTAGATTTCCATAAGGTCAACTTTTTGCATTGTTCAAAGCATGACCTATTATTTTTCCAGCAATGTCTATTTTTTTCTTATGAGTCATTCCTAAAATCACTACTTCATCTATAGAAATTGATGTTCTACTTCCTTCTTAAGAAATAAAGCATGAGCACACTATCTTGTGTAACAACCTCACAATTAGAGGAAACTGAAGGACAAATACATCTTTTTCAACTTTAGTTTTAAAACCATCATTTAGTAAATAAAAAAGATGTTGCCTTCTTAGACAATTGATATCTATGGAATCCTCACAATCCTCAACTTCAAGAAACTTTACTAAGTCTTTCCTAGTTATACTCACATTCTTACCAGAAACATGTGAGTCCCATTTATTATGTCTAGAACTCGTTACCAATCAAATCAGAATTTGATTCTCACCAAAGTAATCAAAACGGTTTGTTCAATTACCCAAGAACACGTTTGTGAAAAGAACTCAAGTTATAATTGAAAATTACCCCTTGAACCCAAGATCAAAGTATTCAAGAACAATAGAAATAGGGATTAAAAATTGAAATACAAAAGATGAACTCAATTGCATTCAACTCAACACCTTATGCATAAAAACACAAGAAAACAAATTCTCTTATATTCCAATCTAGAAACTCAATACAACTTACATGATGTTTAAAACAAAACTAAACAGCCTTATTTATAGAGTTTTTTTTTATCAAAAGTACATCGAACCTAGACAATCAAGGTGGTGTCACTAATTAACTCTTGTAACTCCCACCTGGTTGGAAAAACTACTCAAATTTATTGTAAGGAGTTGTTCCAAGGTTCAATGAATCTATACATTACTTGGATGGCTAGAAATGAGATGGGCTAAATCCAAAGCTAATCTTTTAGCCCAACTAAATTAATGAACTTGGGCTCTTTAAAATCTCCAAGCTTGCATAGCTCATTATCAACCTATTTTTGCACAAATAATTGAAGTTGTTCCTTTAGTGTTTTAGTTTGGGCCCTAGTGATTGGTCTGCTAAAATCTCCAAGATGATTCTCCAAGTCACTTTCTTGAACATTAGTGGCATCTAGAGTAGCATTTGTATCATTTCCCCTCCCTTCGAAAGGATTTTTCCTTGAATCAGATCTTGCATCAATATCAAAGAGAGATAAATCAGAAACATTAAAAGTAGCTGAAACACCATACTCACTAGGTAGATCAATGTGGTATGCATTGTCATTGATCTTCGCAGCAACTTGAAAAGGCCCGTCTCCACGAGCATCTAATTTTGATTTCCTTTTGGAAGGAAATCTTTCCTTACGCATATGAACCCAAACCCAATCTCCTGGTTCAAATGACACCATGTGCCTTCCTTTGTTAACTTGAGATGCAATTTGGTCATTTCACCTCTCTATCTTTTGTCTTGCTTTGTCGTGAATGGATTTAATCATTTCTACCTTTTTATGTCCATCTGTATTAAAAATTTCACTCAAAGAAACAGGCAAAAGATCCAAAGGAGTTAGCGGATTAAAATCATACACAATTTCAAAAGGAGAAAACCCAGTGGTAGAATCCACACTCCTATTATATGCAAATTCAACAAAAGGTAGATTATCTTCCCAAGTTTTAATATTCCTTCCAATCAAAGCACGTAATAAGGTTCCAAGAGTCCTGTTTACTACTTCAGTTTGCCCATCAATTTAAGGGTGTGAAGCAGTAGAAAACAACAGTTTAGTACCAAGTTTGGACCAAAGCACTCGCCAGAAGTGGCTCAAAAATTTAACATCCTGATTGGACACAATGGTCTTAGGAATGCCATGTAAACGCACAACATCACGAAAGAACAAATTAGCAATATGCACAGCATCATCAGTTTTATGACATGGTATGAAATGAGTCATTTTGGAAAAACGATCCACAACTACAAAAATTGAATCTCGGCCTTTTCTAGTCCTAGGTAGACCCAAAACAAAATCCATAAAAATGTCAACCCAAAGATGTGAAGGTAGTGGCAAGGGCATGTATAATCCATGTAGTTGAGTTCTAGATTTAGCTTGTCTACATGAAATGCAACTAGAACAAATTTTCTCAACACTCTTATGCATATTAGGCCAAAAGAAGTGTTCATGCAAGATGCTCAAAGTTTTATCAATGCCAAAATGTCCCATAAGACCTCCACCATGAGCTTCACAAACAAACAATTCCCTAATTGAACTATTAGGCATACACAATTTCCCTCCTTTAAAAAAAATCCCTCATGCTTATAGAAATCACGGAATGCAGCATGCTCACAAGCATTATAAACATTAGAGAAATCACTATCATGTGCATACAACTCCTTGAAATGCTCAAATCCTAACAACTTTGTTGAAAGAGTAGAAATTAGAGCATACCTTCTAGATAATGAATCTGCCACAATATTCTCATTACCTTGCTTATATTGAATCACATATGGAAAGGATTCTATGAATTCCATCCACTTGGCATGACGCTTGTTCAACTTACCTTGTCCTTTCAAGTGTTTTAATGACTCATGATCTGTATGAATCACAAACTCCTTTGGTAACAAATAGTGCTGCCATGTCTCCAATGCCCTCACTAAAGCATACATCTCCTTATCATAGGTTGAGTAGTTAAGTTGTGCTCCATTTAGCTTTTCACTAAAATAAGCAACTGGCCTCTTTTCCTGCAATAAAACAGCACCTATACCAATCCCGGAGGCATCACATTCAATTTCAAAAGTTAAATCAAAATTAGGAAGCCTCAATAATGGTGCACTACTTAACTTTTCCTTTAGCAAAGAAAATGCATGTTCTTGTTTCTTACCCCAAATAAACCCCTTATCTTTTTCATGATTTCAGTTAATGGAGCAGCAATTGTGCTAAAATCTTTGACAAATCTACTACAGAAACTTGCCAAACCATGGAAACTTCTCACATCACTCACGGTCATAGGTTTCGGCCATTCTTGGATAGCTTTTACCTTTTCACTATCTACTTCAATTCCATTTGAACTCACCACATAACCTAAGAAAATGATGCGATCGAGGCAAAATGAACATTTCTTAATGTTAGCATACAACTTGTACTTACGCAAAGCATCAAACACACATTTTAAATGCATAACATGCTCATCAATGGATTTGCTATACACTAGAATGTCATCAAAATAGACAACCACAAACTTTCCATTGAGCACGCAAAACATGGTTCATTAAGTGCATAAATATACTAGGTGCATTGGTTAGGCCAAAAGGCATTACCAACCACTCATACAATCCATGTTTTGTTTTAAAAGTGGTTTTCCACTCATCACCTGGTTTCATTCTAATTTGGTGATAACCACTTTTCAAATCAATTTTTGAAAAGACACATGCACCATGCAACTCATCTAACATGTCATCAAGTCGAGGTACAGGGTGTCAATATTTTACCGTTATTTTGTTGACGGCTCTACAATGCACACACAAACGCCAACTTCCATCCTTCTTTGGTACCAACAATACAGGTACTACACATGGGCTTAGACTTTCTGTTATATGTCCCTTCATCAAGAGCTCATCCACTTGCTTTTGTAATTCTTTTGTTTCCTCAGGATTGCTTCTATATGCCGGCCTATTTGGAATGGCAGCCTCGGGAATGAGATCAATTTGATGTTCTATCCCTCTCGAAGGTGGTAAACCTTGAGGCAAATCATCAGGAAAAACATCATTGTATTCCTGTAAAACATCAACAACAACACTTGGCAAAGAAGGGTCAACGTCGTTAGTAGAAAAATAAGCCTCTTTGTACAAAAGTACAATCATTAGCCTATGAGTGATTAAAGCCTTCCTCATGTCCCTCATTTTTTCATAGAAACTCATTTTGTTTTCCTCTTTTCTTTCTATGGCTGAATGCTCCTCACTCACTCTCTCTTTTTTACTCTTCTTCTCATCTTCTTTTTTCTCACTTTTCTCTTTTTCTTTTCCACTTTCTTTTCTTTTTCTCTCGACCTCTTTTTAAACAAACTCTCCATGAGACTTCTCAAGTTGCAATTGATCTTCAAAGACCTGTTTAGGAGTCAAGGGAAGAAGAGTATGCTTTTTGCCTTCTTTCTCCACCATGTACCTATTAAGATACTCATCATGGTTCACTCTCCTATCCCACTGCCATGGCCTACCTAACAACAAGTGACTAGCTTGCATAGGAACAACATCACAGGTAACCTCATCATAGTACCTTCCAATAGCAAATGGAACCCTCACTTGTTTAGTAATCTTCACTTCCCCACTATTGTTAAGCCATTGCAATTTATAAGGTCTTAGATGTTTTGTAGTTTCCAATCCCAACTTATTCACAAATAAAGTACAAGCCACATTCACACAACTACCCCCATCAATTATCAAACCACACACTTTCCCTTCAACTAAGCACCTAGTATAAAAAAGATTTTCCCTTTGCAATCTAACCCCCTCACTATCCTCTTTCACTTGCACGTTAAGAGCACACCTAGTAACCAACAATTGTCCCTCAGTAGGCAACTCAACATCACTACAATTATCCAAAGGAGGCATCTCATCCTCATCATCACATTCCTCATCCGTCTCGACCCCATTTCGACGCATCACCATTACCTTTTTATTTGGGCATTGAAATGCTATGTGCCCATACCCCAAACACCTAAAACACTTAATGTCACGGCTTCTAGAGTTTTGGACAGAAGTAGTACCTTTATTTTTACCGTCAAATGATTGAAATGGTTATGCCTTATCATCCTTCTTTGTTTAGGTAGCCTTGTTATCATTTCTCCAATTCGACCTCCAAGTATTGTTTTGAGCCAAAAATGTGTTGGCTTGTTTCCCCTTCCCTTTGCACTGCAATTGCTTTTCTATCTTCATAGCCATGTGCACCATATCTTCTATCTCTAGATAGTGTTGCAACTCCACTCTATCGGCTATGTCCTTATTAAGTCCATTGAGAAACCTTGCTATGGTGGCCTCTCTATCTTCCTCTATATTTGCTCGGATCATCGCGATCTCCATTTCCTTGTAGTATTCCTCCACACTCTTTGTTCCTTGTATAAGGCTTTGCAATCTTTGGTGCAAGTCCCTATAATAATGGCTTAGAACAAATCTACATCTCATGATAGCCTTCATTTCAACCCAAGCTTGGATAGGTCTTTCACCATTTCTCCTCCTACTTACAAGAAGTTGATCCCACCATATAAGTGCATATTCTCCAAACTCCACTGCTGCAAGTTTTATTTTCCTTTCCTTCGAGTAATTGTGACATTCGAAGATTAATTCCACTTTTTGCTCCCACTCCATATATGCATCCGGATCATTCTTCCCTAGAAAGGATGGAATTTTCATTTTGATACTCCTAATATTCCTATCAAGATCATTTTGGTTCCTCCTACCTCTTTCATAATTTCTGCCTTCATTGACCAAGGTAGCTTGTTCATCAAATTCCTCTTCAGACTCTTCTACATATTGAGGTGTAGGATGCCTCCTTGCCCTTGGATTGTTTTGGGCAGCCCCTTCACGCAAGGCATTGATCTCGTTTTATTGCTTTTCCGAAGTGTCATTCATGTTGCCAAGAACAAGTTGAATCCTCTCAAGCTGTTGTTGCATAGCCTTGAGAAGAAATTCTTGGTCTTTTGGTGCACTTACTCCACTTCCTTCCATTTTTGCAATCTGAAATATCAAAAAAAAAAAAAAAAAAAAAACAAGAACCTCACCAACACTCCCTCACGTGTTTCCCTCGTAGTAATTAGCACTTCTCTCGTGTTTAACTCAAATTGGCTTTTACCCTCTTTTAAGCTCACACTCTCTTGTCTTTTACCACTCAAGCAATCTTTATGATTTTATATGTAAAGGCCAAATCAAACAACAATCAAGATCTTAAAGTAATTCAATTTTATCAGAGAAATCCTAAAAATAAGCTACAAGGATATGTGAAAGAAAACTAGAAGCAAAGCAAAATAACCAATAAAGAAAAGACACAAACTTGATGTATATGATGACTAGCAAAGAAATAGAATGACAAATACTAAATTTAAGGAGGAAACATGTAATTCCTTACAAATTAACACCCAAACATTTCAAGAACAGATTTTTTTTTTTTTTTTGGAAAAATTAGACTCAATAGAGGTGAGTTGATTCTACACAGCTCAAGGAATCAATATCACAAATCAAATAGAGGATCACATTCAGAACTGAATTCTTTTTTTTTTTTTTGGGGGGGAATAGCAAGAACAAGATCAACAAGCAAGAAGAAGATCAATAAGGCTAATGGAAAGAAACAGAAAATTAAAAGGATAGATAATTACTTGGTGAGCCTTGCTTTGATACCAAATGATGCGGAACCCCAAGACCCAAATTGTTTCTTAGAACTCGTTACCAATCAAATCAGAATTTGATTCTCACCAAAGTAATCAGAACGGTTTGTTCAATTACCCAAGAACATGTTTGTGAAAAGAACTCAAGTTATAATTGAAAATTACCCCTTCAACCCAAGATCAAAGTATTCAAGAACAATAGAAATAGGGATTAAAAATTGAAATACAAAAGATGAACTCAATTGCATTCAACTGAACACCTTATGCATGAAAACACAAGAAAACAAATTCTCTTATATTCCAATCTAGAAACTCAATACAACTTACATGATGTTTAAAACAAAACTAAACAGCCTTATTTATAGAGTTTTTTTTCATCAAAAGTACATCGAACCTAGACAATCAAGGTGGTGTCACTAATTAACTCTTGTAACTCCCACCTGGTTGGAAAAACTACTCAAATTTATTGCAAGAAGTTGTTCCAACGTTCAATGAATCTAGACATTACTTGGATGGCTAGAAATGAGATGGGTTGAATCCAAAGCTAATCTTTTAGCCCAACTAAATTAATGAACTTAAGCTCTTTAAAATCTCCAAGCTTGCATAGCCTATTATCAACCCATTTTTGCACAAATAATTGAAGTTGTTCCTTTAGTCTTTTAGTTTGGGCCCTGGTGATTGGTCTGCTAAAATCTCCAAGATGATTCTCCAAGTCACTTTCTTGAACATTAGTGGCGTGTGGAGTAGCATTTGTATCACCTTAAGTCTAAGTTCTTGAAGAACTCAGCTGCTATCTCTCCAAAAACTACATTGTTTAGATTACACATTTTTCTACACTTAATTTCCTCCATAAATTCATCAATTTGTAATCCTCGTTGTAGAAAGAAATTAGTTTCCACAAAATAACAATTAGTAATATTGTATCTATTCCTAGCAGAAACTGGTTTTCCCTTTTTTGAAATTTCAGTTCTTCTTATCGATTTTGAAGAAACTCTAGGTTTGTTTGACTTAGTGTCTGAAGAACCTCCTTCCAACTCACTGTTTGACTCTTTCCGTTTGTCCTTTCTTGATTTGTTCTTGGACTCAGTTGCTGTTGTGTACTCAAGAGAGGTTGACAAAGAGTTGATGGGGTTTTGTGTTTGATTCTTCGAGGTTGAATTAGTTTTGTTTGAAGAATCAGATATCTCCATGTGAGTTGGAGATGATCTAGACTTTGAGAAGATAGTTGCTACATGGGAAGATTTGCGTGAAGCCATTTAAGGTTTGGTTAAGATTGAGGAGAGAAACAGAGTAAAAATCAAAAAGTTTTTCGCAAAGAGAGGGAGAGAGAGAGAGAGAGAATGGGGTTCTGATTTGAATGAGGTTATGTTAAGAAACCGTTTGACAAAGCATCTAGAAAAGGAAAAAAAATTGAAAAACGGAATTCTTGGAATGCTCTCCAGTACAGTTAGCACATAAACCAACCTCTTTTCCAAAAAATATTTATAAATTTTTAATTTCAAAACAATATAGAAAAATCGGATAATAATTAATTACACAATAAAATTTTAAGCAAAAGAATTACTTACTCCAATTTCATTTCCAATGAATTCAAATCTTGTTTTATCCAGAAGTTTTGTAAAAATATCAGCAAATTGAATATTTGTAGGAAAAAATTCAATCTCTATATCACCATTTGAAACATGATCTCTTATAAAATGATGATGAATTTCAATATGTTTAGATCTTGAATGTTGAGTTGAATTTCTTGTAAGATTAATTGCACTAGTATTATCACATTTAATAGGTACTTTTTCAAAGATTATGCCATAATCACTTAATTGTTGCTTAATACAGAGAATTTGATCACAACAATTTCCAATAGACACATATTCAACTTCGACTGTTGATAAGGCAACAGAATTTTGCTTCTTTGAGGACCAAGAAACCAACTTGTCACAAAGACACTGACAAGTACCTGATGTACTTTTCCTATTAATTTTACAACCAGCATAATCAACATATGAGTATCCTATTAAGTTAAAATTTTCATTTTTTAGATACCATATGCCCAATTTTGAAGTATTTGAAAGATACCTGAAAATTCTTTTAACAACAAACAAATGTGTTTCTGTTGGTGCACTTTGAAATCTCGTACATAAGCACACACTAAATAAAATATCAGGACGAGAAGGAGTTAGATATAATAGTGAGCCAATCACACCTTTATATAGCTTCTCATTTACCTTTTTTCCAGAAGAGTCAAGATCTAATCTTGAAGAAGAACTCATTGGAATTAAGTTGTGTTTAGCATTTTCAAATCCATACTTTTTGATAATTTGTTTTGTATATTTTTCTTGATGAACAAATATTCCATCAGCTCTTTGCTTGATTTGTAGTTCAAGGAAGAATGTTAATTCTCTCATGAGTGACATATTAAATTCAACCTTCATTAACTTAGCAAACTCTTTGCATTGATGTTCGTTAGATGATCCAAAAATAATATCATCAACATATATTTGTACAACTAACAAGTCATTATCAATAGTATTAAAAAAGAGAGTAGTATCTATCTTTCCTCTTTTGAAACCATTTTTAATCAAATACGAACTCAAACATTCATACCAAGCTCTTGGTGCTTGCTTTAAGCCATACAAAGCCTTTTTGAGTTTAAAAACATGATCATTTTTTAATGGATCTTCAAAGCTTGGAGATTGTTCAACATATACCTCTTCTTTAATATACCTATTTAAAAATGCACTCTTAACATCCATTTGAAATAATTTAAAATTTTTGAAACATGCAAATGCAAGTAGCAAATGAATAGCCTCAAGTCTAGCAACAGGTGCAAAAGTTTCATCAAAATCAATTCCTTCTTCTTGAGAATAACCTTTTGCTACCAATCTAGCTTTATTTCTGACCACTTTTCCATTTTCATCCACTTTAGTTTTGAACACCCATTTAGTTCCAATTACAGTTTTTCCTTTAGGTCTAAGAACTAAATTCCAAACTTCATTTCTTTCAAATTGATTTAATTCCTCTTGCATATCCAGCTATTATCTTTCAAGGCATCATCAATATAATAAGGTTCAAAATCAACAAGCAAAGCAAAATGATTTTCAATATCTTTAAAACTTGATCTAGTTTTAACACCACTTCCAACATTACCCATTACCTGTTCTAATGGATGATTAGGTTTAAATATCTAAGGTTTAGAAGTTTTAGCTTCACTTTTTGAGGGTTCTATTATATTGTTTGACTTAGGATCATAAGGTATTTCAGTTGTATCTTTTATTCCTAGTTGATCATTTGAACATTCATCCTTATTCTTTGTTTTGATATCATCATCGAGAATATCAATCACACAAAGATCAATAAATTTCACATTTATAGACTCTTCAATAGTCTTGGAAGAGTTATTAAAGATACGTGAAGCTCTACTATTTTGAGAATAGCCAAGGAAGATTCCTTCTTCAGCTCGCTCATCAAATTTTCCTAAACTCAATCCAGATTTCCTAATGTAGCATTTGGCTCCAAATATATGAAAATAGGAGACGTTGGGTTTTTTCCTTTGTATAATTCATAAGGTGCTTTCTGTGTCAAAGGTCTCACATAAACTCTATTAATAATATAATTATGAAGTAAAAACCGCTTCAACCTAAAAATATTGTGCAATGCCACTTCCATTTAAAAGACTTCTAGTCATTTCATAAATGATTCTATTTTTTCTTTCAATTACTCCATTTTGTTGTGGAGTATACGGAGCAGAGAAATTATGTCTTATTCCATTTTTATCACAAAAGTTCATAAAGCCTTCATTTTCAAATTCCTTGCCATGATCAGTTCTCAAACTGATAATGGAAAAGCCTTTTTCATTTAAACTTGTTTTGTAAATTTTTCAAAATCCCAAAATGCTTCACTTTTGTGTCTTAAGAAAAACGCCCAAGTGAATCTTGAAAAGTCATCAAAAATCACTTGACCATATTTGTTCCCACCTAGACTCATCGTACGAGTAGAACCAAACAAATCTAAATGTAGAAGTTCTAAAGGACATTTTGTAGAAATCAGATTTTTCAATTTGTATGATATTGAAACCATTTTATTTTTTAAACAAGTATCACACTTAACATCACTTCTTATTGAGATTTTTGGCAAACCATTTACTAGATTTTTCTTTGAAAGATTTTCCAGTTGAGAAAAATTAACATGGACAAGTTTTTATACCACAAAAATACATTATCATTTAGAGTTTAGAAAAAAACTCTCAATCTCAGCTTTTGCAAGTTTAACCATGTATACATTCTTTTTCCGGAAACCTTCAAAAGGCTTTTCTCCATTTTGATTATAGGCATCTACTTTATTCTTACCAAAAACCATGCTGTATCATTTGTCACACAGTTGACTAATACTTAAGAAATTGTGTTTAAAACCTTTTACCAGAGATACATTTTCAATTGTAGTTGGGGGAAAACCTATAGTACTAGTGGTGATTATCTTTACTCTACTGTTGTCTCCAAATTTAACATATCCTCCATCTTTTCAGTTTCTTGTTGTGAACAGTGAAGCATCTCCAGTCATATGGCATGAGCACCTACTGTCAAGGTACCACATTCCTTTCATCTTAACTTTGTGTTCTTGTAACCACAGAAGGAAGAATCAAACCTTCTTAGGAACCCAAACAAGTTTGGGTCCACCAAAACTCAAGCTCGTAGAAATTTTGTTCATTACTTGTTATTTGTTGAGCTTGTTGTTCTTATAGAAACAATATTTTTCAATATGTCCTAACTTGTTACAAAAGAAACAAGCATAAGTATTTGATCTTGCCGATCCCTTTTGATATTAGTTTGTATACCTCCTATCAGACTATCTGATGGATTGTCTAAAGTACCGTCTGACTGGATAATAGTTATTCCATTGATGGTATTTTTTTACTTTCCTCTTTTCTTGTACAAAAGTTCTAGACTTCATGAAACTTTGAGTAACATTATTAGTTACTTTTTCTTTTCCCTTTAAAAAAACAGTTGTCTTTTCAAGTCTGTTTGATGGTTTAACTTGATCAAAACCTAACCTAATTTTTTAATTACCAATTATTTGAGACAAGACTAACATTTGAAGTTTTTTATCACTTTCTAAAATTTTATGAAAAGTGATACTCAAGCCTTTTGAGATAGCATTCATTCTTTCCTTTAATTCCTTAATTTTTGAACATAATTCAGAATTTTCTTTCTCCAAAATATCTTGAGCAACATGTAATTTTTCATTTTCTATAAGCAAAACTTTAGTATCACTCTTTAAAATGTCATTTTCATTAACTAACAGTTGGTTGGTTTGATATAAGGCTTCTTTTTCTTTTTTCAAGATTTCAATTTTTTTCATTTGCTTTAGAAAAACCTTTTAGAAGTTTTCTAACTTGTTTACTTAGACTCTTAGACATCTCTTCTTCCTCAGAATCAGAAGTTATCTCAGATAGAGCCATAAGATACATGTTTGCTTCTTCTATATCACCGGATGCATCGTCTGACTCAATGTCTAACTCATCCAAGTCACTTTATGTTGCCATCAGAGACTTCTATTTTACCTTGTATTTTTCAATTTTCTTTAGCAATACAGGACAGGCATACTTAATGTGTCCTGGTTTTTTACATTCGTAGCACATGAGCTCCTTTTCTTTCTTCTTCTCTTTCTTTTCTTCTTTTTCTTTGATCATTTTTCCTGCATCATCTCTGAAATGATCATTAGCATAATGTTAACTTCAGTTAGTATGCTTACCTTTCTTCTTGAAGAACTTTGAGATTTTTCTAGCCAATAGATTCGCATCTTCCTCTTCATCATCATTGTCTGATTCATTGTTTGACAATAATTCTTTTTCAACAGATGCTTTAAACACAATGGACTTCCTTACTTTCTCTTATTCTTGCTGATGTTATAGCTTGGATTCATAAGCTTGAAGTTCACTTAAACTTAGAGTATCAAGATCATGGGATTCCTCTATTGCATTAGTCTTTAAATCCCATGAACTCGGCAGAATTCTTAGAACTCTTCTCACTAGTTCACTGTCATCAAATTCTTTACCAAGCAAAGCAAGTTCATTAGTGATTAAAGTAAATCTATTAAAACCATCAAAAATACTTTCACCAGTTTTGAATCTGAATAGTTCATAGTTGTGTATAATAGCACTTCTTCTGGTATCTTTAATCATTGTTGCTCCTTCATAGGTTTCACAAAGCTTATCCCAAATTTCTTTGGCTGTTTTGCATGATGAAACCATTGCAAAAACAGATTCAGATATGCTCATCAGAATCATATTCTTAGTTGCATTGTTCATCTTAAGCTTCTTCTTCTCTTCATCATCAAGTTCATCTGTACTAGGGAGAACAACTAGCTTGTCACCATATCGGATAATTTGCCAAGAGGCGAAATCAGTAGCCTTGATGTATGTTTCCATCTAACACTTCCAATAAGGAAAATTAGTTCCATTGAAAAATGGAATCCGATTTGAAGCAATAGTAATTGTGTTTTCCATTAGATTGAAATCTTAAAGAACAAAAAGAGTTAGGCTCTGATACCAAATGTTGGTCCCGACTATGCAAACAAGAGGAGAGGGGTAGATGGTTTGCTTTTAAAACTTTTTGCAAAACACATAACAAAATTACTTTAATACTTCTTTAGAAAAGAAACTTTTCTTTAAAATAATGTGAGACTTTAATTTAATATTTTGCTTAACTCTATTTTCATGAATCAATATTAGATATGAATTATGATCAATAACTTGCAATACTAAATTATGCAATTAATAAATAAAGTGCATAAGTAAAAGAGTCAAGAATTTTATAGAGGTTCTTCCTTTTGAGTACGTCCTCTCCTTTAGCTTCACTACTAGGGATCTAGTTATCCACACCAGTCGTTTCACTAAGTTAATGAAAGAAATTACAAACACCAATCAAATCTTTCTTTGTCTCACAAGCCTATCTCTCTTGGCTAAACACAGAACTACAAGACTATATGTAATTCTCTCAATTAACTCACAATCAAACTCAGTAAAGAGTAAAAAGATTTTCAACGTCGAGTTACAATGGAAATTCAAGGTATTAAGCTCAAGAAAAATCAGATAATAGTTCTATATAGAATATTATTTGACTAAACATTTAATCATTTAGATATTGTCTAACTAAATCAGAACAAAAAGCTTTAATAGAAAATTTCAGCATGAATTTTTCTTGAATAATTTTCTTACTTTTTTATCTTTGTTTTTTTATTCACTCGTTCTCTCTTTTTCTTCTACTTTTTAAACTTATGGTCAATATATATTTCTACAACAAAAAAAAAACAAACAAAGGTAATTTGATCGTTTGAAAATTTCATGTTTGTTGCTTCAATATTCCTGATTTTATGAGATATGAAATTTGAATACTTTAATATCCTGAATGAATAGATCTTTTGACTTAGATCTTCTTTGAAGATCAAAGATAATGAAGGAATCCGTTTTTCCATTAGTTATGGAAAAAATCTTTTCTTGATATTTGAAGTGCTTACGTAAAAGAAAACTTCTCTTAATTTTGTGTGATATATTTTGAATAAAATTGCTAGTATCTGAAATAAATATATCACACAATTTAGTTATAATTCAACCACACAAAACAAGGAGATTAGATAATTATATATCTTTCCACGTGATCAAAAAAAGAATGATGGAGATTTGGCATTTAAATATTTCTTTTGAAAATATATCTCTTTCTCATGATAATATAAAAAACGTGTTATTATTTTCTATATATTAAGAACGCTTGAAAATCTAAGTTGATTTCGGACACATGAAAATTATTTAAAATATAATTAAGTGATTATAATGCAAACATAATATAAAAATCATGTATTCGAGAAATCCTTTAGGAAATGGATTTGACTTATTTTCAAATATATCTAATTTCAGTGGAGCTAGTCCTTCATCAGCACAACAACCATAATTCATAATAAACTTAATGAATTTAAATTCCTGTATAAAATTGATTATTGACATGAAGAATCTCATATTGTTTGACTAAACATCTACTATTTAACTAAGAAAATTTGTTCCACATCCGTATGCTAAAGGATATACTCTTATAAATATAGTGGACTCAAATGAACCACTTAAAACAAAGGACTGAATTGAATTTGGCTACAAATATAGAGGACTTATGTGTACTCATCCCTTTCTTATATGTACGCACTGAATGGAAAGAATTCCAACTAGGAGTCACCTAACACCAAAAAATACAAAATGCCAGGTATGTGCAAAATGTAACTTTGCAGTTGTAGATTCAGTAGAAACAACATTATGTATAGGAACGAAGAAATAATACCCAAGATAGAACAAAGACAGGAAACAAGACATTTCAGTTCTTGCTGCGCTTAGTCAAAATTTATTATTTCCATAATATTTTTACAATTTTATCCAGCTTAATACTGTATGATGTTAGCCATATCATCAATATTACAGAATGAAAGGTAGCAACCCTATCAAAAAATCAATGATCATATACGATTTGCTACATTACCAAACTTTGATATTAATTAAATTCTGTTTCCCAAATGCATCCAATTCAACAATTAGAAACTATTTTACAATAATAAAAGAAAACATCAAATTCCCATGCACAAGCACTGGTCTGTTTAAGCTTAAGCTAATATTAATAAAATGATACGTAAGACTTGATAATATATGTATAATACACACACAAACATAAATGCACATACTACACTAACATAACCCATGTTCTAACCCTTTTTTTTTTTTCAATTATTTCCTTAATTTCCAAATTTTAGATAAAACTATTGATGTGAAGTTGCCATGTGGAGGGCATATTAAAAAATCTATCCGTGTACAACAGAGTTAAAGTATAATGAGGAGTCTACCTAGAGTATGTGTATAATCCCTATCCATGTAATGTACAAAATATGAAAAGAAAATACACAAATATTACCGTAAAATCTCTATCATCTTTGTCTTCAATCTCCAAACCCCACCGCACCCTGTTCCCTCCCCAAAACAATTCTTTTCATCGAAGCTTGTATTATTATCTAAAACCCTAGGAATACTACAAATTAGCATTAAAGCAATCCCAAAGAAAAGGCCATGGATATCCCGTGGCAAAACTTATCTTCGCCGGTCCATTAATGCTATTATCACCGCCTTCTCCGCATCTACCTACACTATCGCTAAATAGTATCATTAGTATTGTTATAATTAAGCTTTCAACTGATAATTACCAACTATGACTTTCTTTTATGATTTACTTCTCATAATAATGGACTTATACCAATATGTTAATGACACCATTATTGCCACAATCTCCACTAAAATATTACTAGAGATTCATGACATTGTTGCTACCTCCTGACATTTGGTCATTCCATTAATAACACTTCCTTGAATATCTAATGGGTTAAAAAGTAAAAATCAAATGATGGGTCCTTTCCTTCTCACTAAATAACAATCCTATAGCCGACTACCTTTGCAAGCTCAAGCCATAGCTAATTAGCTTGCCTCCATTAGTCAATCACTTAATACATTATATTCATTACTCATGCTTTTTTATGGTCTTACATATGACTATGATGCCTTTGTAAGCATGTCTACCTACTCACTCCACTCAACTCACCAATAAGCAAGTTTGTACTAAATGCATTGATAAAAAACAATGGTTTAAATGCCATGATGAGGACAATGCCCCTATCGCCACTCCTAACTTCAACCTCTGCATCTCGTGGTTGAGGGCCATTGTTGTGGCTAATGGAGAGCTAGGAGGTGTGCTTGCTTGTAATAGCCTAGAAACTAGGATGTGTATAACCCACTATGTGCCATCACTGGCTAATAATACATGAAGACTCAAAATCAACTAAAATCTCTAGGAACCGATAATAACTATCAAATAAACACAATATAAAACTCTATATATAAGCGTTGTCAACATAAACACATGCATCAACATAAACATGAGTCAATTGAAATCTATCACTAAATAGTGACACACAACTACTAATCTTCATAATAGTATTCATAGCCACTATCATTATCCTCAACTTGATAATAGTCTATACTCGTCTCATCTATGAACTCATCAAGTGTGCCTACAATTGAAAAGAAGTGTTCCATAAGAGATGTGCTAGAACCATGTACGTGAATATCACATACACATGTGTATGCCAAACAAATCTCAAACAACATACATTTCATATAATAAACAATCATAAAAAATTGATTTAATTATCTTTATTTTATTCCATCAATCAATACAGCGGTACTCATGACCCTATTTACATTCTGTAATATATATGTATTTAATAACCTAGGTTAGGAAATGCTACTCTACCCCCAACTTTCTAAACTAGTATTATGAATCATCACCTTCATTCCCAATACCCTTAAAATCTACTATAGATTATTTCCATACATGACTTTATTGAGAACAATGTCACATACCAATCATCAGGGTATCCCTTATGGATCTGCTACCTCTAGTTGCTAGGCTAAGCCACACACAAGCAACACATAGTTTTATGTTTGATATACATTAAATTCGTTTAATCATCTAGTCTAACAATCACAAGTAACAAATAGTAAACATGTACTTAGAATAGGTGTTCCAATAATTTATGGATTTCTTAAACTCTAACACAAAATATAGAACACAAATACACTTGCTTAGTGGTTATTTAAGTTGATTGTAAATCAAATTTCTCTCTTTAACAATCTATTTGAGATTCTACCTAACCTTGTACCTAACTTTAATTCCCCTTAGTCCTTTACAAAACACTCAGACTAACCTTTTGATTATACTCTACTTAACTCACATTTTACTATACCTTTTGAGTAACCCTTTAACTATACTTTGTTCAACTTAATCTTTTACTGCACGTTCTAAGTAAACCCCTATCTAAACTCCACTTAACCTTCTACTCCCTAGAACTTACAATATTGCAAATTATCAACCCTTTGCACAATCCTCTACTAATAAGAAACTTATACTTTGTAGTTTTGCTAACCTTCTAACTTATCCTCTTAGCACTTGTAACTTATTACCCTATAATCTACTCACCCTCTAACTGACCCTTTCACTTAGCCTTTAAGCATTAGAATGCATCACCTACAATTCTTTTGTAGATTTTTCTTTCTCCCACCCTCATAAAGCATCATCAAAGTCCACCCGATGCCTAACTACTTCACACTACTTTGCAGAATTTATATGACTCATCCCAAACCTCAATATCTTTAATGAAAACACTCAAATAATCAACTTTTATTCTCTAATCCATCAAGAAAACACAATTAAATAAAAAATTATTTGATATCTTGAAGAATTGGACATTCATAAATGAAACTCCTACAAACCTACTATTTGAGACACCCAATATGTTTTAAACACAAACCTATACTGAAATATACTTGAACATAAGCCAAAGATTCAAATTTACCTAGAAAATTCTTTCAAAGGTCATCCTTTAATGTTGCTACTTTCCAAGAATGCGTTAAAGATATATTTTTTTTTCCCATCTAAGACACTCTAAGAAGTGTGAAAATCAAAGAAAAATTAAAAGAACGACAAAATTACCTTCAATTCTCATTGTTTTTTTACAAAGAAGTGATAACTGTTAGGGAGGAAGAAAAGAACATAAAGGAAAGAAAATGAGAAAGAGAGAGGAGAGGAGAGAAGATTCAGTGATTTTTAAAAAGATAGATAATTGAGTTATTTATTTATTGTTTTTTAAAAAACACAAAATTTCAATTATTTTATTTTATTTTTACTTTTAATACTATATTTTTTCTCTACTAGATTTTACATTACTCCTCTACTTTAGACCACCCCATCTCAACATCAGAATTAGTAGCTTATCAATGGAAATTTGCAACACTCATTTGCGCTTTAACTCTTACACATTCCATAGACCACCTACAAAATATACAATGAGCTTGATTGTCTAACTCTTTAATGCTACCATAGGTCAATGAGTCTCTACACCAATATGCCCTAAATTTTTCCATTATCTCTATTGGAGAATCCAAAGAGGCTATCTATTATCCCCATTCTAGTACTATGCACCACATGACTCTAAATGAAGCCATATACACTCATCTAACCTCATGTGTCGATTTTGACCAAGTTCTTATGAGTGATAGTACATCCATGCCCATATTTCATGCAAGTGATCTTACTAGCCAAATCAATGGTTGTTGCTTGCATCTAAAGAATTTCCTATACTTTTTATCTCTCACATATAACCCCCTCTCTATCATTAAATTATACCATGATGACAACGACATTGTTAGGTTAGACAATTCATCTTTTTATGTTAAGGATTCAGCAAAGGGTAAGATCCTCATCCTAATGAACTAAGTGTTCTCTCTATCCTATCAACTCTCTCACATTTATCCACCACAGATGCTCTTTAGTACCATTATTCCAAGAGAGATCTATGATTTTTGGCTATATCACCTTCACAATGAGGTCCTCAATAAGATTGCTCAGAGTTTTTACATTCAAGTCAATTCCATCACTCTCTAGTCCTCACTAAGGTTGCATTAGTGGAAAGTCCACCTATCTCCTATTCATAAACTCATCTCATAAAGCATAAAAGCCCATTGATGTTACTCATTCTAATGTTTAAAATCGTCAATTAGATCAAACTTAGGTTTTGCTACTATGCACTCTTTATTGTTCTCCAAGTTATTCATGGATTTTCCACATGTATAATAAAAAGAAGTTGTATTCCATTTTAAATATTCAAAATCTTTAGTTGAAAATTATTTCTATACCTCGTATTAAAGTATTCTATAGTGATTATGGTTGCGAATTTGTTAACTATGCCTCAACTAAATTCCTTTGAGATTGTGGCATTTATTTCCAACTTTATTCACATACCCTCACTATAAATGTTTTCATATCAAAAAATTGGTGTAATTACAAGCCAATCTTCCCCCTAGACTTTGGGTAGACATAGTAAAAAATTAGTGACTAACTTTATGCTTTTCCTTTTTAATTAAACAAGATATAGTCATGAAAATGTACTTTTATGATATCACTAAAACTATGTTGAGAAGTTATACTTAACAAATGAAACCTTCATCTCAATGATTATGGCAACCAAGGTTTTCAAAAATATTCATAATGTATATTAATGCAAGTTGAAAAATAGATGTGATGAGTTGCAAAATAATATACAACGGATCATTGAAATTTGATTGGAAAACTCAATTGAAGCCATCCCCTTGATTAAGAACCGTGATAGGAGTTATCACATTAGATTGCCAAATTTTAATCTATGGTGTGTTTGTTTCCCAAAAAAAGACATCTTATAATCTATTTATGATATTTATTATAATTATAATTTTGTAATTTTCAGATATTATCATACTTCTTTTTTTGAAATAATAGTAATTTTTATATGAGTTTTATTATCATCAAAATTTCTTGAGAGGTTAAGAGAAGTCAATAAGTTGAATGAAAAATAAGAAAATGGAGTCACCATGCCTCAAAAAAAAGAAAAGGATGTAATCAATTTGTTGCATACTTATATTACAGTATGAACATAGAAGGTTTAAAACTAACTACAAGCCCAAAATTTATACATTAACAACATACTTCCAATTTTCATAACAATATCTTCTATTTAACAACAATTTACAACCATAACTATAAAACAAGTAAGATGAAAAGTTACTTATAATATACTAAAATCAACAAATTTATTAAATTCTCTATGTACTAGTATTGATCTTGCTCCTATGTTAGAAATCATAATTGGAAACAAATTATACTTAAAAAATGAGGTCACATAAGGGGTGAATCAAAGCGTACAAAATCACCACAACTACACACATATGCTATGGAAACATGTCATATAGAACTTATATCTAATGGTCAAATATGGGTTATTAATTTTATTTTAGTATAGGACACTAAGCAGTTTTTTCATCCTCAAACTTAGTACAATTGATTCGCTATAGCCATTACAAGCATCTCATAATATCTACACAACTTCTTAGCAGACTAGTATCTAAATAACTCACTAGTCAACAACCCATGTACTTAAAACACACCATTATGTGGCCACCATATCTTATCACTAGTTATTCCTAGATCTCTTGGCCTCAATACAAGCAGAATCGATAAACTATTGGGGTTACATCATTCTTAAGTTCATTTAATTATTATCTTGACACACATAGTCATAAAGTGAAGTAATCACATACCTAGGTTATGCTCATCAATCTCAAATTGATTTAACAAATAATCAACTTATGACAACACATATACCGCAATTTACTAAACTCTTAGTTGTATTATGGATTTATAAACCTAAATCTAGGAATTGATCTAACTTAATTAGGTGATTAGGATCTAAATGGAATAATTGTAACCTTCTAAGGAATAACCTAATCGACTTAGAGGTTAATGAGGTCAACTTTGGGGTTATTGATATACACAAGTTGGGTTATAATGGACCTTTACCCCCACTAAAGTGCATATAAATGTCTTTCTAGAATGATTAGTCTTCTAATATAGTCTAGTTATCTAACTACAATGAGTTAAATGCAAAATGTAATAAGTTAATTGAAATGATGCATAAGAAGGAATTTTAACTAATGACTTATATGTCATAAGGTGTTATGATGCAATGATATTCTTCTTTTGGATTTCCAAACTTACCATTGGTGCCATTGAGGATCTTTCTCCAACTACTCATAACCCTTACTCACTTAACACATATACAAGGGGAGTTACTTAGTAGATAGTTGTCATAACTACATATGTGCTTATAGTGTCCCCTTAGACACATAGGTATGGGGGATTGCTTAGTAGGTAATCCTTAAAGTTGCCTATAGGACCTTACTATATCCCATTGCATCACCATTCAAACTCAAAATATCCCACTATGCTTCCATACTCCTAAGTGTAAAAGCAATGATAAGCCCCAACCTAAGAGATCAATTGTACAGGTTAAGTCCAAATTATTTAAACAAGTGCTCTCAAAGAAAAGATTTGCTTATCTCTTATAGGTAGGGATAAGCATATAACTCTATTATATAAGGAACCTAGCCATACTTTACTCAACTAGGCAGATTTCGTATGTACATTAAGATCACAAGGTAGGTTTTAAGTGTAGATTTTTGAAAGTTGCTCCTATAGAATAGTCTATAGGTATAAGGTCTTCCTATTTTGTACCTACCTTAGAATTTGTACTTTAGAAAAGCTATGCTAATGAGAGGCAAAGACCTTTGGAATTCAAAGTTAGAAATCACATGTTGTTGAAAATATCTCTAATTAAAGGTGCTATTAGATTTAGGTTGAGAGGAAAATTGAATCTAAGGTACATCGGTCCTTTTCAAGTATTGGAGAAAATTGGCATCGTAGCTTATAGGTTAGCCTTACCACCTAACTTGGTAGGGGTACATGATGTTTTTCATATATCTATATTGTGAAAGTTTGTACTTAACTCGGACCAAGTCACAATGCTTCAACCTTTGAATGTGCAACCAAATCTCACTATAGTGGAAAGACCTATCCAAACTGTAGATACTAAGGAGCAAATATTGAGATGGAGAGTAATCCTATATGTCAAGGTAAAGTGGAGTAACTAGACAAAACGGGAGACAACTTGGGAATTGGAAGAGAAAATATGAAGAAATAACCAAAACTTTTCCTAGATACAAGTAACTTTCGAGGATGAAAGTTTTTATAAGGTGAGGAATGTAAATACAAATGAAAATAAAATAAAATAATGTTTTAAAAGAAGGGGCATTAAGGTAATTAGGAAATTTATGATGAGGGTAATTTGGTCTTTTTAACCTTAGGCTATATAAGCCATCACATAACTTTAATACCACTTTTTCCTCTTTTTGAAACACTAAATCCTTTGTGCCCTTTAGGAAACTTTGACCACCATAATTCATAACTCAACGAGGAAAGACTTTTGATTTAACGTATGTTCAAAGATAAGTACCTTAAATTAAGTTGATATTTTGTCTTTTAAAATGGGGAATCGATTAAAGGCATAACATGCTATTAAATAAGGGTTTCTGGACAATTCAATTAGACACCAAAGTTATTAGATCAAGTAGATTTTGAGCTATAGATTCAAATTGAGGCAAGTAAGTATTTTTAATTATGTTTAAATTCATGAAATTTGATAGATTTTATGCTAAATTTAGAGTGTTTTCTTGATTGGTGAGTGCTATGATGGAGGAAGGGTCGAATGGTGGTGAGATTAGAGAGGCTCGTGTGGTTTAGAGGGCTACACAATCAAGGTATATGTCCATGTACTTAATTGTGCAGAATGTAAGGAGCACTTGGTGAGATGGGCTACACATAGCTAGGTTCATGAGCATGTAATCATAAAATGCACGGCTAAGTACATAACCGTATAGTTGCGTATGTTGAGGGGGCTTTTTATACAATAAAGTACATGACTCTGTAGACGACTATGTTCCTACTCGTGTTCTTCTGCATAGCCATGCACACGACTGTGTTGTCTAAAAACACTCTTTTAGTCTTTCTGTTTTAGTTTTATTTCAATTCTAAGTCATTATTACTTATGATAGAGCTTAGGAATAGGAAAATAGGTGACTAATTCTTAGTTGAACAACCTATTGAAGCTTTGGCCTTGTTATAGGGTAGAGCCAAGGATCAATTACTATTTCTTGATAGGTTTTGAGGAACTTAGTAATTGCAGACAAGTAGAACCAAAAACCACTCCTCTAGGTACGTGTTTACCATGCTTGTTGGTTGTGCTTGCCAAATATAGTAAATGAATAAACTTAATGTAAATTCAGTAACTGACTTGTTTGGTGCATATGTGTGGCTCGACCTAAAGGCGGGAGGTGGTAGATCCCTAGGGGGCACTTGTTGATTAGTATGTGGCATTGTCCCTTATGGAGTTGTACATCAACATGATTTAGGTAGATTTTAAGGGTATTGGGGATGGAGGAGGTAGTTCCTAACTTAGGTTTAAAACACTTATATAAAAAATAGTGTGGCAAGGTCATGAGTGCCCCTATGTTAATTATTGATTAATTGAAAGATAATTGAGTTATTGTTTGTTAAGTATTTACTCAATTATGCATGTGTGTAATTGGTATTGTTGTGACATGCACATGTGTTTGGATATTCACATACTGGGGTTAGGCTCAACCCTCTTCTTTTTCAGCTGCAAGTGGGTATGATGAGTACGCTAAGTATAACTAGTGTGGGGATGTGTATTGTTATTATCAAGACGATATGTTAGTGGAGGATATTATTGCTACTATGATGATGAATAGAAGGGATAAACGGAAGTAGAAGATTAGTTGATATTTTCTTAGAGACTACCTTTATAATTATGTTTTTAGCTAGTGTGAACTTGGTAGCATTTTGGAAGTCTTATTTAGGCATTGTTACTTTGAGGTGGAGTATTTGATTTAATTATGTTTTCACTTTTGATAAAACTTTATTTTCTTGGTTCATTTTATTTCAAAAACAGTAGACTTTAAGTTTTTAACCATTTTACTCTTTATAAAAAACCCTAAAGCCCTAATTTTCTTGTGTGTCCTCTTTTAGGCAATTGAAGATTTTTATTTGAAAAAAATTCTCTCAGTGTGAGAATTTTTTTTTTTTTAAAAAAAAAAAGAAAGATCCAAAGGAAATTCGTTATTGAAATTTATTTTTAAAAGGAAAAAAATTATTCATAAAAAAAAACAATAAAACAAAGCCTATACCATAAAAATAAACATGTTAGCAAAAATGAAGTATAATGGGCATGATAAATAAATTTTAATTTTTGAATTTTCATTTTTTTTTACAATTTTTTCATGCAGCAAACAGTAACAAAAAAATAGTTATTAATATCTAAAACTTACCTAGAGACTAATAACATTCCAAAACACATCATAAAACAAGCCAAGAACCATAAAAGACTTTTTTTTTTTAAATTCTTTTTGATGATTTTTTAGTTTTTATATATTTTTCATTTTATTTTTCTTATTTTTTAATTTTTCATATGTGAAACAACAAGAAAAACACATTCTTCATATTTAAAAGTTACTTAAAGGTCAATATTATGATAAAACATATCAAATGTAACCTAAAGCAAGCTAAAAATCCTCAAAGATACATTTTTTATTTTTTTGAAAATTTTCTAATTGTTATATAATTTTTTAATATATATTATGGATTTCATGCATCAAGACTCAATAATATACAATATTTATATAAAAAATATCTCTTGCATAATATAATAATATAACACCTTAAAACACATAATAAAGTCATAAAAAAAAAATTCAAACAAACATTGTGAATATTTTTGGGATTTTTGTTAACAATGTTTTTTTAGTCTTTTTATGATGAAATACCATAATTGTTAAAGAAAAATATGAAATTGCAAAATAAATTATGCAAAAAGGTCACACAACTTAAACTCACAAATTAAAGTAAAAAAAAAATCTATATTCTATTATTGATTTTATAAAAAAAAAAAAAGAGGAAAAAAAAAACTTACCTCGCCTACGACTTTGGTGGCAATAGTTTGATAGCTTCTGATGATTGTCGATTGGTGGGTGGTGGTATGATATCCTTCTCTAATCTTAAGCAATCAAGCCCTTAAGTTAATTTTTGGGTTAGAAGCTTATATATTGATCAATTTCACCTCGAACCCAAACTTCAAGCTCATGATCCCTAACTTTAGTTTTTGATCATTAGAACAATTCACAAATAGTGGAATGCAATTGATGCCTAGGCTCTACTCTAGTGATGGTAGGGAATGATACTATGGCTTTAATTCGCTTTAATATGCTCTCAACTGAGAGAAATTGAAGAGAGAATGGTGGGTCGTAGGTTTTGTATGCCTAGAGTAAGAAAGTCGATGATTCTTCACCTTAGGAGCTTGTTAATTCATATTATGTGTACAAATCAATTCTAGAGACCCCTATTGATAGTGTTGTGATGTTGATTTCTATTCAATAAAAATCAAATCTTTTATAAAAATGGGTATTTAGGCACACTATTGTGTTCTTACTTTAGGTGGAACTTGTAACCTTCAATTCCCTCTCTCCTGATCAGACTAGATAAGTTGTGCTTAATGCGTAGTTTTGATTTGCAATAAATTATATTTAACTTATATTGGACTGATTTAAGCCTCCTAGGTTATGATCATTAGCTTTTTCCCTTAAATGGTTAATGAGTCTAATATGCATAAAGAAATAATTTTTGTCAATAGTTTAATTTAACAAAATTACAAGCTTAGTTTAGTTTAGCACTTGGCTTAACTCCTAACATCATTTTGTTATAAAATGAGTAATTTAAATTTGGTTGAGGCACCAATTGAAGTTACAATCAATTTAAATTTTTTATTTTTCCTAACTTTGCAAATGAGTAAGCTCCCCCCCCCCCCCCCCCCCCCCCCCCCCCTTTTTGTAAAAAATAAATGACTCTAATTTTATTGAATTTTATATGCATATTTTGACTTTAAAAATTATTTTTGACCCTAAAAAGGATTATTTTGCTTCCCAAAATGAATCAAATGGATCATCGCATGACTATTTTTTTGTTGGTATTTCCTTTTTTCAAATTTTTTATTTTCCAATTTTCTAATTTTTTATTCTTTTTCTATTTTCAACTTTTTTTAATTTTTTATTATTTCTATTTTTTTTCCTTTATTTTTTTCTTTTTTAATTTTTTCTTCATTTTTTTATTTTTCTTTTTCTTTTTTTTATATTTTTAAGCCTTTTTTTTTTCAAAAATTAGGTTTTTTTTTTTTTTTGGTTTTTATCCTGATTCATCATACTTTTCATAATATTCATCACCTCTATCCAATTTGATAATTTTCACTTATCTATCTAATTGTCTCTTAACCTCATTATTTTACATCTTAAAGGCATCCACAGATTGTGATTTTTCATGCAAAAGATAGACATAAGTATAACCTGAAAAATCATCAGCACAGGTGATAAAGTACTTTACTCCATCGAAAGGTGGAGCATTGGAAGGTCCACAGATATTGGTGTGTATAATTTCTTCATATTGATTTTGTAAGATTATTTCATTAGTATTATTATAAAAAATATATAAACAATATGTTGTTTTAAGTATAAGTGATTAAACAATTGATTATTCAATAATTCTCATTCATTTTCATAATATTAATAGTAAATGAAAATGTTAGTATTTCAAATAATAGAAACTGTTATTATTTACTAATTTTTTTATATAATATGATTGAAATACTTATAGCATTAGATATAATTATTATTTTTCGTAAAGCTATAAGAAAATAAATAGTATCTATTGAGAATTTATTTAGTTAATTATCATCTTTTTATTAATGAAATTTAATTTTACTAGTTATAAAAGAAAAAAAAAAGATAATAAAAATTATTTATTGAGAGACAGACAATAAATATAATTTAAAAAAGTAAAAGTGACTTCAATGAAAATAAATCCATGACCTTGAATATGTAAAAACAAATTTCTAACCAATAGGTCATATTAAATTTTAGAATAATATTTATACTTAATAATATAAATATAATATATATTTTTTAGTTTAAAAATAAATTTAACTAATTAGTTTTTTCTTAGGCTCGGGAGGACCAGGATCCCTTTACATTGCTGTGTATAGGTAATTTTTTCTTTTTCTTCTTTTTTCTTTTTTTTTTTTAATTCTTTTGCCAAAAACTGGTATCATATATTGAATAAACCAAAAGCTCCAATCTTAAAAAACACAGCTGGAACAAGAATCAAGTAACTGGATATCTTCCAAGGGGTAAAGGGGATATCATCTGCCTTTAATTCTTTCAAACTCTTCACTTTAATCACTTGGCCAAAATGATATGTATCAATTTGGGTGATTCAAAGTATCCGATTTGGGACATTTGATTTATCATTGATATCAAATTGAAATTAATTACGGCAAGAATCTATGGTTTACATGAATCATTATTCTCCAATAATCGCTATTTTCCGTATGTGCATGCCTACAGTTCATTCGTTCGGATTTTACTCTGGAGATTGATCATGGGAGCACAACTCTTGGACCCAATACAATTTTTTTTTTTTTTTAAGAAAGCAAAGAAGAAAATAATAAGAGAGTGAGAGAGAGAGGTTTTTAAAAAGCTTGGAGTAATGGAACAAACGTGGAAATTATATCCATGTATGGTGAATTCACACATAACTGCCTTTGACTACGTCTTAAGGTATATATTATCTGTAAGTTGTGTATCTTCACAATATGATTCTAATTCAAGATTTATCAATTGAAATTGAAATGCGTAAAGGGTTAAAATTATTATATTAATATATTAGGCTAAGCTCATTAATTATTTGACTTGACATATTAGATTAAGTGATATGACCATAATGAGTTTGATTAATTATTAGGATGACTTAAAAAGAATTAGCTTGATGGGTTCGTAATAGGGATTATTAGACTAGTCCGCCCACATCTAATCTTTTTCAGACTAGCTCATGCATTCATGAGGAAGACTATTTGACCTTGGGTTTATATCAAGCTCATCAGGATAACTCTGGAATGAGCATATTCCATCTTATTTATCAATTACTAAGGTGATTTAATGGATATCGTTAAGTCCAAAAGTCTATAAATACTTAATCATTCCTTTTAATTTCATGTAATTTCGAAAGATTAGAGAAATGTTGTTCTACCATGAATACTCTACTTTCAATGATCAAATGGGCATTCAGTCATGTAACCTTGACTCTCTTATTTGTCATTTGTGTATTTGAAACTCTTGAAATTGCCCATACCTCCTCCCTGTCACTATTAATTTAGTCATCTTATTACGTACCATTTTTATATTACTTCTTTAAAGTCATGTGTAGTGTGATACTCACATGAGAACTTGAATTGAAACCCCCCTTCAACAAAACGTACTTTTAGGTATTGTTTGGTTATAAGAAATTTATGATATTGAACTGGATAAAACATTTTGTTCTTTGTTTGGTTTCCATATTTTCTTGGTTATTGGGTAAAAATGATTTTAAAGTACTGGTTAAAATGCTTATATTTTGTATCATTCAAAATATAATACAAAAATCAAATTCACTAAATAAAAATACAAAAATTCTTATCCAGTGCTTTGTATATAATGTTTAATACAATATTTTGTATATCCAAATAGTGGACATTATAAAAATCCTTATCTAATATTACACACACCAAAAGAGATATAAGAAAATTGTACAATTCTATTTTCCTTGTTTTGTGTTATCCAATTCTCTTCATATTGTCTAGTATTACAATTTAAATATTACCTTAACGTGCACGGGATGCTTGAGCAATTAGACAATGCTTAAAGCACATCTATCTAGCAAAAAGAAAAGTTGATATGACTTTTTTCTTTAAATATAGATTTACATAGTTAATAGTTACATCGAACCAGATTGAATATGCTTCTAAGCAATGCATCCACAATCTACAATATCGGTCATACATATAATTTCATAATACAAAATAAGTTATAAGATGTTAGAACCCATCCAGATTCCAGTGATGACCACACATTTATAGCATTATAAAGCAATCAAATGCCCCAATGACTGCACTATTCTCATAATTCAACCTTATCATACCTAGCAACTACTGCTTTTTTTAGTCTTTTTATAGTTTAGTGATATAAATAATGGTTTCTCAATGAGATAAATAGAATTAGATTTCCCTTTTTAAGTAGTAGTAATATATATTAGAAATCGGAGCAGGGGGAAAAAAGAAAGGCCTGGCTGTCCCTGATGAAGGCTGCGTCACATACCATTCTACCAAATGAGTCAACTTGTAGATGTCAACTGCTAGGCAATGCAAGTCCGTGTTTACACAAGTTGAATCTTTCAACACGACCGACAGACATTGGCTAAGTCATTTTTAGCAAATAAAAAACAGCAAATCTAAATGCATATTGTTTCCTCATCGAAAACCCTTTGAATTTTGAATTGCGATGAAGATAGCTTCTTCCAATTGGTATTTCCGTAAATCATCTTTGAATGGTTGCACCATTGTGAGAACCTATCCTCTTTAATTAAATCCAAAAGGTAAATAAAGAATTTAAAAGGCTATTACATCAGATGATGTGCTATTTTACACAAACTAGACTTTCTAAGTCTATTGTTTTAACATGCAACGCTTATCAAACATATAAAATTCCATATATATATATATAAACGATCCAAACTTATGAAAATTTTGATAAAAAAAAGAAAATTATATTTTAAATCCATATCCTATAATGTTTTTCTTCCTTGTGGATTAGTTCGAGTGAAAATAGGAATTTTTTTCCTTTCTTTCCTTTTTTTTTATTTGAATTTCATATCGAAATCCAAGCAGTGTCATACTCCTTTTGAAGCGTTTCTTTTTCTTGCTTCCCAAGCTGTCTTAAGATGGGATCTCCTATTTTTCCTTTTCTGGCTGATGTCACGCAATTACACAAGTCATATAGTTTTCTCAACAAAATCGTATGCTTTTTCAACCTTTCTTTTATTAAGTATCAATTTTTCTTAAACAATATAATCCAATCCAGAGAATCGTTATGGGATTATGCTACATTTGTGATAGTAGTCTTGATAGAAAATTAGGCTTATAATCATCCCATAGGCTTATTATTATAAATTGGAGGTTTGAAATAATGTGATTAGGTTTTAGATCATTAATTGTTGTTATTGATTCCTTCTATCTATTTTTAGTTATAATTTGTTCCTTTTTGAGATTTGTGAAGTTCTATAGAGTGGATGATTGGAATTTTGAGAAGGGTGTTATTTGTTGATAAAATTTGAAATTTAACTTTGTTTTGGAGTAAAAAGAAAAGCTTGAGATATCTTAAGATGAGTTTTAGGGTTAGGAATCAATAGTGTACAAAGTCTAAAGTGGTCAATCGGAATCCATTTAGGTCAACCACATAGGAGGCTAGGGGAAAAGTGGTTAATCACTTTTGTTGGATCAATCCTATGTTAATGAAAGTGTCTATTTTCTTTAGTGAAGAAGAATTTCTCAAGGAACATCTTACACACGGTTCCTTGTGAGGCAATTGATCTTAGGGATAGGTTGACATACCAAATGTATGCTTTCCCCATCAATGATTGGGAAAACCCTTTTAGTTCCAAGTCATCATCTAGACCATACAATTATAAGGGTTTAAATAAACTTTGGTAAATGCTTTTTGAAGTTACCTTGTTTTCCACAGAAGAGCATGACTTTGGACTTGTATAATCCTTAGAATAAGGCTTAGTGGCTATAAGCTAATGATATGGCAGCTTGAGCTTTAGCACTTTGATAGATCGCTTGACTTAGACTTCCCTCAAATAAATGTCTTTGTTTTCCTTTGTGATAATGATCTTAGGGTAAAGACCCTAGCTTCTATTGGAGCAACAGGTGTAAAGTTGTGGTGGTTAGAAGATCTACCAAGTGCTATGTAAAGGACAACTTGCAAGGTTAAAGAACCACTATGTTGGACTCTCATGTTTTCTACATTAGGTGCCTCCTATTGATGAACTAGGATTTCCAACATAAGCACTTGCACGTCGTCATGAATGTATTTGTCAGTTGAATTGAGTAGGTAGTGCCTTGATGTGTAGCGATGTTAAGGGCTCGGTAGAGTTATAGTTTGTTGCATAAAATCAATAGCAACCATCCTTGGCTTGAATTGAGAGAACAGAGCAAAAAATTTCTTCATGACTAGTGTTTCGTTGCATCATCTATGTGTCATTAGAATAGTGTTCTTGAACTTAATTATCTTAATTGGTGCTCTATGGTAGTACATGCTCTACTCAGTGATCTCAATGTTAACTTCATGCTCATAAGTGGCGTTATTAACTAGACTAGTTGTCTTCTTCCTTGCCATTACTTTATTATCAACACTCTTTGTACCTAGTGGAAACACTAAAACACAAATGCGGGCTTTGTTTAATGGTGTTACATGCATGCAGCGTGAGTCTCACACTTCACATGACTTTAGAAGAGTGACATAGAGATGGCATGTGGAGGAATGACATAAAGAGAGAGGCAATGAAAATGAATAGGATGTGTTAAGGGCTTGAATACACAAGTCAAAAGTGGAGGAGCTTAGAGCATTAACCCCATTACTTATGAGTAAAAGTGGTTTGTTCTTTGCTTAAGATCTTTCAAGGTAGTAGCTTGATAATACGGTACTATATCACTGGTCTCCAAATTGTGTCAAATAAAGATGAGCACTTGAGTATTCATAAAGTCTAGCCCCTGACAACGTTCGTTAGATTGCATTAGCGGTCAATAGTCAATATGGGTTTTCCTTTAAATAGATTTCTTTATAGCCTACTCTTGAATCCATACTTATAGAGAACTTCTCTAAGTGCATGAGTTAGTATGAGAAATATTGAAAGTGGATCGGTCAATCTAATGATCTCAATTCCAAGCATACCATATCAAGCCTCCTTAAATTGCCACAAGTCATGGATTTGATTCCTTGGACGTTGTCACTAGCCCAATGAGTCAAACCTAAGTTGCCATGGAATTTTAAGCCAATATCTTATAAAACATTTTGGCCCTATACAGTGTATTATTGTTGTTCACTATTTGAGAGTGTAAGATTAGATAATGAGCCTAATAGATATTTGGTTATTTAATTAGTACATAAAATCTTGTTGGGCCCTTTTATAAACAAAAATACAGTAAAATTAGGATCTTCAAGTACAGCAAATCAAACAATTTATATAAATAGACATTCCACAATTTTTCTCAAAGAGCTTTCATTTGCAATTGTTTTATTATAATTGAATTTTTATTTTGGAGTAATTTGGTATGAGTCAATGATATTACATTAACAGATGTTGAATATATGGGTTTTTAGGGTTTTGTTATGTATTAAGCTTAATAAACTTGTTAAATGGAAAGTAATAATAAAATCAATGTAATACATCATTTCATATATTCATTATATACCTACTAAAATTTTAGGGGACATTACAAATTGTTTACTACAAATTATCATATATATTTTTCTTCATTTTCAATTTTTTAAATTGGCACTAGTATTTTGGCCATTAACTTGCTTTTTTGTAATTTGTTATTGCGTTTAATTGGAGATATTGAAAATGATAGATCTATCAAATTTAATTTGCTAGTTAGTGATAAAAGATAAATGACAGTATTGATGGGAACATTATTTTAAGATGGGTTAATGAATATCTAAAATTAAAATGAAAAGGATGAGTATATTGGAAGCCCTCTATGTTAGTAGTAAAGTTCAATTAAGTACTTTATATTTTAAGTGAGTTATTTATGTCATTTATGTTTATGTCAAAATTCAATTAGGCCCTTTATATTTTAAGTGTGTTATTTAAGTACTCCATAATTATATTATCATCTATATTTATGTCTATATTATTAAGCCAACACTAGCTTATTTAACTCTACACCTCCTAGAAAGTTAATTATATAATGCAAATTACTATTATATCTTCTCATGTAAATGACTAATTAATTGGATATGGAGAAATGAGTATATCAATTTAACAATAAGTGATAACAAAAGGTTAATCAACTTCTTAAGAATTAGGCATGATTATTAGCTACTATTAATATGTAAATAAAACTTTATTAACTTTCCATTTATTTTAATCTATAACCGCTCTACTTTGTTTTAATGTACAAATGAATTATAAATAAAATTTAATTTTGGGGACATATAACCAATTAAGCATGATTTGCTTCTTCATTTTCATTCCATAATTATTGTTCATGTATATGATTTGGTTCAGTAATTGTTCATTATTGTAAATCTCACCATTTTGTTATATTTCATTTTCACAAACTAGTGAGGGTACATGTCTACTGTATGAAAGCAGTTTTTTTTCAAAGTATTTTTATTTATTATATTTAATTTGCACACACCTAATGCAGGTATGTAAATGTTATTTTATTGCACTTAATTTTTACACACATAATGCGGATAGGTGTGACACCCCATGGTTCCAAGCTATAGGATCTAGGACATAAGTTGACGTTCTCTAATTTGGGACAAACCTTACAATATGGTCATGAGAGATAGTGGAGGTGATCTTATAAAGTTTGTTTCACAAACCAAGAATATAAATGAATAAATTTTATTATAAGCATGAAGGTGACTCAAATCGTTATTTAGTGAGAATTGAATATAGAGTCTTGGTATATGTATATATATATTGAGATATTAAGGATGATTTAGCTAATTTATAAAGTTAATAATTATTATTGGAAATGTGTAAGTATTTTTAAGGGGGTGAAGTGTAATACCTGGCAAATCTAAGCTACTAATTTAGGGTTTGGGTTGGCCTTCTCAAATGGAGTCAAACTTTATGTTGGGATTCATGAAAATTAAACAAGAATTCATTTCGTTAAGTATATTATTTAAACGAACTAGTTTTGCAAGTAACACGAAGTAGTAATTGGAACTTTTATTTATTAGGAACGTGAATATTAAATTTTGATTTGCAACGAGATACTAAAAATCGACTAAATAATTTATAAAAACTATTGTCTACAAATGAAGATATGTTATTGGATTATAATAATGAGTTGAACACGTATCATAGGAGATAAGTTGATATGTATATCACATTTTCTAGTGAAATGAGAGATATATACATGATCATAATAATAATAATAATAATAAAAGCTAATTAAATAATATTCAAGTCTTCGGATGATGCAGAGCAGCTGGAATATGTACTTTATTTTTCCAAGAAAAACCTAAGAAGGGAGAGAGAAGAATATATATATAGCATATAAACTTGGCATAGGAATTTTCACAAGAACTTCTCTTAGTTTTACTCCTCGGCCACCGATTCTCTTTTCTCAATTTTCTTTCCATGGCATCACTATATGCAGCTCATGGAATCACTTGTAATTAGCTCTAGGGATATTTGGAAGGGTTTGGTCACTGGTGGTTTGTGGGCTTGGAGAGCTCCTTGTGTAGACCTTGGGTTGGGCTACTAGTGAGATAGTAGTTTTGGTTGACAAGTCCTCTCTAGCTATCAGTGGTTGGAGCTCTGATGATGGTTAATAAAGGGCACTCTTTATTGACTAAGAGGATAAAGGATAAGTTTAAGTTAGGTGAATATTCAAGACCTTTTACTTGGTTGAGTTGAACCATGGTTGCCCTTATTTATGATGCTATTAACGAGCTGAAGAAATAGGATAACGAGTTCAGTTATTCTATTGTGTTTTATCTTTAGGGCTTCACTTAAGTAAACTCTCAATGAGATCTTAGATAGATATATTATAGATGGTTCATGGTATTGTTTAATACTCTTGCTCTATTGGAAATAGTTTACCTAGTAGCTCTGTGATATCAACTGTTATCAAATTCGGTCAATGCCATTGATTCCAAGAAACCCCTTCATGTTTTGAGTGCAAGAGAATTTGAGCTTGAGTTTAAAGAAAGCACTTTATATGCTTTAGTGTTAAGGAAGTCAACGAGTGTAATCTTGAGCTAGAGTTAGACATACCTATAGGGGTAAAACGTATACTTGAGGAGTTCAAAGGCCTTACACCAAATGAGCTTCCAAATAGGTTATCACCTATGTGCGACATATAGCACGCTATAGATTGAGTTCCTGGATCAGCCTTGCCTAACCTACCCCATTATAGGATGAATCCTAGAGAGCATGCAGAGTTAAAAAGGTAAGTAGATGGTTTGTTGTAGAAAGATTTTATTAGGGAGAGTCTTAATCTATGTGTTGTGCTTACAGTCCTTACTCTTAAGAAAGATGGAAGTTGGCAGATGTGTATAGACTCATGGGCCATTAATAAGATCACCATTAAGTATAGGTTCCCAATCCCTTGGTTATATGACATGCTAGATTTACTTTTAAGGTCTAAGTGGTTTTCCAAGATCGACCTTAGAAGTGGATACCACTAGATTAGGATTTAACTAGGGTATGAGTGGAAAATAGCCTTTAAGACAAAAGAGGATTTGTATGAGTGGTTAGTTATGCCATTTGGGTTGACTAATGTGCCATTAAGTTTCATGAGAGTGATGACACAAGTGTTAAGACCATTCATAGGAACATTTCTTGTGATGTATTTTGATGATATCCTAGTTTATAGTCACACCTAAGAAGAGCATCTGTTGTACCTAAGAAAATTATTTAAGACACTTAAGCATGAGGAACTTTATGTGAACTTGAAAAAGTGTGCCTTTTTGACAACATAAGTAATTTTCCTTGGTTTTGTTATGTCAGTAGAATGATTGAGAGTAGACCTTGAGAAAATTAGGGTAATAGTTGAGTGGCTTGAACCAAAGAGCTTTCATGATGTTAGGAGTTTCCATGGTCTTGCCACTTCTTATAAGAGAATCATTAGAGGCTTCAGTACTATTATGGCCCCAATCACAAATTGCATTAAGAAAGGGGAATTTAGCTGGACTAAAAGTGCATCTAAAGCATTCATGGAAATCAAGAAGAGGATGACTGAAGCACCCGTGCTTAGGTTACCTAATTTCTTTAAAGTGTTTGAGTTTGCTTGTGATATATCTAGCATAGGAATAGGTGGAGTACTTAGTTAAGAGGGACACTTGTAGCTTTCTTTAGTGAGAAACTGAATGAAGCAAAACAAATGCACTTAACCTATGATAAAGAATTTTATGCTATGGTGCAAGCTTTAAAACATTATAGACATTATTTATTGCCTAATGGATTTTTGTTGTATAGTGATCACCAGGCTCTTAAGTATCTCAATTCACAAAAGAAACTTGGAACCAAAAATGCCAAGTGGATTCAATTTTTGTAGGAGTACTCATTTGTCTTGAAACATAAAGCTGGAGTTGAGAATAAGCCTACTGATGCTCTAAGTCGCATGCACCTACTAGTAAGTACTTTAACTATTTAGGTTGTTGGTTTTGAAAAGATAAGAGAGCAATATACGACTTGTCTTAATTTAAGGGTGATCCATGCATTGTTATCTGGTAGCCAGTTAGGACTTTATGTTGATTATGTCCTTAAGGATGGTTACTTGTTTAAAGATGATATATTATGCATTCCAAAAACTTCTTTGAGGATTTTTTTATCTAGGAATTACATGTTGGAGGTGTTGTTGGTCACTTTAGGCGAGATAAAACCATAGCCATGGTTGAGGATAGGTTTTATTAGCCATGGTTGAGGATAGGTTTTATTAGCCTAGCATGAAGAGGGATGTGGCTAGGGTTGTGAGGCAATGTCGTACTTGTCAACTTTCTAAGCATAGAAAACAAAATACAGGTCTTTATACACCTTTGCCTGTTCCACAATCACCTAAGCACGACATTAGCATAGACTTTGTATTAGGCTTACTTGTGACTCCTAGGAAACATGATTCAATCTTCGGTGTAATAGACCATTTTTCTAAGATGGCACATTTTATATCATGCAACAAAACTGCAGATGCCTCTCATATAGCTAAATTGCTCTTTAGTAAGGTTGTTAAGTTGCATGGGTTATCTAAAACCATAATATCAAATAGGGATACCAAATTTGTTAGTTACTTTTGGAAGACATTATGGAAAATGTTGGGACCAAGTTATAGTTTTCTTTTGCCTTTCACCCTAGACTAATGGTCAAACTGAAGCAATTAATAGGAGTTTAGGCAATTTACTGAGATGTCTGGTTGGTGACCCTATGTCTACTTGGGATCACATCCTTCCTATGGCAGAATTTGCTTATAATAGTTTAGTAAATAGATCCATTGGATTAAGTCCCTTTAAAGTTGTAATAAGCTATTAACCTAGATGCCCGATTGATCTTATCTTACTTCCATTAACATCTAGACCTTCTGAACCCGCTGAATCATTTGCCACCCATATTCGTGACCTACATTTGAAAATTAGAAAGAAAATTAACTTAAGCAATGAATTATGTAAGTTTGCTGCAGATGTTCATCACAAGTATCAAGAATTTAAAGAGGGAGATTTGGTGATTGCTTAGATTAGGCTAGAGTGGTTTCCATAAGGTTCTTACAAGAAATTACATGCTAGAGGCATGGGACCTTTCAAGGTTTTGAAAAAGATCAATGCAAATGTTGATGTTTTGCAGCTGCCACCAAATATAGGTATTAGTAATAATTTCAATGTTGAGGATCTCTTACCTTACCATGAGCTAGTCGAGATTATAGATTCGTCAATTGAGTCAATGTCTACATTTCCTACTCTTCTGATTCCACAAGTTCCACATGTTCCACCATTGAGAGGAGAGAAAGAAGAGATAAAAGATACTATTGATGATCAGATTATTAGTGATGGTAGATATTTTCTTATCAATTGGATAGATCATCTTTTTTTTAGATGCTACATAGATTATCGAGTCAGAGCTTCAGAGAACCAATTAAGATCTTTATGAGCAACACATTAGTTTTAATTCACTAGAGGTGAATCTTCCCAAGTTGGGGAGAGATGATGGGGATCACGGATATATGTGTAGAAGCTCACGTTAGCGTTATCGGTTCGTATGGCATGAAGATTTTTATATTTAGTTATTTTATTTAGATTATTAGATTTAGTTATATTATTATCTTTTTTTTAATGAAAATATTTTAGTTTCTTTTATAGCTACTTATTAGCTGTTAGATTGTTTTTAGATCGTATGGTTTATATTTGTTATTTTCTTTATATAAATGGCCTTTTTTATTAGGGTTTTGAGCAAGATTGATAGAAAATTATTGAATTGAATTATTTTTTTAAAGATTGGAGTGATTCCATCTTATTCTTCGATGGTGTGAGGCCATTGATAATCTTTCCTTCTATTAATTAATTCATATTCTAATATTTTATTTTTCTTTGTTTGCCTTGATTACAAGATTTAACAACCAAGTTTCATCATCATCTCCAACAATATCAAGGACGTGCAAGGTTGTTAATTGCAATTGTAGTGGCTTTTAAAATAATGATGAAGAAATATTGGTTTTTGGAGATTGAATTAGGTTATATATTCATCACAAGGCGTTGGAGTGAACAATTTGAAAATTTTGAATACGTGTGATTCTTTGGCAAATTTTACAATAGGTTTGATAAAAAAGAAAAAAAAAAGTTTTGATCCTTTATCATTACTTGTGATGAATTTGCTTAGCATTCTTTATTATAGTTCTTTTTCAATTTAATTTTCTTGTTTAATTTCTACATCCTTACACATTGTTTTTTATTTCTTTAATTACTATTGTTTCCGTGTCTTGCATCAAAGCTTGTATTTGAATTCATAATTTTTAATATGATATGATAATAAGAATATAAGTATAGTATGATTAAGAGTATCGTTTATAAAAAAAAAAATAAAAAAGAAAATGAAGTGATATAATAAACAACATAAAAAACACTTAAAATATATTTCATATTTTAGGCATGAGTTTTTATAAATCCTTTATATTTTTATTTAGTTTTATATACTTTTAGTATTGATACAAATTTCACACAAAATATAATATGACTTGAGGAATGCTCACAAGATTGGCCCCCTCTATTTATATTATTTTATTTTATTATACTTTTATCTATTGGATATTGGTACGAATGTGAGGATAACGAACTCATACATAAGGGTGAGAATATGGGATGAGCTCGACTAGTTAGCTTGCTCAATCCTCAATTTTTTGTGGGTTAGACCAAAAAATTTTGGTTCACCTCATGTAGCCTATAGGTTGAGGTGGACCAACTCGCTGTAGACACGAATGAGCTCTCTTTACTTGCATAAATTAAAAAATATATAAAAATAAAACAGCGCTACAGCAGTAAACAAAGTAAAATAGCTCACACAAGTCAGGCCAGACATCAAAATTCAGACATTACATCACTCAAGTCATCAGTTCACTAACATTCATCGACGATGGGTTGGGAATTGGGATTTGGGTTTGATCTTCTGGTTACACTGGATTTTAGGGATAGAAACGTGTTGGGATTACCGATGTACAGCTCCACTTGTACACGACTTTTTTGAATTGGTCAAGAAATAAGCTGGGTCCACGCTTGAAAGAACATATACCGAAATACCGAGACTTTTTTTATTTTATTTTTTCGTCGGTGGTGTAGACCAAGACTTCAATACTAAATAAATTTACTAAATGCTCCTTATAGTACCTATTATAGGGCTCATCTCCTGTATATAAATAAAAAGATACCAGCCAAAGGCTTTAGAAGCGGATGTAATCCTGAAGTTTATTGAAGCTGAAATTACTGCTAAAACAATGTTAAACCATTTTACCCACCCACAACACCCTCTCTATAAAATTTTCGTTGAGAGCGAATATTCATGCGATGGATGCAACACTTTAGGGAGTGGCAGCGCTTATGCTTGCAACATTTGCAACTTTGTTCTACATGAGCTCTGCGCCAACTGCCCCCGCACTCTCACTTGCAGAGTCCATCCTTCTGACCATCCCCTTGGTCTTGTACAAGGCGCGCTTGGCAGATCTTGTAATCTATGTAATGAGGAAGTTAAGGGATTGTGTTACACATGTGAGCACTGCATGTTTGTCTTGCACCCCCTTTGCACGCAGCTGCCAAAAAGCGTGCAGCATCAAGTGCATCCTGAACATGTCCTCACACTCCAGCCAGGGAATCCCAATCGCAATAGTTGGTGCGCTGTATGCCGATGCCCAAGTGACATATGGAGCTATAGTTGTGAGCCATGCGGGGTTGCGGTCCATCTGGAATGTGCTTTTGATCAAGGATCTGGACCACCTATAGCGGAGCACCGATCAGCACCAGATCAGACCCGTGGGTTGCACCATACTCATCCATATCATGGACTAGGACAATATGGGTATAGCAATAATATGGGGTATCATTATTACCCTTACAATCATATGTACCCACCACCACCGCCGCCGCTGTCGCCTCATGTGTACTATCCAGTCTATCCTCCAGTACAAGACCATCCGAGTGGTTCGGCTGGGAATAAAAAGAGAAGGAGAATGTACAAAATTCTGGGTGCAATTGGAGCAAATGTTGCTGCTTCAGTGATTGGTGGATTTTTTTTGCCCTTTTGAATTGAATGCATATTGATGCCCACGAACCAAAAAAAAAAAAAAAGTTCCTACTGATTTACGGTGCTCGAATAACTGATGGAGTACAATATCAGGAGTTTCATTTATGTTATTAAAGTTTGTTTTAGCAGAGACGACTCATGAATTTTTAAGTTTTCTGACCCTTTAAAAGGCTTGTCTGTAATGATTCTGTTAGAAATGTCATTTCCGAATTAAGAGTTGAATAAGTTGTGTTTCGTATATCTTGCAACTTGCTGAATTGAGCTATATCACCTTGTTAATATTAAAATAATTATTGAGCCAAATAAATTAGCCCCTACGGATGTGCGCTTAAGGCTTAAAGGTCATCGTACTAGCTGCAGTGTGACGACCAATGAAATGATGCACAACAGGTCTTACACATTTACTTAAAGAACTTGGGTCTAGACGAGTTTACGATGCTTTAGAGCGAGATGATTCTCACAAAGAAATTTCCTCCGCAACCTTAACGAGTCAAAACAAATATGAGGATTCATTTTTTTTAATTTCATTTACATCATATTTAGATTTTTTTGCTTATAATTAAGCACAATCTTGTCCATGGCCTTGACTTGTCCATTTGATTGAGGGTGTGTTACTGAGGTATAGTAAACTTTAATGTGATTGTTGTCACAGAGCTTCCTAAATTTCTGGTTGTCTGTTATTAGTATACATGGAACACCATATATCTACTGAGGATATTGTTGAAGACAAAGGTTTCAACATTTCTTTCAATAATCTTGGCTAAGGCTTCCTCCTCTACCCACTTAGTGAAATAATCCATGGTGACAATGATGAATTGTTGCTACCCTAAAACTTGGGGGAAAAGTCCTAAGATATCCAATCCCCATTGAGCAAAGGGCTAAGGGCTAGTAAGGGATTGCAAATAATTGCTTAGTGTGTGCTCTATTGGTGCATACTTTTAGCATTGCAAGCACTTTTGCACGAACTACTCTGAGTCTTCCCTTATGGTGAGCTCGTAATAACCAAGTCAGAGTGCTCTAATGTATAGGGCTTGAATTTTGGTGTGGTTGCTACATATCCCCACATGTAGCTCCTTTAACAACCTATGGTAGTCTGTTGGCTAAACACATTTAAGAAGTGGTGTGCTTAAGCTTCTTTGGTAGAGGAGGTTGCTAATAATGACGTAACTAGTGGCCTTGTACATATGCTTTCTAGTCTCCTTTCTATCTTTTGGGAGAGCGCCATTCTTTAAATAGTTGATAATAGGATCCGTCTAGCATGGTTCAATTGGTGTAGGATGAATTTTCATGACTGGAGCTTGCTTCTTATTGATGCTCTTGTCTAGAAGATACTCAATGAAGGCCTTCTCTCATTTGTCTAGGTCGAGAATGCTTGTGGATGCAAGCTTTGATAGCTTGTCAACCTTAGAGTTTTTAACTCAAGGAACCTTTGTTTGATAGCTTGTCATCACTTCATCCCTAACTATATAGTTTCCTTTTACTTGTTGGATGATGCGCTAAAAGTTTGAATATGTTTCTATCTTCTCAATGTTTATTTTCTTTGCCATTTGGAGACCCACAATGAACAATGAGAGCTTAATACTTTCCTTCATTATTGCTTGCTGGGAACCCAAACTTAAGTGCTTATAACACTTTCACGCCATGAGATCCATGTAGCATGAGGTTGGCTCCACTTACCCTACTCGCCCCCCCTCCCCCTTGAATGGATGAGCTATCAGCATAGAGAGTCTATAGTGATTTATCATTATTATCTATCATAACATCATCCATTATGTATTCTATTGTAAAGTTTGCAAGGACTTGGGCTTTTATTACTTCCTTTGGTCAATATTGTATCCTAAAAGCACTTAGCTTAAGGGCATACTTTATCATCCAACTTGATGTGTCTGCTTTCTATAATATGTTCTATAATGGTTGATTGGTTAGGATTATTACTTGATGAGCTTCGAAGTAGGGCCATAGTCTTCTAACCAAAATCACCACTATGAGAGTGAATTTTTCCACCTTTATGTACCTTGTTTTGGGCCCTTAGAGGACATTGCTGATGTAGTAAACCGGCTTATACTTTCTCCCTTAAGCTCATACTAGTACATAGAAGAGAGCTCGATCACTAATTGAAAGGTATAGGAATAAGTCCTCGCTTGGGATTAGTTTCGAGAATATACATGGACTTGTCAGGAATTGCTTCAACTTCTTGAAGGAAATTTCACAATGGTCGGTCCATTGAAAATTGGCTACGCTCTTTAGGATCTTGAAGAACTTAGTGCATTTGTCTTCGCTTTTGGAGACGAACCTGCTCAGCATGCTAACACGTCTTATGAGCCATTGCACCTCTTTTATTGACTTGGGGGCTTGCATTTTGAGGGTAGCTCGTATCTTCTCCAGGTTAGTGATAATGGCCTATCCTACTATCCTAAAACCTCTAGGCAAGTGCACCTATTAATTCTGCAGAAACTATAAATACTAATAATTACCCTTCTCCTATTTAATCTACAAAATCGAATGAAGTAAGCAATAAGTAAATATTAAGAAAACAATTATCATTAAATGCGTACTTAGATATTGAATCCCTTTAGAACTACTAATATAATTAGCTAATTACTATTCAATTCCACTATTGTATTCTTGAATCGTAGGAATTCTAAAATTTAACTAATAGCTCTCTTGAGTCTACTAATTCCCGCTTCTAAGTTGATTTATTGGAATCTCTTCCTAATTTAAACCCCTAGAATTGCATTACCTTTACTTTGTGAATTCTACTATTAGGTTTGACCTTAATATGAAATATTTATGTTGTCTTATCTCTAGGATTGCATGTAACTCCTTCTAATTATATTAAATCTATTCAAACATAGGATCTCTCAATCTCTACAAATGAAATCAAACTTCAAACTAATACATTGACAATATTAATTTGAAAACAATGAAAAACATATAATTGGATCATAAAAATAGAAATAATTTCTTTGAATAATGGACAAGAGAATCACATGTCCTTTCTAAGGTTTATCATACTCAAGTACAAAAAGAAATTAAGTTAGCAACATATCGAGATTAAAAACAAAAAATATAAAAATACTACACAAAGAAGAACATCAATAAGATATAAATAATAGTGAAATCTATAACTACACTATTGCTAATCTAAAACTTCTATCTTTTGCTACTAGAATTCTATACCCCTTTTTATATTAACCAAACTCTTCTTGTTTAGGAAAGTTGTAGTTTCCTAAAATAAAACTAAAGTCTTCATATATAAGGAAATATCGCTTCAACATGTAGGAATGGCTTCTCCAAGAAGTGGGAAACTTAGCTTCTCATGAAAGGAAATTAAATTTTCAAGATTAATAACTCTTTAGGAAAGTGAAATTGTGCTTGCAAAATTAATTTGGAAAGTTAACCTTTTACTTGGCACGGGTATGGTACGATCGTGATAACTCTTGTGTACCCTTTGTCTTAAAAATTTCTTAAAATTTGTCTTCAACAAGCCCTTTGACATGGGTGTGTACTTGGCCATGTAACTTTACACAGCTCTTACTAGGCTTCTCTATAAGGCTCTTCTCTTGCTATGTTTAACATGGCTCCAAGGACGATCATGCTATGCTCTGTATCATACTTACAAATCTTATAACTTTGATACTTTTGCTCTAAATTTCACATAGTTCTTCCATTCCATCAAAAATTACATTCCATAGCTCTAAAATCAATATGAAGACCAATTAAGTGTAATATTCATCCAAAACATAAGAAAAATATACTAAATACTATTGTAAGTTTTACAAAACAATAAGTATTTTATAACACTTATCATTTAGCCTCAATGTTACGCTATGTGATCATGTATCCAAGGAACTTGCTTGAAACTGTCCCAAAGATGCACTTTTCGAGGCTAGGTTTCATATTAGATTGCCTTAGGGTATTAAATGTTTCTTGCAAGTTCTAGAAATGGTCTTCAGGCCTTATACTCTCGACAATCATGTTGTCAAGGTATACTTCAATATTCTACTCGATTTGTTGCTTGAGCATTTTTATTACCAACGTTTGGTATGTAGCCTTAGCATTTTTTAAGGCTAAAGTACATGTCTTTGTAGTAGTACGTACTAAAGTTGGTGGTAAACAAAGTGTGTACTTCGTCCTTCAACTCCATCTTTATCTATTTATACCTAGAAAGAGTGCTTAAGTTGGATTTCTTCCATCTCCTTGACTAGTTTTCCCCTATGACGTAGCTTCTCCTCAAGTCTGGTCTCTATACTAAAGACCTCCTTTGACTTTAGGGCCTTTAGATGTAATGTGTGTTCCAACTCTTAATTCCCTCGGCACATACCTACTCCCTTAGGCTTTGGGAATTTTGTCTTAAGGTATGGTGTTAAGGAAATCATCTTGAAGGGGTTCTGACTTGGTCCCCCCAGTATTACATTATAGGGTGACTAGCAATCTACCACTAAGAACTCTATGTTTTATTGCATAATAATATCATCGTCCCTGAGCTCCAGAGGGAGGGTGGTAATGCATGTAGCTCATATAGATTGGTTGTTGAACCTATACAAATTGTGATTGTAGGGCTTCATCTTCGTTTTAAGCTTAGGCTACATTTGGTCGTAAGCATGTTTAAAGATGATATCTATTAAACTGCTTGTGTCAATCGGGATCTTTTTGATGTCAAATTTAGTGATTCTTGCACTAATCACCGGGGCATCATCATGGGGGTTTACACCCGCTTTAATTCTTCATCAAAGAAGAATACAGATGTGTCCACTATCAGTCTCTTACCGTGTAGACTCATTACCTACTAACTACTTAGGGAATTAGTTGAGCTCAATGTGCTCAATTAGCCTCCTGTTTAGGGTCCCCTAACAATGGTATTAATTACACCATTGGGGACTTTGTTAGGGTAGTTGTTATTGTCATTTTTTAGCTCATTGTGACCTTATTCTTCTCGTTGTCTTTGAGTAGGTTGTTTAATGAAGTTGTTGGGGTCAACAATATACTCTCAAAGGTATTCGCGTTGAACACGATCTTCGAGAGCTTTTTTTAGTTCATAACACTCACATGTATTGTGACCCCTAGGTTTATGGAAGTCTTAGTATTTTGTTAGAATTCTTCTTGGTCGAATTACCCCATAACCTTGTTGGTTTAGGCAAGACACCAATGTTGTCGACTTCCATGAAAATATCCCACATTGGCTAGTTCAATGGGGTATATGTTGCAAAGCTTAGGATGGTGCACTTTCTCTCTCTTTCACCATTGTCTTGTGATGACCCCTCACCCTACCTAAAGCTTGGGTGATCCTTAATAGACTTTTTATTATTGTTTTTCTTGTCCAACCTACACTAGTTAGACTACCTTTTAGCGAGAATAAAATCCTCTTGCTAGATGTACTGCTAGGTTTTCTTCTTGAATTCCTTTAAATTGCTAGGTTTATTCTTTTTTGAGGATTTAAAGAAGTCATTAGCAGGCTTAACACCTTTGATCATTGTGTTAAGGGTGACTAACTTATCAACATTGGGGATCTCTAACATCATGGCATTAAACTAAGCAAGCTAGTCCTCAATTGGTTCATCGTGAACTTATTTGATCAAATTTAGGGTTGATGAGTGCTTCATAGGGAGTTTGCAGATCAAGAAATGTTGTTGGAACTAGTTGGTCTAGTGCTCATTAGTATGATTTTATATAGATTTCATGTGATTTGTTGAAGAAAATGGTACTTATATGATTAAATTTTAATTTCAAGCTTCAATGGAGATAAAAGAAAGGTTTAAGGATGATATGAGCAAAGGTGAAGTGAAATTTGGTAAAAAATGAAGAAAATTTATTTTTAGTTCAACACAACCCATGTAGATACTAGTGCTGGATGCAAAACATAACCAGTAGCTATATCAAGGTATGCCCCGGGTTCAGCACAGCTTGTGTTGATGCCAGTGTTGTTTTTTTAGAAGCAAAAGAGTCAAGTTTGTTTTTTTTTTCAACCCGAGTTCAGCAGAGCTTGTGTTGATGCCAGTGTTGTTTTTTTAGAAGCAAAAGAGTCAAGTTTGTTTTTTTTTTCAACCCTGCCTCGACCATAGCTATGTTGAACTAGGCAGTGAAAATGACATGTTTCAATGTCAGTACGGCCATGAGTATGGTTGTGCTGAACCCTATTTTCACATAACTATAAATAGATGCCTTGTTTTATTTTAAAGGGGATATATATTTCTTGCTCTGTTCTGAAAGCCCTAGGGGAGTGTTATTACGAGCTTCAAGAGGAGAATTGTCGAAACATCATTAGAGATCACAAAACAACACAAGGCATTACTCTTTCTATCATGAATTATTTTTACTTCTCTAGATTCTCTGTTTTTATTGAAAACTCCATGGTGGAGTAATTTTTTATATCTTTCATCTTGTAAAACCCTAACTCATGTGCTGAAACATTGATTGATTAATGAATTTTTTATATCTTTGCATCTATTCATGTGTTTCTATTGTTCTTGTGATTGATTTATGTTCGTAATTTGATTGCATGTTTGATTTTTATTAGATTAAAAGAGGTTTTGTCTAGTAAATTAGATTTTTATGAATAGAGAGATTACATGTTTTGTCTAGAGGTAGGAAAACATTGATTTTCTACAATAAAGATTAAAACTTTAATTGGAAATTGTGAACTTAATGAGATCTTACATGACGGTAGTGAAGGAGAGGTCTTCATTATCTTGTGCATGGTTAAGAATTAATTAACTCGAGGGAGTAATTGATTTTACTTGAGAATTCTTACAGTGCAAAGTGTAAATTGATAGCTTATTTTAAGAAATTAAGGGTTAGGGTGGAACAAGATGAAGGGTATGTTTTGTGATTGAATACATTTTTAAGACAATATCATTTAATTCTAAGTTTGTTAGGATTTGTTAATTGTTAATTTAATTCATAATTTCCACATTGTAAATTAAGCTAAATAGTAGAGAAAGGTAATACTAGTACTTGTTTTCTAGATCCTAGAGGACGACACCTATTAAATCTATACTATAGTAGATAGGTACACTGCCTAGCTCGATTGTAAATTTTATTAGTTATAAATTTAAAACTTAAAACAATCAGTTAAATTCGAGCTCATCAAGTTTTGGCACCGTTGCCGGGGATCTGGTAAGGCAATATTAGGAAAAACCATTGTATCTACTACTTTAGTCACTCTTCTTATTTGTTTTATCTATTTCTATTCTCTTCATCTTTTAAAAAGTTCTAATTCACACTTGGTTACCTTTTGCAGTGTATGACAAGGAATCTTCCCTCTAACATTTTTGATATAGATCTTGAGATTGAGAGAACACTCAGTTGACTTCAAAGGAACACAGCTGTTGAATCTTTTGGGCAGTCAATCAGTGAGGAGGGAGAATGTGATATAGCAGTGGCAATGGAGGTTAAAGAAGAAGAGCTCATTGAGTAACTTTTTGATAGTTCTAAGTCAAAGTCATCTACAAAGAGTGAGGCAAAGGTACAAGAAGTAATAGCTGAGGATCCACTAAAGATAAACATTGAGTATGCATGGCCCACACTGGACGGCACAAGTCCAACTATTGTTAAGCCCCCCATTGGGGCTAATAATTTTGAGATCAAGGGTATAGTGGTTCAACTTCGACAACAATACTGTCAGTTTGACGGATTACCTAATGAAGACCCCTGATAGAGCCATTTTATACTCAATCTTTATAGTATAAATTGTGTTAAATTATTATTGATTTTATAGAAATCATAAGGAAATGGTACTTTAATTCTATCATCGTGATAAATCAGGTTAAATGGAGTCAAGGATGCTAATTCAAGTATTTTAGAGAAGTCATCTACAACTTGGATTAAGACAAGAAATTACACCACCGGAGGAAGCACGGTTTGAGGCACGGCCAATGTTCAAACCGTGCTACACACTGGATAAGAAGGCAAAAATGAGGACTTTGAACAGAGAGAGACACGTCTTAAGGAACGGCCGTGGTGGAACCTGTGGGAGAAACCGTGCTTGAAGCCGTGGTGGAAGCCAGGACCAAGGAGAAGAAAGTGTGGAACATCAACCAAATGAAGGCACGACTTGAAATCTAGCCGTGGGTGTAACCGTGGTACACACTGGACATGGATGAAGACTTGAAGATTATGCACAGATGAAGGCACGGCTTGAAATCTGGCCGTGTGTCTGACCGTGGTTCACACTGGGCGCGGATGAGGACTTGAAGAATATGCACAGAGGATGACACGGCTTGATCCACGGCCGTGTGTTGAGGCGTGCCAGGCAGACGAATCTTCACTTCTCGAAATCTACTTGGAAAAGGAAAGATATTTTCGTATCTTGCTAGCAAAAGATCACATGCTACCCCCTAACAATATAAATAGAACCAACCCTAGAGGGTTAGGACAACTTTTGAATCTTTAGATCTTGAAGAACCTTGGATCATCTTGGAGGCAGAGCAAGCAACCGGGTTCATTATGTTTCTATTTTTTATTTTCGTTTTATTGATGAACATGTGTAGCTAAGCTACTTTTCTAGCCAAAGGGTCATAGATGTTTAATTCTCCACGAATTGTGAGGTCTAATTGACTTGTATTTATTCTATTCTTTGCTTTCGGGTATTCATATATCTTCTGATCGTTTTGTCATTATTATCTTTGTTGATTGGTATGAATAGAGCTCTTCTACTCAATTAGCAAGTTAATATATTGTCAACTAGCACGTCAAATCCGTAATTGTTTGATTGTTCTAGTCTTAGTGACGCAATAACATGTTTGGTTAGAAAAGAGATGATCGAATTCATGTTATGGAGGTGTGTGATCATGTTTAAATAGGTTATCTTATAATCTACTGGCATGAATTGGTGGTCTCTCTAGATCTTAATGCTATTGATAGATTAAATCCTAAGCGCTTGTCTAAGGGTTGTTTAATCAATAAGAGAAATAATTCAAAGCGCTTGTCCAAGGTTATCGAGGAAGTAAGGAGAGATAGGTTGTTAGAGCTTGTTAATAACCATAACCAATTTATCTAGAACAAGAATGGAGAACATTTGCATCGTTGATCAATTCCTAGAATTAAACCATCTTGATTCCTTTGGCTAGGCTTTTACCAATATCTGATTTTCTTACCTTGTTTTTACTTTATTTGATTCACAAACAAACCCCCCCATTTTCCTTTTTTCTTATTGTTCTCTTTGAATAGAAATATCTTTACCAATCCCTGTGGATTCGACCCTACTCACCACTATATGCAAATCATATAATTGTCTAGGAGTAGGTTTTATTTTTGTTGGATTCGACACCCATCAAATTTTGGCACCATTGCCGGGGATTGGTGTCAAATTTATTTCTATTCTTGTATGACTCGTTCTTCTCAGACAGGTGAACTAACTTATAATCCGGAGATTGAGAAGACTCTAAAGAGGTTGCGACAAGAAGCTAGATCATCCCCCGGACCGAACTTAGTATCGGACTTGTCAGATTCATCCTTTGATTCTGAAAAAGAGGAAGACATGGCAAATCTCGAGAGAACCTTATGGAAGTTGGCTGCGCCGGATGTGAATCAACAACCACTTTGTATTCACTACCCCGAACTAGCCGTAGAATTCGAATTGAAATCTGGGTTGATACATCTACTACCTACATTTCATGGTCTTGAGAATGAAGATCCTCATAAGCATTTGAAAGAGTTCCATATAGTGTGTTCTAGTATGAGGCCGCAAGGAATAACCGACGATCAAATCAAGCTACGCGCTTTTCCATTTTCTCTAAGTACTAAAGCTAAAGATTGGTTGTTTTATTTGCCTCCAGGTTCTATAACCACATGGACTGATATGGTGAGACTCTTCTTGGATAAATTCTTCCCCGCATCCAGAGCCGCTGGTATAAGAAGAGAAATTTGTGGTATAAAACAAAGGGACACCGAGATTCTTCATGAGTATTGGGAGAGGTTCAAGCAATTGTGTGCAAGCTGCCCACATCATGGGATATCCGAACAACTCCTCATCCAATATCTCTACGAAGGCCTACTTCTGATGGAAAGAAAGATGATGGATGCTGCAAGTGGAGGCGCCATAGTAAACAAAACTCCTGGTCAAGCTAGGGAATTGATCTCCATTATGGCTGCTAATTCACAACAATTTGGGTATAGGCACGATACGTCTTCAAGGAAGGTAAATGAGGTAAGTGTGTCTAACCTTGAACATCAAATTTCTAATCTTACCTCTCTTGTGCAGCAGCTAGCTCTTGGAAAAACGCAGCAGGTGAAGGCTTGTGGAATTTGCGCTGCTCCTAATCATCCGACCGACATGTGCCCCACATTGCAAGATGACAATCATGAACACGCCAATGCTGTAGGTGGATTTCCAGGACAACCGCAAAGAAAGTATGACCCCTATTCGAATACTTACAATCCTGGATGGAGGGATCATCCTAACTTCCGATATGGCAATAACCCTCAACATGTTCAACAATTCCAGCCAAAGCCATCACACCACGTACCCCAAGCTCCTTCCACTTCAGGTATGCCCCTTGAGGATATTGTTAAGTCTCTAGTTGTGAATACCAAACAATTTCAGGAGGAAACAAAGCAAAGCATTCAAAACTTGGAGCATCAGGTAAGCCAACTTGCTTCAGCTGTCAATAGGTTAGAAACTCAAGGTAAGTTACCTTCTCAAACTATTCCAAACCCGAAGCAAAGCGTTAATGCCATTACCTTGAGAAGTGGAACAGAATTGCAGGGATCAAATAAGAAAGGAAATCCGTCTAATCTTGAGGAAGAGACCAAGAAAGAGACTCCGACTCCGAGCCAGCAGGGCGACCAGATTAGCAAGTGTCTAGTTGAGCCATCGAAGGTCACATTGATACCACCTCCTTTCCCCTCCAGATTAGCGAAATCCAAGAAGGAAGCGGAAGAAAAAGAGATTCTGGAAACGTTTCGTAAAGTCGAGGTAAATATTCCTTTACTTGATGCAATTAAGCAAATACCTCGCTATGCTAGATTCCTCAAAGACTTGTGCACTAACAAAAGGAAGCTGAAAGGCAATGAAAAGATTAGTGTGAGTGAAAATGTTTCAGCTATTATTCAGAAGAAGCTTCCTCCTAAATGTAAGGACCCAGGTATGTTCGCCATTCCTTGCAAAATAGGTAGTCTTGGAATCGCTAAAGCCATGTGTGATCTAGGAGCTTCTATCAATGTCATGCCTTTGTCTGTTTATCAACGTTTAAATGTTGGTCCTTTAAAGGAAACGGGTATTATTGTTTAACTTGCTGATAGGTCCAATGTTTATCCTGAGGGAGTTCTAGAGGATGTTTTAGTTCAAGTCAATGGGTTGGTTTTTCCTGCTGATTTTTATGTGCTTGACATGGACGATAGTGATTCTCATGCTTCATCACTGATATTATTAGGGCGACCATTCCTTAAGACTTCTAAAACGAAAATCGATGTAAATGATGGCACCCTCACTATGGAGTTTGATGGTGAAGTGATTAAATTTCATATTTATGATGCCATGAAACACCCTAACGATATCTCCCCTGTTTTTGCTGCGGATGTTATTAACCCATCACCTCAGGCACCAAGGCTGGAATCTAAATCCTTATCCGAATATTTAGCCAGGAACGTCTAGCCAAAGACGTTAAAGAAAGGCGCTTCATGGGAGGCAACCCATGTAAAAAAAAAAAAAAAATTGTTTTGCATTAGTTTTGGTTTGTTTTAGTTTTGTTTTGTTTTAGTTTAGTTTGATTTGATTTTAGTGTAGTTTTGAACTCTTTGGATCGGCTGCAGCAAGGATACATATCATTAGATGACACTTTCCAGAGCTTAAAGGGAGCACTCCAATACCAGGGAAGTACCAATATTCCCTTTCTCTTATTCTCTAATGTCGTTTGTGTTGTTAATTCCTCTTCAATTGTGCTGAACTAGGAACAGTGAGGACACTGTTCAAGTTAAGTGTGGGGGAGAGAATAATAAAATATAGAGAATAGAGAACTAACTTATACTCTGAATGTTTGTCCTTAAGCAATTTTAAGCCAAAGTTTTTCAAAATTATCATGAAATCTAGAGATTGTACTAAATGTTGTAATAAGCATCTACAAAATGTGAAATTGACTTGTTCAAATGCTTTACTCACCCACTGCTGTGATTAGAATACATGGTTAAAATTAAGTAGTGAAATCTTTAAGAAACAAATTTACCTTGTATTTAGCTTTAGAATTGGAAGTCTAAGAGTAAGTCGAGTCCCTAAGTGAAAAATAAACAAGTTTACTTCTAGGTTATATTAGCTACTGTATACTCTTTGAAGTTGTTTGTAAAGCAATCATAACACTTAAAAAAAAAGAAAAAAGAATCAAGCATAGCCATTACTCCAATGATTCAACTAATTGAGTTAAGAGTATTCAAACTTGAATGTTAGCGTGAGGAAGAGTCCGTAGGGGTATCTCAAAACCCGGTCACTTGAGTGATGAGCTCGGGATGTTGCCGACTCAATGAACTCACTATAACGATAAGGGCGAAAAAGGCAAAAGTTCATGAAAAGAAGCGGGCAAAAACCCGTCAAAATAGATGCTTGAATAAATCAAAAGAACATGAATGTGAACATTCATTGAATAAAACAAAGATGTATAAAAGGGAGAATATCTAGCAAAGAGCTTATACTATATGCTTTTACTTTATACTGCAAGGATTATATGTTTGCTAATATCCAATGAAGTTTAATTGGGTGTTTTTCCTTAGTAGATTAAGTATTTACTTTTGGAATAAAAATTCTTTTGCTAAATATGAGGATTAAAGTTTGTTTTGTTTAGATTAGCTATTGAATTTTGTCCATAGTAATTTGATCACAGGAAACCAATTGGGTTGAAGTAGTAGACATTAAATTACAAGTCATGAATTACAAATGAATAGATGCTTGGAATGATGAAAAGAAAGTTTGTATAATCTATGATAGATTTCTCAATTGATTTGATGCAATTGCTTGAGGACAAGCAAGAGTTTAAGTGTGGGGGAATTTGATAGAGCCATTTTATACTCAATCTTTATAGTATAAATTGTGTTACATTATTATTGATTTTATAGAAATCATAAGGAAATGGTACTTTAATTCTATCATCGTGATAAATCAGGTTAAATGGAGTCAAGGATGCTAATTCAAGTATTTTAGAGAAGTCATCTACAACTTGGATCTAGACAAGAAATTACACCACCGGAGGAAGCACGGTTTGAGGCACGGCCAATGTTCAAACCGTGCTACACACTGGACAAGAAGGCAAAAATGAAGACTTTGAATAGAGAGAGACACGGCTTAAGGAACGGCCGTGGTGGAACCCGTGGGAGAAACCGTGCTTGAAGCCGTGGTGGAAGCCAGGACCAAGGAGAAGAAAGTGTGGAACATCATCCAGATGAAGGCACGGCTTGAAATCTAGCCGTGGGTGTAACCGTGGTACACACTGGACATGGATGAAGACTTGAAGATTATGCACAGATGAAGGCACGGCTTGAAATCTGGCCGTGTGTCTGACCGTGGTTCACACTGGGCGCGGATGAGGACTTGAAGAATATGCACAGAGGATGACACGGCTTGATCCACGGCCGTGTGTTGAGGCGTGCCAGGCAGACGAATCTTCACTTCTCGAAATCTACTTGGAAAAGGAAAGATATTTTCGTATCTTGCTAGCAAAAGATCACATGCTACCCCCTAACAATATAAATAGAACCAACCCTAGAGGGTTAGGACAACTTTTGAATCTTTAGATCTTGAAGAACCTTGGATCATCTTGGAGGCAGAGCAAGCAACCGGGTTCATTATGTTTCTATTTTTTATTTTCGTTTTATTGATGAACATGTGTAGCTAAGCTACTTTTCTAGCCAAAGGGTCATAGATGTTTAATTCTCCACGAATTGTGAGGTCTAATTGACTTGTATTTATTCTATTCTTTGCTTTCGGGTATTCATATATCTTCTGATCGTTTTGTCATTATTATCTTTGTTGATTGGTATGAATAGAGCTCTTCTACTCAATTAGCAAGTTAATATATTGTCAACTAGCACGTCAAATCCGTAATTGTTTGATTGTTCTAGTCTTAGTGACGCAATAACATGTTTGGTTAGAAAAGAGATGATCGAATTCATGTTATGGAGGTGTGTGATCATGTTTAAATAGGTTATCTTATAATCTACTGGCATGAATTGGTGGTCTCTCTAGATCTTAATGCTATTGATAGATTAAATCCTAAGCGCTTGTCTAAGGGTTGTTTAATCAATAAGAGAAATAATTCAAAGCGCTTGTCCAAGGTTATCGAGGAAGTAAGGAGAGATAGGTTGTTAGAGCTTGTTAATAACCATAACCAATTTATCTAGAACAAGAATGGAGAACATTTGCATCGTTGATCAATTCCTAGAATTAAACCATCTTGATTCCTTTGGCTAGGCTTTTACCAATATCTGATTTTCTTACCTTGTTTTTACTTTATTTGATTCACAAACAAACCCCCCCATTTTCCTTTTTCTTATTGTTCTCTTTGAATAGAAATATCTTTACCAATCCCTGTGGATTCGACCCTACTCACCACTATATGCAAATCATATAATTGTCTAGGAGTAGGTTTTATTTTTGTTGGATTCGACACCCATCAACCCCTATGCTTACATTCAAACATTCTTAGAGATTTGTGAAACTTTCAAGAATAATGGGGTAACAAATAAAGCAATGTGTACAAGATTGTTCCCTTTTTTCATTAAGAGGGAAAGCTAAGACTTAGCTTTGGTCATTAGGTCTTGGGGCTTTAGCTACATGGGATGACATAGTAAAGGAGTTTCTAGACAATTATTTTCCACCACACAAGACTACCAAGCTTCAGAATGATATCTCTTCTTTCACTTAACAAGATCATGAAATGATATATGATGCTTGGTAGAGATGGACAGAGTTGTTGAGAAAGTATCCACATCACCGGTTACCTACATAGATGCAAGTTCAAACATTTTTAAATGGGTTAAATTTGGCTACACGTCACTTGGTAGATGTCGCAGCTAGTGGTACATTGAATACTAAGACTCTGGAGGACTCATTAGAGCTATTCGTTGACATGGCAAGAAACAATTACTTGTGGGACTATGGTAAGATTAAGTAGAAAGCGATAGAAATGTATGAAGTAGATGTCAAGACTACTTTGGTAGCAAAGATAGAAGCTTTGAGCCACCAAGTTGCAACTCTCAAGAATCCCCAAGGACCACAACAACAACATTAGATGGGAACTCCTATGGAGGGTGTGAATCTTTTTAAGCAATATGAGTAGGTAGATTATCTTAGGAATTCGAATAGAAAACAGTGTAATTAGTATGGTAACACCTACCATCCAAGGATGAGAAACCATCCAAATTTTTCTTATGGAAACCAAGACTGTCAGAGAACTAATCTACCACAATCAGGGTATTCGAAGTAACAGCCGCCACTTTATTAGCCTTTACCGCTTCATTCAGCATAGCCACCTCAACAAGAAAAGAAGGGTAACTTGGAAGATATACTGAGTCAATTTATCCAGAGCTCTGATGCAAGACATCGTAATCAAGAGGCCTCGATTCACAATCTTGAGAAGCAAATTGGCCAACCAGCTAAGATGATGTTTGAGAGACAACCTGGCTCTCTTTCCAACATCAAGGAAAACAATCCAAGGGAACAGGTAAAAGCCATTACATTGAGAAGCGGGAAAGAGTTACCATCTGAATAGCAACATGAAAAGAAGCAAGAGGATAATCAACTTATTGAAAAGGAGAAAATGATACTTGAGAAAATACATCCCGAGAGGAGATCACCACCGGCTGTCAAAGGATATGTGCCAAAAATCCCTTATCCAACTCACCTCAATTAGAGCAAAGACAAGGAGCAGTTTGGTAAATTCTTTGATCTATTTAAATAGTTGCACATTCACATTCCATTTGTAGAGGCACTTTTGCAAATGTCGAAATATGTGAAGTTCCTAAAGGAGCTTATATCTAACAAGCTGAAGTTGGAGGATGTGTTTACCGTAGAAGTTGATGCAAATTGCTTATCTATCATTCAAAATAAACTTCCTCCAAAGCTAAAGGATCCGGGCAGTTTCACAATTCCGTGTATCGTGGGTGATACTTTAGTTGATAAGGCCCTAGTTGATCTTGGGGCTAGAATTAATTTAATACCACTCCTTTTTCAAGAAGTTGGGACTTTCTGACCTAACACCGACTAGGATGAGTTTGCAACTTGCTAATTGCTCTGTGAAGATTCCCAAGGGGATAATCGAGGATGTGTTGGTAAAGGTAGAGAATTTCATTTACCCCGTTGACTTTATAATTCTAGAAATGGATGAGGATGGGGATATCCCTCTGATACTTAGGAGACCATTCTTAGGTACTGTCAGGGTAATGGTTGATGTGGGAGGAGGCAAGCTTACTTTAAGAATCGATGATGAAGAGATGGTAATCCAAATGGCTGCTACTATGAAACATACTATGTGCATTGATGACTTTTGTTACTCTATTGATGTTGTTAATATTGCAGTAGATGAGCATGTAAAGGAACTTCTAAGCAAAGATGAGTTAGAGCTAAGCTTGACATTAGGAGAGAAGAAGGATGCAGATAACCCTTGATGCTTTATAAGGTGTTACACCTCAGCATGGGTTTGAAAAGTTGAGAACAGAAAATGAGGCAAGACTTAAAACTTCTATAGAAGAGCCGCTAGTGTTGGAATTGAAACAATTACTAAAGTATCTGGAATATGCTTTCCTTATAGAAGACTCCAGCCTACTGGTTATTATAGCCTCAGATTTATCTCAAGAGTAGAAAGACCAATTTACTCACGGTCTTGAGAGCACACAAGTGAGTCATCGCTTGGAAAATATCTGATATAAAAGGTATTGACCCCTCTTTCTACTTACAAAATTTTATTAGAAGAAGGATTCAAGCCTATAGTATAACTATAGAGACAACTAAATCCTAATATGAAGGAAGTGGTTAAGAAAGAGGTGATCAAACTTCTTGATGCTAGACTTATTTACCCCATATCTAATAGCGGGTCCGTTAGTCCAACGTAAGTGGTACCGAAAAACGAAGGGATTACTATTGTCCCTAATGAAAAGAGTGAGCTCATTCCCATGCGAACTATCACTGGGTAGCGGGTATGCATTGACTATCGAAATTTGAATGACACCACTTGAAAAGATCACTTTCCTCTCCATTTCATTGATCAAATGTTGGAAAGGTTAGCTAGACACATGTATTATTACTACTTGGATAGGATGTTCGACTACTTTCAAATACCTACTACTCCGGAGGACCAGGAGAAAACCACTTTCACATGCCCTTAAGGCACATACGCCTATAGGAAGATGCCGTTCAGGTTATGTAATGCATCGGCTACATTTCAACCTTGTATTTGAAGATTTGGTGGAGAAAATCATGGAAGTCTTCATGGACGATTTCTTCGTTTTTGGAGACTCTTTTACAAATTGCCTAGAGAATCTCGAGAAGTTACTCATTTGGTGTGAGGAGACAAACTTTATGCTTAACTGGGAGAAGTGCCACTTCATGTGTAAGGAGGGCATAGTACTTGGTCGTAAAGTGTCTCATCAAGGGATTGAAGATGATCGAGCTAAAATTGATGTGATAAAAAAACTCCCTCCACCAAACTCGATTAAAGGCATAAGAAGTTTTTTGGGTCATGTTGTTTTCTACAAGTATTTCATAAAGGACTTCTCCAAGATAGCTCGTCCTTTAACTAGGCTATTGGAAAAAGATGTCCCATTTAATTTCACTTATGAATGTTAGCATGCATTTAATGTACTCAAGGAGAGGTTGACGAATGCCCTAATTATGATAGCTTCGGATTGGAACCTACCCTTTAAACTTATGTGTGATGCCAATGACTATACGGTCGAGGTAGTACTTGGACAAAGACAAGACAAGGATTTTCAGCCTATTTACTACTTCAGCAAGACACTCAGCAACGCTCAAGTGAATTATACTACTATAGAGAAGGAGATGTTGGCTGTGGTATTTGCATTCAATAAGTTTTTTCCTTACTTGATCTTATCTAAGGTTGTTGTCTACACTAATCATTTTGCCTTTAGATTTTTGTTGAACAAGATAGATGCAAAACCTAGGCTCATTCAGTGGATTTTACTCTTACGAGAGTTTGATCTAGAGATCTGTGATAAAGGGGTGGGTGGGGGTTGGAATTTAGCAGTTGATCATCTCTCAAGACTTGAGAACCTAGGTTTGGAGGAACGTGGGAAAGAGGACATTGATGATTCCTTCCCTAATGAGAAATTATATGCAGTTTTCCAACTCATAAATCTTGAGACTCTATGGTTTGCAAATCTTACCAATTATTTGGTGGGAAAAGTTCTCCTTGAAGGCCTTGATCATAATGCAAGAAAGAAGTTCTTTTTAGAGCTTAAACATTATTATTGGGAGGATCCCTTCCTTTTTAGGATTTGTGGGAATCAAGTCATAAGAAGATATGTTTCACATGAGGAAGAATGGAAAATTCTTAATGACTATCATTCCAGTCCCACTGGTGGTCATTACTCAACTAATTAAATAGCGCATAAGGTTTTTGAAGCCGATTTCTATTAGCCTACCATTTTTAAGGATGCTCATCGTCTTTGTACCACATGTGACCGATGTCAGTGAACAGGGAACGTATTCGAGATAAATGAGATGCCTTAAAACTTCATTTTGGCTTGCAGAATTTTTTATTTATGGGGTATTGATTTCGTCGGTCCATTCCTTGTTTCTTATGGGAACAAGTACATATTAGTGGCGATAGATTACGTGTTCAAGTGGGTTAAGGCACAAACTCTACCGACTAATGACACCAGAGTTGTTTGTAAAGTTCCTTAAGAGGCTGTTTGCACGATTTGGAGCCCCAAAAGCAATCATAAGTGATAAGAGAACCTACTTTTGTAATACCTAGATGGAGAAGGTTTTGAGGAGATATGGAGTTACTCAGCGTTTAGCTACACCCTATCATCCTCAAACTAGTGGACAGGTGGATGTCTCTAATCATGAGCTGAAACAGATCCTAGAAAAGACAGTGCAACATTACATAAGAGATTGGGAGAAAAAGCTTGATGATGCCTTGTGGGCATATTGAATTGCCTATAGAAAACCTTTAGGGACCACACCCTATAGATTGGTGTATGGGAAATCATGCTACCTTCTAGTGGAAATCGAGCACAAAGTGTACTGGGCAATCAGATTAGTCAATTTTAACCATGGTGCTATTGATTTGAAAAGGAGATTTCAATTAAATGAGTTGGATGAGTGGTGAAAACAAGCATACAAGAATACGAGGATCTATAAGGAGCAAACCAAGAAATACCATGATGAGCATATCTACCATCCAAGGGAGTTTAAGAAAGGGGACTGAGTGCTGTTGTTTAATTCTCGATTGAGACTTTTTTCAGGGAAACTGAAATCCAGATGGTCCAGTCCATTTATAGTCAAGAATGTTTTTCATCATGGTGCTGTAGAACTTGAACACCTAGATCATGATGATTTCAAGGTTAACGGTCATAGATTGAAGCTATATCTTAGAGATGAAGTAGCATTTGAAGACAGGGAGGAGTCGGATCTCCAACTACCAAAGTCATAGTTAAAGAACGTGAAGAGCGTCGAGCTAACGACATTAAACTAGTACGCTTCTTGGGAGGCAACCCATGTCTAACTTAGTTATGTAGCATTCCTTCTATTTTCTTTTTGTTGTCACTATCTTAAGTCTATTATTTTTAGAAATTTGCAGATTAAGTGATACGAACCACGCCAACCCGTGACGAAACCCAATACCAATACGTTCGGGATTCGTTGCCTAAGACGCCCAAACACCTAAAGTGGAAACCGCGACCCATTGTCTATAAGCAAGACAAGAACCTTGGTATAAAAATGAAGACGCCACAATCGGGATGGAAGACCGATTGATAAGTCAGGATGAACGCCACAGAAATCAATCCGATAAGTTCGATTTAGTTCTTGAAGAACCAAGAGAGGTGCCTCTCAAAAGTGTTTAATGTTCAAAGATGTAAATTCTAAGTTGTTCTAAACCCTAGGAGCTTTTATACTAGGGTTACAATTCGTGAAAAACAAGTCCAAAACAACGTAGCTTAGATAAGTTGCGTAAAAACACGAAAATAGAACAAGTTGGCCGGTAGGGGATACACGGCCGTGTACATGACCATGTACTTTGGCCGTGTACTTTTCTGTGCACATTCCGGTCACATACACGACCGTGTACTTCTAGTCGTGTATCTTTCTGTGGATTTGCTTGTCTCTATACACGGCCGTGCCTTTTAGCCGTGTATGATTCTGTGCAATCTTGGAATTCCTACGCGGCCGTGCCTTGAACATACACGTCCTCTTCAACCCGTGTTCGGTGTGACTTGTATAAAAGCAAAGGTCTTCCCATGGTTGTTCCAATCCATTCCAACTTCATGATTGCTCCAATCCTTTCTGGCTTCATGGACAACCTTTATCAACCCGTTATATGATTCTGTGCAATCTTGGAATTCCTACACGGCCGTTCCTTGAACATACATGCCCTCTTCAACCCGTGTCCGGTGTGACTTGTATAAAAGCAAGGGTCTTCCCATGGTTGTTCCAATCCATTCCAACTTCATGATTGCTCCAATCCTTTCCGGCTTCATGGACAACCTTTATCAACACGTTAAGTGCTTCCTTGAATCGTTTCGCTTGATTTCTTGTGATTGGTCCAGGCGGCACTTCAAGAGGATCCACATTTCTTCTTCCGGCTTGGCTCTCATCATTCCCCTCCTCTTGAAAAGGATTTGTCCTCAAATCATTGCCTGCATCAAATGGACTCAGATCAGTAACATAAAATGTGACACTTACTAGATACTCACCTGGTAAATTTTTCTTGTAGGTATTATCATTGATTTTCTCAAGCATCGGAAATGGACCGTTTCCCCTAGGGTTTAACTTGGATCTCCTCTACAATGGAAAACTCTCCTTGCGAAAATGCACCCAAACCCAATCTCCAGGCTGAAAAATCTTGGGTCTCTTGTCCTTGTTCACCCTTGAAGCGACCCTGGCATTTTGTTTTACAATCCTAATCTTTACCTGTGCATGTAGCTTTCTCACGAAATCTGCCTTAGAATCAGCATCAAAACTCATAGACTTATTAAGTGGCAATGGCAATAAATAAACAGGAACCAATGGGTTAAAACCATACACAATCTCAAATGGTGAACAATGAGTAGTGTTATATAAAGCCCTGTTATATGCAAACTCCACAAATGGTAAACAATCCTTCCAAGTCCTAATGTTCTTCTTTATGATTGCCCCTAAAAATTGAATTAAAGTCCTGTTAACCACATCAATTTGCCCATCAATTTGTGGGTGACAGATAGTTGAAAACATCCGTTTAGTTCCCAACTTTTCCCACAATACTCTCCAAAAATGACTTCAAAAATTTCTCATCTCGATCACTAACAATGCTTCTAGGTATACCATGCGGACGCACTACCTTTCTAAAGAACAAATCAACAATGTGTATAGCATCATCAGTTTTATGACAAGGAATGAAATGAACCATTTTAAAAATCCTATCCACAACCACAAAATTAGAATCTCGACCATGCCTAAGCCTAGATAATCCTAACACAAAATCTATGGAAATGTTTATCCATGGCTCACGAGGAATGACACTATACTCATATAACCAATCTAAGAAGTCACCTAAACAAGGAATGGGATGACGATACTTTACCGTAAGGTTGTTGATGGCGCGGCAGTCAACACACATTCTCCATATCCCATCCTTCTTGGGCACCAAAATCACAGGCACTGCACATGGACTCATGCCTTCTCTCACGTATCTCTTCTCCATTAACTCATCTACCTGCCTTTAGGGTTCCTTCGGAAAGACATTTTCAAAATCCTGCACAATAGACACAACCACACTAGGCAAAGAGTTAGATAGTTCGTTAGTATTAAGACAAGTTTCTTTAAAAACCAGCAACAACATAGGTTGCTTCATCACTAACGCTCTCCTCACTACACTTACTCTTGCCACACAACTCTCCTTTTGCAAGGCTACCCTCTCCTTTTCACTCACCACCAAAGTTGATCCCCCTTCAACTTGGCCTCTCACACTCTTTCCAGCCTTCCTCTCCTTTTCCTTTTGATCTTGACTTTTATATTCCTTTTTCTTCTCATTGTCTTTTGCTCTCTCACTCTCACTCTGCTTTTCACTCACCTTATGTTTTGCAAACGACTGTTGTAGCTGCAACTGATCCTCATACACTTGTTTAGGGGTTAAAGGTTTAAGGTTAAAACTTTTCCCTTAGTGAACAAACGTATACTTGTTAGAAAAGCCATCATGAACAACCTTCCTATCAAATTGCCATGGCCTCCCCAACAACACATGACATGCTTGCATTGGCACTACATCGCATAACACCCCATCCTCATATCTACCAATGCAAAACCCAATCAATGCTTGCTTACTCACCTTAGTCTCTCCACTATCATTCAACCACTGCAATTTATATGGACTAGGGTATCTAACAGTTTTGAGCCCCAGCCTTTCAACAATAAAATTGCTAACTACATTGGTGCAACTTTCCCCATCAATAATCAAACTACAAATGTGATCTCCTAGATAACATCTAGTATGAAATATATTCTCTCTTTGCACCTCATCTTCTTCCTTCACCTACACATTCAAAGCTCGCTTCACTACTGCCACTAGCCTTCCCATTGTAGGCTCCTCATCATCACTAGCATCCTCTAATGGAGGCATATCATCTTCTTCACTATTCCCCTCAGTCTCATACTCTCCATCATCACGCAAAATCATCACACGCCTATTTGGACATTGACTAGCAATATGGCCTCTACCTTGGCATTTAAAACATCTAATGTCACAATTTTCTAGAAGTAGAAGATTCAGGGTTACCTTGGTTACCAAGAGTAGAACCCGCTTGCCTCAGCTCTCCTTTTGGTTTAGTGGGTAAAGGCTTTTCTTCTTTCTTCCATTGGTTGGTCTTCCAAGTAGATGAACCATTACCCTGTGGAAACCGTGCATTACTACTACCTTTCCTCTTGTGCTGGTTCTCAACCTTTATAGCCATGTAAACCATATCCTCCAATTTTACATAATGCTGCAATTCAACCACATTTTGGATTTCTCTATTCAACCCCTCAAGAAACCTAGCCATTGTAGCCGCTCTATCCTCCTCTACATTCGCCCTAATCATAGTGACTTCCATCTCCTTGAAATACTCATCTACACTTCGGCTTCCCTACCTCAAAGTTTGCAACTTGTTGTGCAATTCACGATAGTAATACGCAGGCACAAACCGCTTCTTCATCACTCTTTTCATCTCTTCCCAAGACTCAATAGGTGGCTCGCTGATGGGTGTCGAATCCAACAAAAATAAAAACCTACTCCTAGACAATTATATGATTTGCGTAAAGTAGTGAGTAGGGTCGTATCCACAGGGATTGGTTAAATATATTTCTATTCAAAGAGAATAAAGAGGAAAAGAAAAATGGGGGGGTTTTTTTGTGAATCAAAATAATATTGAAACAAAATAAAATCGAATATTGATAAAAGCCTAGCCAAAGGAATCAAGATAGTTTAATTTGAGGAATTGATCATCGATGCAAATGTTTTCTATTCTTATTTCTAGATAAACTGGTTATGGTTATTAACAAGCTCTAATAACCTATCTCTCCTTACTTCCTCGATAATCAAAACAAGCTCTTTGATTATTTCTCTTATCGATTAGATACCCTAAACAAGCTCTTAGGATTTAATCTATCAATAGCATTAAAAACAAGAGAGACCACTAATTCATGCCAGTAGATTATAAGATAACCTATTTAAACAAGATCATACATCTCCATAACATGAATTTGATCATCTATTTTATAATCAAACATGTTATTGTGTCACCGAGACTAGAACTATCAAACAATTACGGATTTAACGAGCTAGTTGACAATATATTAACTTGCTAATTGAGTAGAAGAGCTCTAATTCATACCAATCAACAAAGATAATATTGACAAAACTTCCAGAAGATATATAAATATCTAAAAACAAAGAATAGATTAAAGATAACTCAGTTAGATCTCACAATTCGTGAAGAATTAAACTTCAATGATCCTTTGGCTAGAAAATCTGCTTAGCTACACATGCTCATCCTTAAAACGAAAATTAAAAGTAAAAACATGATAAGTCTCTGTTTCCGGTTTCCTTACTCTGCCTCCTTCCTTCCTTCTTGTCTCCAAGATGATGAAAACTCCTCTAGGGTTAGTTCTATTTATATTGTTAAGGGAATGACAGATGATCTTTTGCTAGCAAGATACGAAAATATCTTTCCTTTTTATGTAAATCTCGAGAAGTGAATAATCATCCACCTGGCACACCCTACAACACGGCCGTGGGTTAAGCCGTGTCTTCCTCTGTGTATAATTCACATATCATCTTCCGTGTCCAGTGTATGCCACGACTTCAACCACGGCCAGATCCTAAGCCATGCCGTCCTCTGGTTGATGTTCCACAATTTCCCATCCTTATTTAGTATATGGCACAGCTTCCATCACAGCTTCCACCACGGTTTCCACCACGGCTTCCACCACGGCTTCTACCACGACTGTATCACAAGCCGTGTCTCTCTCCTTCTCGTGCAGTGTATAGCATGGCTTGTACCACGGCCATATCTCAAAACCTTGCCTCCTTCTAGACACACGGCCGTGTACTTCAACTACACGCCCATGTACTTTCCTCCGGCGGTGTAAATCCTTATCTTTGATCCAAGTTGTAGATGACTTCTCTAATTTACTTGAATTAGCACCCTTGACTCCATTTAACCTGATTTATCACCATAATAAAATTAAGTACTATTTCCTTATGATTTCTATAAAATCAATAATAAATTAACACAATTCACACTATAAAGATTGAGTATAAAATGGCTCTATCACTCGCCATTCCTTCTTCGATTCAACATTAATTGATCCCACCACACTATAGCATAATTCGAAAACTCAATGGCAGCAAGTTTCACTTTCTTTCTCCCACTATAGTTGTGACAATCAAATACCATCTCTACCTTCTTCTCCCACTCTAAGTACGCCTCGGGATCATTCTTCCCTTGGAAAGGAGGAATCTTCATCTTTATGCCACTCAATTGATCATCCTCTCTATTCCTATCTCCTCTATCTCCCAATCTCTAGTTCCTCTATTCCGACCACTATAACCTCTATAACTCCCAACAGAAGGCTCATAAAAATCATCATCTGACATTTCATCTCCACCCCCCGGTACTTTCCTAGAACGACTCTCCCTCTTACGCCCTTGGAATACGTTTGTGGATTGCTCTAGTCTTTGCTCTACCGTCTCATGAATTTGTTCCATTCCTTCTTGGAACATCCTCTTCATTTCTCCCCTCAACGCCTCAATTACTAACCTAGCATCAAACCTTCCCCTCTCACCTTCAAGAGAATGTTGTCTCGACATAGTTCCTGCAGAAAAGATTAGTACTAACACAAATATATATATGATTAAACCTCACGATACACTCCCTTACGTGTTTCGCTCAAATGATGATATCACACAGTCACTCGTGTATTCTCACAAACAACGATGATATCAACTCGCCAATTTCCCCGTCTCAATTCTCTTGGAACAAACCCGAACTACACCGATTTCCTTCCGTAGAATTCAAAAACAACTCTAGGGTTCATAAATTTTCCTCTATTTTTCTATCCGAATTTTTTTTTTGTCTTGGTTGTTGCTCTTGATCACGTTTTTCATTTCTTTTCTTTTCTCTTCTTTTTTTTTTCGTCATGATTTTTACTCTTTTTTTTTTTTTTTTAACAATCGCCTAGTCGATATTACACTATCAAAAGACAATCAATACTATGAAATTGAATACAATAATTGATATGAACGATTAGAGTTAGGGTTTTTGAAATTACCTTCCTCAACCGAACTTGATGTTTTGACAAACCTAAGCTCTGATATCAAACTGATATGAACCACGCCAACCCCTTGACGAAACCCAATACCAATACGTTCGGAATTCGTTGCCTAAGACGCCCAAACACCTAAAGTGGAAACCGTGACCCGTTGTCTATAAGCGAGACAAGAACCTTGGTATAAAAATGAAGACACCACAATCGGGATGGAAGACCGATTGATAAGTCGGGATGAACCCCACGGAAATCAATCCGATAAGATCAATTTAGTTCTTGAAGAACCAAGAGAGGTGCCTCTCAAAAGTGTTTAATGTTCAAAGATGTAAATTCTAAGTTGTTCTAAACCCTAGGAGCTTTTATACTAGGGTTACAATTCGTGAAAAACAAGTCCAAAACGACGTAGCTTAGATAAGTTGCGTAAAAACACGAAAACAGAACAAGCTGGCCGGCAGGGGATACACGGCCGTGTACACGACCATGTACTTTGGCCGTGTACTTTTCTGTGCACATTCCGATCACATACACGACCGTGTACTTCTAGTTGTGTATCTTTCTCTGGATTTGCTTGTCTCCATACACGGTCATGCCTTTTAGCCATGTATCTAGCCGTGCATGATTATGTGCAATCTTGGAATTCCTACACGGCCGTGCCTTGAACATACACGCCCTCTTCAACCCGTGTCCGGTGTGACTTGTATAAAAGCAAGGGTCTTCCCATGGTTGTTCCAATCCGTTCCAGCTTCATGATTGCTCCAATCCTTTCCGGCTTCATGGAAAACCTTTATCAACCCGTTAAGTGCTTCCTTGAATCGTTTCGCTTGATTTCTTGTGATCGGTCCAGGCAGCACTTCAAGAGGATCCACATTTCTTCTTCCGGCTTGGCTCTCATCATGGATCTCATCATTGAAAAGTACACGGCCGTGCCTTTTAGCTGTGTATCGTGTATGATTCTGTGCAATCTTGGAATTCCTACACAGTCGTGCCTTGAACATACATGCCCTCTTCAACCCGTATCCGGTGTGACTTGTATAAAAGCAAGGGTCTTCCCATGGTTGTTCCAATCCATTCCAACTTCATGATTGCTCCAATCCTTTCCAACTTCATGGACAACCTTTATCAACCCGTTATATGATTCTGTGCAATCTTGGAATTCTTACACGGTCGTGCCTTGAACATACACGCCCTCTTCAACCCGTGTCCGGTGTGACTTGTATAAAAGCAAAGGTCTTCCCATGGTTGTTCCAATCCGTTCCAACTTCATGATTGCTCCAATCCTTTCCGGCTTCATGTACAACCTTTATCAACCCGTTAAGTGCTTCCTTGAATCGTTTCGCTTGATTTCTTGTGATCGATCCAGGCGGCACTTCAAGAGGATCCACATTTCTTCTTCCGGCTTGGCTCTCATCATGGATCTCATCATTGAAAAGTACACGGCCGTGCCTTTTAGCCGTGTATGATTCTGTGCAATCTTGGAATTCCTACACGGCCGTGCCTTGAACATACACGCCCTCTTCAACCCGTGTCCGGTGTGACTTGTATAAAAGCAAGGGTCTTCCCATGGTTGTTCCAATCCGTTCTAACTTCATGATTGCTCTAATCCTTTCCGGCTTCATGGACAACCTTTATCAACTCGTTATATGATTTTGTGCAATCTTGGAATTCCTACACGGCCGTGCCTTGAACATACACGCCCTCTTCAACCCGTGTCCAGTGTGACTTATATAAAAGCAAAGGTCTTCCCATGGTTGTTCCAATCCGGTCCAACTTCATGATTGCTCCAATCCTTTCCGGCTTCATGAACAACCTTTATCAACCCATTAAGTGCTTCCTTGAATCGTTTTGCTTGATTTCTTGTGATCGGTCCAGGCGGCACTTCAAGAGGATCCACATTTCTTCTTCCGGCTTGGCTCTCATCATTAAGAGGACTTTCTGTGTTTATTTGAACAGAGCGAGAGTAATTTCTAAGTGTGAGGTAGCGCCAATGACAACTAGGGAAGTTTGAATTATAATCACTAAGTGCACTTGGTTAGTCTTTCTCTACATTCATTTACAATTTTAGAGGGGCACGGTGATCACAGTTGTTGTTTATTGGCTTGGGCAAGTCTTATTCTCCCTCTACGTGTTTTTCAAAGTTTGTACTACGTTGAGTACAATTAGTGCTTAAGACTATACACAACCTAACGTGGTTCTGTGGATTTTTTGAAGTCAGCACAGCTACGAACATGGCCATGTTGAAGCTGGGGCTGCATCTATCAAACATTCTGTAGATTTTTTTGAAGTTAACACGGCTACGAGCATGGCTGTAATGAAGCTAAGGCTACATCTATCAAACATTTTGTGGATTTTTTAAAGTTAGCATGGCCATGAGCTTGGCCGTGTTAAAGCTAAGGTAGACTTGCCTTGTAAAATACCGCTTGTTGTGCTCCTTTTGTGGGTTTGTATGGCCCCAAGCATGGCCATGCAACAACTTGTGTTGAAAATCCACATATATATACAGTTTCTCTCTCTCCTCCCTCACTCTCTTAACTGTCACAGCAACCTTCCCTTACTCTCTCAACTTTCTTCTTCTTCAAAAACTTCACATTCACTCACTACATAATTCTTTCATTCCATTCGTTTCATGGCCACATTTAAGTTTTTCTTCCCTTTTCTTCTTCTTTCTCTTAAATTATTTTTCATAGACTCACACACTCGGCTAATTTTTCATGATTCATCTTACAAGTCTAACTTTATATGATGATTGTGGATGCAATTGTTTTTATATGTCATATTCCTCTTCCTTTAAGGGTAAGTAAATTCTTGCAAGTGTTTTGTGTGTAATGGTGCTATATTATGCCAAATTTCTCTTCACATTGCTAGGGCTCTTGATCGATGCTTGTTGAAATTTTTTGGGCTTTTGTGATCTTTATGCCATTAAAGGTTATTGAAGTCATAGGAGGTAATGGTCTGAATTTTTATTGCTAATTACACCACATTGCCATGTTTATGGTTCTTAAGTATCCATAAATTGGGGTTTTTGAAAAATCATTAGATATGGAAGGAAAGTTTGGCATTTTTGAGTGATTTTTGTGTGAAGAATCTATTTTTTATTTCAACATGGCCTTATGCACAACCAATTTCCTCCGCCCGTGCTAATTTAAATTTCTGTTATTCATATTTCTACCACACCTTCAGCACGGCCATGCTGAAGGCCGTGCTGAATTACATGACTCTCTCCTTCAATATATTTTCCTGTTTTGATGCTTTTCTTATTCTACATCAATTTTTCCTGGTTTGTTTGAGACTAAAGCATCCATGTGAGTCATGTTAAGCATATCTTGTTTGTAAATGCGTGTCTATCCTTTGAGTTATCATATTGTTATGTCTTTGCAACTCTTCTAAGTAGAGATGAGGTATAAGGGAGCTTACATGAAGAACGCCGCCCCACATGCCTCTACTTCACAAGCCTCAAAATCTAAAAAGAGGCCCTAGGTTCAATAGCCTCCACTAGAGCCCGTCAATATTCGGTTGAAACTTTCTGATGAAGCTTGGAGCAAGGAGAGAAGGGAAAGGCTTGAGGGCCTCAACTTTGGGAACAACAAATATTTAGATTGGAAATTGCTTCGAGAATACGAAATTGAAGATAGAATTTGCCCCCCATTAAATGTGGGTCCTTGGGCCACCTTGGTTGAGTTTAATAAATCAGCTTATAGAGAAATCACTTTGGAATTTCTCACCACTTTAAGGCTCATAAATCAAACGATGAGGTTTTAGGCATATGGTAAAGAGCACACTCTTCATCCTTCTAAGGTTGGCTTTTATCTGGGGTTATACTTGTTGGCTGAGAGTAATACTTGGGATTTCTAGCAATTGAAGAATGAATGGTTTGAGGGGGTAACAATTGAATCTTATTAGGCGCAATTGTGTGGTTATGTAGAGTGCGATGACCCTCCCCCTCGCTATCACCCTTCCAAATCGAAGGCCTCCTGCATGATCAACGTAAATATGCAAGTACTTCACCACATTTTAGCTCACACTATCGATTCCAAAAAAAGTAGCCATAGAGTCATCAACACTTTTAAAATCTTTCAAATGTATAGCATGGCCAACAATATGAGAATTAATGTGGGGCTGGAAGATTGCTAAATATTTCTATAAGCAGGCCTCGGATCCCAGGGTGAAGGGAATTTACTGTGGAGGATACATCACCAAGTTTTTAAATGGTTATAACATTTTTTAGGATCCTAGTTCAACTGATCCAAGCATCTCCTCCACCATAATTACTGATGGGCCATTCCGGGGGTTGGTAAAGCTGATTGACCGGCCTTCTTCAACTAGATATTCCACATCACCTAGAGGAGTTTCTTCTCCATACATTGCATCCACTTCCCGACCTCCCACTTATGAAAGAGAAATCCAGCAATTGAAGCAAAAATTTTAAGAAGAAAGGAAGTTGAACCAGCGGGAATGAAAGAAGAATAAGCGCTTTCGAGCGGCTGTCTGGTACTTCTTGGAGAGGCTTACTAGTTATTTCTCTTCTCTACTAGCTAATCTACCTACATATGAGTCTTCTCCTGAGCAAACTTCACTTGGAAACAATGCTCTTGAGCCATCAAAGAGATGTGAGAAGAGATAGAAGAGGAAGAGGGCGAAGAGGAAACTAATAAGGTTGAGGAAGATGTGGAAGAAAGTGACGAAGGAGGAGGATTGATTTTTTTTTTTTTTTACTTGATTGATTGATGTTGCTGTTTGTGTACTTTGTTTTACATGAGACTTTTACTGACATTTTCTTTTATTATGGTCTGTACATGCAGTTGAGATCCCCATTCAGGGAAGACTCTAGATCTACTAGGTGATTTCATCATTTATCTAGATTAGGATAGTCTAACTTCTCTCTTTTTTTTTTTTACCTTTGATTTCTTTGTTTTTTTTTAGGATGATGTAGCACAAACTTTGAGTTCACAACTCCAATGATGACATGCCACTACTGTTTTGCTCTTATACCCGATCTTTAGACTCTACGTGCAACTGTACACATATAAAAACCAGGGAAGTTCTTAGTGTCCTTTTCTTTCTATTATTTTTCATTTCGTTTTTCCTTTTCCTTTTTATGTGCTTGATTTGGGAAGACATTAGGGACAATGTCTTAAATAAGTGTGGGAAGGGGTATATGGAACGAAGAAAACTGAGAAATTTGGCTCCTGCTTTACTTGTGTTATTTATGCACTATCTTATTAAATTTCCCCCATTTACAAGTTTGCAATTGAGTTTGAATGCTGATCTTGAATCATTAAAAGGCGAAATCCTTGAAATTGTGCTCATAAAAAAAAAATAGCATTCTTGAAGAGAAGAAGAAAAGTCAGCAATTTTATGTTCCTTGCTTGCCTATTATTGGACTTAGTACACTTAGTTGGAGTTTTAGGATGAAATCTAAGTGGGGTAATCTTACTTGCTATTTAATTATTGATTCTGGAGTTTTGAAATAAATCGAAGTCCTTAGTTTAAAGTTAAATGGTTATATGTTAAGCTTATTGGTTAATATGTTTACCTTTCAAAAGCTTTGAGAGCTCTTATAGCTTTTTGTGAAAGGTTCATATGAAGTCTATCACTTGGTGATTCCTCTTAAGTAATCTCTTTGAAAATTAATTAATTAATGTGTTAATTGAGCAATAATGTGAAAAGCTTAGTCAGTATGGGTTGGCTTTAGTCCCTCAGAAGAGCGAAGTTTGACTCCACTGCTGACTTGTCAATCAATTAAAGAAATAATAAGCCACTTGATATGCTTAAAACCAAGTTTAAGCACATGCAAATGAACCAATTTGCAAACCCTAAAGGATAAGATCAAAATCGGTTCAAAGTGCAACAAAATTGCGTGAACCCTAATTGATGGAATGTGATCCAAATGATAAAATTTAGTGAGATTAAAATCACAATGATGATATTTCTCAATTGAATCAAAAACTCAACTCAAATTCCAATAGAATCCCAATAAAAAACATCAACAATAAAACCATGACCCTTCCTCACAATAAGGCCCTTCCACGTAAAACAATGTATAGTGAAATTGATTACAATAACAAGTGACAAAAACCAATCAATGATATATAATGAAAAAAGAGGATACGATTGACGCCAATTTCAGATCAAAGAACCACCCTAGTCAACCCTAGATATGACTCACTAGTGATGAAAATGAAAAACACCATAGGGAATTGATATTACTCACAATTCTCTATGTTGCAACTCGCCACAATTTCAATTTTTGGATTGAAATTGATAAGAGCCAATGAAATTAGGAAGAACCCTAATCTCTCACACAAAAAGTGTATGCTGCAAAATTCAACTCTATCTCCTCAAAACCTTACTTAAGCAAGTATTTACACTTGCTCTCTTTAGGGTTAAAATGGTTAAAAAATTAAAAGTATGCCACTAAAAGGCGGCCGATCCTAAAACACAAAAATATAACCAATAAAATGTTTCTTTATAGGTTTAAGTATAGCTTACACGCTTGACATTAGTGTGTTAGTTCGCCATCCTATAAAACTGAAAAATGTACCTGCTAAAATGCAAAGCAATTATACAATGGAAACGAAGACACTAAACAAATGTCTTTGAGGTCTAATTGTTGAAAGATGAACCTCATCGCTAAATTTTGTAATCCTTTGGCTCTTGCTCTGATGATGGGTCTTGTAGGTGTATGATTCCTATCATCTCCTTGAGCTTGTGGAAGATTTGCCCTCAAATCTAATAGGTCTTCATGAACATCATCTGGCAAATATGGTGATAGACTTGCAACATTAAATGTAGCAGAGACACCGTATCCTCCTAGCAATTCTATTATGTATGCATTGTTGTTGATACGTCTGGCAACTCTGAAAAGTCCATCTGCTCTGGGTGATAGCTTTTATGACTTCTTATGAGGAAACCTATCTTTGCTGAGATTAATCCAGACTAAATCACCTGGATTTTAAATTCTGGTTTTCCTGTTTTCATTACCCTGAAGTTTCTGCTGTTCCTATGTTTTCTGAAGATGTTCAGTTATCCTCTGATGAAGTTTCTGAATCTCCTAGGCTTGTTCTACTCCACTCAAGCTTTCTTCCTTTAATGCAAAACTAGCTATGAAATCCAATGGAAGAGTAGGATTATAGCCATACACGACTTCAAATGAAGACTTACTAGTTGAATTATAGGGAGACACAAGTCCTAATCAGTAAGATTCTTGCCAACCGTTGCTCTTAGTAAGGTACCAAGAGTACAATTAACAACCTTCGTCTGGCCGTCAGTCAGTGGATGGCAAGAGGTACTATACATGAGTTTAGTACCAAGTCTTCTCCATAGTGTCTTCTAGAAAAAGCTAAGAAACTTAGTGTCTCTGTCAGAAACTATGTCGTGTGGAACACCATGTAGTTTTACAATTTCCTACACAAAAAGGTTAGCTATAAATAGTGCATCGTCCATTTTGTTAAAGCGATCAACAACAACTATAATAGAATCATTTCCTCCATGTCCTGGGTAGACCTAAAATAAAATCCATGTTGATATCAGTCCAAGGTTAAGCAAGTATAGGCAAAAGCATATATTTACCCTGAACCCCTTTCTTTCCTTTTGCTCTCTTACATACCCCATACCTTTCCAGTACCTTATGAACATCCTTCATCATGCCCTTCCAATAAAAATGTTCTTTTAACAAAGCCAGGGTCCTTTTTTCACCAAAATGACCAAATAACCCTCCAGCATGTGCTTCCCTCACTAATAATTCTTTAACAAACCTACAAGGAATATACAATTTTCCAGCCTTATACAAAAAACCATCAATCATATAATACCCCTCAAATATTTCCCCCTAGAACATTTCTCAACTACTATCTTTTAGAGATTTATCATGCATATATTGTTCCTTCAGCAATTCAAATCTAAGCAGTGTCGATTGTAGAGAGGTGATAAATATATACATGCGTGATAAATCGTCAGCTACCATATTCGTGTTACCCTTCTTGTACTTAATCACATATGAAAAACTCTCTAGAAACTCTACCCATGTAGCTTGGCATTTTGACAGATTTTGCTGACCTCTGAAATGTTTTAAGGATTCATGATTTGTATAGATAATGAATTCTTTTAGTAGAAGATAATGCTGCCATGTCATCAATGCCCTCACTAAGGAATAGAATTCCTTATCATATATTGAGTAGTTTAAAGGTGCACCACTCAATTTTTCACTGAAATATGCAATAGGCCTTTTATCCCACATCAACATAGCACCAATCCTTATCTTTGAGGCATCATATTCTAATTCAAAAACTCTGTCAAAATTATGTAAAACCAATACTAGAGCACCAGTAAGTTTTACCTTTATCTCCTCAAAACTCTTTTGGGCCTTCTCACCCTAAATAAAAGGAACATTTTTCTTGGTCAGTTTAGTTAAAGGACTGACAATACTACTAAAGTTATGGATAAATCATTTACAAAATGAAGCTAGTCCATGAAAACTTCTTACCTCGGCAATTGATTTTGGTGTTAGCCACTCTCTAATAACCCCCACTTTCTCTTCATCAACCCTGACACCAGAACCAGATATAATAAATCCCAAAAATGTTACCTTAGTTTGGTAGAAAGAATACTTCTGGAGATTAGCATACAATTGTTGTGCCCTCAATACTGAAAATACAGCCTGTAGATGCTCTACATGATTTTTTAGTTTTTTGTTGTATATCAAAATGTCATCAAAATAAACAATAACAAATTTACCTAGAAACTCCTTCATTACATGATTCATTAACCTCATAAAAGTACTAGGAGCATTAGTTAAACCAAACGGCATGACCATCCATTCATATAATCCATGGCGTGTTTAAAAAGCAATCATCCATTCGTCTCCCTCCATTTGAATTTGGTGATATCCGCTTTTAAGGTCCACCTTGGAGAATACCTGTGCACTATATAGCTTATCTAACATGTCATCAAGTCTAGAAATAAGATACCTGTATTTGATGGTGATTTTGTTTGATGGCTCGGCTATCAATGCACATCCTTCAAGTGCCATCCTTCTTAGGGACAAGAAGGGCTAGAACAGCACAAGGACTGATACTCTCCCTGACAAACCCCGTTCCACCAACTTATCCACCTGGCGCTTCAATTCCTTAGCCTCCTCAAGATTCATACAGTATGCAAGTTAGTTTTGTAAAACCGATCTAAGCTAAAAGTCAACGGCATGCTCAATACCTCTTAGAGGTGGCAATCCCTCTGGCAATTCATTTGTAGAAAGATCACTGTAGTCATCCCATACATGAGATACTATAGGGGGTAGATGCTCATGCCTATCCATCTCTAAGGCATACCTCATCTACGATAAATATACTAGTCTCTCATCTGCTATGGCCTCCTCTAACTCATACTGTCCCACCAATAAGGTCTTCTTCTTCCCAGTCTTACTTATCTACCTTTGAGCCTCTTGGACCTCTGAAGGTGACATTGGGTTCAACACTATACGTTTACCTTCTTTCTAGAACACATAAGCATTTCTAAAGCCATTATGTAAAACCCTCCTATCATATAACCAAGGCCTGGTAAGCAATATATAGGATACACACATGAGAAAGATGTCACATACAATCTCATCATGATATTTATCCCCTAAACTGAAAGGTACCTTAGCCCTCTAGGTAACATGCAAACTACCCTACTCACACAGCTAATGCAATTTATAGGGTTTAAGATGTGGGGTAGTGACTAGTTTCAATTTAGTTATTAATGATGCAGCCACTACATTAGTACAACTACCGCCATCAATAATAATAGCACGCAGATTACCTTATACCCTACAAGAGATGTGGAAAAAAAATTTCCTCTACTCATCATCATTAGTAGGAAAAGAAGTCAAAGCTTGACGCAATACATTAATAGATAAATACTGATCATTTCCCTTATCCTCATGTACTACAACATCAGTGTCAACATAATACTCATCTAATAACCCTGGCAGATCTATGGCCTCAAGCATGTCTTCCTCATCTTCCTCACTCTCAACCTCCATAGTAGTCATAACCCTCTTGTTTGGACATTGAGCAGCCATATATCCAAAACCCAAGCATTTAAAACATTTGATTTGATGACTTTATCCTCCTGATGTCCTAGCTGCGGATGGTTTATTTTCATTTCTTGTAACTGTTTTTCCTTTCCCCACTATCTCCTTCTCCCCTCTACTATCCTACACCATTGGGCTCTTTTCTGCATTTCTACTGTATTCCCCTCTGTTAGCCTGTTTACCCACAGAACCATACAGTTTTGTAGAAGTCCTATACCTGTTACTCACTGCTCTAAATGGATTAGATCGCCTCTGTCTTTCCACTTTCAGAGCTAGCTAAATGGCCTTCTCAAGGGTATTATGCCTTTGGAGCTCTACAATGAAGGCAATCTCATACTTCAACCTTGACACAAATCGTGCTAGGGTTTGTTTAGGAGGTTCAACTGACTCACATATGATCATCAATGTCTCAAACTCCTGTACATACTCGTCAACTGTTTTGCCTCCCTGCCTTAGTGTTTGGAAACGCATAAACAACTCCTGCCTATAGTGCTTAGGTATAAACCTCCTTCTCATAACTCGTTTCATCTCCTACCATGTATGTATCTCCACCTTACCATCCATTCGCCTACTAGCCACTAGATTCTTCCACCATAAGGCAACATCACTAGTAAACTCAATAGCTGCAAGGTGAACCCGAATGTGATCATTAATCTCATAACATTAAAATAGGCCCTCAACCTTATCCTCCCAATCCAAGTAGGCTTCTGCAGAACCCCTTCTAGTAAATGAAGGCATCAGCAATTTCACATATTCTAAGCCTCAAGGTGATCTAAACTCACGATTAGGGTAAAGCTCATTTTTAAAGTTACCATCCCTTTCCTCCCTAAAAGCATGATAATCACCTTCCATCCTCCTACCTTTATTGCCTCCAACAGCTTCATCCCTACGAGCATTCTGATAGGCTACTCAAAGCAAGGGTGCCTAAGGGTTTGCCACTAGTGGTTGTGCCATCGTCATTTGATCTACCTGTGTTGTTAATGTAGCAACAATAGGGGATGAGATCCTGCAATTGTTCTTTTAGTGTTCTTCCACCTGCAGCACGACGACCCTAACCTCCTCCAACCTGACTATTGGCCCCATTGCCAATTCCACCATTCACACTATCATTTGACATAATATTGAAATATATATACACTCATAATCACTCCTTCACAACAACCACACACTTTTACGCTAACAACAAACCTTTTTGGCACCAACCACAACAAAACAACACAACTCACCTTCATGGTTCAAGTATACAAACACCCTTAAACCATAACATACACCACAACAACACACACTCACACACACCTACGGTGCAACAAACAACTAATGCAACGTACTTGGTCAATGGCTTCACACACACACTCCCATGCTTCATTACATAACCACGTAACACACACTCTCCTACGATTCACTTCACTTCACACCACAACACATACTACAAATATTACGGCACAAAGAAAATGAATCCAAGCTTAGTCAAAATGCATTCAAAGAAATTAATGCACAATTACTCCACAAGTAATTATGGAATTCAATTTCAAAATATTTCCCAATCTTCACGACAAGGTCTTCGTGGCAAGATGACTACTACAAGGATAAAATTTTGAACCAAAAACTTCCAATTCCAAAATCACTAAGAACAACACAGCATAATCAATTCAAATATAATTCTAATGGAATCTATTATAATGATTCCTCAAAACTAATCACGGCAAGGAACCCTAAAATCAACCTCCTTCGAATTCAACTCACAATTACTATGGAATTAAGGAACAATTCAACACAAGAACTTAATTCCACTTCTCATAACTTCAATTTCGAAATGAAAGGACAAGAACCCTAAATCCCCAATTTGTGATTCACAAATTCCCCTTCCACAAACCTATGCTCTGATACCAAATTATGATGTGCTTCAATTGAATTTCAATACCAATCAAAGAAAAGAAGAACAATTGAATCCAATTTCCAATAATTAGCGTGAACCCTAACAATAAGAAGAACCTTAATTTTGCATGATGATGAAATAAGAAGAACAAATCCAATTATGTACCAGATATTACACACTAGTAATAATTGGAAAGGCTTGAGAATTACTGATATTAAGCACAATAATCCTTAAGCAAGAACTCGCCACAATTTCAATTAGAAATTAATAAGAGAAGATATGTGAAAGAGGATGCTCTCCACAACAAAATATCTGAAAAATGATTGTCAAAAAGTCCCTCACAAAACCTAAGTGACAAGCATTTATACCCTACTCTAAATAAGGAAATTACATCAATGTAAAATAGGGCAAAACTGGTCCTAAAGGGGCACTTGAAGAACCGATTCATCCACATGGAATGAAGTGAAGATGGTCGATTTTCTCCAAGTGAAATACAATGAAATAAAGCCGGTTCCTCTTGTCTTTGTAGGGTCAAGTATAACTTACTCACTTGACATTAGTGTGTTAGTTTGCCATCCTGTAAAACCGACAAATGTACCTGCTGAAATGTAAAGCAATTATACAATGGAAATGAAGACACTAAACAAATGTCTTCGGGGTCTAATTGTTCAAAGATGACCCTCATCGCCAAATTTTGTAATCCTTTGGCTCTTACTCTGGTGATAGGTCTTGTAGGTATATGATTCCTATCAAAAAGACTAACTTAACACAAATACAACAATTGCGATAATTGCTAAAGGATAGATAAAACCTTGTTTCAAAAAGCTAAAGCTCCGATACCAAATGATGCGAACCCTAGGTTGTGATTGTCCTAGAACCTGATCGAATGGAAAAGTAGCCCTAGAATCGTCTTTGGAACCAAGCAACAACTTGAACCTAACTTGAATAACGAATTAAAACCAAAGTTATAAAGAAATTACAACAAAAAACAAAACAACTTGATTTGATCGGAATGAGTTCCCAATGCTTCCCTTAAGAGCAAAAGACAATTCAAAAGTCCCAAATTCGAAACCCTAAAGGAGTATGACAAGAAAAAATGACAAGAAAATCACAATACGGCAATTAAAAGCCGGCGGTGTATGTGTAAGCCGACTAAGTAAGTCAACGGCCTAGAGTCCTAGGCCGGCATCATAAAGCCGACGGTCTTCTTCCGCTTCTAAGCAATCTTCAATATTAATAGTGGAGATGCTTGATAAATTGAAAATGATATTTTCCTCTATTAGCGCAAGTATTCGCAAAGCACGGTCCAGGTGTTCTTGAATAAGTCCATTCAAAGCTTGCTCCATGGGTTTTGCTCTTGCCCTTGTCATCGGTCCTCCAATTCCTTCCAGTGGGTCATAGGAAAAAATTGATGCAAGTTGATTTCCATCAGGGATAAAGTCGGAGAAAGATAGCTACTAAGGCCAGAGATAGTACAGGAAATAGTAGACAAGGTTAAAGTAATAAGGCAATGAATTCTATTAGCCTAGAGTCGCTAGAAAAATTATGCAGACAAACGACAATGCCCTTTAGAATTTCAAGTTAGAGATAAAGTATTATTGAAGATATCTTCAACTAAGGGGGTAATTAGTTTTAGACTACGAGGTAAATTGAATCTAAAATATGTGAGTCTATTCAAAATTCTAGAAAGAGTCGGGACAGTTTTGTATAGGTTGGCCCTACTACCAAGTTTGATTAGGGTACATGATGTGTTTCATGTATCGATGTTATGAAAATTTGTACTAAACCTAGATCAAGTAGTGACCTTGGAACCTTTGAAGGTATAGCTAGACTTGTCCTCTATAGAGAGACCTATGAGGATAGTGGATACTAAGGAACAAGTTTTAAGAAGAAGAAGAATTCCGTATGTCAAAGTATAGTGGACAAATCAAACAGAACAAGAGGTGACATGGAAATTAGAAGAAAAAATGAAGAAAAAGCAACCAGAACACTTTCTAATTCCAGGTAACATTCGAGGACAAAATTTTTAATAAGGGGGGGAGAATGTAATATATGGTTCTAAAAATTTTATGCACATATTTATCTAATTATAATTACTAAGTAAACAAGTAAATAAATAATATAAGAGCGAGGGCAATCGTGCAAATAAAGATAAAAGACAGGAGCATTTTTGTCTTTTCCTAATGGGATTATATATATACAACTAAACTAACCTAAGGTTCTCCTTTTTGCATATTTGACCATTCATAGCAATCTAGAGAGATAAAGCAACACAAAGAGAGAGAGAGCCTCTTCAGGAAAACCTAAAGTAATTTAAGGAGATATCACGATGCAACAAAATGGTAATGGTTTGGAGTTATTGCAAGACCTATTCTAATAGTGAAAACCCAATCATAGAACGATTTTGGTTGTGTACAGGGATTGAATTGAAGAACAGGTTTAAGGATGGATTGAACAAGCACAAAAGTTGTTGAATTTGGAGTTTCAAGCGTAATTTAACCAAGTAAGGAATTATAATTCATGTTTTCAAATTTTCTTAAGCTTAAGGTTAGAAAATGAGGAGATTTGATGAATTAATATAGAAAAATTAATGTTCAAAAAACATACTGAGAGATACAAGACCATCCAACACGATCATGTTGCCCCTGTGTTGATTAACCAAGACATACCGAGAGATATACGACCTCCCAGCATAGTTATGTTACCCTTGTGTTGAACTTAAAGGATGCACCGAGAGATACACGACCTACCAACATGGTCGTGTTGCCCCTGTGTTGAAACCAAGAGATACATAGCCTGTCTAAACGGTTATGTTTCGATCGTGTTGATGCCAAAATCCACTGAGATATGTGTGGAGCTACACGACCTCCAACATGGCCATGTTAAGTGAAAGACATTATCATTATATATATATATCTAATTACCTTTTTTTTTTATTAAACCAAATTCCACATAACCAAGATAATTAGTAAAACCTTAAATAACCTAATAGATTAAGAGAAATTAGGAGAGTTATATTATGTTTAGATTAGTACTAAGAATGATGTCTTGATGATTATACAAATATCAACTTAGCTTAAGTTTGGAACAAGACGTGCTTAAAGTTAGGATTCCAGGTACGTATTTACCTTGTTTGTTGTATGTGATTTCTAAGTAGTTATTTAATAATTTTTATGTGAAACATTGAAGTGCTGAAGTATTATATGAATTGCTTGAAGTATGTTGCTTGTGCTTAGCTCAGCTCAAGGGCCTGCAATGGCATATCCCTAGGAGGCACCTCGATGATCGGTATGCTACATTGTTCTTAATGAAGTCGTGTATCAAAATGATCCGAGGTATATTAGGGTTAGATGGGGCTTGTAATGACAATTCTCATTAAAGTTAGACAGGGTCCGAGTGGCAATTCCTATTAAGACAAAACTTGTGTGTGCCGGGGTCATGAGTACCTTTATGTGTTTTAATTCATTTTGAGATTTGTGTGTAAGTTGAAATGTGAATGTGTTGTGAATAAATTTTGCATATTCGCATGTATTATTAATGTGGTGTGTTATGCGCATGTGGGTGTGGTACTCACATACTAAGCTTAGGCTCACCCCCCTTGCTATATATATATATTTATATATATATATATATATATATATATATATATATATATATATATATATATATATTCAGCTGTAGGCGAGAACAATGAGCAAGCAGAATATGATGAGAACAAAGAGTTAGTAGGGCATTATATGGATGAGACAAGAAGAGAACATTATTATTATGTAGTGGAAAAGTTTTTGTAATTTGAAGTTTTATTAGCCAAATTGAAGTAATAGAGATAATTGTTATTTTGAGATTTGGTTGTTATTAAATAATGAGAATTAGAATGACTCACTTGAGAGTCATTTATTTGATTGAGGTTATAGTAGTATGATGGTTAATCTGAATGATCAGGTTTTGAAGTATTATGGAGTTTTAAAGCCTTAGTGTGTCGCTTAGTAGTAGTGACACGTGGCAGACTGTGATGCTCCAGGTTTTAGGGCGTTACAATATTCAAGACCTTTTACTTGGTAGAGTTGAACCATGGTTGTCCTTGCTTATGATGACGTTAATGGGTTATTATTACCTATGTTTAGTTCACATTTTCTTAGATGATGGAAAATTAGAAACAAGCTAAAGAAGTAGTGAGATAAAATAATGAGTTCAGTTATTATGTTGTATTTTATCTTTAGGACTTCCCTTAAGTGAACACCCAATAGGATCTCAGATAGATATTTTATAGATGATTTATGATATTGTTTCATGCTCTTGCTTTATTAGAATAGAGTTTACCTAGTTAGCTTTGTAATATCAACTGTTATTAAAGTTTATGCTCAAATGACTTGAGTAGGCCTAGCTATAGTTTTGTGATCATTATATTGCCTTGTATATATCGATTACTTAATTTGCCTGGTTAGTGATTATGTAACACTGATTTATATTGGAAGATGTGCTTTCTTTTGGATTCTTAAGTTAGCTCAAATATATGCTTAGAATTGATATGTTTGCATTTCATGGCATGGCATGGCATCTACGACTTAAGGGTCAATTTTTCAAAGCTCAATTTTTGGTTAAGGAAACACTTGATTTACTAAACTTGTTTTGAGTAGCACATAGAGATTACATTTGATCGGTTTCATGCTCGGTTAGAGTTTCCTTGATGAGGATCAACTAGCATCTAAGAGGACGGAACCAAAATCCTAAGATCCATTACAAGGTATTGGAGGCCCAATGACTAGAACTAGAGCTAAGAGAACGAATGACGCCTTACAAGGACTAGTCATAGACCTACAAGCTAAAGAATCAAATTACAAGAAAAGAGAACCAACACCTATCAATTTGGTTTATGTTTCCATGCAGGGATGCAAGGATTTGAAAGTCTTAGAATAGATATATTTTTATTAAACCAAAAAGGGAATAATTGATTCTGGTTTTGTTATTTGTTGAATTTGTTTAGTTTGTATTTTAGCATAATTGATTAGATGTTTTGGTCCATAGGAAGATAAAGCCACAAGCTATGTTAGGCAACTTAGGTTTTTATTTTTGGTTGTGTGATACCCTTATATCACCGAGTAGGGGGTCGGCACACACATCATCATTATTGAATTATTGAAAGAAACACATCTTTTCTTTGAAAAGAAAACCCTCCCATGTTCTTTGCGAAAGAACTCCCTTTGGATTTCTTCAACCGAAATTAATTGGGGAAATTCCTTTTGATAACTTAGGTTTCAATCAATAGGTGTGATTGGGGTCTAATTCTGTTCTACTTGTTCGAGACGTTCCATGGGATTTGATTTCAATTGCAATCACTAGGTTCTAGGTTTAACATACCTAGGGTTCACTCATCATTCCTAGTGCACTCTTTTATTGCTTGGTTTCATGCTTAGTTAAAGATGCCTAGTGCACTCTTTTATTGCTTGGTTTGAGTTGCTAAATGCCACTCATCTAGGATACTAGCTAGTACATAGCATGTGCATTAGCATGGCATTTGCATGTTGCATAAATATTGTGTTTATGCTTAGTAAATGATGAGGTTAAGCTTTGCTTATAGTACACACTTGAATTTATCTTCTTCCTTTTGTGTGGTTCATTATTTTTTTAATTATACTCACTTAGCTCATAATATGAGCTAACAGGTTAGTATCTTTAACCTCAAGTACAAGTACATGATAATTACCGAGCTTTTGGGAAGTTTTGAGTGTGCTAGCTCAGCAAGAAATGGAAACTTTAGCCTTTGAAAGTCCTATTGTTAGATGTATTACTGAATTTTGATGTAATTAAGTGTTAATGAAATGTAAATTTAAAGGTTGGAAATTCATTTTGCCATGGTTTGGAAAATCATAATATAGGTGATTTAAGTGGCTTAGGGTAATCAGTGAAATTTAGGTAAGTTAATACTTTTATCAGACTAAATGTGGTAGATGATGATTCACTTAAGTGACATAGAAACTTGATAATCATATTTTGAGTTAAGCGTGCTTAGTTTGCAATTTCTTAAAGATGGTTTTCTTAATGGGAATGCAGTAGTATTAATTGGGAGAAAGAGAAGTAGGTTTAAATTCAAAATGGAATTGTTTTGGATGTGAGTGATAAGTACAGGTGGAAGCTATTATTTAGCGTAATCTTTATTGTGAGGATGGCATAATGATTCACTTTTGATGTGCCAATTTGAGTAAACAAGTTAATTGAAAATCTGTTTAGTGGGTCGTTACATTGGGTTAATTACATTTTATTTTAAAATGTTTTACTTTACAACGTATAGAATTCCCCAATTAATATCTTCTTCGTCGTTTTTACAAGAAAATAGTAACTCATTTGACAAAGTAAATTAAATGTGATTAGCATATTTTTATGTATTTAACAAATAAATTTATAATACACTATTACAATTGCATATTTCTTCTTCTTTTTTTAAGTATTTTTTAGACTATGCATTTTCTTTTTCTATCGTTGGTCAAGCGTGATATTCTTTTTTTGTTCCTTTAATCAACAATCATGCATGTAATTTGAACAATTTAATTTGACTATATTAATATTGTATTATCTGCAAGTACCATTTAGGTCCTCTATACATCATGAAATATATTAACATGGGGACTTAGTGGGTATGATAATACAAAAATAAAGGACATGCACAACTCATATAAAACATAAATAACTTCCTTGAGCTTTTGAAATAAAAGGACATAAGTAGTTTAATCAAAATATAGAGATCTTGATTAACTTTTGATATAAACATGGATAAATCCTACGATATGTTTCCCCAAAATAAAAGAATACTACATTGAACTTTTTTGTTTGGTTTGGTTTATAAATTATGTTTTGATTAAATGCTATGGACACTATTTTCATATGTATTTTGCTATGTGTATATACAAAATTGAGTTAATGGTGTCACATGCGTGTGCTGTAAGTCTCATGTGCAGAGATGACACATGGATGAATAAATTATATAGAGAAGCAAAAAGGAGGAATAGTTAGTCTGATGGGCTTCAATGCGTAAGTGACAGGTAAAGAAGATTACATATTAACCTCACTATTCTTGAGCAAAAGTAACATATTTCTCAACTGAGTTTTGTTTCCTAAGTAAAAACTTGATAACACAATATCATTTTCTTGACCTTTCAATTGAGTCTCCAAATGAAAAGGAAAAACTGAGTATTTACAAAGTTTGTAGCTTAATGTAATCCATCAATTTTTATTTATTTATTTATTTATTTTTGTAGTTGATGGATGAAATGAACTTTCTTCCTTCATAGATCCTTGTATCGGCATTTTGTGAGTCCAAATCCATGAAAAATTCTATTGAGTGTATAGCTTACCCAAGAAAGGTTAAGAGGGAATGGACCAATTCCAATGGTTTTTATTCTAAACTTATCATGCTAAATCTTTTAAAGTCATCCAACATATGGACTAGACTTCCTATATCCTATCACTTGCCAAAAAAATCAAAGCCCAAATTATTTTTGCACTCAACCTAAAGTCTTGTGAAGTCAATTTAACCTTCTGCACTATGTTTTCCTTATGTGTATGTATGTATGTATGTATGTATAAAATTCATTTTGCATAATTATATGATGATGTTATAAGAAATAATGAATAAACTGCAACTTAAGAATATCATATTATGTGAATTTATTATTTTCTAAAAAAAAAAAGCTTATTTACGTAATTTCCACATGAGAATTGTAATTTAACATTTTTTATAATACACCAAACAATTCTAAAGCACTTAAAAGCTGATTGGATGTTAATTGAAATTGCAACTGTTTAGTATATATTTAAAATATTTATTTTGGGTTAATGAAAAAAATTAGTGCTTATTTGCTTAGTGTTTTGATGTTTATAATCATAATCTTATAATTTCGATTAAAGTTAATTTATTTAGGGATTTTTTTTCGTACTATACTTTCTAAAGTCAATAAACAAATATCTTATATAAGATTAGCAAATCAATTTATACCTAGTTTAATATTTTCTACTGGTGTTTTTCTAATCAAACATTATAAAAGGATAGTGAACATCTATAAATAGTATATAGTTTAACAACTTTAAGAGAGTATAAAATTGCAAAGTATAATTATTTAGTATTCTAACGACCCTAAGGGGTTCTAGTAGAAATACCTAAAAGTTGTTATATCACGTATATACCCATAATACGAAATTCGTCTTACAAGTTAAAGGTTACAAGACTTTAATTAAATCTCATTTAATTATAATGCATATAACTAACTATTATATAAAAATAATTAAAGAGACTAGTAATCCATAACACATAAGAATCGTAGAGAATCAGTATCCCCTATTAAAATTTTAAAATCAAGTAGTCAAAACTCGAAAGAAGTTTAGGCTTAGATAAGTTCAAAGGAAAATAGATTTTGAAAAGAATGAATGTACAAGTTTCAAAATTTCTTATCACTATATCTAAGTCTAGACCAACAATTACCCTATTCTATACTTGTTCATTGATATCTGAGTCCGAAGCTCTCTTAGCTTGATTCCTAGCTCATTCCTAGCTTTGACTAACCCTACAAATGAGAAGCTATTGGGGCGTAAGTTACATCCAGCTTAATGAGATATTCCATATACTGTACTGTCAAGTAAGTTCAAACAAGTTATTTATACAAGTATATGAATACATGACATGCATAAGAAATGCAACAAACTATATAACCATTTGAAAGTTATATATAGCATGGATTTAATGCCCCCCATTGCTTGGGATTAGGAAATTACGAATTACATGTTGGCTACAAATTCCAATTACTTGGGTTAACGACCCTTATGGCCCATAGATTCAATATCTTATCATGAGCTTAAAGCTCAAGCTTAATTTGTTATTAAAATGTTTAATCATGAGCTAGGCTTAAGTGAACTATTTATTATTACATATACATTTTCTTTCTTTTCAAAAATAATGGATGTGATAATACATAAAGATACCCTGAAGTGTGGATGCGAGTAGCACATACAGTCTTACTCACCCTTAGATAGTGAATCGCTAGACTCAAACTCAATTAGAAGGCAGTATTTCTTGGTTCTAAGTAGTTCCCAAAAGTCAAGGTAAAGTTACATATGAAATACTCCTCCATATAGCCTTTTTGTACCACCACATGAGGCCAACAACCTTCTTTGTACCACCACCATGGAATGTATGCCCAAGATTTATTTAAGTTAGATATAATTATGTTTATTCATAGGGTGACCACCAAACATTTGCGAACACTAGAAAGTTTTCTATTTTAATGCATAACCAATACACCCATTTATTCTTAATGTGTTATGATGTTTTGGCACTCAATAACATAATAATCAAACACATACAATTCCCATACACGATACAAATCAATTCATTATATATATATATAGTTTAATGCAACTAAACTATAAGCACATAACAAACACAATAATCATAGGAATATTCACTGGACCGTGATGCTTATTGGTTGTAGAGGTCTTTAGGCCTTCGGGTTCAAGGTTGAAATCACCTAATAATGAAAATAATATTTTATAAGTTTATGTATAATAAAGTATCCTAGATATCACCTAAATACGTTATAATTTCCATTTTTTTGTAGTTTCATATTTTGGCTATAACTTTCTCGTTTTAAATCTAATTTTCAAGTTCTTATAGTTTCAAGTGCTCATTGTTTGAGTCCATTTTAAAACCCTTTTCTCCTAATTAGTTCTAATAGTTAAAGGAAATTGTTTCTAATCAACTTGGGGACTTATTTGGACTTTTATTGGATGTGTAGGGTCATTTATCTACGATGAGTTTTTGGTTTTTAGTCAAATATTCAAGGTTAATTGTTATTGATTCTGATGTTGCCTATTTTTCACCTATATGTCTTGTTTGTCATATTTAACTAAATGTTCTCATTTTTATTTCTTTTATAATGATATTTTGTCATGTTTGCACTTTGGAAGTTTTGGAAAATATTGTAAAAGCTCTCTTTATGCACTAGTTTAGTGGTTGGGAACTAAACCTTCCACATTTCCAACTTTTTCCATCTCTAACATATGTTAATTTCTACTTAAGGCTCTTAAATGATGAAGCTTTCTTTATACATTAAAGAAAAGTGATTCCTAAGTTCCTTAAGAATGGTAATTGAAAGAGAAAAATAAATTTTTGAGTTCATTCATTTTCAAATCTTACACTTCTAACTTAATTCAAGAAAATTACACTACATTGTTACATCACATATTTGAATCTCTTGCTTAGTATAAATTAAATACATCACTAATAGTTATAAGAATAGAATATTCCTAACTATTCTAGTCTAGTTTACATGGAAAAATTACAAGAAAAAAAAAAGAAAAGAAAACAAGTACTAGTTAGTGTCTTACACTTGATAGTCATCTAGGTGGTGCTTTCTACTTCGCTCCCTTGCTCTCCCTCTTGCTTGGTGTTGGTCCTTAGTTTTCTTCTAATTTTTAACTCCTTAAATACCCTTCTAAATGGTGTGGAAGTTGTTGGTGGTTAGGGAAAATATTGTGGTTGTTTTAGTGGTGTGTTTTCCTTGTATGTGGTGGTGTGATGGGTGGATGTGGTGGTGGTCGATCGAGTGAAGCTTCCTAGCTCTTGGGAGTGTTTCTTGGTGTGTTTTGAAGTGATAATTAGAAGAATAAGGGAATGGGGGATGCTTCAAGTGCAGATGGGGGTAGGGTTATAGGGAATTGAGTTGTTTAATGCATGGTTTAAGCACATTGGTTAATAGAGTTAGTTGGGTAATGTGTTTGTTTGTTGGTTAAAGGAGTGTTTTAGGTTAAATTTCTTGCTTCTTATGGTAATTGTCAACTTCTATCAAAATTAAGTCATGTCTAGGCCCTAATCTACACCCCTAAGGTGTACTTAGCCCTCCCTTAGCCATTAGATTAAGTGTGTTGTTAAGCTCCCCTCCCTTGGATTGAGGTTAGCAGTTAAAGTGGTGATTTTGCCATTTATTTCAATGTGTCTTGTGAAATGGCATTTTTATCCCTTCACATTTCATCCTTACTAGGGGCTATTTAAGGGAATCTATTTTGCATCAATTGTCTCATTTTGTTTGATTTATTAGTAGAATTAATTCTTGCTAAATTATGTGATTTTATGTTTCTCTTAAGGAAAATTTCCACTTTTAAGGTTTTAAATTCGGTTAGGTTTCCATTTAGGTTTTTAGGGCTTAAGACTAGTTTTGATGTTTTCTATTGTGGCCTTAGAAATTTTTTAATGGGTTTAGGGTTTAGAATTTGAATTAGGGCTTTAGGTCGACTTTTGTTAGGGTTTAGGATTTCTAATATAATGGTCTACAATCAGAATTCATCTAAGGCCTTAGTTCATCAAGTTAAGGATACACCAATTGTATCAGCCACAGTAAAGCAAACCTAGGTTTAGAATCAAGTATTGTATTAACTTTTGAAAATATTTCCCAATACTTCCATATAACCTATTGTTTGAATTTGAAAATTCTTGGTGTTTACATTAAGTTTTAAGGATAAGTTTCCTATTGATATTTAGAATTATTATTATTATTATTATTATTATTATTTATAAGTTTTTATTGTGTTTTTTTTTTTGTACTTAAAAACTTTGTGAGGTTTATAGAATCAGTAGTGCTTATGGTGTGTTTAAGCTCCATTCAATTGCCTAATGCAATCACAAGACACATTTAATAATAGCATCTATTGGGCAATGTGTGGTTTAGTGGTTAAAGTAAGTGTAAGGTTAAATCAATTTCCTTATTTGTCAACTCCCAATTGTATGTCCACACATAACCTACCCTATAGGCTACCTTGCTTAATGTGTTGTCTTAATCCAAGGGATAATAGCTAGTCTTAGGTAAAGCTTGGGTTTGTTATAGGAATCAAAATCCATCAAGACCTATCATTAAGGCAAGAGCTAAAGGATTTCAAATCTTGACGATGAAGGCCCATTTTGAGCACATCGACTCTGGAATTATTTGTTTACTAACCTCTTTTCTCTTATTCATGTATTGTATATTCCAATAGGCACACTTGTCATACTTTACAGGATGATGGACAAACTCACTAAGACTCAGCTTATGGGTTATCCATGGACCGACCTAAACCAACGATAAGCTGGACCGATAAATCCTATGGAAGAGCTAGCATGATGAAGACTATTTTTATTTATAATTATTTCTTTGGACTATTTGTGTTGTAATCTTTCTTTTTGGACACTTTCATTTGCTTATAATTATCTTTTAGGACCGGCTACCCTAAAAGTGGCATAGTTGTAATTTTGTGAACTTTTTAATCCTAAAGGGAGTAAGTATAAATACTTTCTTAAGTAGGGTTTTGAGGGGGGGAATTTTTCAAAATACACTCATCGTTTTACGTGAGAGAATTAGGGTTCTTCCTTAGTTCAATTCCTCTTATCAATTTCAATCAAAAAAATTGAAATTATGGCAAGTGCAATAAGGAGAAATTGTGAGTTATATCAATTACTTTTTGTTGTGTTTCCTTTTCATTACTAGTGGGTCATATCTAGGGTTAAATTAGATGTCTTCTTGGTTAGATTTGATTGCATTTGTAATCGATTTATTAGTGCTTACTTGAGTGGTTTTTATCCTTGATTTCTAGTCTTTCATTTAGTCACTCTTGAACCATGAAATCAAGTTGTGTGGAAAGTGGATCACGATAATTGTTCTTATTGATCTTTTGTATTATTGACGTAGACTTCAAGTATATTTAGTGATCTCTATTGAGGATTACATCATTGTGATATTCATTTCCTTAAAGTTTAGCATTTGGTTCATCTTACACAATTAGGTTCACGCAACATTTTGCTCCAATTTGAACCAATTTGTTCTTGTCCTTTAGGGATTGTTAATTGGATCATTTGCATGTGCTTAAACTCCTTTTTAGGCACATCATAATTTGGTACCAAAGCTGCACATACTTGGTTCATTTCAATATTGATCACGTGGTGTTATGGAATTGGTTATAGATCTTGAGAATTGACGCCATTTTTCATGTGATTGGAAGCTAATTTGATTGACATTGTCTAATTGTCTTTCAAATTGATTTTACATGTGCTTAATCTTGGTTTTAGGCACATCAGTTTGTTAATTAGGGGAAATATCTAAGGTCTCGTCGATTACCTAATTTAGCAATTTCCATTTGCATAGTGACACCTCACCTAACCTAGGGCTTACTTTGCTTAATGCTCCATCATTGTCCATGGGATAATTCTAGTTGGTTGATTAAAGGTTTTGATTAGTAGTTTAGGGTTATGTCAATATGACCATTTATGACACAACCAATCACATCTTGATACCATAATTTACTTTTCTTAATGTGATTCCTTTGTTTAAGGGTTAGTTTCTTGTAGTCAGTTAAAAGTTTTACATAGTGGTTTAAAGTAAACCCTAGGTTAAATTAACTTACCAACTTTGGTAATCTTCCTTTTTGCATTATGTCACTTTTCACACTTCATATTAACTTTTTCAAAATCAAATCCTCACCATAGGATCAAGGATGATGTGGAATCATCCTTAGTGGTTAGGGTCAATGCTTTTGACTCGTGGATGCGCACTTTTGTACATTGGTCAATTCATGTCTTCTAATTAATTTAGATTAAGGTTAATTGAATCGGCTAATTGGCACTTCGAAGGACATATTTGCCTTTGGGTTTAGCGCCAATTAAGATGATTATCTTAGGGTTTCGATTTGTCAATCTGAGTCAATCGATAGCACTTGATATTTATTGATGATATGTGTTGCGTATCAAAGTGTGTTGGCACATTTTAGGGTTGGCAATCCTTTTAGAGTTTTATTACTTTGATTAGTTTAATTTAGAATTTCTAAATTGGTTTAGGGTTTCAATTATAACTTTAATGTTTCCAATTCAAATTAAGGTTTAAATTTGCATTTTAGAGTTTATAAATTGAATTTGGACTTTGAATTTTTCATGTTAGGGTTTATGGTTCAATGTGGGATTTTAGTCTTTTCATTTTGTGGTTTAAGAATTGAATTAGGGCTTCGAGTTTTCAATTTAAGGTTTTAAATCAAGTTATGGTTTTAATTCATCATTCTAAGGTTTAGGGTTTTTGATTTATTTATTTATTTATTATTATTATTTTGCGCTTGAGTTCAAGTTAGGAGTTTAATTTGTCATTTTAGGGTTTGAATTGTTGACTTAAGGTTCATGGGTCAATGCAGGGTCTTGAATTCCTATTTTAGGGTTTAGATAATTTAGGTTAGGGTTCAATATATTATTTTTCGTTTTAGGAATCAATTTAGGATTTTCATAGAATATGTTGGGGTTATTGCATCTAGCCCTTGGGTATAGGGTTAAATACCCCTTCGATTCTTAGAAATATCTCTAGAAAATCTTTAAAAAATTTCTACTATATTTTGTAGGTTTTACATGTACAATTCAAAAGATTTTTGTGGAAGATACAAAAGCTTGTGAATTTAGAAGGTGAGCAAATGAAGAGTCAGGGACTAAATTAATCGGTGCAAGAAAGAAAAATGAAACTATAAAAGAAAAAAATAATTATTAAATATGATAAATTAAATTGTTATATAGGCTACGAAAAAAAATGGCTTGATTTTTGAGAAAGTCAAAAATAGAAAAGTAGGAGAGATAATAAATCTATAAAAGGAAAAAAAGAAAAAAAATAACATAACTAGAAATAAAAAGATAGATCTTAAAATGAAAGTAAAAAAAAAAAAGGCAATTGCGGCGCTTAAATATTCCAACAGCTGCCGATCTAAAGGTTGCGCGTCAGAAAGTCTCCTCATACAAACCAATCTACAAGAAATAAAATAATAATGATAAAAAATAAAATAAAATAAAATAAACAAGGAAAGAGACGTGACTCAAACCATAATTTTCCAAAATAGCGGTCTCTCATTGAATTGAGTAATGAGGATTGATTTTCCCTTCTTAATTGAGTCAACTTGCAGACAATACAATTATACGTTTCCGTGTTGACACAAAGCTTTGAGTCTTCCAACACAACCGCTTTGATTTATTGAATCGCCATCAAGGTGGCTTCTTCCAATGGGTCTTTTTTGTAATTCATCTTTTGAACAGGTCGTGAGAGCCTAACCTCTTTAATTAAATTCAAGATGCAAATAAAGAATTTAAAACCCTATCATGCCCGATCATGTCGTTATTTTCCACAAAGTAGACTTTCTAATCTATTCACTATTATTTTAACATGGAATTGGAGTCAACTCTTATGGAATATATAGACTTATGGATACGTATCTTCATCGTATTAAAGAGAATGAGGGGAGTTTATTTAGTGTTTTTAGTACTTAATTCATTTTTTTTTTAATGTTTGATTTTACTAAAAAAAAAATTCTATTGTAAAGTACATTATAAACTTAACCACTCACTGCTTTAGATAATTTCCATGATATCCTAGATAACCAACCACTTTTATCATTTTTTTTATATATTTTTTATAATGTTCTCTCTTTCGTTGTTTTATTCTGATTGTTTTTTTTTTTATTATTTTACATCAACGTCATTTTTATTGAAGTTATTGATCTTTTGAATATTTACTTTTTCTTTTTTTCTTTTGTGCCCATAATATGGATGTTACATCATCTAGTATATATATGTATATGACAATAATGGATTGATAAAAAAAATAGGGATCGATTTTCAAGCCTAGCTATAGAAGATTTATGTGTGGAGCTTTCTAGATAAATATAATATTATTTTGGACTTTAAGAATATTTTTATTATTTTTCAGTATTTTAGTTGTTTAGGTTTATTATTATTTAGGACTTATTATTTATTAATATGTTAACAGTTAGTATTAATAGTTATAGGTAGTTAGTCAATATCGAAAAAAATAACAAGCAATTAATTAATATTGAAAAGAATAGGTAGTTGGTAAGTAATAGTGAGTATTGACAGAATCTTTTTTCTATTTTATTACGTCTATGACCTTGAAACACTCTAGGGATTAATATAAATAAGTTTGTCTATATTGGAAAATGGTTTTTTCTTTTTCTTTTTTTTTCAGTCTTGAATATTGAAACCCTAATTGAGTTTTTTACTTTGCACAGACAACATCAACGACAACTCTTTCTTTTCGATCTTATCAATTGTTTTCTAACAATTGTGGCAATCAATCCTTTAATTTTTTTTAGTCTATTAACAACTTAGTGTGGGATACTTAGTTTATCACTAAAATTATATAGATAGTTTAGTTTTTCTATGATTACTTGCCCCAAAACTTAAACATATGTTTATTTTCCTGTTTGTTATTTTAATTACATAAACACAAACCCTAAATTGTAATTATATGACATCTTCTTTAACGAGACCTTGTCTTATCTCCATATATTTAAATGATCTGCTGCTTTATGAAATATTTCAAGTGGAGATAGGAAATTCTTTTATTTATATATATACTTTGCGCATGTAGCAATCCAAGGCGTGTCATGTTCCTTTTGAAGTATTTCTCTTGCTTGCTTCCCTAGGCGTCTTACGATGGGATTTTTTTTTTCTAACTACTATTATAATAAGAAGAGAAGAAATCAAATCCAATCCATCCTATTAGAAGACGAATATTTTATATCACTATATCACAAGAATTTTAGCACTTCATATAGATATGATTATCTGAACTCATTATAAACCTTTCTTTAATTAAATATCCATTTTTGATATATATATATATATATATATGCATATATATGTGTGAGTATGTACATATATTTTAATATGATGAACTCATACTTATTCTTTTGAAAGCATACTAATTTTTTATAAGAGTTCATTATCATTAAAATTTGTTGAGAAATTAAGATAAGTTGAAGGAAAAATAAGCAAATGGAATAGCCATACCTCGAAAAAAAGGACATAAACAATCAATGTACACTCATTCTATAGCGTGAGTTATAGAACAATCTCAAATTAATCAAATATCTGGGTTATGTTCAACAATCTCAAATTGATTTTGCAAATGATTAGCTTATGATAATACACATACTACAATTTATTAAACTCCTAATTGTATTATAGATTTATATACCTAAATTTAGGAATCGACTTCCAATTAATTAGGTGATTAGAATCTAAATTGAAACAATTATGACCTTTCAAGGAATATCTTAATCGACCTAGAGGTTAATGAGGTTGACCTAGAGGTTATTGATATATGCGAATTGGATTACAGTGGATCTATATCTCCATGAAGGCCCATATAAAGGTGATTCTGAAATAGATAACCCTCTAATATAGTGGAGTTAGCGAAGCACAACAAGTCATGAATATGTGTAAAATCACGTAAATTCAAGTCAAATTGGATACTTCAAAGAAAAGTTACTATTGCTATGGAATTTTACAGAATAATATAATTCTTCTTATAGGTTCACAAAAATCCTTAATAATTCCTAAGTTTTATCAAAACAACGTAATTTAGCTTAAAAATATGCAATTGTATTACTTTTTATGACTTGGTCAAGAAAATGTAAAGTATATTATTTTCATAAAAAAGCTTATACTCCGTTAAAAATCGTAAATCATAATTTTATTTACTTAAAGATTCATAAAATTGACTTTTCTATAAACTTTTTAAGGAAATTATGGCATTACAAACATCAAAATTATTCTATACCTTCGTAATTCCTAGCATGGATTTCATACGACACTACACATTCATAATAATGACATAGTTATTTAGTTGACCCTCTTGCAATTTCCATGAAAGCCACTCAGTATTCGGTAAAAGAACTAAACTATTAAAATCTTCTCCCAGTGAAAGTCAGAGTTGCTAGCCACCCAAACCCCCCCAACAAAAAAAATAATAATAATAATATAGAAGTTAGAAGATTGTCTAAGGAAACATTACTACTGCAAAGCTGGCAATGCAGATTCCGAAACAACATATATTAAAAGAACACGACTTCAATACTGAATAAACTTACTATATGTTCCTTATACTACTTATTACAGAGTTCTCGTCTCATATATATATAAATATAAAGATACCAGCCAAAAGCTTAAAAGCAGATATAATCCTGAAGCTTATTGAAGCTGCAATTACAGCTAAAACAATGTTAAATCATTTCATCCACCCAAGCCACCCTCTCTATAAAATTTTCGTTGAGAGCGAATATTCATGCGATGGATGCAACACTTTAGAGAGTGGCAAGACTTATGCATGCAGCATTTGCAACTTTTTTCTACACGAGCTTTGTGCCAACTGCCACCCTACTCTCAGTTGCCACCTCCTATGTACTATCCAGTCTATCCTACAGTACAAAACCATCTGAGTGGTTCGAGTGGGAATGGAAAGAGAAAGCGGAGAATGTACAAAAATGCGGGTGCAATTGCGACAAATATTGCCGCTACGGTACTTGCTGGATTTCGTTTTCCCTTTTGAATTGAACGCATACTGATGCCCCAAACCAAAAAGAAAGTGCATACTGATTTATGGTGCTCGAATAACAGGAGTACAATAACAAGAGTGTCATTTACATATTAAGGTTTGTTTTTGCAGAGACAAGTCATGAATTTATCCTAACAAAGATCAGAGATTTCACCTACATGGATTTGCAGGTTGTTTGACCCTTGAAAAAGGTTGTCAGTAATGATCAATAGAAATCTCGTTTTCGAATTGAGAGTTGAACAAGTTGTGGTTTTTTTTAATATCTTGCAACTTGCAGAATTGAGTATTGATGGGGATCAAGTAGCATCAAAAGTTCACGAGCCAAAGTCTAATGACCCACTACATGGTATTGGAGGTCCAATGACAAGAGCTAGAGTTAAGCGAGCGGGAGAAGCCTTGCAAGGATTAGTTATGGAACTCCAAGAGCAAGAAGCAAGTCGACACTAGTCTAATTCAAGCCCCGAGCTAGTAAACATAATATATCAAAGCACGGACGAAGCGGAGGCCATCAACGATGGAACGATAGCCTTCAGCAAAGGGAAGGCCGCCGGCCTAAATTTCAAGGCTGCCGGCCTAAATTTCAAGGTTGCCGGCCTTGGAAGCTGCACAGCCGGTGTAGTGCTGGCCTAGATATTCGTGGATCGTCTTTTTGTTTTCTTCCGTTATTTCAAAGCCGGCCATATATGAATTTAGGCCGCCAGCTTATGTGTTTTTTTCGAATATAATACCTTATGTTGTCATTTGAAAGGAGACTTTTATCAGATTGAGTAAAAATTTCCTTGAGAGAATCCTCTCTTCTTTTGTTCTTGCAATAGAACTTCCTTCGATTTCTTCATCCTAAACGCTTGGAGAAATCAATCCAGATAGCTTAGGTTCTAATCGACGGGTTCGATTGGGGTCAGGTTTCGTTTCGTTTTCGATTCTCGGGTTTGAATCCTTCTTGAGAGTTGGGTCTTAGATTGATATCTAGGGTTCGCGTCATTTGGTATCAGAGCCAAGGCTCATTGAATCGGGTAATCTCTATCCTTGTTAATATTTTTCTTTAATTGATTGCATAAATTTTCTGTCTTAGTAAAAAAAAAAAAAAATTGTTGTTGCTGTTCGTGGAATTACTATTCTGTTTCGACGACGGGAAATTCCAATTGCCGAATCCCAAAGGCAATTCCATTGTCTTGAATTAGTTAATCTGTAAAGTTCACAAAAAAAAAAAACAGAAAATTCGTATAAAAAAAATTCCAGTTTATATTTTAGTTTGTTTGTTTAATTGTTCAAGTTCATTGTTTCCTATCAAATTCACTATATTCCATATTGGTCAATCGTAGTTATTCATTGAGTCGTCGTATTTTCGTGTTGAAATTCTGAGTTGTTGATTGATTTATCCTAGTGGTTTATTTTGGAGAAAAACTCATTGAGTTAGTTCTTAAGCAAGGATTTGCAAAGGAGAGTAGAGTGGTGAGAATTTTATCGTGGAAAATCAAATTGTGAAATACACGAGTGTACACACATCTTTAAGTGTAAATTGGTGAGGCAATTGATATATTTTTTATTACTAACGATCTTTGTTGCAGCAAACATGTCCGGCCAAAGTTCACCTGACAGGGAGAAGGGAGTAGGAGATAATAAGCTATTGTTTCATGCGCTATTGGGTGAGATGAGAAAAATGATGAGGGTTGAGTTGGAGCCAATCCATCAAAGGATGGATAGGATGGAGCAAAGTAGGGAGGCTACGGGTAGCACTACAATGGGTCGAAGATTTGAGATGCTTCCAAGGAGGGGAGTGAGAATAGAAGAGGGAGAGGACACTGAATTAGGAGAGTATAATTTCGTGATGGGGAGAGAAAATACCCAAAGAAGAGATAGTAACTTGGGTAGCATAAAGATGAAAATACCTTCCTTTCAAGGAAACAATGACCTAGAATTATACTTGGAATGGGAGCGAAAGGTTGATCACATTTTTTAGTGCCATAACTATTCAGAGGACAAGAAAATTAAACTTGCAGCAATTGAGTTCACTGACTATGCAAGTGTATGGTGGGATCAACTGGTTACGAATAGGAGACGGTATGGAGAGGAACTGTTAGCACTTGGGGGGGAATGAAAACTATTATGCAGAAGAGATTCATTCCTAATCACTATTATAGGGATTTGCATAAGAAGTTGCAAGGGTCTAACACAAGGGTCCAAAAGTGTAGAGGACTATTATAAGGAGATGGAAATAGCCATGATTAGAGCTAAGGTGGAGGAAGATGATGAAGCTACAATGGCTAGGTTCATTGGTGGATTGAATAGGGAGATCGCTGATATTGTTGATCTACAACATTATGTAGATATTGAGGAATTATTGCATAAGGCGATCAAGGTTGAGAAGCAGCTAAAAGGAAAGAGTACTTCAAGGTATCACCCAGTTTCAAGTTCTTCCAGGTATAATTCAACTTCTAGTTCTTCATGGAAGTTGAATTGGAAGAATAACAAACCACCACCGAAAACTAAGGAGGAAGAGAAGGCTAAGGCACTGGCATCTTATTTGAAAGGTAACACTGAAACCAAATCTACTTCTAGATTGTGTGATATTAAGTGTTTCAGGTGCTAGGGATTTGGGCATATTGCATCGCAGTGTCCAAACACTAAGGCGATGATCCTTTTGGAGAGTGGTGATGTGGAGAGTGTGAGTTCAGGGGAAGATGATGACATGCCCCCACTGGAAGATTGTAGTGATGTGGATTTAGAAGGGCCTGTAAAGGGAGAGATGCTTGTTACTAGGCGGGTTCTTAATACTCAACTTAAGGATGAGGGTAATAAACTGCAGTGAGAGCATATTTTTCATACTAGATGCCATGTGAATAACAAGGTATGTAGTTTGATTATTGATAGTGGTAGCTGTACAAATGTTGCTAGCACATTATTGGTTGATAAACTGAACCTGAAAACTGAGAAGCATGAACAACCTTATAAGTTGCAGTGGTTGAGTGAATGTGGGGAGGTTAAAGTGATCAAGAGAGTACTGGTCTCTTTCTCTATAGGGAAATACCGTGATGAGGTATTGTGTGATGTGGTACCTATGCAAGCTTGCCACATATTACTGGGACGACCTTCGCAGTTTGATAGAAAGGTCACCCACGATGGGTATCATAATAGGTATTCCTTTATTCTAAACAAAAGACAGTTGGTCTTGACACCCCTTAATCCTTGGGAGGCTAGTGAGGATCAGATGAGAATTGCTAGAGAGTTCAGAGAGAGAGGGAAACACAAGAGTGAATAAGGAAAGAACATTGAGTCTGTAAAACAGAGTGGCAAAAACACACTGGTGAGTTGTGAGAAGAAAGAATTAGAGGGAAACACGAGTGGCATTGGAGAGGCAAGTGAGATTAATAGTGTTTTGAGGGCAAAACGACATTTACTTGTACTGATGTACAAGGATGTTTATCTTTCCACTGACCATCTTAACTCTTCTTTGCCTGCAGTTGTTGTTTGTCTTTTGCAGGAATTTGCTGACTTATTTCCCGAAGAAGTACCAAGGGGATTGCCTCCACTAAGAGGCATTGAACATCAGATTGATTTTATTCCAAGTGCTTCAATTCTAAATAAACCAGCATACCGAGCGAATCTAGAGGAAACCAAAGAGATCCAAAGGCAAGTTGATGATCTGGTAGAGAAGGGGTTTGTGAGAGAGAGCCTCAATCCATGTTCAGTTCCAGTCATCTTGGTTCCAAAGAAGGATGGAACATGGCGAATGTGTGTCGACTGTCGAGCAATCAATAAGATCACAGTTAAGTATAGACATCCCATCCCTAGACTTGATGATATGCTTGATGAATTGCATGGTGCTTGTCTATTTTCCAAAATTGACTTAAGGAATGGCTATTACCAGATTAAAATGAAAGAGGGGGATGAATGGAAAACTGCTTTTAAAACTAAATTCGGTCTCTATGAGTGGATGGTAATGTCTTTCGGGTTAACAAATGCGCCTAGCACATTTATGAGATTAATGAATCATGTTCTTCGTGCTTTTATTGGGAAATTTTTTGTTGTGTACTTTGATGACATCTTAGTTTATAGCAAGACGTTAAATGAGCATGTTACACATTTACAATGTCTTTTTGCTGTTTTGAGAGAAAATAAGTTATATGCCAACTTGAAAAAGTGCACCTTTTGCATGGAAACTGTAGTTTTTCTTGGGTTTGTTGTAGGTGCAAATGGGATTGCTGTTGATGAAGAGAAGGTGAAAGCGATTAGGGAGTGGCCCACACCAAGGAATGCAAGTGAGGTCAGAAGCTTTCATGGATTAGCAAGCTTTTACAGGAGATTTGTTAGGGACTTTAGTTCTATAGCTGCTCCTTTAAACGATCTTGTTATGAAGAATTTTGAGTTCAGATGGACTGAAGAACATGAGAAGGCCTTTAACGCTCTGAAAGTAAGTTGACTAATGCACCCTTACTTGTTCTTCCTAATTTTGATAAGGTTTTTGAGATAGGATGCGATGCTTCCGGGAAAGGTATTGGTGGTGTTTTGATGCAAGATTCCAAGCCAATCGCTTATTTTAGCGAAAAGCTCAATGGTGCTACATTAAACTACCCAGTCTATGACAAGGAGCTATATGCTTTGGTGAGGACCTTGCAGACTTGGCAACATTACTTATGGCCTAAGGAGTTCATCATTCATTCTGATCATGAGAGTTTGAAGTTCCTGAAAACTCAAGGTAAGTTGAATAGGAGGCATGTGAAATGGATGGAGTTCATTGAGACCTTCCCATATGTGATCAAATACAAGCAAGAAAAGAGAACGTGGTGGCTGATGCACTTCTCGAAGGTATTCACTTTTGACTTCTTTGCAAACTAAATTGCTTAGGTTTGAACTCATTAAGGAGTTATATGAGACTGATGCTGATTTTGGTCAAATTTGGGCTGCTTGTGTTGAGTCTGGATATTCTGATTTCTATAGGCATGATGGGTTTTTGTTTAAGAAAGATAAGTTATGCGTGCCTAAAAGCTCTGTACGTGAATTGCTTGTGAGGGAAACACATGGGGGTGGTTTAATGGGACACTTTGGTGTTAAAAAGGCTTTGGATATTTTGCATGAACATTTTTATTGGCCAAAAAGAAACATGATGTGCAAACTGTGTGTGACAAGTGCATTGCATGTAAACAGGCCAAATCCAGAGTAATGCCCCATGGAGAATACATTCCATTGCCTGTGCCTAATCAACCCTGGACTGACATTTCTATGGATTTTGTGTTAGGGTTACCACGATCTCAAAGTAGCAAAGATAGCATATTTGTTGTTGTCGATAGGTTTAGTAAGATGGCTCACTTCATTGCCTGTTCTAAAACTAATGATGCACAACATATTGCCGATTTGTTCTTTAGGGAGATTGTACGGTTACATGGCTTGCCTAAATCCATTGTGAGTGATAGGGATGTGAAATTTTTAAGTCATTTTTGGCGTACTTTGTGGAATAGGCTAGGCACTAAATTGTTGTTCTCTACTGTTGCACATCCTCAAACTGATGGTCAGACGGAAGTAGTTAATAGGACTCTTTCAACCTTGTTGCGTGTTATGATTCATAAGAATTTGAAACAATGGGAGAAATGTCTGCCACATGTAGAATTTGCATATAATAGGACCGTGCATTTCACTACATCTTATTCTCCATTTGAGGTAGTGTATGGTTTTAACCCTCTGACTCCATTGGATATTTTGCCTTTGCCTGTTAACGAATTTGTTGATCTTGATGGAAAGAAAAAGGCAGAGTTTGTAAGGGAATTGCATGCTCAGGTTCGCGCCAACATTGAGAAGAAAAATGAGCATTATGCTCGACAAGCCAATAAGGGTCGTGTGAAGACTATTTTTCATCCAGGAGATTGGGTGTGGGTACATCTGAGAAAGGAGATATTTGCTAAACAGCGGAAATCTAAGTTGCACCCCAAGGGAGATGGGTCATTTCAAGTGTTGGAGCGCATAAATGATAACGCTTACAAGATTGACTTGCCAAGTCACTTTGGTAATGTAAGCACAACCTTTAATGTTTCTGACCTTTCTCTGTATGATGTAGGTGATTCGAGGTCGAATCTTTTTGAGGAAGGGGGGAATGATGGGGATCAAGTAGCATCAAGAGTTCTGGAGCCAAAGTCTAATGACCCGCTACATGGTATTGGAGGTCCAATGACAAGAGCTAGAGTTAAGCGAGCGGGAGAAGCCTTGCAAGGATTAGTTATGGAACTCCAAGAGCAAGAAGCAAGTCGACACAAGTCTAATTCAAGCCTCGAGCTAGTAAACATAATATATCAAAGCACGGACGAAGCGGAGGCCATCAACAATGGAACGACAGCCTTCAGCAAAGGGAAAGCCACCGGCCTAAATTTCAAGGCTGCCGGCCTTGGAAGCTGCACAGCCGGTGTAGTGCCGGCCTAGATATTCGTGGATCGTCTTTTTGTTTTCTTCCATTATTTCAAAACCGGCCAAATATCAATTTAGGCCGCCAGCTTATGTGTTTTTTTCGAATATAATACCTTATGTTGTCATTTGAAATGAGACTTTTATCAGATTGAGTAAAAATTTCCTTGAGAGAATTCTCTCTTCTTTAGTTCTTGCAATAGAACTTCATTCAATTTCTTCATCCTAAACGCTTGGAGAAATCAATCCAGATAGCTTAGGTTCTAATCGACGGGTTTGATTGGGGTCGGGTTTTGTTTCGTTTTCAATTCAATTTCGATTCTCGGGTTTGAATCCTTCTTGAACGTTGGGTCTTAGATCGATATCTAGGGTTCGCGTCAAGTATTATTATCACGCTATTAATATCAAAATAATTATTGAGCCAAATAAATTAGCCCATAAGGATGTGCCCTTAAAGCCCAAAGGTCATCAGTAGATCTAGTGTGACGACCGATGAATGATGCACAGTAGGTTTTGCGCATTTATTTAAAAGATCCAAGTCTAAACAAGATTATGATACTTCAAAGCAAGACGAGTTCCACAAAGAAATTTCACTCTCAACCTTAATGAGTCAAAACAAATATGAGGATTCATTTTATAATTTTATTGTGACCTAGGATTTAAAAAGGACAAACTCAGTCAAGTCACATCTTATTTAGATTTTTCCTTATAATTTTTCATGTACTTCCTTCATAATGCACAATTATGCCACTTGTATTGTTCACCTGCACTACATACACTTGTGTATATACAATACAATCAAACAGAATCATTTATCGCAGTAGATTTTATGTAATTACTAGTCAACTTTCTTCTTTACTTCACTATTTGCATTTCCTTTATTTCATGTTTTTTATTTTTTAGCCACCAATCAGAAGTAGTTTTAGCATCATCCGATTAACATTTTCTTCGTAATATCCTAACAACAAAGTCCTTGGAACCTGAGGCAAACACATTAATTACCTCTAACCTTCGTGCGAAGTCATTCTCGCACGTGATTGTTATTGCATGATTTCCGATGAATATTAAGTCCATGAAGTCTTTTACTGACCACAGCGGGCGAACATCTTTGTATATAAGATCATTCGGAAGGCACGTCAGCATTGCCCCAATAATTACCGAATAACAGACATCTTTAGGAAAAAAAATTATTAATACTAATACACCATACATCGTATATTTAGTTGAGTGATAAGTAAATATCAATAATTTTTTAAAATATGTTTATATTATAGGTATTTGCATCTCACTAATCAATTCATGTGGTATATTGATACTACTACAAGAATTTTTAGTTTTGGTAACATTTACAAATTTTATAAATGTTATCAATTTGTATATGATATGTAATGTTTATTAAACGTTATAGAAAAATATAATTTAGTAATATTTATAATTTGATTTGTAATATTTTTCTAAAATTAATTGTAATTAATCTTATTAAATATTTTCTACATACCATATAAAATTAAGGGGAAAAAATCTATAATTTACTCCTTAGGCCACCATTCTCCTCTTAGAAATTATTCAATTCCTATGCAATGTTTGTTCGCCAACCCCTTTTTTTTCCATCTGTGTCTTCAGCAAGCCAATTCTACACAAAAATACTTTCTCTCTCTCCCATTACCCTAGAACACCACCACGACTCGTATGCTCTCTCTCTCTTCCATCACCCCCTAAACACCACCCATTGCCCCTCTCCATCCTTTGAGAAAAACACCCATCACTACTAGAACAACCACCCATCGCCTCTCTCCATCGACTAAACGAAACACCCATCACCCCCAGAACACCTACCCATTCGGTCTCTCTTGCTCGCAACTCCTTGCTCACCAGCAAAACATCACTTAGAGGTACAATTTGGAGCCCTAACGCACCTTAATTTTACCTTTTCTTGTTTTTCCCTTTCAATTTTTGTAGAATAATTCTAGGGTTCTTATTAATTTGATATCTCATAGCTTGGCCCTTTATGGCTTTCTTTTAAAGTTACATGTTCATACAGATGATTGATTGGTTTGTTAATAATCAAGTTTATGCAAACATTATTCTAGTAATTTAGGGTGCTGTCTAACACATTGCTTCAAGAAGATTGGAACTTAGAGGTATTGATTTGACTGAGCTACTTGCCTAGGAGCTACACAAATCTAATCTAGGAATCACTCTCAGCTTCACTAATGTCGAGAAATTAAAAGAGAAGTACTCATGTTGCGCTAAAGATGAAGTTGCATATGCAAAAATTATGAATTCAAATGACCTTGAAGAGAAGCATACTCTACTTGATGGACAAGTGAGAATATACAATTGATTCTTTCTACTTCTGGTTTAGGTATCTTTGAAAATTCTTTAAAACAAATGACAATTATTTGAGGTCTAGATACTCAAAAAAAAAAAAAAAAACAAAAGAGAGTAGCTTTTAGGATATTAGGAGCAATCGTTTGATATTTTTATCAAAAAAAAAAAAAAAAAGAGAGAGAGAGAGAAAATGGCTTCATATGTGAGGAAATTAACCCATTACATAATGTTCTAGTAGTTTTCCATCAAGTGGACATGGTTATACCCCTACTTATCATCCGTTTCATCATTTCAAGTTTTGCCCAAGAGTATCCAAGATAAATTTGCATCTTAAGTATAAGAGTTAGACATAATTACCAAAACATAGATGATTGCCACATTCTATTATGAAATGTTAGTTGTTAATATATTGCCACTAAACTTGTTAAGATGTCTGCATCATCTCACAGTTAGTGTAGTCAAGGTGCATTTAGGATGTAATAAGCCAAAGTTCACCTAAGGTGAGAGGCATAGAAGAAGCACAAACTAAAGTGAAGTGAGGTGCACTTCATAAATTTAGTAGAACTTTTCTGAAAATAAGAACAACCCTCATGTAATAATGCATCTAACAATTGAAGAAGTAAAATTCATGATCAACTATTGCTTGAATCTTCATCACTTTTATTGTTCCTATCATCATACCTATTAATCTTGTTCGTCTTGTCCATTTATGATCTACTCGATAAAGTTCCTTAAATGTTGTTTTGAATCATATTGGATATCCGGTACTCTTTGATGGTTTCTCAATGCTAGCAGCTCAATTTGTGTAAATATGCATGATTTTTTCCCTAACGGAAAATGTGTCTTTAGATTATGATGTTAAATCCCACTAAACAATCATTCCCATAGTATCACTCACATAACACACACCTATGTCTTCTCTCATTCTTTTTTTAATGGATAATTTCATAATAACTCTTGTAATATACAATCTCAAGATGTCCTTATCGTGATGTGAATGCACTTATGAATAGAGTTTATTTTGCTATTAAATTCTATAAAGTTTGAACAATATTAATTGGGAAATGTTAAGGTCCTCTTTTGTAACTTTTATAAAGCTTGCAGTTGATGATGGAAGTGGACAATTATAAGTTTATATGCAAATGTCCACTTTTATGGCATATATTATTTTGCAATTGTATACACCTTTATTACAGGTTTAAATCATTACATTCAAAAGTTTAAATGAGTTTATCATATTATAATATTCATTTTTTGTGACATTTAAATATCACTAAATATCGCTCTTTTTATAACATTTAAATGTTACTAAACATTATTCTTTTCGTAATGTTTAAACGTTATAAAAAAATTACTTATTAGTAACATTTAAACGTTACCAAATATTATACTTTTTATGATTTTTAAATGTTACTAAAAATTATACATTTTGTCAAAAAAAATTGGCATAAAGTTGTTAATATTTAGTAACTTTTAAATGTTACAAAAAATTACTTATTGGTAATGTTTAAACATTACTATTATTACATCATTGGTGATGTTTGTACTATTGGTGACGTTTATTTTTTAAATGTCACAAATTACTTTTTGTAACATTTCTTTTGTGGTGTTTAATAAATGTTATGAAATTTTTTTTGCTACGTTTACTTTAGTTTTGATGTCATTTATTAAACGTCACCTAACATTAAAATTCTTATAGTGACTATTAAAGTCTTTTTCCTCTCCTAGAGAAAGTGTTCATCTAAAGCCAACGACAACCGATAATAATTTATGCCAAGGCTACCTCATTCTATGATAACCTTAAAAGTTCTTACCGCCATCCTAAATTAAATAAATAAGTAAAATTAGAACTATTTCTAGATCATATTAGGGAGTAAAACCTTTATGCATGATGATAATATTTTGAAGACACTAGAAAGTTTAATAGAAAATTTTAGAATACTTTAAAGGTGCATTTGGTTGCACAGAAAAAGTGATATTGGACAGGACAAAAATAATTATCCCTCGTTTGGTTTGCAAAATTGCTTCAGGCACTAGACAAAATCTCTCCAAGAGTATTGGGCAAATTGGTTAAAAATTGTACCATGATAAATAAGGGACAAATTTTGAAGGACAGCACAAAATGACAATTATTGCTTACATTCCAAAAATATCTAAGTCAAAGACCCTAATTCACAAGTACTAGACAAAATCAATGGCTAATCTACTCCAATCGCACACAGCTCGTCTTCCACCGTGATCTACACTCACGTTGTCTTCACATTCACCGAGCCCATCGTCAATTTTTGTTTGAAACTCCACTCTAGCAACTACGGTAGGTATGTTTTCTCGTTGCCACCCTTCTTCCTCTATTGCTTAGTGTTTGTCCATAGCAGATTTATAAGCGTCTGGTGGTAGTATGTGTGTTTGTCGTCGTTCTTGTTGATGATGTTCCTATTGCTCTCATTCTTGTTGTTGTCGTTACAGTTGCATCTTACTTTTACCCATATAACGTAGCTTCATAGATTAACTAACCATTAGTTTATGAATACACTAAGGCTATTGCTTGCAGCTGTCTGGTATTGGAGGCCTCAAGGTTGTTCTATGGTGATTAAAATTATCAATTTAATTGGAATTGAATTATTAAATATAACATAAATTATTGTAATTTGTAATATGAATTATTAATCTTTTCAATCAATTGATTTATATTTATTAACCCATATAATTCGTTCAATTATATGAATTTAATACTCTCTTCAAATTGTCAAAAATTACGTAACTAAAAACCTTCATATTCTACAAAGGATATAATTATCAAATTTACAATGCTTAGTTCAGTTTTTTGCAATTTCAAACAATGTACAACACAAAAATCATTGTCCAGTACTCAGGTATCCAAACATGATGCAAAAATCTTTTTTGTCTTATTCTCCTTATTTTATATTGTTCAGTACTCTAAACCAAACTTTACCTAAGATACTAACCTTAAGAAAAGCATGTCAAAAATTTTCAAGGAAAAGAAACTTATTTAATTAGAATTTTTCATAACCCATCTATATACCTACATAAATATATATAATTGCACAAATAACATATTACTGTCCAAGTTACTACACAAGTCTAGATAAAATAAAAAAAGCATATGAAAGGTTATAAAATCATATATATATTGTAAATCAATATTCTATAGTTATTGATCACTCATATATCTACAATGACATAGTTGTTTCAAAGAGATTACATATTTTGACATTAGTATATACAAGTATATATACATAAACCTTACTTGAAAAGTATATATATATATATATACTGAAAGTACACTATAATAGAGATATATACATATATACAAATTATGTATATAAGGCAATCTATATTTATAATGGATAATTATATTTGTAAGGGACAATGTCAAAAATACTAAAAATTTTGTCTTTACCTCTATGATGTCGCAAATTCTCATTGGATAAAAAGTGTAATCACAAAATAATTAGAGATGGGATAGTAAATTTGACAAGTAAAAATTCAATTGAGTATAAAATTTAGTAATTTCAAACTTGGAATAGGAAATTGAGAAAATACCTAGAGTTTAATAATAATTTTGACATTCACCGTACTTGTAAATAGATATGTACCATTATAGTGTTTCATAAGCATGATATTTATTTAAGTAAAATATGTATATAGTATTATTCTAATTATTAGGGCTACAAATGAGCCAAGCTGCTTATGAGATACTTAAGCTTGGCTTAGTTTAAGCTTAGCTCGACTTGTGCTCAATTAGTAAACGAGTCGAACTTGAACTGAAAATAAAGTTGAGCTTGAGCTTCTATTTAGGCTTGCAAGCCAATTCAAGAGTAAGCTTGTTTATATTATTAATGAGCCGACTCATGAGCTTTTGAGCAAACTTGTTTATATTTATACTTTTTTAATGAGCTAACTTATGAACAACCTTATGAGTAGGCTTGCAAATAAGTGAATGAGTAGGTTCTTGTTTATATTATTAATAAGTTGGCTTGTTAATAGGCTTGCAAATAGGATCTTATTTATATTGTTAACAAATTAACTCTCAAATAAACTCATGAGTAGATTCTCGTTTGTACTGTTGATAATTAAACTCACAAATAAGCTCATAAGTAGGCTGTTTATTTAAACAAACTCTAGATTAAGCTCATTTATTTAAACAAGCTTGAGTTCAGGCTCATTTATCTAAATAAGCTAAGCTCAAGCTTCAAATTCCTTAACAAGCTCGAGCTTGTAATTTTCAAGTTTGGAAAAAGCTCAACTTAAGTCGAGCTTGATAATTTTTCTAATGAGTTGAGATTGAGCCTTAAAATGCTTAACTCAACTTAGCTTATTCGTAGTCCTACTAATTGTTATATACCAAAGTGTATTTTGCATATATAGATGTAAATTACATATAAGATATGGCCCTAATAAGAAGCGTCTTCTATACGTGACCTATAATTATATTTTATATTGAATGTATAAACTACTTTCAAATCTTTTGAAAGTTTATAAATATGATATTGCTTATTGTATATATGAATATAAATATTTTTATTAATCTTAACTTGAAAACCACAATTAATTAATTTATTAGAAATTGAGAGCACCTTAATTGAACAATTAATTACAACTCCAAAATGAAAAAAATCAATAATTCTAAATAGTTTGATAGAGATTTTCCAACATCTTCTCAATCTCATCCTTGCCATTGTGTGTGACCCTTTAAATCTACTTTTATTATTTTAGTGCCATGACTAGGCACAAACTTTCAAAACACCTAGTCATACTCATCAAGCCACACCATGTTCCAAAAGTTTTTATGACCTAGTATAACCTTGCTACTATGCTTATGATTGTATATCTTCATTACCATGTCCTTTATTTGCTTGCATATGAATACTTCATCACAAATTTAATTTTTTTGCTAAGTTTACCATAACAACTTAAACTCAGATAAACCTTTCCATGGCCATAGCTTTTGAGACTTATATTTGACCGGTTGGTCTAAAATATATACTCTCCTAGGTAGGAGATGAACAAACTCTGTCTAGACTCATATGTTCCACTCATGAGTGTTTCAAGTGATATCCAATAATCAACTTGATAACAACTTATAGGTAAGCTATGTCTTGTTAGAATCAAAGAATGATGCCCAATACATTGCATGCACAACAATCTCTATATCTAAAAATTTATCACATCAATTAATTAGGAAATGTACCAATGATGCATTATCTTGATATTCCCTAAAGTTTAGATCATATCCCATAGGCCGTCAACTCAAACTTCCCATGTGTATTTGTCTCCAACCTAGTTTCTCAATTGGTGAGTATGACATAAGATTAATACATGTAATAATTTTGTCCCCATGCCCCCTCTAGGAAACTCACTCGATCATAGACCTTTCTAAAATTGATATAATGTTAGCAAACCCTCATGAACGACTTACTGCATTCAAATACCAATATCATATGTAAATTTTATTAGAGTTTGTTATATACCGAGGACAGTAAAGAAGCGCATAATAAATTACATACATGCCTATAATGGTTAAAATCTCATTAAAATTTTGTCTTGTGTCTCGCTAATATGGGCATACAAAAATCCAAAGAAGAAAGCACAATCTAGTGTTTATAATAGGGAAAGAAAACTAAACAAAATCAAGACAGTTAAATATAAGGTAAATTCAAGTAGACATATTTACTCTCACGTTATTTAGTTTTCTAAAAAAAAAAAAAAAGAAAAAATCTTTTCGAATGGGTAAACTATATTTTCTAAATTTTTTACATTTTAAAAGATAAAAATTTTCACTTCTCAAATCCAAATTTATATTCACAATAATCTTTACCATAATTATAATATGATATAGAAATAACATAGATATGTTAGAAACCAAAACCAATTAGATGTCAGATTATTTTTAAAATGCTAAATTTCAATCAAATACAAACATAAAACTAATATAGATAAAATAACAATGATGAAAAAGATAATCATTTGTCTCTCTTAATAAATAGTTATCTTTCCGAATGGATAGGAAATTTTTTTTTTTTTTCCATAATAAAAGATGACGAACAAAATTAAGAAGTCAAAATTGAATTTAGTAATAATTATTTATTTTCCTTTGGAAATTAGTACTATCCGTGACAGGCGAGGGATTTTCATGAGTCCAAGAAAAGGATAAGCAAGGATAACGGGCTCGTTCGTGATCTTAAAAGGGAAAAAAAAATATCGGTCCAATAAAAGGAATTGGAAAAGGAGTCCATTGTCATGATCACATTTGAAAGATAACAAGGGCCACGTGTTGTGTTATACTTACTTCCTGACGATGGGGATAATGGGCTTTAATTTTATTATTTATCCATTTTCATTGTTCATGAAATAAGGTGGGTCAATGCTTGAATTTGATGGAAGAAATTAACCTTAGGTTATGTGAGATTGACAGAGAATGAAGTGGTCCACGTGGTCTTCTTCCTCGATGTTACAACAAAAATATATGCTGCTAACAGACTTAAAGAAAAGGAAGGTCTCCGTGATATTTTTCTTTTTGATTATATCCGAATATTAGATAAAACTAAAGTGTAATTAGCATGTGGAGAACATATTGAATAATCTATCTGTGTACAATTTAGTTATAGTATAATGAGGTGTCCACTTATGCATCTGTATATTCCCTATTTATGTAATGTATAGCATATAAAAGGAAAATATAAAAATATTACCTGAAAATATCTACCGTTTCTATCTTTAATTTTCTCCCTCATATTCTTTTCATCTTATCTCTTATTTTTATTTCTTTGCAATTACTAACTCGAAAACCCTAGGAATGCTACAAATTGGTATAAGAGGCAAGCCCATATAGCTCTGACTCCTTTGGAAAGGAAAAGGCCATGGCTAATAACAAATCGTGTTATAACAAAATTTGTCTTTCAAGGTTTGTTAATGCTAGTATCACCACCTTCTCTACATCTAATATACCTACAGTGCTTTAAATAATATCTTTAGTATTGTTATAATTTAGCTCTCGTGTGACAACTACCATTTATATGGTCGTCTCTTATGATTTTCTTTTCCATATTAATGAATTTATACCAATATGTTGACGACACCATTATTACCCCATTTTGTAAAAACCTCAATAATGTTGGTGTATTCCTATTCTTAGACTAGATTACATACCTTGGCCTAGGTAAATCACATGGATTGCGCTTCCCTCTTTGCTGCAATTGCCATTTTGATATTGCTAGAAATTCATGACATCCTTGTTGTCTCTGATATTTAGTCATTCCTTCAATAACACTTCCTTGAGGACCCAGGGATTTAAAAAGTAGAATTAAAACAATGGCTTCTCTTTCTTTTGGCTAAATAACAATCCTATAGCTAACTACCTTTGCAAGCTCAAGTTGTAGCTAATTGGCTTGCCTCCATTAGTCGATCACTCAATACATCGTATCTCATTACTTATGCTTTTTTGTGGCCTTCCACATGACTATAATGCCCTCATTAGCACGTTGACCTACTCACTCCCCTTAACCACTATTGAGTAAGTTTATACCAAATGCATTAGTTAAGAACAATGGCCTAAACACCATGATGAGGACAATGACCGTACTTCCACTCCTAGACATCAACCTTTGCATCTTGAGGTTAAAGACCATGTTGTGGTCAATTGAGAGCTACAAGGTATGGTTGCTCCTCCACTTCAAACCACACCATCTTAGAATCAGAATTAGTTCCTACATACATTTAGTCATAGCTCCTTCAATCAGCAACAATTCGCAGCATTCTCTTACACTTCTAGCTCTTATGCGCTCCATGGATTACCTATTAAATATGCAACAAGCCTCATCACCTAACTCTTCAATGTTATCGTAGGTCAATAAGTCCTACACAGATATACCCTAAATTTTTCTAATATCTCTCTTGTAGAATCTGAAGAGGTTATCTGATATCTTAATTATAGTGCTATGAACTACATAACTCTAAATGTAGCTATATACAATAATCTAGCATTCTATGTTGGTTTTTATCATGTTCTTATGGCGGATGGTGCATCCATACCCACATTTCATGTTAGTGACCTTACCATTCAAATTGATGGTCACCACTTGCATCTATAAAATGCCCTATACATCCTCTCTCACTTATAACCTCCTCTCTATCATTAAATTATACCATGATAACAACATATTATCAAGTTAGACAATTCATCATTTTATGTTAAGGATTTAAAAATGGGTAAGATCCTCTTCTTATAATGAACTAGGTGTCCTCTCTTTCTTATCAATCACTCTCATGTCCATCCACCACAGTCACTTCTTGTGCCCATTATTCTGAGAGAGATTAACAATTTTCGGTTATATCACCTTCATAATGAGGTCCTTAATAAATTTGCTCAAAGTCATCACATCCATGTTAACTCCATCGCTCTCCAATCCTTGTCAAGCCTACAATGGTGGAAAGTCCACCTATCTCTTGTTTGTAAACTTGTCTCATAAAGCACAAAAGTTCCTAGATGTTACTCATTCTAATGTATGGAAATTGTCAATTAGATTAAACTTAGGTTTCACTATTATGTACTCTTTATTAATTGTCAATGTTATTCTTATGGGTGATGGTGTTTCTATACCCATATTTTATGCGAGTGACCTTAACATCCAAATCAATGGTCACTACTTGCATCTAAAGAAGGTCTAATACATTTCTTCTCTTATATATAACCTCATCTCTATCATTAAATTATACAATAATAATAACATCACTATTGAGTTGGAGAATTCATCCTTTATTGTTAAGGATTCAAAAATGGGTGAGATCCTCCTACAATGAACTAAGTGCCCTCTCCATCTTGTCAAACTCTCTCATATCCATCCACTATAGTTTCTTCTTATGCCCATTATTCTGAGAGAGATCTACAATTATCGACTATATCACCTTCATAATGAAGTCCACAATAAATTTACTCAATGTCATCACATTTAGGTTAACTCCATTACTCTCTAGTCTTTTCTAAGCCTACAATGGTGGAAAGTCCACCTATATCCCATTCATAAACTTATCTCATAGAGCACAAAAGCCTCTAGATGTTACTCATTTTGATTTATGGAAATTGTCAACTAGATCAAACTTAGGTTTCACTACTATGTACTCTTTATTAATTGTCATTGTTATTCATAGTTTTCCCTATATATAATAAAAATGAAGTTTTATTCCAAATTAAACATTGCAAATCTTCAATTGAAAGCTGTTTCTTTACCCATATTAAAGTACTACAATGATGATGATTGTAAATTTGTTAATGTCTTAACCAAATTCCTTCATGACTATGGCATTTGTTTTCTACTCTTTTGCCTCCATACCCCTCTTGCAAATGTTGTCATATCACTGAATTGGCATGCACTATAACAATTATATGCCAATATTCTCTCGAAATTTTAGGTAGATGTATCACTCACTACCATTTATACCATTAATCACTTATCCTTAGCCATTCTCAACCATAGATCTCTATTTGAGCTCTTATATTACAGGCCCACCACTAAGGGTTTTTTTTTAGCTTATTTTCTTTTTATACTTTTATTATATAATTTAATTAATATATTGAATAATGTATATAATTACTTGTGAGCTAACTAATACTACAAGAAAATTAGGTTTTACAAACAAAATTTTTGCAATGGAAAAAATCTATCTCTAAAAACATTGATTAGTGATAAATTTATGACAAATTTGAGATATCTTGAAAAAGACATGTTTTATGATTTTATTTGTTTTTGCAATGGAATCAAAGAAGTATTGCCAATGGATTTACAACGGAATTAATTCTATCACAAGCTTATCTCTAATTCTATTGTGGGAGATGAGAAAAGTTTTGTGCAATATATATATATATATTCGAATTCTATTGAAAATCAATGCTAAATGTTAAAAATATAATCTTCACATTTAGAGACAAAAAAAATTATGTTTTAAAAAATAATTTAACAGTAGATTTGCAACAAATTTTGGACAACAAAAAAAGATACGTTTTTTTACAATTTTATTTATTTTTGTGACGGAATCTAAGAAGGATTACCAACATATCTATGATATAATTAATTTTTTTGCAAATCCATCTCTAATTATATCGTAGGAAATGAAAAAAAAAATTACACTACATATTTTTTTTTTGGATTTTATTACAAATCCATCTCTAAATGTCAAAAATATAAACTTGACTTTTAAAATCAGAAAATTTTTAACTCAAAATATTTATCAACAATAGATTTGTGATGAACTTATGATGACAGAATGAAAGTCTTATTATAACATTATTATTTTTATAACACAATCTAAGTTAGATAACCAACAAATTTTATACTATTGTAAATTCGTCTCTAATGTTAAAGTGGAAAATATCAAATTTTTGGTGCTATACTAAAATTTTATAGTAAAAATTTAATCCTCAATATTTACCACATTTTCTATTTTAGTCCTAAATACTTTTTTTTTTTTACATTCAAGTCCTCAATGTTTACAAATAAGTACTTTTTTTAACAATGGTGTTAACTTTTTCATAATGAGTTACATGTGACAATGAAATATCCTAAAGTCCACAAATAAATAAATAAATAATATTAATTAAATTCAAAGGAATTCATTAAGTGAAATTAAGATATTAAGCTTAAATTCTAGAAGTGTAAACATAATATTATTTGGCATAGGTAGAACAGTGATTAGTATAAGTTAGATATTTTAAGGTCAATTATCTATATTACCCTCATGTACTAAAGAGTGAAAAAAGGATATAAGGGTAATTAACATTAATTGATATTAATAGCTAATAAGAATTAGTATTTAAGGGCAAATACATTTTAAAACTCTCATTTTCTCTCTCTTCTCACAACTCTCCCTATCTCCCTCTTATCTTCACTCTCTATCTCCATTCTGCTTGTCTCTCTCTCAAAGTCTCTCAAATCAATATTCCTCTTCACTACACTATATTCACTCATCAATAGAATGTGAAATTAAGCTCAATTCAGGTGAAATTAAAGCTTATTCTAGTAAGAAATTGATTTAGATTAAGTTGAATTTTGATTTTGGAGATCAATTAGTTTAACATCAAGTTAATCATGGAATTATGCAATGAATTTAATCAAGAAGTTGAAGAATCAAGTGGTAGAGCCCCATTCAAGCTTGGCTAAAACATACATAGTAGTAAGAGTTTAAACTTTATTGTAGATTTTAGATATGTTAGTTAGAATCTTTTGATCAACAGGTTACAATGTTAATTTAGGCATTTAATTATTTTTTTGTAAGGTAGAAGTCCTATTGGAGTGTTAAACTTCAAGTAAAAAAGGTAATGCTATTTGGGATTAAGATATATTGTAGAATGTTAATTGATTTATAAGATTCGTAAAGATATTAATAGGTAATTTTGAGTTTATGAAGGTGAATTTAGCATTGGAAGTACAATCTTGAAGTTTAAGAGATATTAGAAGATTACAAGAGCTATAAAGTAAGGTAAGTACTTAATTACTTATTTAATTTGAAATTTGGAGGGCGATCAATGAATAATTGAAGTATAATTGGGTATGGATGTGTATATATGGTGTGGATGCATGGGTGTATAAAGAAATGTTTGATTTGGTAAATTATTATGTTTTGGTGTTAATTAAATAATTGATTGAGGTTGTAATTGAAGTAGGTGAATGTTTGCAAGTTTAAGTTGATGATTATGAAGAGTATATGTTAACCATAGGTTTTGATTACGAGTTTGAGTGTGTTCTTGATTAAATTTTGATGAATTGATGATAAAAAAAAAGTGTGTAATTGATTTTTTGATAGGAAGTATAGTTAATTAGAATGTGTTATTGGAAGAGAATTGATGAATGGAATGTCATTCTTGTGTTGGCTGAATTGAACAATGTTAAATGGGTATTTACAATGTTAAAAATAATATTTTGATGATTTGGAATGAGTATTAATTGTTGGAATTTGATTTAGGAATGATAATAAGATATAAGGAATTAGAATGATGATGATTGTTGAAGAAATAAGCAAGAAATAGATGAGTTGAGCTTTTAATTCGTTTCTGGAAAATAATTTTGAAAAATGGGTTGATAATCTGATACTAAATGGAGTTTAAATGTTGAGTCGAAAAGGGAAAGATATTTAGAAAATTTTGGTTTTGGTTTGAAGTGATTTGGTGTTAAAATGAGTAAACTATGGTGTTTTCAAATTTTAATTCATGACTAGAATTTGATAATAGTTAAAGGATGTCTAATCTACATAAAATCTGGAAATTCTTGAAGAAATTGATAAAGAAATGAGATAGAAATCGGTTGGCTTTTGTTTGACATGATTTGGAGTTGCAATGTGTGAGTTGTACTTGATTTAGTAAAGCATAGGCATGGAAACCAAAATTTAGAAATTTTGTTAATCAATGCCAAATTGTAATTGATTTAATGGAGTTTGAATGAAGTGTAATGAATGATTGAATATTCGTTTTTTGGTATATTTGATACATTATGATGATTGATTTATTAATGGAAATTGTTTAAGTAAGTTGACTCACTACTTAACTCATCGAGTTACACTTGAATGTATTAAATATGTTCTTGTGTTATTCATGATATTCAAACTATTCTTCATTAAATTCAAACTTGATCTAAATTCTTCAACTAAAATCATCAAAAATGTGTTTTTTCGGATGAGTTTTAAGATAATCACTTTTCCATGTAAAGATTTACTTCAAGATCAAATTTCCATAAAGTGTTCTGCTAAAATCAAAACCATTTTCACTCAATAAATGATTAAAGTTTTGGATAAAGAATGTATTTGATCATCATGAATAAGATGACCAATGTCAAAATGTTTTTATGAGCTTAATTAAAAAATCGGCTTCAATTATAATATTAAACTTAAAAACCAAAATATACTTAATAAACATGTGGAACTTTTAATGAATAATTTATCTAGAAAATAATAAAGAGGAATTAGGCTACCTCTTTAAGAGGACTGAATCAATCCAAATTTGGTTCACTTGAACTAAACTAGTTCCCTCTTGACTAGTTCTCCTAGAGTAATTTATATGTAGAAATTAAGAAAAAAAATAAAAAATTAAAATTAAATAATAAACAAAGTTAATATAAAATAGATCATGACCAAAACCCTAAAAGATAAATTAAATCCAATTATTCCTAATTAGTTCAATTTTATCCTAATTGATTCACAACGTTTGAATTGGTTTAATTAACAAGCTGATTTACTAAATAATTAAAAGAAATATAGGATTAATAATTAGACTAAAATAGTAGACTTATTTAGAACCTTCATATAAGTCTACTAGCTTAAATGGGTTTACACTTAGTTGCGTATTAAGTCGATACCCATGGATCTAATTAGTAATGAAATATGATTGAATTATTAATTTTGTTAATTAAATTAATTAAACACTAATACTAATAAATAAATATGTTTTAATTGCATATTATCTTCTAATCAAGTTGGAGGATCAATTAATTGAATATCGTCTTGTGACTCTACCTTTCCAAGTATGGAATAGTTATGTGTTAAGCGTTAGATATAGGATAACCAAAATGTATTAATACTTAAACTCATCCTAAGTTTCTATAATGCTGATTGTGCGTGGTCATCCAATTCGGATGGTGACATCCTTGAACTAGGTTCTAGGCTGCAGTTTTTAATACTGAAATAATACAACAGTTAGGCACCTAGGCCATAAAAGTGGTGTGACAAGTAATTGATAGGGCTAGTACTTGCACGAAATGACTATGTGAATGAAAAGATATTAACCGAACACTATATGTATTATGGGATATATATAAGATGAGTGGATAGATAGTTATTGTAGTGGCAAGCTTAGTGTTTGGAGTAATGGTATTGATTATAGTTTCGGTCATAGTAGCTAAATATGCCATGATAGGCCCAAGACACCTATCGAGTAGGGTCAGACTCCCTTCATTCCAAAGAGTATCTAGAGTCATGAGTACTCACGTGCTACTTGTTCTACTTTAATTTAAATAACTTAATGAATTCATTCTAATGCATTAAATCTAGGTATGCATGACATGCGAGAATGTGCATGTCTATTCTATAGTAAGTCCTTACAGTTCATTCCTTACTTTCTTTTTTCAAGTGTTGATAAGTTTGCTGATAGTATCTAAACTGAATATCAGTTGAAGAGTTTCAACTAATAAGTGTTGATAATTGCAACTTTAAGGATTAGGATATCACTAGTTGAAGAGTTTCAATGATAGTTGTTACTTCCTTTTGATTGAAAAGAACTTCATAAATTTTATAAACATTGAATTTTTATGAATTTTATAAAGGAATTACTTTTCTAATTAATATCAATAACCGTTTTTAAACTTTTATGGTTTTCTAAAATATTTTCAAATGATAAAGCGTTTTCCAAAACTAATGAAAAAATTTAAGAAATAAAAATTGGTTTAGAAACCCAATATTTGTGTAATAAACCTTAGCATATTCTTCTTAAGTGAAATACGTAGCAAGATGTCATTACCCTTAAGGTTTTGGGGCATGATAGACACTATGTTATTGGTTTAGATATTTTCATGGGAAAAACATAAATTCAGTCCTTAACATTTGTCACTTCTTTCATTTTAGTGCTAAATGTTTATTTTTTTACATTTACGTCATTAGCTTTTGCAAATATTTGCAAACAAGTCTTTTTAGTGACAATATTAACTTCCCTATTAGGGATTACCATATGACATAATTCAATTGGTCCATATAATTATATAAAATAAGTAATACAATAAAAATACATAACTTAAATAAAATTAATGAAAAAATTCCAAAAAAAGTTTAAAAAATTGTAAAATAATCTAAAATAATATATATATATATATATGTATACATACATATATATAGATGATAGGAATCAGATTCCTACATGACTAATCACCAAGACCCAAGCTAAGGGCTTACAAAACCTAGTTTTGAGAATCCTTTGTAAGTAACCTAATCTTGAGGATGCTAACTTAATTTCTACCTTTTATCATATAATTGTTGTGCATTCCAATAGATACATTTTTCGATTCTATAGGGCGCCAAATTACCTACACTTTTGAGAGAGTCGGGAACCTCATCAAGACTCATATCTAGTAACCTTGAAGACCCGGTGTGTTGAAAACTATTTTTATTTGTTTATTATTTTCTTTGAACCATTTATTTTGTAAACTTTTTGGACATTTTATTTGGTTGTGTTTTGTGTTTTAGGACCGGTCACTCTTTAGTGGCATAGTTGTAATTTTTTAGTTATCTTAACCCTAAAGGGAGCAAGTATAAATACTTGCTTAAGTAGAGTTTAGAAGGGGGAGAGAATACACATTTAGCTGCAAATTTTTGTGAGAATTAGGGTTCTTCCTAATTGTCATTGGACTCTTATTAATTTCATCAAGAAATTGTGGCGAGTTTGCTACTAAAGGAATTGTGAGTAATATCATTCCTTTGGTTGATTTTCCTTTTCATAATTAGTGTGTAATATCTATTGTTGATTAGGATTGGTTCTTGGTTCTTATTTTCACGTTAATTGTAGGTTCAATTTCCATCATTATATTTTTGTCAATTTATTGGAATTGTATCCTATATATTATCTTGTATTTACCATTCTTCATTTACGTGGAAGTTCTTTATTGTAAGAAGTTCATGCCAATCTTTGTATTGTTGGTGATTGGATTTACATTTGATATTGTGTTAGGTGCTTAATCCAATTGAGCACATCATCATTTTGGTGTTGAGATTAATTGATCAACAAATTGGATTATTAAAGGGATTAGGGTTCATGCCATAATTGAAGGTTAATTCGGATTTGATTAAGACTTGTTTCATTTGTTTGGTTGCATATACTTTATTTCAATTTAAGGCATATCAATAGATATATTAGTATTTGAGTAAATTAGTAAAAAATAAAAAAAAATAAAACAATAAATAAAAAAAGGAAAAATTTGAAGTTTTCCAAAACTATTTTTTTCTCTTTATTTTATTTTTTTTATTTTTTATTTGTTATTAATTTACTCAAATACTAATATTTATTTGTATATGTTATATTATATACATTGATGTATATATATTTTTTTATTTCTAATTTTTCTACATTTGTTATTTTCTTTACCTTTCTTTTCGATTTTCAAAATTTTTTAATCAATTTAATTTCTATAATTTTATTGCATTATTTATTTTATATAATTACATGAACCAATTGAATTGTGCTTAGTGTCAATTCATAACCAAAAAGTCAAAACCATCATCAAAAGGACTTGTTTACAATTGTTTGTAAATGTTGAGAACATAAATTTAAAATACTAAACATTTAGAACTAAAATAGAAAATATGACAAACATTGAGGACTAAATTTATACTTTTTTCATGAAAATATGTGAACCTATAAAACGGTGCAATGTGTAATTCTTAATAGAAAATTTAATACTGTCATTAAAAGAACTTTTTTACAAATATTTGTAAATGTTAAGAACTTAAATGCAAAAAAATAAATGTTTAGGACTAAAATAGAAAATGTCACAAATGTTGAATGCTAAATTTGTACTTTTCCTTAAATTTTAAAATACCATGCAAATTTGTTTCCAAAATTGTATACAGTAGAATCTTTGACTTTAAGAGTCAAATCAAGAACATCTCTTGTAATAAATAATATATGTAAATAAATATATAATATAATATATTGCCATATTATGTATTTGAATTTTCTATCTTATATATAACATTAAGGTTATATATTTATATATTTTTATTTAAAATAATAAATAATATTTTAAAATAGAATAACATTTTATATCTTTATTATAAATTAGATATGTTATTAAATATTTTATATATATATATTTATGTGTGTATTTATGTATGTATGAAAATGGAACTCTAATATTGAAAACATAAGTTGATGTTTTAGATATAAGTTGAACAAAACTATAAAGTTAAGTATGCTCAAGAAAAAGCACTCCTAAAATGAGAGGACCTTCTATGATCCCATTTATCATTTTAAAGGAGATCAAACAGTCTTCAATATCACTGTTAATTTACATATTTTAATCTCCACCATTGTATACCATTAATACGTAAATCAATTATAAGACTGAAAGTTGAATCGGTCTCATCAAAAACACATATAAGATCATAGAAAATTCTCACAATGGATAACCACCTGAGAAGTCAATATTACAAGAGATATAATCATGCTAAGCTATTTAATGTGAAATTGAAATTACCATGATGTAGGGAGCTTTGGTTAAATTGTTATAATTAAAAAACAATTTTAATTTAATAGGATGTAGTGATAGAAATTTCTCAAATTTGCGGCAAAATTTTGTGCCTCTAAATTTATTTTATTATTTTTTTTTGCAACAAAAATAATTTTTTTTGACACTTTTTTTTATTGCAAATCTACAATAGATGTATAATCTATCACTAATTAGAATTAATGAGGATGATTTTTACAACAAAAATTTGCAATAAAAATTCTCTCTAAAAATCTTTTATGACAAACTAAATACTTTTAGAGATAGAAATTTTTGTTTCTAAAAATAAAATTTCTTGTAGTGTAAGAGGCGTGTTAAATTTTAATTGAAAAAAAAATAATGAAGTTGAGAGAAGTACTCATTCCATCCCTCTTGAAAGTTTTAGGACTTTAAATTGAAAAATGAAAGGTTAAGAATTTAAGTAAAAAAGCAATGAAATATCGATGACTAATTTTATATTTTTCCTTTTAAAGTAAACAAGATACAATAATGAAAATGAACTTTTATGACCTTACAAAAACTATACCGATAAAGTTATACTTAGTGAACAAGACATTCAACTAAATGATTACAATATCTAAGGTTTTCAAAAATATTCATAATATATATTGATGCAAGTTCAAAAATAGACATGATGAGTTGTAAATTCTCATTTTCTCATTGGAAGTATATATAGAATAAAAATAATATATATAGTATCATTAAGATTTGATTGGGAAACTTGATTGAAACTAGCAACTTGATCAAGAATCGTGATCAAAATTATTACACTAGATTGTTAAATTTTGATCAATTGTGTTTGTTTCATGGAAAATGTCTTTTGATTTATTTTTAATATTCATATATTATCGTATTAGTTTTAAAATATTGCAGATACTAATGATTTGTAGTAGCAAGTAGTAATTAAGATTAAAGGGAATGATTAGCCATTCGTTGTAATCAAGGTTGTCAAACTCATGATCTTACATAGAATCGCCAAAGGATCTATAAAATCAAAACATAGAAACATAAATTTTTACAACATTTGTAAAATAACTTCTAAATATTGTGAATTTATTTATAGTAATCATAAAAAAAATGGATGATAGAAACAAGGAAATTCAACATATGTTTTGGTCATAAGTCGCAATAAAAATCATAATATGGATAATCAAGCATAAGTTGTACAATACATATAATCAATCATAAGTCCCAATAAAAGTTATAAATTCATAAATCATAATACAAAATAACAACTAAAATAAATCACCACAATTTCCACCATCTCTCCCATCCATGTCACCATCATCATCTGCATCTTCATCATTATCTTCATCATCAATGTCAACATCATCATGAGGGGTACTACTACCAATGATTTCTATATCTTCTAATTCCAAATCTTTTGAAGTTTCCATTTATATTTCAGCTTCAACAACATCGATATCATGTATCTCTAAATCATTTAAGCCTGGGGACTTACTTCTATGACTCTCCAAATTCACATACACCAATTTCCTCCTCCTCCTCCTCATCATCTATAGCACACCTTCATCCTCATTGAAGACTATTGAAGAACTAGCATGTTGAAGACTATTTTCACTTGTAATTTATTTATTTGAATCATTTATGTTGTAAGTTTTTGGGACACTTTTATTTGGTTGTAATAGGTGCTTTTAGGACAAGCCACCCTAAAGTAGCATAATTGTAATTTTGTGGATTTTTTAACCCTAAATAGAGCAAATATAAATACTTGCTTAAGTAAGGTTTTGAGAGAGCTTTTGAAATTTGCAACAAACACGTTTTCGTGTGAGGGTTAGGGTTCTTTCTAATTCCATTAGCTCTTATCAATTTCAATCCAAAAATTAGAATTGTGGCGAGTTGCAACAAAAAGAATTATGAGTAATATCAATTCCCTATGTTGTGTTTTCCTTTTCATCACTAATGAGTCATATCTAGGGTTGATTAGGTTAGTTCTTTGATCTGAATTTGGTATTAATTGTATCATCTTTTGTAATGACATAGCATGCTTCCTATCTCTTATGCCATTATCCCATGATGACCTTTAATCCTACTTCGGGCCAAGGTGATCCCTTTAATAGATCTTTTATTGTTCTTTTTCTTATTCAACCTATTTTAGTTGAACTCCCTCCTTTCTATGATGAAATCTTCTTGCTAGATGTACTTTAAAGCCTTTTACCTAAATTCCAAGAACTTGATAGGTTTGTTCTTTGCCAGGGATTTGAAGAAGTCATTTGTAGGCTTAACACCTTGAATGACTGTGTTTAGGGCAATTCCCTTGTCAACATTAGGAATCTCTAATGTTACGGCATTAAATTGAGCAAGGTGGTCCTTGATTGACTCATTGTGACCTTCTTTGATTAAAATCGAGGTAGATAAGTCCTTCAATGGGAGGTTGCTTGCTAAAAAATGCCATTGAAACTGGTTCTCTAACTCATCAAATGAGGATATGGAGTTGGCTAGCAAATTGTTATACTAGGTTTGAGTAGCCTTACGTAAGGTGCTTGGGAAAACCTTGTAAACAATCGCATCACTGAGCATGCAGGTTCATCATCATTTGAAAGTGGCATAAGTGGTTGTCTAATTTAGTAGTTTTATCATAGGTGTTTAGCTAAGGAAAACGTACATTTGGTGGTAGGACCTCCTCTCTTATATCACAGGTGTAAAAGGAGTTTGGTTGATTGAAAATTTGGTGAAGGGATTAGCTTTCTTGCTCTCCTTTATGTTGGAGAGGCATTTGATGTAGTCATCAATCTGGTTGACGTCCATGTCATTAACCTATCCATTAACTCATGTTTGAGCATCATATGGCTTAGGTTGGTTGCTCCAAGCTGCTACATCGTTATGGTTGTACAATGCAGCTAGCAGGATTAAAGGAGAATGAGCTTGCCCCTATGACTTTGTGGGTAAAATTGGCTCAATAGAAGCATGGTTGTAGAGCTCTGTAGACCAATCTTGCTGATTTAGTTTATGGACATTCACCATCGGTAGCAATGGTAGAGGGTTGTTTCATGGTAGTTCTAGAGAATAGGTTGACACATTCTCTAACTCCGCATATTGTTCAATTGCTCCAATTTTTCCACTCAAGCCTAGAGCCTTACATTGTCATTGTGAATGGTTTCATTCTACACCACAAGTGTTTTGCACAAAATTTCCAAATTCAGCACAAAATTTCCAAATTTAGAAAACATTGGGCATCAATTTGTTGTGGGTTGGTGTTTGTGTTTAAGTTTGCTTGTTAGGATGCCATAGCTTGAACATTTTGGTCCACTGCCATAGCATCTATGGTTTCTTTCGATTTGGTGGTTTTTGATTTGGGTGTCATGAATGTAATCATGAGTATGATCATAAAGACGATGCCAAATACTGTGTTGGAATTTCTTAGGTGGTTAAGTCACCTACAAAAAAGAAGAGCTTAGGCCATGGTGGATGTTAGAGGTTGCTTTGGTGTGGTCACTCAGATGCGTCAGTCAGCACAAATTTATGGATAATAATAATAAGAGTTTTCTTTTTCTTTTTCTTTTTTTAGGGGGATGGGGGGGTAGGGGTGGTGAGTCAAAAAGTCTTTTACTTAGTAGCTCACAATCCTTATTTATAAGGATTGGGGGTGACCCCAATATGGTAAGTGTATTGATACCTAAGATCCTTTTTGGGTTTGGTGGAGGGTGTATCTTTGATCAACTTCTTTCCTTATTTATCTCAAGCTTTTCATACTTATCCACTTCAAGGATGCATGTAGCCAATCAAGGTAGTAGGTCGGGGGATGTTGGTTCAATATTAACACTTTTGTGTGGTGGTGATCTGGAGGAGCTTGGTTTGGGCTCATAGAGCTCGAATATGGGCCTAAGTAGGTCGAATTGGGCCTTAGGGGTCTATGCCCAAAAAGCTTTATCAACAATAATATATATTAACAAATGAAAAATAACCTTATAATTTTTTCAATCAATAAATGAATTAAAAAAATATTATATTTATGCTAAAAAGAAATAGCTCAAGTCCAATACATACTTAAACTTAATGCCTATTACCTCTCTCTAGTTTTTTCGGTAATGTAAGTTTATGCCATGTCTCTCCTTGTTATATTTTTGTGGAAGAAGACTTAGGAAATGCCGAAAGACTTGAAATAGGTAAGTCTCTTATATTAATATTTTTTTTTCTTATATGAACTATTCAACTTCATTGCATTATTTTATATTCCATGTTACTAACTTTTATTTTAATATATATATATATATATATATATATATAATTATATTAAGACATTTTGGATATTAGTTAAAGCAACAGAAAAATAGCATTATGAAGATTGGAGATGTGGATATGTTATTTATTACTTTTGTTTTTACTAATATCAATTTTGTCCATTATTATCATTTATAGATTACCTAAGTTAGCTATTTGGAAATTTTTATTTTGGAAGAACTTGTACCATTCTAATTTCTTGTATGATTATTTTGTAGTGTTTTATAATTTAGTGTATGTTTTTTGGTTGTATGTGCTTTATCTTCTAAGTTCAACGAAAGATGTTTGTTATCATCTGTGCCTAATGAATATAAAAGCATCTAAAAAATAATGTTACAATTATAGATGAATTGATCTCAAATTTATATGTGAGATTTTAACTTCTCTAAATAACAATTCTCACTCTAATTTGCTACATGTTCCATGTTTTCTTTGATATCACATAAACCTAAAATAACAAAGATTGAAAAAAAATTACTTTTTTTTTTTTACATCATAAGTTTTACTACAAGTTCCATAGGTTTTGTAAATGAAAGAACTTAATATCATATATAAATTGCTTTTTCCAATATCATATAAATTTGAAATTTATGGAAAGATTGGAAAATTTTAAATGTTCCATAAGGTACTCCACACCCTATAGATTTTATAGGACATAAGTTTCAGGATGGCTCTAAAGTATTATACGATACGTTTCTATTCCAAAATTTGGAAACTAATACTTTATAGGATAGGGTATATATTGTGCTAAGATGTTTATATGTGGTTGAAATCACCTACAAAAGGAGGAAAAAGAGGCTATTAGGGGGGTGGGTGGGGGTGGAGGGAGGATGGGTTTGCTAGAGGTTGCTTTAGTGTAACCATTTCAATACTTAAGTTAGCACAATGTTTTTTAGAGAATAAAGATGAATAATATACATTAGGTGTGTTAGGTTCAAATTTTGTTACCATGTAGTCTCATATTCTATTTATAGGGAATGAGACCAAGCTATTTTGGGAAAAGGGGGTTAATATCCTAGAGATCCACTTCAAATTTTATAGGATAGGAATCTTTGAGTGGCTTTTTCACATTCTTTATATATACATTTGGTGGGACACAACTAACTTGGCCATAGGATTGGGTCTTAGGACAAGTGTGAATGTCTAGGCTCTTTTGATTCGCTTCAGCTTCAAGGTAGGTCTATACGACTTGCTTCTTACATGAGATAGGCCTATATTTTTCTTTCCTTTTCTGACTCTTTTCATATGTTTTATTAGGGTTTAGCTTAAATTTAAGGTTTTTAAATAGAACTTTACCAAATATTTAAAGCTTAGGTTTATAGACTGTTTAAGTGGGTTCTTGTGTAATCTTCTTGGGTGACTTCTAAATCTTTGCCTCTGTTATTTTAATGATGATGATGGGTTCTTTTACTTGCATTATGTGTGTTATTATTATTATTATTATTATTATTATTATTATTATTATTATTATTATTATTATTATAAGCTAAATTGGTTATAGTGGGTTTGTGATATTTTGATGGAATTTTAAGTATGAGTATTGCCATTTGAGCATATTCGTATGTGTTTAAATGTAGAATTTAGTATAGTTTGTCTTGAAAACTTATTGAATTACATGAATATTGGGTTTAATGAGTTTAGGACTTTCTAAATGCCCAACCTAGGATTTAGGTTTTGTTAGAGCTAACTAGGGTACTTTTAATAAATTACGTGACTATCAGGCTTATTGGAACACTTGAATTCACTCTCACAACATGGTTACAAATATTGGTTATGAGGCTGACCTAGCGTTTAACCCATGTTTAGAACTATAGTATTTGGTCTGTGATAGGGATTAAATATTTAACTGATTGTATAGGAAAATATGCCATAACTAGGATTTTCGCTGTACAATAAATCCCATCTACTTAACCAAGGAGATGGATTCAAATAAATTCCACTAAAAGCCATTCAAAGACTAAGTAATATACTCAAATTGGTAAGAATTACTTAAATTCTAAGGGATTAGTTATCACAAACCAACATTGTTAATGATCATGCTAGTTAGTAATTTTAAGTTTAGCTACTTAATCTCTCCTTTTAATCTATTGTTGAAACTAAGGTTGTCAAAATTGTGAGTTAACTTGCATGTTTTTACGATTTTATGAGTTTATGAGCATATATTCCTTATCAACTCACATACAAAATCAGTTTGAGGGCAAACTCACACTAGACTTGCGATTCAACACGGTGGATTGTTAAAATCGCGTTTTTGTAGCTGTTTGAATTGCTTCTATAGCTAACTGTATTTTTTCGTCTAAAGGCCACCGAATATGAATAGTAGCCCAACCCAACCTAGCCTAGCCCAGCTCAGCTTTCATTAGGAATAGAGCCGATGTCATTAGGTAAACAGAAAAGGAAGTTGTCCCTTATCCGTCTCCTTGTAGCTTTGTTCTTCTTCTTCTTCTATTCTTTTTGTTCAGTTGTTCTTGGCATTTCTCAGTTTCTCATAGGTAGCTCATAGACTCAAATCTACTTCCATCGCATATAATTTAGATCTCAGTTATAGGTAATTTTTTCTTTAATATATTACTTTACACAGTTTAGTTGCTTGCTTGGTTTTTTTTTTTCTTTTTTTCATTTTTTTTCCAATTTTGCCCATTGCATGAACATGAACTAATAGAATGCTTGCTTGCTTTTGAAACTTTTCTAGATTGGTGTTTCACCGAGTCACCAAGAGATAAATTGGCATCATCATTTTAGGTTTTATCCTTGTCTTTCTTGGTTGAACTTTTTTACTTGGTTTTTCTATTTTATTTTTGAATGGATCCTTGATGCATCCACTGAACTGAAATGCTTTGATTATACCTCTGGATAAACAAGTTCTAGCATATTGACTTTGACTTTTTGTGTTTGTATGAACTGTGAACCCCAAGAATGCAAGTCTCCCTGTTCGGTTAGCCCTGTCCCTATCAGCCTGTGTTTGTGTGCACAATTGAAGACTAAATTAGCCAATATTTTGTTTGGGAAATTCCCTAGGAGACATCTGGGCATTACTCTTGCCTCTATCAATCTTCGGCATGATGATTGTAAATTACTAGTACATGTTAGAGATTTTTTTTAAGAACTTTAAGAATAAAATAGAAAGGCCCTTAAATAAATAAATAAAAATTATAATACTAATGTGACAATTTAAAAACCTCAATAAATCCTTAAAGTTAAAAGTTGGTCAAATTACATAACATGTTAAGTTTACAATTTCACATAAAGAAACCAAACCAAATTCATCTCGACTGTCACGATTCAGTGGCATCATACCACACCTAGCTAACTCGGCAATGTCAACTTCGAGAGAAGACTTATTAACAATTTTGTGTTCATCATCTCAGCTATCAAATTCGTAATTATCTTAGCACTGTCCAAGCATATGAATCACAAAAGCAGGTTCTCAAATGGTTGGTTACAGGCTTGATCTGTCTAACATAATTGGTGAAATGTCAAATTCTTATACGATCTCACCTAGAAGGCTAGAACTAATCACTATACACATCATCCCACTCATAATGAATCTTTTTTTACTACTAATATCTTACCATTTACTTTGGGAGTTTCTACGGGCTAATTAATTAAGCCGTAAACAAGAGCTGTGTATTTCCCAGCACATTAAAACTTACGCGTCCTATAGGATGAGGGGGCCCCTATTTACCTGCTGTACTACGGGTAGCACAAAGCAATTAATATATGTAGAATCAAACCATTCGATCCCTCTACATATATCGAGCACTTCACTCCCTCATCGCGTGCTTTACCCAACAAGTGACCAACACCTGTTGAAAACCTTACTGGGCTGTGGTACGATACAACCTTAAAAAAATTCCAACTTCCTATGGAGAAGAGCATGCATATTCTTCTTTCTTGCTTGGATTTAACACTATCAATCACTCTGCAAACCATAGCTCCACAAATTGAAGCTGCCCGTGCATTCTTTTAGGTGAGGCGATTGGCTAGAAGCGACATTGCCTGACTTGAGCCCTGAGCTTCAAGAGGAATTGGATTTACCCCTTGTATTTATTTAATTTGGCATTGAAATTTCAGAAGAGTTGGGATGTATGCATCAAGTTGTGACAAGATATTATGAAATTATTTTACACACAATTAATTTAGGTTTTGATAAGTAGCTAGTTTGGTCTTTGGTTTCTATATAGCTGATCACAGCTTTATGTTCTTGTTGCTCCCTTAGGACTTCTAAGCTTATGCAAATGTGCAATGATAATGCAACTTTCAAACATTTTGGTTTCCTTATTCTATAATGAAATAGGACTATGTAAACAGACACTAAAAGTTGTCATCCTTTCTTTCCTATTGTTTTAAGATTATCATCTTCATGATATTCATCTTATGCAACACTTATGCAAGATTGCTTCTACCTGCATGATAGAATAGCCCTCCTTTTATTTTGACTTTACTCTTTATTAATTTTTTTTTATAGGATTTTAAGTAGTGGCTGAGTTAAAATGCATCTTCTAAATCATCTAAAGAGAGCTCTAAAAGGAAAAATGCACTTGGAAGTAAATCCAATGTTGGTTGGGAGGGAGCATGGAATTGATGTAGATAATAATGGGAAAAAAGGTAAAAACCAAGTATTGTAACAAAATTGTTAGTGGAGACATTTATAAATTCAAGAATCACTTGAGTTGTACGCATAAAGATGTAAAGCTATGTAGTAGTGTTTTGAATGAAGTAAAAATTGAAATGTTAACAATATTGCTAAAAGTAACAAAAGTATTGAAAATGAAAAGAAAGCAAATTCATGGGATTGAAGATTCTGATGATGATGATGAGGTAGAGCAAAGATCCATAATGAAAAAAATGAAAGGAATTGCATGGATTTCTTTTTGGAAAAAAAAAATTGTTGGAAGTGGAACAAGGGCGAACCAAGGTACAATTAACCAATTCATGAAGAAAGAGCTGAGAAAAGAATGCATCCAACAAGTTGCTCGTTTTTTCTACACTAGTGTAATTCCATTTAATTGTGTAAAAAATCTAAAGTTTGCCAAGATACTTGAGGTGGTTGGTTAATATAGTTGTAGGCTTAAGCCTCTTTCCTATCATGAGCTAAGGCTAGCTTGTTTGAAGAAAGAAGTTGCTTAAACAATGGAATTACTTGAAGACTATAAAGCTGAATGGAAAAAAACAGGTTGTTCCATTTTGTTGGATGCATGGACTAATAGAAAGGGGCATTCCATATGCAATTTCTTAGTAAATTGCCCTAAAGGAACAGTCTTTTGCTGTCTATAGATGCTTCTAATAGATCCAAGACAACTGACAAAGTTTTTGCCATGTTAGATGATATTGTGAAAAAGGTCTGAGAGGAGAATGTTATACAAGTAATCAAAGATAATGTTGTAATTTATAAAGCAGTAGGGAAAAAATTGATGGAGAAAAGAAAATCCTTATATTGGACACCTTGTGTAGCACATTGCATCGATTTGATTTTAGTGGACTTAGAAGCAAGTTTCATTAAAGAGGAAGGTTACCCAACTTTGCTAGCCAACTATGTGCTAGTTAAGAAATCCAATGGAAAATGGTAGATGTATATAAACTACATGGACCTCAATAAGGCCTACCCAAAGGATTGCTTTCCTCTCCTTAAAATCGACCAATTTGTTTATTCTACCTTCAGTCATGCTCTTCTTAGTTTCATGGATACCTTTTTTAGGTTACAACTAGGTTAAAATGGAGCTAAAGGATGAAGTAGACACTTCTTTTATCATCAACTTTAGAATGTACTATTATAAAGTAATACCTTTTAGGCTAAAAAAATCTAAGGCCACATATTAGAGGTTGGTGACAAAAATGTTTGAAGAAAAAATTGGGTGGAACGTTGAAGTATACGTAGACAACATGATCGTCAAAAGTAGACAGCCTAAAGACCATCTCCAAGACTTGCAAGAGACCTTCATTATTGAGACTATATAACATAAAGCTTAACCTCTAAAAGTGCATCTTTGGGGTAGCCTTAAGAAAGTTGCTTGGGTATATGGTCACTTAGCTTAGCATAGAGGCAAATCCCGAAAAGATCCAGGTCATCTTGGAAATGCAGCCCCTGAAGTTAATAAAAGAGCTACAATGGCTAACAAGATGCATTGCCATGTTAAATAGGTTCTTGTCTAAAAGCAAAGGTAAGTGCTCTAAGTTCTTCAAAATTTTGAAGAACCCAACTAACTTCCAATGAACTAACCAATGTTAGACTACATTGAATAACTTAAAGCAATTCTTGACAACTCCATTAGCACTCTCCAAGCCAATCCTCAGGAAGACCTATAGCTAGTCCCCGAGGAAGGCCTATTTTTATATCTTTTGATCAATAACTAAGCTCTTTCCTCGATGTTAGTATTAGTTGGAGGGAAAGAGCACAAATTAGTCTACTATGTCAACCATGTCCTCCAAAGGCCTAAGGTAAGGTACAATAAGGTAGAGAAATTTACTCTCGTAGTAAAGATCTTGGATGGAAGATTACAGCTATATTTTGAAGCTCACCAAATGATAGTCTTAACCAACCAACCATTGCAAAACATATTACATAACTTAGGCACATCAGACTGAATGATGAAGTATGCATTAGTGCTTAGTGCCTTCAAGGTATAATACTGACCCATAGAGGCGATAAAGGCATAGCTCCTCATAGATTTCATTAGGGGGTATACAATGGAAGATGGATCGTTGAATGACAAGAACTAGTGTGGACTCTTCACATAGATATCTCCTCCACTCAAGGAGGGAGTGGACCTAGCCTTATGCTAACATGGGGCTGAGGTATCAAGCAAGTAACAATGATGTAGAGTATGAAGCTTTGATTACTAGTCTCACTTGGCAAAAGAGATAAGTGCCAAAAAACTAGAGATATATTAAAACTCCCAACTTATCATCTAGTAAGTGAAGGGGGAATATACAATCCAAGGTGAAAGGATAACCAGCTACCTCCAAGTTATACGTAACCCTACCCTAAAATTCCCCTCTTGTAACATCACTAAGATTCCTTGAGCTAAGAACTCCAAAGTGGACAAGTTGTCAAAGCTCGCATCCACAAACATCATCAACCTAGACAAATGAGATAAAAGAGTCTTCATCGACTACCTCCCAGACAAAAGCGTCAATAAGAAACAAGATCAGATCATGGAGCTAAATCCCACACCAAGTGAGCCATGTTAGATGGATCCAATCCTTGACTACTTAAGGAATGGCACTCTCCCACAGGAGAGTAAGGAGACCATGAAGCTTATATACAAAGTTGTGAATTACACCATCATTAATGACCTCATCTGCAGGCAAGGCTAAGTACCCTACTCCTCAAATGTGTTAGGCTTGAAAAATGTCAAAGGTTACAGGAAGAGCTATATATAAAGGCATGTAGCAACCACATAAAAAGCTAAGCTTTATATGTTCAAGTGCTCTAACTAGGCTACTACTAGCCTACCATGAGGGAAGACTCAAATCAAATCATATAAAGATGCATGCAATACCAAAAACATGCACCAATAGAATATGCTTCAAGTAGTCACCTACACTCCCTCACTAATCCTTGGCCCATTACCTAGTAGGGACTAGACATTCTAAGTCCTTCTTGACCTTTTGGTCAAAATTGCCACTGTTGACTACTTTACCAAGTAGGTAAAACTGAGGTCATAGCTAAGATCATAGAGAAGAATGTCAAAGCCTTCATCTTCAACAACATCCTTAGCAAATACGGTCCCATATTTTTTTATAATAGATAATAGAACATAGTTTGATAATCAAAAGTTCAAAGAATTTTACAACGAGCAAAACATCAAAATCCACTACACCTCAATAGCATACCCTCAATCTAATGGGTAAGTTGAGGTTTTAAATAAGATAGTGCTCAACAATCTTAAGAAGAGGGCAAACTAGGACAAAGGCAAATGAGTAAATGAGCTCTTGACCATTTTGTAGGGTTATCAAACCACACATAAGACCTCTACAGGGGAAACTCCATCTAGACTTGCCTTAAGGTTATCTACCCAGTCGAATTGGAACTTCCTAACATCAAGACTTAGAGTACAGACCTATTAGTTGACCAGATTGAACCTCAGGCCAATCTTGACACAATGAAAGAGATTTGGGACACTGCTAGAGTTTAAGTAGTGGCATACCAACACTGAGTTACCTGTCACTATGATAAGAAGATTAGAAACAAGGTATTCTTACTAAGTGACTTAGCATGTACAAAGTTAGAAGCAACTGGATCTCGTGAGGGTCAAGGGAAGTCCATGCTAAACTAGGAAGATCTAATGAGAGTTTTTAAAGACTTTGGCGATTGAGCTCATAGATTGAAAAGATTAGATAGTTAGCCCATCCCTCGAATGTAGAATGCTGACAACCTTAGACTTTACTTTGATTAGATTCTCATTAAGATGTTTGTAATTTTTATTAATTAATGAATGATATTACACTTTTTTAAGTTTAGTTGCAATTACTTATTATGTAGCCATATGCCTAAGTTATTTACAAAAAATGATGAGTCCTAACGTCCTTCAAGGTGAATAGACTTCCTACACTTATTTAGTTCTAACCTTACTATGCTTAACAAACTCTAAATCACATCAAGCCCATGCTTACGTACAAGAAAATGGACTCTCGATGATACAATGTCCTAGCCTCTTAAGAGGTGAGCAAATTCATTTGTTCTTAGACCACTACCAAGCAGCTAGAGCACTCGACCTCCCGAGGTCTAATAAACAATCTTTATGTTTTGATTTAATGGCTAACTTACTGATAGGACTTAAGTCCAGACATCTAAGAACTCCCTAAAGTTTAACTTTATCATAAGCAATAATATAATAGACAACTAAACAAAGCAAAGTAAGGAGAACAAAATGAACACAATAATGACAAGTAAAGTATTAAAGGAACAAAGCAGCAAAATGTTAAGCATAAACATCAACTTTCTCAAAGTCAACCACAAGGCTTATCAAAATTACAATTTTAGAGTTGACATACCAACTTAAGAAACAAAGTTCATGAAATAGAAGAAAATGACAACTCTTAATTCACTAGGGAGGGGGTAATCATGACTTCTATCATCTCATCTACATCATAGCAATGATCCTCTCATTAGGATGAGGCTCGGAAGGCAATAGGTGATCTTCTAAAGGACCAGAGCTAGGAGAAAGAGTAAAGGCACTATCTTCAAGCTAACCTCAACCTTAGTCTTGACCTTAATCTTGATTGTCCCTTAGGCCTTACTCTTGAGGCATATTCTCAGGCATGCCTTTGTCACTACTGCCACTGCCCATATTGATGTGCCTAAAAACGACTAAGCACAATCAAATAACAAATGGGAGCAATTCCACAATTGGCGTGATCAACAACAATTGACTAAAACCCCTATTCACGTGGATTAAAATGGAAAGGATACCAAATTGTGATATGGATCAATGTAATAGCGAAATGAATAATAGATAAGATATGGATCAATTAGATTTCTAATCAAATTAAATTGAATTCAAATATGAAAATTATAAACCCTAACTCATGTGCAAGAAAGGAACAACAAATAGCACCTAGATATGATTCACTAAGTACAATTTGTAAACAACAAGAAATGATTGATATTACTCACAATCGATTTCAAGTCAGTTCTTGCCATAATTTCAAGGATGAAATTGATAAGAAATCAATTGCAAGTAAGGAGGACCCTTATGGCAATAAAAGGGGTGTTTTCTCAAAATGTCAAAAGCTCCCTAAAACCCTACTTAAGCAAGTATTTATACTGGCTCCCTTTAAGGTTAAAAAGTTCACAAAATTACAACTATGCCATTTTTAGGGTGACCGGTTCTAAAGACAATTACAAACAAATGAAAGTGTCCCAAAAGAAAATTATAACATAAATGGTCCAAAGAACAATTACAAAATACAAAAATAATATAAATCCTCAAAGAGCCAATGCATTGAAGCGATGTCAATCACAACAGGCCATTAGATGATAATCTGATGATGTCTCATAGCGATCAACAAATGTAAGTCATTTAGTATCCTGTGGAGAAATATTATTGTACCTGTAAGATTATTACTCAAACATTTATTAGATAAAAGAAATAAGGTGAAATATGAGTGATTTGAATCATCATCCAAATCGAGTTCCGAAAACATCTAGGTTGTGGGAAAAATTCTTATCACATATCAACCCCCTCCTCAACACTCACATCGGGCTCCAACGGGTTATTGCATAACAAAAGGTAGCTGAGGTCATATTTAGGGTTCACTTTTAAGATTTCTAACTTAGATGTTTTGATCCCTTCGATCTACTTGTAGTCTCGGAGGTTAACCCACTATATGCTAGCCATGATTTTATCAAATACCTCCTTCTCAATGATAGAATGGCCAACCTCATTGGCAACACAAGCCTCTAAATCTAACAATCAAACCCTATCATGCTTGGCTTTAGGACAGAGTTATTGGACTTCTTCCCAAAGACCCCACTCAACCTCTACATGACTAGCCTCATGGTTATAGAGTTGCTTCCATGCTTCATCAAGTTAAGCAACAAGCCTTTTGCTCCCCTCAGCAAGGCCTCGGTTGGACCGCTCCATTTCACCAACCCTGACAAAAAGCTCAACACTAGTTTTGGCCTTAAGCTCCACCCAAGCCTTCAAGGTACCCAACTTAGCCTTAGTCTTCTTTCTTAAGTCATTGACCTCGGCTACCCACCTTTAGGACTCCTCCTTAACTCTCTTAAGCTCCACTTTAGTCTCCTTTACTTTCTACAATAGCATGTAGATGTCATTAGAGAGCTTCGATTATCCACCATATAGCCTCTAATGCTTTGAGATCTGAAGATCATGCTTGGACTTCAATGCCTCTACTTATTTAAGCTTAGCCCCCCAAACATTGAACAACTTCATGAGGTGGGAAGTAAACTATGGAGAGAGAAAAAAAAAAAAAAGAAAAGAAAAGATTAGCCATAGCATGAAATACAGTATGAGGAAAAACAGAAAATCATTCGCCACTCATGCCATGAAGTTTCGAGCAAATTAGCCTCTCGAGCCTGTCTTTGGACATCCTACGCAAGTTGTCCTCCAAGGTGGAAGCATCTCTTAGTAAGATATAACCTTTCAAAATCTCCCTACTGTGTTTCCTGTTGCCAAACCCGGTGTCAGAGCTATAGATGCCCTACTATGGTTGGAATATATGACCGCCTCCTCCTAGGGAAGGAAGCCCTGGTGCAGAAGAGGCTTGTTCTTCCTACCCCTCTATGGCCAGCAAAGCAGGTCCCATGCTGTGACGTTGAGCAATCTGCTCCACAGTATCAAATTCTTCATCAAGATGGACCATTTCATTCTAACCAATAGGAGGTCTCTCCCCAAATGCTTCAATCTAAGGCTTTTTCTTTAGAGGTTGGCTAGCCCCTTCTCTTACCTTCCCCTTTAACCTTTCCCCAGCTATAGGGTTGTTAGCAACACAAGAAGGAAGAACGCATCTCTCCTTCTCCATGATCATTAGGGGGACCTCACAAGGCCTCGATGCAAGGGCTCTCCACACCTCGATTGAAGTAAGAGTTGCCTTTTTTACTTTCTAGGCAACTTATGTTACCCTTTCACCCAGCTAGCATTTTAGTTGGAGTGCTCTCCTTAAGTCGCATATCTACAAATACAAAAGAACATGAGAAATTGAAGTGACAACAAATTTTTCAAATACCGTGCTAGGTAGAGAGCTTGTAGGGAGACCCATTCTCCTATGACTAGCTAAACAAGATTCTTAGGGACAACGCACTTCGGCATAGCTGATGTTATACGTGTACCTCCCTCAATCTCCAAAGCTACACTATCCAAGAGCTTGCTTTCATAAAGGTGCTCATTGACTACTTTCAACATATTCCAAAGACCAACTAACTTCATATAGCTCGGCCATCATCTAATCCATTGCTACTTTATTACTAGAACCCAATGTTCGTATTGTCGAGATACGGATTGGTTCAATCCACCCTATCTAGAAATCAGGGTTAAACTTGCACACCACCACCAGGTACTTGCTTTTTCAACCATGGACAAACGAATCTAATCCGACTAGCATTTTCCTCTTGAGATATCTAGTCAGGTAAGACTAGTCGCCATTCGACCTTTTGAGCATAAAAGAAGCATAGGAATTAGGGGGTGGCTTACAGCACGAAAGGCTTATAGAGGGCTTCGAAAGCAACTTACAAACATTTAGGATGAGCTATGTCAGTAATACCCTATGGTAGTTAAAGAATTCCTTCTATAGCTTTGAAAATGGAGCTCAGAACTTGAATTACATGTGCTTTAGATATAAGCAGAACTGAAAACCAACTGTTAGAGCAACTCGATCATTGGATTGTAGCTTATCGATTTTCCACCCGTGAAGATGTGGTTAGAAGTATTTCCTCACCTCTACCAATTCCTCATATGACATGGTGCTTCAAACACCATTGGGCGTGTTTTCCTCTTTGATCGATGAATATAATGGTCGTATTGATTGGCGCTCCTTACCGTCACCAAACATCCCTTAGGATCCATGCAATGGCTACTATAACATCAATATCTTTGCCTAAGCTATCACCAAGCCCATCGATCGTATTGGAGCCATGCCAAAGAACCCCATCTGCTACCTAAGGGGGAATGTCTCTCCTTTCTTGATTTGACTAGGTATAGGAAGAAGATGAAGACAACATCATACTAGATTTTGAAATAAAGTGAGGTTTAAATTTTAAAGAAATGTGTAGTTGAATTCGATGGAATTCGGAGAAAATTGGAACGAGAATTGAAACCGAACGATTTCTCGAGAACGGATGATATGGTAAAAATGTGGAAACGGCAAAGGTAATGCATATAAATAGGCAAGGGTACGAAAAATGAACCGATAATTATTAAAGAGACCCAATGATACGTTCTCTGGCCTAATTTTGACACGTAACCCACAATTTGAACTGATGGCATAGATTAAATCGGTGTGCACTTTCCCACGAGAGTCTCATTTAACAAGACATCAATAGCTATACATAGCATTTAATGTACTTGCTTTCATGCACCAAATGACAAATTGAATTAAAGCTTGCCCAAAAAGCCACTGACTCCTCATATTTTATGCCACCTTAAGAGATCAAAACTTTCCACGGGACCGACCCTTCGAGCTCGGGCATACCATAGCCTAGATCGGTTAAAGCTTGAGCATGTAAATGCATTTACATTCATGCACTAGAAGATAAATTGTATTAAGGCTTGCTCAAGAAGCCATTAACTTCTTGAATTCTATGCTACCTAATAAGTATTATAAAATACTTATTATTTGTACTATTTATAATAACCTTTGGTTTAAATCTCTTACATTTTGGAGGGATATTGCACTTAATCACTCTTTATTTTGATTTCAGAGCTTTGAAATGTAATTTATGATTTAATAGAAGAATTACATGAAATTTGAAGCAGAAATATCAATTTTACAAGATTTGAAATCATGAAATGGTAAAGAGCACAGTCGTGTCTAAGGCCATGCAGAACAAAACAAGGCAAATCATTTTGGAATAGTCGTGTAAGCAGTCTTGTAGAATTACACAAGCAAGAACACATCCATGTCGAAGGGTGTGTTGAAGACAATTTTTCGATATATTTGAAAAAAAATGGTACACGAGCAATGGCAAGATCGTGCTATGACCGTGCCAAGCCAAAAATCAACTTTCTAAAATTGACTTTCAAGCTCAATTTCACTTTCTAAAAGTGCAATTTATCCTAAAGATTTGATTTCCTTTCAAGAGTAACTGAGTTTCTTAAAATTTGGAAAAGTCATTACTACCTATTGAATTAATATTTCCTAGTTTATGAAGATTCTTGGGATTTTTTCTAAGAAACTAAAATTTTCTTAGAATGGTAGAAATTGATGGCTATATAAGGAGTATGAATTTCAAGTAAAAAGAGCTGAGTATTAGAAATTGATAGTAGCATGGTGATAGAGTTTTAATACTGTTGTTTATTTGAAGATTTTCCTTACACTTTTTTTTATATTGTTACTTTTAGATTCAATATGTTGCTAGCTTAATTTTTCTTTTATACTCAAGTATGATGAATCCTAAAATGAATGTGTAATTTTCTAATTTATTATTCAATAAATTATTGTTATTCTTGTAATCCAATTTTGTGTCCTTCATTGTTTTCAATTTAATATTGCTAGTATATTACTTGAAGTTTGATTTCTTATATAAAGATTAAGAGATCCTATATTAGAATATATCTAACATAATTGGAAGGAGTTGCACGTAATCCTAGAGATAAAACAACGTAAATCTTCCAGATTATAGTCAAACCTAATAGAAGAGTTTATAGATCGAACGTAATGCAATTCAAAGGGTTTTAATTAGGAAAAGATTCCAATTAATCAACTTGGAATTAGGAATTAATAGACTTGATAGAGCTATTAGTTCAATTTAGGAATTCCCACAATCCAAGAATATAATAATGAAATTGAATTAATTAGTTAATTATATTAGTAGTTCTGGGGAGATTAAATATCTGGGTACACTTTTAATGATTATTATTCTATTTAGTTTACTCGTTGTTTGATTTTACTCACTCCACTCCATTTTTCAGATTAGATAATAAGAAAAAGGGTAATTAATAGTAATTATAATCCCTGTAGAATTGACACTTGATATCAATATTCACAATACTACATAATTGATAGGTACACTTGCCTCTAGGTCTAAAGTAGTAGGATAAACCGATACCACTACCTTGAGAGATCAAAACTCTCAATAGGCCCAATACAACTTGCTTAGGCCCTTATCTAAGCTCTATGTGATCAGACCGACCTCCTCCAGATCGTCGTAGCACAAAAGTGTTAATACTCCACTAGCATGCCCTAGCCTATTACCTAGATCGACTGTACAGATCTTTAAAGTGGATAAGCATGAAGACTTGAGATAGATAAGAAAAAGAACTGGTCAAAGATATACCCTTCACCAAATCCTAAAAGGATCTTGGACATCAATGTGCTTACCATATTGCGATTGCCTCCAATCCTTATAAATAGGAATTGGAGGTTACTAGGTTAAGGACTTTTTGACTCATTAAAAAAAAAAAAAGAAAAGAAACTCTCATTATTAGTATCCATAATTTTATGCTGACTTAAGCATTAAAGTGACTATACCAAAGCAACCTTAGGCACCTCCCATAGCATAATCTCTTCCCACCCAAGAAAGTCTAGCACAACAATTATATTATTTAATAAATTTTACAAAGTAGGTATGTCGTACCTAGGAACTTATATCTATATATCATAAAGTACAAGTTCCATGGTAGGCACAGAGTACAAAGACATTGTACCTATACCTTAGCCTATGCAAGCAAATTCCAAAAAATTGCTACTTGTTGTCCGCTTGTATCTCCAAAAAAATGTCCATATATGTTTATCTACAATCAAATCATAATTATAATCTCATAACAATAATTAGCAGTCATCATTACAACATTCTTAGTTATCAGGAACCCCAAGTATTTGCTCGAATTATTTGCACGAGAACTTCCAAACAATTAATAATATCATCTTATATTCCTTAAAAAGAGCACTATTGATTTAAGAGCATCTATAGTGAACACCAATGCAATAGCAAAATATTCTAAAGTGGGTTTCAAAGTTTCAATAGTAGATTTTTATAGCATCACCAAATAAAAGCTTATCGGCATGAAAAGAAAGGGAAAGAGAGAGTGTGAGTAAGATTGGCTAAAATTTGGGCCTAAGAATCCTTTTTTTTTTTCTTTTTCAATCAACTCCATTTATTACAAGAGAATGAATGCAAGGAAAGTTTACTATAAAGATAATACTATTGAACTCTAAACAACATTGCCCCCATTACCATACCACCCTAAGATACAAATAGGTATATACCAAACAAAACAAGACATACATTTAACACACATAAAGAAACTACAAGCAATCCCTACAATTACTCATGATAGTGTGACCAAAAAGAAAAGAAAAACATTACATATACTCATTACAACTATTGATTGATCCTCAATCTACATATATGATATGAGCCTAGGAAGTTAAATGGCCTCCATTCATTTTTTTTTTTCACTGTTTAAGCCTAAGAACTTAAATGCCTTCTATCCATTACTCTACACCATTTTCTCAATAGCCATTATGAGGATCTCCATGGATCAACAACTTGTTGCCATCCATTTTTTTTCTTTTATAAAGAAAAGTGCACATCTAATCATCAACATTTAGCACATTTGTAATTGAGTCCTAAACCTTCATTTTCTTTTTTTTTTTTTTCAAATTTCAATTCTCAACGTTTGCAAAAACCTGTTAGTGTGCTATCAATTTTTTTGTTAATAGTAGCATATGTCTCTTTCTCATTGGTCTATGTATTTTTATTGAATGAATAATATAAGAAACTATTAAAAATAAAGAAAATAATAAACAATTAGGAAAATTAAAAAAATAATGAAAAATAGAAAAATAAAAAATGCAATATGAAATTAACTTAATAGTGTATGTGTGTGTGTGTGTATAATTTAGTTTTTTTGAATAAAATATATATATATTGAAAATAAAAAAGTTTAGAAAAATAAAATAGTTCCGACCATCTCCTTACCTTAAGGTGGCTGAAATGGCCACTAAAAAAAGTAGGTCATGTAACCTACTAGTTGTTGTGAGCGATTGTACAAAGTAAAAAAAAAAAAAAAAAAAACCCTCAATTGGGGTTTCACTATAACTCCCTCCTAGTGATGAGTGATCACCCATAAATGTCCATAGGTCACACAACCCACTTTCTTAAAGTAAGTCGCAACCCACTTTAGAAGGGTGGCCATATGTGGTGGATCGCTAGACCATCTCTAAGTGGATGCTACCTACCCTCTAGCCTTGGGTGGTTAGAGTCAATTTTTTTTTTCTTTTCTATGAATTTTTTTATTTTTTTGTAATTTTAATAATTTTTTATTAATATTATATTAATTATTTAAAATATTACGTAGACCTATCAAAGGGTGCCACATATTACATGTTAACAAAAATTTTAATTATGATAATGGAAGGACTCATTTGTAAACTTTAGCAAACATTAAGCACTAAAGTAGAATAAAAAAAAAAGTTTAGGACATAATTAGAAAAGGTACCAAGCATTAAGAACGAAATAAGTACTTTTTATTTTTAAAAAAATATCTAAAAAGTAGTCCATTTTGATACTATACTTACGTGTTTTTGTCAAGGTATCTCATTAATCCACTTTCCATTTTTCTCATGAGAGACCCGAAATGCCTCTATCTCTACTATTTCTTAAAACAGGATATTATTGTTAATTTTGAATAAAATTAATTAAATAGTAAACAAATATTACCTTCTAGTACTATATGTTAACATAAGACTTAGGCTCCAAAAAATAATTGTATTGAAGAGCTTTGTGGTTCTTGCTATTAATGGCACTTCTTTTATAAAACAAAATGGGGGGAAAAAAGCTCAAAACTTTATCAAGTCATATTATAATAGTCTTTAGGAAAACAAATAAAAAACATAATCAATTTATAAATTTTATGACCTGTAAGGTAGCAATAGAAATGACAAATAGTATTTGACAATGCTCAAAATCAAAGAAGTTACATAGATTAACCTAGTCTTAGGGTTAATGCTCCATTTCTTCGAGAATTACCTTGCGCGCATGCTTCTCCTTTCCATGTACCTCATATTAGAGATGAAGATTATAACACAACTTACTATAGGATTTACTTGCCATTGCATGTGGCATATCCTTCCCTTCCATCACAAATTATTCCAATCAGCCTCAAATTTTTCTTACAATTGAAAAAGATTAGTTTATTAGTTTAACGAGCACCATAATTTATTATACCAACATTTCCAAATTAAATAAAGCATAAACTATTAAGATGCTTATTATTTTGCATTTTCCACTCCCTATTATTATTTAAGGTTGAAAAACATACTTAAAGATCCAAATATTGCTTAAGTTACTAATATGTGTAATGGGCATCAAACCAATAACATTTTAACTAAATTAGAAAAGGCTTTCAAAAAGACATGTATTATATATAAGCTTGATCACTAATCAAATACTGTCTAAGAAACTTGCTGTTGTGGACAAGCCAATGGACCAATCTCAGGAGATTTCAATCCATGAAGATAAGGGAGGCAAGGATGCAAGTCAAGAGATTTCAAGTTCAATTAGCATGCCTCAAGGACCTATAACAAGATCTCGAGCTATTAAGATGCAATAAGCCTTAATCATTCATTTACAAGGCTTGGTGAGGATGGCTAGTGAAGAACTTCAATGATATCAATGCTTCAGTACAAGTGTAACTCAAGTCCAATATAACTTAATGCAAGTAAAAGTGGAGATTCCAAACTTTGAGAAGGTTACCAACTTTGGAGGAGAAAACAACCGGCCTTGAGAGCATAAAGGCCACTGGCTTTGGCAATGTAAGCCACCGACCTTTAGCCGACGTTGAATTAAAGCCGCTGACCTTTGATCGGAGTTGGAGCCAACTTTCTTTTATTGTGTTTGTAACTTGCTTTTTCCTTAGGGTTTTATGTGTAAGGCTATATATATATACTCCTCTGGCCGCTTTTTGGAGGACAAGTTTTAATGTTTTATAACCACAAAAGCTATTTGCTTATTCTTTGTGTTCTTACATAGAATACATGTTTTAGGAACATTTAAGAGAGATTGATCAACTTTCTTTGGGAGTGTTCTGCGATTAGAGAAAATATCTTATTCTATTTTCTTTTATCATCATCTAAGAAAAACCTAATTTTAATCCATCTTAGGGATTGAAACTAAATTGACTATGAGGGTTTTCGTGTTACTGCTGTGAGGGTTCATAATAATCAAAGGGGTTCTCAAGCATATTCATGGGGGTTTCGTATCATTTGGTATCAGAGCTTTGGCTCTAGATCAGCTTATATCCTTCGTCATTTTAGTTTTTGAGTTTTAATTTGTTATTGTCTTGTTCATCAAAATTTCATCCTACTCATGTCCTCTTGTTGAGTTGATCCATTGTTTTTAGTGTACAATTCTAATTTGTGTTTAAAGAGTCAAAAAAAAAAAAAAGAAGAAGAAGAAGAAGAAGAAGAAAAAGAAGAATAATTCATCATCTTATTTGTTGTGAACATTCTAGGTTCCATTCTTGAAACTCCATGCATATCATTCAAATTAATCTCTTTGGATTGATCTAAAAGTGTGATTCGCTTAGAACATATAGTAATCAGCTTGAGTGGTGTGAGATAGAACCTGTGAGTGAAATCTTGCTTCAGTGAAACACAAGTAACTATCCCCATCTTGTGAGTGCAAACACAAAAGGGAGTGCTTGTGAGGATTTTTCATTATTTTATTTTTAACATTTGTTTCTTTTGTAGCAATGTCAAACAATAGTGAAAATAACAATTGGGGTAATTTTGATGAAGCTAGGTATCATGAGGCTTAAGAGTCGCATTTTAGATGAATGAGTGAAGCTCTGATGACTATTAATAAGAAGTTAAAGCACATGGATTTAAGACTAAAGGAAGTTGAGAGAGGGACTTCAAGTCGCAGTGAAGGAAATAGAGGGGTAGGAACCATGCATCTCCAATTGTTGATGTAGGGGATGTGAATGATGGTTATGTTAAGGAAGAAGATGAGGTCAGTATTGCTTTTAGTGTAACTAGAGGTAGAAGAGGAGGTTAAGGTGAAGGTATAGGTAGAGATAGAGGAAGAGTATAGGAGAATTCTTACTTTGGTAAGATCTAAGGTAATGATGATTATGTAAATAAGAGTCTAGGTAATATTAAACTGAAATAGGGTAAATCTAATCTAGAGGCTTATTTATAGTAGGAAAAGAGAGTTGAGCTTATATTTGACTACCATCAATGCAGTGAAGAGAAGAAGGTTAAATTGGAAGTTACATGATTTCAAGATTATGCTATAGCCTAGTGGGATCAATTGCTGACTAGTAGGAGGAGTAACTTGGAGCATCGTATTGATAATTAGCATGACCTCAAATCTACTATGAGGAAGAGGTTTGTTCCTAGGATTATCATAGGGAATTGATGCAGAGGCTTCAAGTTCTTATATAGGGTAGTAGGAGTGTGGAATACTACTACAAGGAGTTGGAGATGAATTGAAAACTGCATTCAAGATTAAATATGGATTGTATGAGTGGCTTATTATGTTGTTTGGTCTTACTAATGCACGTAGCACTTTTATGCATTTGATGAATCATGTGCTACTAGAGTATTTAGGTAAATTTGTAATGATCTATTTTGATGATATACTAATTTACTTAAATTGTTTGGATGATCATGTTTTGCATGTGCAACTAGTACTTGAAAAACTTAGAGAGGAAAAGTTGTATGCTAATCTTAAGAATTGTAGTTTTTGCATGGATAAGGTTAATTTTCTAGGTTTTATAGTATCTAGTCAGGGTGTTGAGGTTGATGAGGAGAAGGTTAGAGCCATTAGGTAGTGGCCTAGACCTAAGAATGCGAGTGAGGTGAGGAGCTTTCATGGTCTTGCTAGATTCTATAGGAGATTCATTAGGGATTTCAGCATATAGTTACACCTTTAAATGTACTGGTTAAAAAGAATGTTGGATTTGTTTGGGGTGATGCACAAGAACATGCTTTCAATGAACTTAAAGATACATTGTGTAATGCAACATTACTTGTTTTGCCTAACTCTGCTAAAATGTTTGAAATTGAATGTGATGCTAGTGGCATAGGAATTAGAGCTATTTTGATGTGGGATCACAGGCCACTAATGTATTTAAGTGAGAAGTTAAGTGGAGCAGCCTTGAAGTATCCAACATATGATAAGGAGTCATATGCCTTAGTGTGAGCTTTGCAGACATGGCAACATTATCTTTAACCCAAGGAGTTTGTGGTGCACACTAACCATGAGAGTTTGAAGCACTTCAAGGATCAAGATGAGCTAAATAAAAGGCATGCTAAGTGGGTGGAATTCATTGAGACGTTCCCATATGTGATCAAGTATAAGTAGGGAAAAGAAAATGTGGTTGCCGATGCATTGTCAAGAAGGTACGCTTTACTCAACTCACTTAGGTACCGTTTGGTTACGGGTACTGGACAGAACAAGGAGTACTGGACTGGACTAAAAATGAAGGACTGGACAAAAAAATTTTTTGTACCACGTTTGGTTTGTTCAGTACTGGACAAGGATTTTTGTGCTGTCCAGTGTTTGGATTGCAAAGTACTGGACTGAACATAAGTAATTTGACTGTTTTGCCCTGGAGAAAGCTTTTGTGCTGTCCAGTGTTTGAAATTACAAAGTACTGGACTGGACTAGACAGAGTAAAATTGATAATTTTGCCAATTTTGCTTATATCATAGTTATTTTTATATATTTCATATTATTATAAAAAATATAATTTGAAGGTTTAATATATAATATTAAATATTATAGGAAATATGTTATATTTAATGAAATAATACATTATTTATGATTTTGAATATGTCACTGAAAACATTTCAAATACTTTTACACTGAACCATCCACATATCCATCAACCACTTTAAACAAGTCATTGAAAGATCTGAAAATTAGAAAATCCATACACAAATTAGATCGATTAGATTAAAACATCAATCACTTTTATATTTCATAAGGACAATGCATAAATGACATAGATAAGATAATAATCATACGTTTCAATAGTCAAAGTAGTTTATATGATTATGACCTGCCAACTACATCTGATAGAAAACCAGCTAACTCTGTTGCAGGAGATACATGAGGTTACAACTTCTACAAAATCCAAAAACTGGTTTAACCATAGAAGGTACTAAACCAGGGTAGAGAGGTTTGATAATACAAAGCCAATAAAAGAAGTCTTAATTACATAAATACTACAAACATGTTTTATATCAACCAATAATTCGCCTAACAAATGCTAGGCGTTGTTCTCCTTCGAGCCTCCAAAAAAACTTCTCATACTGTGGATTTGTCGCCATTTGCATAAGCACATCCAACTCTTCATTTCCCGACAATCCTAACGTTTTCAACTCTGCAACAATATCGTCCCTAGGAGGATTAGCAATTTTTCCTGCAAGTAAAGCAAAATCACTCCTAACATCTCTAATACTCTGTTGAAACGTAGATATAAATTCTGCAGCATAGTCTGCCATTGGACGCTTGCGAGTCGGTCGCACAGATGGATCACGTGAGGCATAGCTGGAGGCTTCAGTAGACTATGGCACTTGTTCTGACTCCATTTCTTCATCAAAAGTATCCTCACCCTCAGTTTGCATTTCCTGTATCACATCTGCTGGTGTTTCAGCTCTTTTGCCAGTTGCTCTATCCTTTCCAAAAATTCCTTGAAGTTTTTCAAACTCTTTAAATTCCTTGTTGGCATGATTAGCAACCTTCGGATGTTTCTACAAAACAATAGAAATAATTATTATAACAACAAAGAATTCACGTATAAAAAATGAGCTTATTTCAAAGTAAACATAATGTTGATTTTACCTCTATATATTCAGCAAGAACTGCATCATTATCAACAATAACACATTTTTTTGCATCATCCCACCCAAATCCACTAGTATTTATCATGTCAACAACCTCTGCCAATTTCATTGACCACCTCTTCATTTTGTTAACAATTTGCCTGACATTGAGATTGATTTCTGGAATGTGGGTTTTCATTCTTTTTAAAGCTTCTTCATGCACCCCATTCTTAAAGCTGCCATTTTCTCCTTTGTATCCTGTAATGACTAACTCCTCCAGGACCATCAATAACGTATCTTCCTCAACTTGGCTCCAAGAACGTCTAGTTTTTTTATCTCTACTATCCATAACTGTAAACGAATCCATAGTGTAAGGCAAAAACCAAACAAATAAAATGTAATTCATGCATAGAAACAATAGATAGAATATTTCAAGTTACATTACAACATAAAATTGAAAATTGGATAACCAAATGATTTCAATAATATAAAAATAACGAAAAATCAGTACTGACACTGATCGAAGATACATAATCAAAGAAAGTACAACAATCAGTGACATTCTAGTTCCTATGGCGCGCTCTCCATTCATCGTACATCTCTTGTGCTAAGGTATTCCTCATCTCAGTCCATGCCTCAGTAGGTTCTACTGTTTCAATTGCATCAATTCCATTTTCTCCAATTGGAACTTCATCTCCTTCAATTACTGCGTGCTCGAATGGGTCTAGTGGCATGTACATTCGAATGAAGTTGTGTAATAGACAACAAGCTAGAATCATTCGACATTGTATTTTGATGGGATAAAATGATGGACTCCTTAGAATACCCCATCGTTTTTTTCAAAATTCCAAAACATCTCTCAACAACATTTCTTGCCCTTGCATGTTTATAGTTAAATAATTCCTCACGATTTTGAGGCCTACGTTGACTTGTAGCCCACTCTTGAATGTGATAACGCCTCCCTCTAAAAGGGGAAAGGAATCCTGGTGCATTGGAATATCCACCATCGACTAGATAATATGAACCTACAACGAAATGTGACCACATAAATTTACATGAAAAATTTCAATTGGATAGATAAAATGAAAACATTTTTCTTTTTTAAAATGCTTACCAGGTGCAACTCTCAATCCATTAGATCGAATGACTGCATCACGTAATACTCTAGAATCTGATGCAGACCCTTCCCAGCCAGCCAATATATAGATAAATTTCATGTCACGATCACATACACCCATGACATTCGTTGCAAGATGCCCTTTCCTTGTTCGATACCTAGGTCTATCTGCAACTGGTGTCGTAACTGCAATGTATGTACCATCTAATGCTCTAAGGCAACCCTAATATGTTCCCAAAGAAACAGAAATAAATTTGTATTGTAATATAAGTAATCATGATCATCGTTGATAAACTGAAGGTACCAAAAAGATTAATTGTATTACCTTAAACCATTTCCACCGTTCGTCAATGCAATCTTCTGGTACTGGGTTGGGTTTTGCAAGTAGGATATCTTGTAACCTTAACACAGCAGCTAACACTTGATGGCAATTTCTACTAACAGTCTCACCTGATCTACGAAATCTGACTTGAATACTCCTATTTTTTGTATGATGTGCAAGGATGTTTACAAAAATCGCCACTTGTTCTTCAACTGTTGCTCTTCCATTACAACGCATTCCCCCTTGTACCCTAATGAGTTCACAAAGATGTGCAAAACTATTCCTACACATCCTTAACTCCCATAAACAATTTGTATCACTCCCATTAATGAGTGAATCAATCACCTCTCGACGTGTTTCATATCTAGCTATTGCTAGCTCATTCAATACACCCCTCTCTACTCTCCTATTCAAAACAAAGTTTATATAATAGAAACTAGTTGCCGCCATTGTAAGCATATTGATATAGACTCTCCATCCAAGAAGACAAATCAAAAATCCATGCTGATCCATGATCTATAGGAAATATCAAAGGAAAGACCTATAAGTGTAACGTTGGGGATCGAAAGATCATTTTCATAGTACAAAACATAATGGACAACATCATATGCTACATAATATCAATAAAGTCAAGATGGTCAAGTGGTCCATTGATGAAAGCGCATTCCTTTTCTATTTCACAATAAACCTAAATCAAGAACATTGCTATCATGTGCCTTCGGCATTGACAGGTTAGTCTAAAGAAATAGGATCCCATAAAACTTAATGAAGATAAAAGATCAATGATAAGACATGCTTCTATATACTAGAGTTGTAAATGTTTGAAATTGCAGCTCCATTTTGTAGGAGGTATCCACATACAATATCAAAATGCCAACCGGTTTTTCCTCCTTGGATGTAAAACTACTTGAGGAGCTGGCTCAAAGGAGTGCTCACAGCGAAGATAAATCGGTATCGAAGTTACAACTTAAGCTTGCTGTTCATCACAATATTCTGATTCAAACAGCCCATTGTGTTGGGAATGCTCATGCAATTAGCCAGGAATCATTTTCTCTACTAGATGAAACATTTAATGCATTTGCTAAACTTTGGTTAGACATGAAAATTCAAACAAAAAAAAAGAGAGGATTTGGCTTCTCAGCAATTCAGATTCAAGCCTCGAGGATTTGAGATGGAGAATGTTATTGAAGTTGATATGTCAACTCTTAGGGGTTCATCTACAAGTGAGAGTTTCCAGGAATGGCAAAAGTTGGAAGCTGGAGAGGAATCCACAGAAAGGATCAAAACTGCTGCTGCGGGTTGGAAGTTTCAGTTCCAGGAAGATCCTAGGGAGCAAGGGACAAAAAGGCTTGATGTTGGCACAGAAGATGAAGGAGCTGGAGTTAATGGATTCAAGTAATGTGGAGCATGTCATGGCTGGAGTTAATGGATTCAAGTAATGGATAGCCCCTGTACCTTAAAATCCCTTCCATCTCCATCAATGTAATAAACGGATGAACCCAACCGGAGCTGTGTTTATGACTTATGACATACCTCGGATTGAATAAATTTCACTTTTCTATTTCATTTTATCGTTATCTTACCCATTAACTATAACTAAACATAAGGATTTCTCTTCTATGGTTCTGTTGCTTTCCTACTAAGATCATAGTTCAGGTCTTTCACGTCAAAGCTAGGACCATAAGATAACATGAATGTTTACAATTCGACCCGTTTCGACATGCGTTACACGCAAATTACATTTTGATTCGACTTGATCTGTGGTTTCAATAGCTTAAATTATGAAAATGAAAAGTTCGACTTTTGAAACAATACAAATTCCCTACATATCGACTTAAACTCACCTACATATATTAGAGAAAATGAAACTTTCTTGGGTTTCTGCTCATAATGCTTTTAAAGAAATAGCTGCAAAATGGTATCATTCAGCTCTAAATTTGTTTGATACAACTAATAAAAATCCCTAATTTACATTATCTGAACCTCTTTTTCCTCCCAAATTACGTTAAAGAACCAATCTTTTCTTATTCCACACTGAAACATAATAATAATAATGTATTAAAACCCAACACAAAAATCACCGGTTTTAAGAAAACAGATTACAAAATGAAATTCACCTTTTTGAGATCAGTGGCTCTAACAGTACTTGCCTCGGAGACAGGTACCTGGTACTTCCTTCCGTTTCGTTCGTAACCAACTGCTTTCACACCAGGGAAAGAACATCCGGAGCAAGGTATCGATTCCGTGCCAGTGAGCGAGCAGCAAGATTGTTTTTTTCTATTCGACCACAATAATGCACCTACAATATGCTTGAGATGCGTCTCCTAGTTCATCAATGTCCTTCTTCACACACTGATTATAGATTTATAACAGCTACGAGGAGCAGTAACCTAAACCCTAAAATCAAAATCCATTAACCTAAACCCTAAAATCAAAATCCATTAACCTAAACCCTATCCCTTAAGCAACGTAAATAACCAGCTAAACCCCATATAAGCAAGAAGCATGCGAGGAACATACAACAAGCGACAGAGAAGGACCAGCGACAACGACACGGAAAAATCGAACAACCATGCGATGAACATTGTTAAGGAATCAACGATTTGAGAAGAGATAGAAGCATACAAACCTGATGGTGGAAGGACTGGCGTCGATGAGCTGTCGTTGTTCCTCCTCTGAAGCAGTTGCGCGATGAAGAGAAAAAATTAGACAAGAAAGAATGAAGGGAAACGGAAATGGTAGAACACTCTCCTGATGCAGAACAAAGAACGAAGGAAAGTAACACGCGTGGATTGAGGGGCAAATTGGGAATTTAGAAAAAATTAGGTTTTAGTCCAGTGATGAATTTTTTGTATCGAATTTTACACGGTACTAAAAATTAGGTTTTAGTCCAGTACCATATTTGTGTTTAGTCCAGTACTTGCTTCAAGGATGGCAACCAAACGGAGGACAAAAAATTTTGTCCAGTCCAGTACTCAATTCCAATGCCAACCAAACGCTACCTTAGCACTTCATTGCTAGGCTTTAAGTTTATGAAAGAGTTATATTCACATGATGCTGACTTTTGTGAAATTTATACTGCTTATGCTAAATGGGGCTAGAATAATTGATTTTTATGTGTCTAATAGATTTCTATTTAAGAAGAATAGATTGTGCATTCCTAAGAGTTCTATGAGGGAATTATTGGTTAAAGAGGAACATGGAGGGGGCTTAATGGGGCATTTTGGGGTGAATAAGACCTATGATATGCTATGTGAACATTTCTATTGGCCTGGAATGGGACATGATGTGCATAAAGTGTGTGAACATTGCATTACATGTAGAGAGGCTAAGTCTAGATTGAAGCCACATGGATTATATACACCATTATCTGTTCCTGATGAACCTTAGACTGATTTGTCTATGGACTTTATGCTGGTATTGCCTAAAACTAGGAAAGGTAGCGATAGTATCTTTGTTGTGGTTGATCAATTCAATAAAATGGCTCATTTTATTCCTTGTCATAAAACTGATGATGTTAAGTTAATTATTGATTTATTCTTCAAAGAGGTTATGCATTTGCATGGCATACCTAAAAGCATTGTTAGTGATAAGGATATTAAATTTCTAAGTCACTTTTGGCAAGTGTTGTGGGGAAAGTTGGGAACTAAATTGTTGTTTTCAACTACCTATCACCTATAAACTGACAGGCAAACTGAGGTGGTTAATAGAACTTTGATCACTTTGTTGAGGGCAATCATTGAGAAAAACATTAGGACGTGGAAGGATTGTTTAACATTTGTGGAGTTTACTTATAATAGGGGTATTCATAGCACTACTCATTGTTCTCCATTTCAAATTGTTTATGGTTTTAATCCACTTACTCCTATTGACTTATTGTCATTACCACCTAACAACTTTGTGAATGTTGATTGCTAGTTCCAAAGCAGATTTTGTAAGGAAATTACATAAGTAGGTGAAGGAGCGAATTGAAAGACAGAATGATAAGGCAGCTTCTCGTGTGAATAAGGGAAGAAGGCCCATGGTGTTTCAACTAGGAGGATAGGTGTGGGTGCATTTTTGCAAGGAGAGATTTCCCCTTCAAAGGAAATTTAAGCTAAACCCAAGAGGAGATGGTCCATTTTAGATCCTTGAGAAGATCAATGAAAATGCATATAAAGTGGACTTACCAGGTGAGTATAACATCAGTGTCACATTTAATGTTGCTGATCTAAGTCCTTTTGATGTAGGTGATGTTTTTTATTCGAGGACGAATTCTTTTGAGGAGAGGGGGACTGTTATGCAGAAGCCAATGGATTAATCTCAAAAGATTTCAATCCGTGAAGATCAAGGAGGCAAGGATGCAAATCAAGAGATTTTCAGTTCAATTAGCACGCCTCATAGACCTATAACAAGATCTCAAGCTAAGAAGATGCAACAAGTTTTTATTATTCATCTACAAGGCTTGGTGAGGATGGTTAGTAAAGAACTTCAAGGATATTAAAGCTTCGATATAAGTGC